>JBBCBC010000011.1:22839320-23498646 GCA_037126765.1 Stenogyne calaminthoides | reverse complement strand
CATTGGATCTTTATTATACATTTGCCCGGCCAGACCGGATATCACTTTCATACGATAGGTGTATGTGCGGTTTAGGGCAAATCGATGGTCGACCACCTAAAGCATTAGCGGGTTCTTAAGTGTCTGAAGGGAACAATAAACCTTGGTTTATTCTACCCATCAGATGATAATCTAGAAGCTTAGTGGGTATTCTCGATTACGATTATGGAGGTTGCAAGATAAGCGAAAAATCAACCTCGAGAACTTGTCGGGTTCTTAGGAAGTAAAACCGATCTCGTGGTTTTCAAAAAGCGGAACATCGATTCGCGACATCAACAATCAAGCGAATATATGGGCTGTTAGAATTTGTTGTTCTAATCGCTGCTGGCTCATCGGCGGTGAGGATTACAACATTGTAGCTAAACGTGCCTATATTTCGTGACATTAATAGTCTTATGCAATCACGAATCCGGTTCTACATACAAGATGCAAGCATGTAGATGTCAGACACCACTTCATAAGAGATCACGTTGAAAGAAAAGAATATCGAATGGAAAAAGATTCACACCGATATCGTAAGGTGATATTCTAACCAAGCCACTAATGAAATCGATTCGAGATTTATGCAATGAGCTAGACTTCTAGATCTTGGAGAAATGGCACCAAAAATGTTTGATGGAATGCTCTCCAGAACTAGCTGGTTAAGAGACTAACCAGATCGAGAGGAATCAGTTGAGTTTGGTATCTTAACTGATCTCAAGAGACTGATAAGCAAAATCGATCAGACATACACGCCTACGGATCCAAAGGCCCGATCGATTTTAGTTTATCAGATTGAAAGTCTATCAGTTTAAAGGAACTGATCAGATTCAAGGTTTATCAGATTTAAGGAAAATGCTCTGTTTTAATGGATTATCTGATTAAATCAAGTTGGTTATAGTATTTCTTTGTGATTCGTTTTTTAGGCGATATTCAACAAGCAAGATTCAAGAGATTAAGAAGCTATCAATCGCATAAGAAAGGTGAATTACACAACAAAATGAAATAATGTAACTTTTCATTGATAAACACCCAAAGGTGAGGTTACATTACGGAATTACAAGTACAAGAAGACCCAGAGGTCAGTACATAAATGTTAACCAAAATCCTAAACCTATAACCCTGAACCCTCATCCTAACCCCAGAAGTGAAGGAAAGAGAGAGATTTTAAACTCTCATTTTTCCCCCACTTAACAAGGGGGTGAGAGAGGCTTTAAAGAACAGAATCCCAAGGCAGTCGCAGAGGCTGAAGATCTAGAAAACCCGGAGCGGCTGAGAGGCCTTGATCGGATTCTTAAGCCTAGAGCCCTAAAAAGGAGGAAGTAGTAGGGCTCTCCATTGTGTTAATGGAGCACGCGTGTGCCAAAAGAGTTGGTCATCGGGATCTCATGGGCACATGTGTCAGATATTCTATACCGACTAAGTCGATGGTTACGGTTACATCATCAGATAGACACACAAGGTGCATACGGTTAGGAGAAGTGTCTTCCGGTTTGCAACAAAGCAGATCCGCGCCTGGTGGAAGAGAAGCTTTCAAAAGAATCAGATGTGAAATCGAAGATGATGAAGAAAACAGCCACAAGGGATGCAAAGGGTTGATTTGAGAAGATGAAACCATATAAAAGGGTGTAAAAGTGTTTGGCGGAAAGTCTCACCGAAACAAGGGTTCACCAAGATACATATTTCTTTCAAAAAGGATAAGTATGGTGAATGGGTGATGTTGTGTAAAACATTGGTCCAATTTATAGAGGCCAAGCAAGGATGCAAATGCAATTGTGGATTCAAGAAGCCTATCCGAGAAATTTGCATCAAAAGGACAGCGTGTAGAAATCACGCGACTGATAATTGGATAAATTTACGGTTGATTGACATATCGAGAAGATTCAGACGATATTTACGCATGTCAATCACGCCTACTTAGGGAATAGAAGCTACTACTCTAGACTAAGTTTTGGCGGTAACACTTATCCCAAGAATTGGCTTTATCTGAAAAGAAATCAGACGAGGTCAACCAAAATCTGATTACTTACAAGCATGATCAGATGAGAGAGATCTCTGAGCAAAACTCAATAAATCAGATATATCAGTCTATGTCAGAAATATCAGTTGAAGGGGGAACTTCAACTGATCAAGGCGGATAAAAAGGGAAATCAGACGTACACAAGGAAAGATCAGCTAAGCCTGAAGTTTCTTCAAATCAGATGCAACTGGAAAAGATCAGTTAAAAGGATCAGTTGGGAAATTTCTTAAGGCTTAGGCAGAATGATTAAGATCAACAAGTGGAATCAACATTGACAAGTAATATTGACTGATAACAACATCACCAACCAGACATTTGATCTCTACTCTTGTTCTTTATTTATTTATCGGATCGTATCGATTTTATTTTGCTTCTTGTACCACTATCCTTGTGACGTGTACTCGCAAATCATTTAATGCGGACGTGGGGTACATGTATTAACCGCTACTTGATCGTGCTTTTTAAATCCAAAAGTTTTGCAGACGTCGTATTCCCAACCCCACGATCAAAACCGCTAAACTGAGCGCATAATCTTTTCAAAACGATTGATCTTCAAAATCTTGTCTTATTGTACCCTCCCTCTATACAAGATTCATCAAACCTTACAGAGTTTTTTCGCTTTTTACAAACTCAGATTGCACTCATTGAAGAACTTCAAGTTTTACTCTTCGTTTCAAAATCTTCTCCGAAAATTTGTATCCGTAATATTGTCTTTAAAAGCTTAATGATGAATCTTTCCTTCCGTTAAAAACATTGTTTTTCAAAAATTGTTTTCTGTTTTCATGCTTCATTGCCTTTTGTTTTCCATGAAGATGAGATTGATATTGATTATGCATTTAATTTAATGTGTCTATCTCACTGTAGATGGCCACTCATGGACTTGGAAAGATCATGTGCAATTATCTTGAACCGCAACGAAGATATTTGAGGATAAGTTCGTTCGGTTTGGAACCACCGAGGATTCTCAATCCATGGAAAGGGAACAAATTTCAAGAAAGTCGGATCGAAACATATTGCTCTGCTCACTGCAATCCAGTGATGCAGTATGAAGCACTTCAATTCTTGCAGAATTTGAGTGTGGATACAGAGAAGCCAGGAGACGAACTGATGTCACTACCAATCGGAGAAGAAATCGATCGACAAATGCGACATCATCTTTCGTCTTTCACCAAAAGGGCTTAATCTCACTGCACACTAGGGGAGAATGAGGATGAAGAGATCGTAAAAGAGCTCTTGAGAGAGGCATTAAACATCGACAAAATTGATTCATCGGGCCAATGCTCAAAAGAAATCTGTTGTTGTTGTTTGACATACTATCAAGAACGATCATGGGAATCTTTTTAGCCGGATGCTCTCACATCACCAAAAATGTACAAAGATGATAGCAATAATTGATGGAGCTCAGAACATCAATTGGCACGGCTTCCTGAAAGCCATCTTGCTCCAAGAACACGAAAAATTTGGAGTCAATGAATCCAGCGGTGTCTTTTACGAAAAAGAGAATCAAAGAATCTCAACAAGGTTGCAAACCATATTGAAAGACAAATCGCTGTCACCGAATGGAATCAGAACGGGCTGAAGTCCCACAATACCTTCCTTCTCATCAACTTTGTTATTTATGGGCCACCAGACGATGACAAGGAGCCCACTCCAACAAAACGAAGAAAGGAAAGAGCAAAGAAGTCAGCTACCATCCACACCGGGCTTGCTCCACGTAAAAAGAAACGAAAACCGTGAAGGCCCAGAGAAGAGGCCAAAGAAAGCAAAGTTGTTCTACCCCGACTCTGGCACTAGAAGATGAGTCGAGAAGAAGAAAAAGCGCCGGTAGCGAATCACATGCTAACAAGGAACAATCCGACAACAAGCTTTCAACCCGAGGGCTCGCCAGAACGATCCGAGGAAGAAGCACAAATTCGTCAACTGCTTCTCCTCAACCTCAACTCCGATTCACCGCTTTCAGACTAAAGGCCGCAGAGCATGTCTCTTCGCTAGTTCACATGCTCATGAACCGAACTCGAACCAGATATTAACCGCCACTACTGGCAGAAACCACTGCGAAGTTGAACCAATCGGACATCTTCCGCCGATTCAAGACAAACGAAGCTTCCACATCTCATCCAACAGAACCGACAGATCATTCTCAGATTCAGATCAAAGAAAGACCATCACTGGAAAAATGGTCAGACTAAGAATTGAACGAGAGATTGATGAGAAGTATCCACAACTGGTCGCCCATCCTACTATAAGAGAAGAAGTCATGGAGATCCTCACCTGGAGAGATCTCAGATTAAAAAGCTTCTCAGATCTTATCTTACTTGTTGAACAGATGGGTGGTGCGGATGAGTTCGCAGATTTTGACTTCGATATGAGGAAGTCTGCCAAAGTGGGTTCACCAGCTGAGCTCATATCTGATAAATCTGTGAAAGCTCTGATCCACAGGAAGTTGGAACTGCCGGAAGAAGACAAGCAGGAGACTGCTCAAGAAGCTCCAGAAACAGACGCTGAAATGATAAATGCAGGAGCTGCCGATGAAAGTGGAACTGGTGCTGCAGTTCACGACCAACTACTGGAGGCACAAACAACTGAACCTGATCAAGTGATGGATCAAATTTCTACATCTCAAATCACCATCGATCAACTTCAGAGATGGATCTTGTCTCAAAGATCTCCCGAAAGAAGAGATTGAGGGAGTGTTAATCGATCGTAGACAAATCGCCTCTCAAACAAAAACGGCTAAATCGAGATCAGTTCTCCCAATCCATGTCCACCATAATCGCTGAGCTTACAAAAAATGGAGTTGATGACAAGCCGAACAGTGGATGAAACTCAATCTTTTTTCTCGACGCCATCGAGAAAAGGCTCGAGTTATCAGAAGAGAAATTTGACAAAATGATTTGGACACTCTTCGCAACAATGGAATTCGCCAAGAAAGAATCGATTGCAATCGCCCGTAATCGACAACTCAATCTTCAGGTTTATCTGCTAATGATCTAAATCGGGCATTGTCAGTCAACTTTGGGTCTCTGACTTCCCACCTCAATGCGCTTTTTGATCAAACCAAAAAGGGGGAAGGATCTGAGAAACCAACTGACACATCAGATGACAAGGCCCATGGACAAAGCTCAATTGAAAGAAAGGCTGCTGCGGGTGCTGGGACATCAAAATCTGGACCAATTTTCGCATCAGAAAGCTACCGTAAGTACAATTTAGTCGGATCTGCCGATAAGGAGCTATCAGTAAAATTGTCCAAAGAGCGGATTTGAAGAAGAAAGAAGGACGTAAAATGGCGCACAAGGAAGGGTTGAAACGAAGTTCAAATCAAGGGCTAAGAAAGGATTAAGCTGGAAAATTCGCACCGTAACCTCTACAAAGAAGAGTTGATTTAGATTATACCAAAAACTGCTGCACACGCCAAGAGGTTTGAGGAATGGAATAAGATCAGAAGTGAATGGCTTCTTGATGCTTTTGTCCTTGATCTTGTTCCAAAAGAAGAATCACCAGATGATGAGTTCCTCAACTGGTTACAGAATAAATTTCCAGACTTTCTGAAGTATCTGGAAAATGAAGCCAAGCTTATAAATGTAAAGATATCTCGCCAAGAGTATGATCTGTTAACATACTCAAAGAAGGCAGATGGCTCATTTGACAGACTGGCATTTGAGAGATTCTACTTTGACATCTTGAGCAAATCACAGATAACTGATCAAGAGCAGACAACTGATGTCAAATGGAAACTCTATCAGATTTTCAACATTCCACAAGACCAAAGAGAAATGCCAGAAGGATACAAGCCCAAGGAGTGAAGATTCAGAAGACGTCTAGGGATCGGTTTGCTTTTTAATTTCAAAACTTTTTCGATGTAACATGTAATCATCATATATAATGAAAAGTTTATTTTTTCGATCCCAAGACAAAATCTCTTTGTCTTCCGATTACTTGCTCTTTTAACCGTTCTATACTTATCAACTGCTTGTTTTCAAGTGTTTTGGTTTCATCAAAAGGGGAAATTGTTGGGAAATTTATAAGTTTTGATGAAAGTTCCAAAATCACATGTAATAGGACGGTAATTGCTAAATTGACCGATGTTTTATTATCGCTATAGGAGATCAGTTGATAATAATTGTATAGAAAATCGATGTAATAGATAGGTCACATATTGAGGGGGAACTCAATATGTAAAGGTCGATCCAAGAATCGAAGAAAGTCGATATCCCGAAACGTAACGCTTAAACCGAGCGGAAGATCGACGAATCGATCTTGTCGATAACTCAAATGGCCGAAGTCATGAAGCACAAACCTCTAATACCGAAGATCGATGACTTCGAGAAGATAAAGACCGGAAGACCTACATCACCAGAGTCACTGGGTTGAAGCTAAGTCAACAGCGCCGAAGACTTCCATCGGTGTGGATCGATTGGATCGACGATCGTTTCATAAGATGAAAATCGATGTTTCATCTTATCATACGCTCGCGATCCGAACAAGATGAATACCAACCTTAGTTGGAGGAACAACACCGCAGCAAGGGCTTTCATCCAATAAGGAAGAGACACGTATGAACAGAGCCGATATCGGCGGGATTCGATGTTGCTTCTCTCAAACATTTATAAAACCTTCAACCATGCCGTTCTCGAAGCATGTCACATCAAGCTCAGAAACTCTACCTAACATAGCCTGAGATTCAAATTGCTCTCCAACGGCTCTTTGATCTCAAGGTCTATAAATATGGGATCACACTTCAGAGTGAACAACGGAAATGCTTGGACAAACTACATAATCAAGACGCTCAAACTATAATTGATTTTCATCGAAGAACACAAGAACTACAAGTTTATTTTATATTGTATTGTGTTCATCCCATAAGTTTTAGCAAGAAATCTTTCCATCTAGCTATCAGTCGCTTTTACGCATAGGAAAGATTTCATAGTTGAATTCCTTAACAATCTTACCCAAAACCCCCGAGTTAGGATAAGTTGTTTAGCAAGATTCGATCTAGGGATTCTAATAATCGATTTAGGATCGGTTGAGTGAGAACTCCTAAAACATCTGTTGGTGTAATGTGTTGGACTAACACACTAATCTAAATCCGATCGGTTAAGTCGGTTAAGTCGGTTAAGTTGGTGCCCCTTGTGAAAGGGAAGAGTGGGCGAGGAATTTGGTTTGTCCGAACCACTATAAATCTTGTGTGCCTTTCTTTGCTTTGATTAACTGTTTCTCATTGCACAATATTAAAGCGCATACATTCTAAGTTAAGATCGACAAAGACCAAAAAACCGATCCGTCGGTTTGATTTCTCACATCGATTAAAAAGATAAAACTTGGAATCTGATTTATACAAACCGGTTTTTCACGGGTAAAACTTAAGCTTTCACACGTCACATCAATCGATAGTTACCGAACGATACCTTTACGGCGTTCAAGAAGTTGGTTATCGAACAGATCGATTCACTCAAGACTGATTGTGCTATTTGCTCTCACACTGACCAGACGAAAAAGTCTTAGAAGTCTATTCACCCTCCCTCTAGACTTTACCCTCACTTACCTTAGGACCTACACCACTTTAGCAGATTTCCTCATGTCGAAACGAAGTCTGCAGAACTCATCCGCACCGCCCATCTGTTCAATAATTATTATAAAGTCCGAGAAGCTTTTTAATCGAAGATCTCCAGTGAGGATCTCCATAACTTCCTCTCTTATGGCGGGGATGGGCGTATCGATTCCGATACAACTCATCAATTTCTCTTTCGATTAGTGATTTCGATCAATTTCCCAGCTTATGATCTTTGTTGATCGGACTCGTGAATTGTCCGTCTGTCGATTCGGGTTTGATGAGATGTGGAAGGTTCCGTTGTGCTTGAGTAGGCGAAAGATGGCCGACGGTTCGATCTGTAGAGAGGTTCTATACTGTGGAAGCAAAGTGCTTCGGGTTCCACATCGAATAAGCGCTTTACGGTTCATGAACCGGTTCGAGGAGTTAGGGGCGGGTGGAAGAATAGGAGAGACATGCTTTCGGCAACCATTAGTCCGAGTGGTGAATCATTTCGAGCTTGAGGAGAAGGAGATCGATCGGCTTGTGCTTCTTCCTCGAGAATGATCTGGCGAGCTCGGCTTGAGAAGCCCTCGGGCACGCTGTCGATTTTTCACGATTTTTTGTGTTGCAACAGACCGATCTGGCGCTCTTTCTTCATCGACTCATCTTCAAGCATCGAGTCATGGAGGCTTTGCGCCTTCTTGGCCTCTTCTCTCCGGGCCTTCACCGGTTTTTTTTTTCTTCTTTCGGGGGCATCTGGTGGGCCTGGGGGGGCCTTCACGACTTTGAGCCGATTCCTTTGATCTGGTGTAGATGAAGTTGCTTTCTTGCTTTTTCCTTTCTTTGACTTTGGGGGGTTGGCATATATCATCGTCTGGTGGCCCAAAAATGGTGAAGTGGCTGTGAGAAAGGCCTTATAGGACTTCAGTCCATTCTGTTCCCATTTGGCCTTTGGCATTTTATCCTGTAGGATAACTGCAACCTTGTTGAGATTGCTGATCTTTTTCTTGGCTTCATCAATTATTGCTGACCATCTTCATGCGGTTTGCCGGATGTAAGAGCATCGAAATTTGAATGCAATACCCATAATTGTTTTTGACAATATGTCAAACAACAATCGGTATTTCCTCTTGAGCATTGGCACGACAAAACGACGTATGATGTTTGTCGGCCTCTCAAGAAAAACTCTTTTCGATCGGCTCATCTTCGTTCTCCCAGTAATGAGCAAGCCGAGATCCGTCCTTTTGGGTAATTTGAGCAGGCGTGTTATATCCTCATTCGTCGGTCGATTTCTTCTCCGGGATTTGCCGAAAGTAGTTCTTCTCCTGGAGCATCTGTATCCACTCTTAAATTCCTTAGGAATTCTAGTGCTTCATCTTGCATCCTTTGGATTGCGTTTGGCGGCGTATAAAATTTCTCAAGGCACCTTTTTAGCAGAATTTGCTCGACCTCCAAGGATTAGGATCCCGAGTGATATTGGTATGCATTTAACTTATCATCCACAATCTTTGTTGCCGGTCAAGATAGTTGCACATTATTTTACCCATACCGTGAGTGATCATCTCTGATAAGATAGATTTGGTTAAAAAATTGTGCATTAATACAAAAGAATATCACCACAAGCGAAACTAAGAAACAATAAAGCATAACACGGGATAGAAACATTTAAGATCAATGGATTAAAAAAAAAAATACATCAAATAAACATAAATTACCAGATTCTGTTTTTCGGAAAGATGATTTTGAAACTTAGGAAAACACTTTGAATCGAGAGAGAAGTAATCTGGAGTTTTCGAGAGAATAAATCGCAAGTTTGTGAAATGGAAAACTCGGTATGGTTTTTGATGAACTTTATAAAGACAAGGAGGAAAAAGAAGACAAGATTTGGAAGATCAACCGTTTGAAAAGATTAAACGCTCCAGATTAAGCGGTTTTGATCATAGGTCGGGGAAAAGCACGCACGAAAACCTTTTTTGGATTTAAAAGCACATTTAGTAGCGGTTAATACATGTTCCCACGTCCGCATTAAATGATTTGCGGGGAATACGTCCACAAGGATAATGGGTACAAGAAGGCAAGTAATATCGATAAGATCCGATAAATAAGCAAAGAACAAGAGAAAAAAAGGCGTGATCTGGTTGGTCGATATTGTAATCGGTCAATACCACTTGTCCATGTTGATTTCACTTGTTGATCTTAGTATTACGCCTAAGCCTTAAAATTTCCCAACCGATCCTTTTAGGCGATCTTCTTCACTTGCATCCGATTTGTTGAAGTTTCAAGCTCAAGTGATCTTCCTTGAATACGTCGATTTCCTTTTTGATCCTCTTGATCGGTTGAAGTTCCCCTTCAACCGATATTTGCTTTTTCCCATAGATCGATGTATCGATTTGTTGGAGTTTTAAGCTCGGTGATCTTCCTCATCGATCGAAACCAGATGTATCGATTTTGGTTGACCTAATCGATTCTTCTCAAGTCAATCCAATTCTTGGAATAAGTGTTACCGCTTAAAACTTAGTCTAGAATAGTAGTCTCTATTCCTAAGTTGGCGTGATTTGACATCGTAATTATAAATGCGAATCTTTCGATATGTCAATCCGCCGTAAATTTCTCCAATTATCAGTCGCTTGATTCCTACACGCTGTCCTTTTGGTGCAGATTTCTCTAAAAGGTTTTGAGAACTCGAATTTGCATTTGCACCCTTGCTTGGCCTCTATAAATTGGACCAATTGTTTTACACAACATAACCCAATCACCATACTTATCTTCTTTGTAGAATCATGTATCCTGGTGAACCCTTATTTCCGGTGAAACTTCCGGCAAACACCTTTTCCCCTTTTTCAATGATTTCAGATTTTCAAATCAACCCTGTGTGTCCCTTATCACTATTTTCATCGTCATCAAAGATTTCACATACGATTGTTGCAAAGCTTCTCTACCACAATGGCGGCGGGCCTGCTGTTGCAACTGAGAAGACACTTCTCCTAACCGTATGCACCTTGTGTGTCTATCGTTATGACGTAACTACCATCAACAGACTTAGTCTGAAAATGAACATGAGTTTGATATGCGATCTTGATCAGTCAACAACCGATCTTTCGTATATCAACTCACCATTTAATGTTGGAGAGCCCATCGACTCTTTCTTAGGGCTCTCGGCTTAAAAAAAATCCTATCAAGTCATTTGCCGCTCCCATTTTGGTTTTAGCTTTTTAGCGGCTTTAGGATTTCTTTAAAGCCTCTCTCACCCTTGTTAAGTGGGGGAAAATGAGAGCATCAGATTTAAAATCTCTCTCTCCCCTGCTCTACTTGGGTTAGGATGAGGGTTTAGGGTTAAGGTTTTCAGGTTTTTGGTTATGACTTATGTACTGACCTCCGGGTCCTTTGTACTTGTATCTTGTAATGTAATGTCGACCTTCGGTCTTTATCAATGAAAAGTTCTATTATTCCATTGTTGTGTAAAATTCTTGTATCCTTATGCGATTTTTAAGCTTTAATCTTGTGAATACCACTTGTGAATCTTGCTTGTTGAATATCGGCTTAATCGACTTACAAAGTATATCGAAAGCATTTAATCGGATAATCCTTTAAACGATCGGTTCCTTTAATCGATAAACTTTAACGTCGATCAAGACCTTCTCATATCGGTTCCTTGACTTATCTTCCGATCGGTTGAGATACCAAATTCAACCGATTTTACTTGAATCGATTAGTTTCTCAACGGTGGTTCGGAGATCATTCCATCAAACATTTTAGGTGCATTTTCTCCAAGATCCGAAGCCCTAGCTCATTGCATAATTCTCTCGAATCGATCTCGACTAGTGGCTTGGTTAGAATATCATCTTTTACGTATATCGGTATGAATCTTTTCCATTTCGATATTCTTCTTTTCAACATGATCTCTTATAAAATGGTGTCCGCATCCACATGCTTGCATCTTGTATGAGAACGAGATTACGAAAGTGATTGCAATAAAGACTATTATCGTCACGTAAAATAGGTACATTCTTAGCTTCAATGTTATAATCCTCACCGCCGACTAAGCGTAGAAAGCGGTTGGGAACAATGACTTCTCCCTGACCATATATTACGCTTCAAGTAGTAGATGTTGCAACCGATGTCCGCCTTCTTTGAAAAACCACGAGATGGGTTTATTTCCTAAGAACCGACAAGTTCCTCGAGGTGGATTTTTACGTCAATCTTGCAACCTCCATAATCGAGGAATCAAAAACCCACTAAGCTCTAGATTATCATCGATGGGTAAAATAAACCAAGGTTTATTGTCCCTTCAGATACTTAAGAATCCGCTTAGTCGCTTTCGGGTGACTTATCATTGGATTTGCTCGAAATCGCACATACACCCTACTGCGAAGGTTATATCCGGTTCTTTGGCGGTCGGTATATAGTAGAGATCCAATGAGAGCCCTATATTCCTTCTGATTTGTTTTCTGACCATCCTCATCTGGATCCATCTTGAATCCAGTCATCATAGGAATTTTGGCTTCCTTACAATTTTGAACTCCAAACTTAGCCAATAAATTCCTAGTGTACTTCGCTTGGCAGATGAATATCCCTTCTGTACTTTGCTTTACTTGAAGACCCAGAAAATAATTCATCTGACCCATCATGGACATCTCGAACTTCCCTTGCATTAGCTTGCTGAATCTTTCACATAGACTTTTGTTGGGAGATCCGAAGATGATGTCGTCCACGTAAATCTAAACCATCAGAATATCTTTTCCATCTTCTATTCTGAATAAGGTTCTGTCCACTGTTTCTTTAGTGAACCCACTTTCGATCAAGAACTGAGAGAGTGTATCATACCAAGCTCGAGGAGCCTGTTTCAGGCCATAGAGAACTTTTCTTAGACGGTACACCTGGTTGCCCTTTTCAAAGCCTAGAGGTTGTTCGACATAAACTTCCTCTGCTAGTACCCCATTTAAGAAAGCACTCTTTACGTCCATCTGATACACAGTGAACCCTCTGTGGGAAGCATATGCGAAAAATGACCGAATGGCTTCTAAGCGGCGGACCGGTGCAAAGGTCTCATCATAATCAATTCCTTTTGATTGTGAATACCCCTTAGCAACAAGTCTTGCCTTATTTCTGGTGATGACGTTTTTCTCATCTCTCTTGTTCTTGAATACCCACTTCGTGCCAATAACGTCTTGATGACTTGGTCTGTCTACCAGTTCCCAACCTTGATTTCTCTCGAACTGTTCAAGCTCCTCCTGCATGGCTAGAATCCAGCTTGCATCTTGTAGAGCTTCCTCTATTGTTGTTGGTTCCTTCATAGACAGATAACAGCAATACATGGCACTTTCACCAATTTGATGTCTAGTTTTAACTTTATCGGATGGGTCTCCGATTATCGGATCGGTTGGATGACCGGGTTATCCGTGTCCTTCATTACGACGGCGCGCTGTTTTGGAGAACATCGTCCGTTTCGATAAAATTTAATTACTAGCGATTGGGAGTGGTGCGAGTTATGATCCACTTGATAAGAACAAGTCTCGGTGATGTTGGACTCATCATGTGTCGATGTCTGCTTAGGTGGGAACTTCAGTGTTCCCCCGAACCGGATGGTTCGATTGATCTTTATCTCACCAGATCGGCTTCTTCACCAAACGTTTTTTAGTACCTTAGGATCCGAATGATCTGGTGAATCAGCCTAGATCCGGAATGTATCTTTATTACGGTTTCGATTCTTTTTCTTTGATCATTAGTCGATCCATTTTTACGAGCATCGGTACTTGTTGATCGGTACATCTTGTTCGAGGCGATTTCTCTTGTTCGGAAGATGCTTCATCAAAGACTACATGGGGTGTTTCTTCCACAAGTAGGGTTAAATGCTTTGTAAACCCCGAAAGCCTTTGCTAGATGAGGAATATCCTAAGAATATACCCTCATCGACTTGGCCTCAAAGGTTTTCAACCGACTCTTCCCATTATTGTGTATGAAACACTTACACCAAAAAACATGGAAGTAAGAGACACGAGGGTTTTCGTCCTTCCACGGTTCATAGGGTGTTTTGTAGTGAGCCTTAGTCGGAAGACATCTTTCCGAGTATGGCATGCACGATGTTGATTGCTTACGCCTTTAAACGGCTTGGTATTGCATGTTCAATTTAACATCGTGCGGCGAAACTTCTTTGAGAGTTCTGTTCTCCGTTCGCTACTCCATTTTGTTGGGGTGTCCTTGCGGTGATGTTTCATGTCAGTATACCAAACTTAGAGCAAAAATCAATAATAAAAGAGTTCGTAAATTATGTTTTTTTTTTTATATCGTCGATTTTTACTACATTGACACCCTTCTCATTTTGTAATCTTTTTTTTATTTCGGGTATCTTCGTTTGTCGTCTCATTCTTCTTATGTAAGAATATAACCCGGGTAAACTTGGAATAGTCATCCACGATTACGAGTGTATTTTTCGTCCGTTGAGATCGACCGGGTGTGCTTGGTCCAAATAGATCCATATGAAGCATTTTGCGCAGACTCTCTTTGGATGCGGTCGGGAATTCCCTTGAATGAAGCTTTGACTGTTTTTTCCTTCCGACATGCAGTACATGTCCGATCCTTTGAAAATACTTCATTCGGAAGTCCTTCCACTAGAGACATCCTTCTTTATCTTATTAAGAGTTTTAAAGTTCGGATGGCTCATTCTTTTGTGCGAGCCAACCGCTACTTTTGGAACTCTTAACAATCGGGCATGCATTTCTTGGGCAACTGTTCCAATCGGTGTGTAGATCGTCCCTTTCCTTGAAACGATTAGCAAAATCTGTTGAGTGGCTCGATTCTTGATAGTGCTTTGGTCGGTCGAGAACTCAACACTTGAATCCGTTGTCGCAGAATTGTGAAACCGATAGTAGGTTGTGCTTGGACCTTCGACATCTGAGACTCAGCAGGTTTTGTACATCATCATTCTCTAAGGTTAGAACCCTTTGGTATAACCAAAGTTATCATCACCGAAAGAGTACACGCGGGCCTTTTCATTTCTATGTAAAGAGCCGAGGAGGTGCTTGCTTCTGTCATGTGCCTTGAGCATCCACTATCGATGTACCCGGATAGTTGCTTGCACACCTCCTTTGTTGGCGGACCCACGCGATCCTGCTGACCCCAAATCGGGCTTTAGGTACCCCTTTTTGGATTGGGTCCCGAGGGGTTAGGATTAGTTTTGGGGATCCATACAAGCGAGCACTTCTATTATGATCGGTTAGATCGAAGGCGATTTGTCTCCCATACCTATCAACATAATCATACATCTCTTTATATGCTTTTCGATTTGTATGATTATTAGTGTGAGCCTTGGATGACTTAGAAGACTTGGGATTTATCTTTTACGTTTTGTCTTCTTTCTATCCGATTGTGGTTCGAGTGCGTGACCTAGATTTACGATTATAGGGGTAGGTGATTTGCTACCATCAAAAGATTCATATCTTTTTGGCATAGGTGGTTTTTGCGGTTTACGAAGCATGCTTATTAGGCGGTGACCTTGATTGGGTCTCAGATTGGACTTCCCTTTTCTGAGTTGTCTTTTTACGATTCGACTGTTGATCGAGGTTGAGGTCTCTTCGGAAGAACCGGGTTCTTCTGTTGATTCCTTGATCGATGCTTTACCGTTTGGGGTCCATTTTTTCCCCTTACGGTTAGGCACCGCCTTACCTTTCAACCGGTCTTTTTTTTCCTTATTAGATACATGTTTGGCTTTTAGTGTATCTTTTAACCGAAACTCGTCTCGATTACACCTTTTTGAGATGAATCGGTAGGGGCTTTTTGAGGATGTGGAAGGGTTCTCATAGCCAAGTCCCTTCTTGTTAATCGTTGTTAAAAATAGGCGTTCATGTCTTGAGCGGTTTTAGATGATTTTGAGAAAACCTCTATTTTCTTACTGTGATTATACTCGGATGATTTTAGACTTTCATGCTTTTGGAGCAAAGCTCATCGAATTTTGCTTGCGAGGATTTTGAAGTCATCACTTCTTTGTTTTGTTATTGCCGGTGATCTTTTGATCTGCTTTCTCGATCGAAGCTTTAACCGAGAATTTTAAATTTCTCGGTTGCCTTACGGCGGTTTCGGTGATCTAAGTTCGGAGGCTTTCTTGAGATCATTTTTCTTTAAGGTGATTATTTACGGTCCTCGGCTTATCATTTTCAAAACTTCCACTATAGCATAAGTGTCTCTTGCATTGGAGAGATCCTCAAGCAATTGCTTTCCGGTAGAGCTGCAGGTCTATCTCCCCAAAGGTGTGCTAATGATAGCGGTGTAAAGCGAGCGAAGCGAGTTTGGAGGTTACCTCAGATTGGTCCTCCCGGCCATCAGGCGAGATCTCATCATAAATGCAAGAGAATATCGATCTTCATTTTCATAGAAGTCAATAAAGATCTTGATCGGCGAAGTCTTCTCTGAGAGGAGTATCCGAGTCCTCGAGGGCGATAGAATCGTCAATTCTCGACGATCGGCCAACCATGGCTCTTACGTCCCTATAACGTTGCTCTCTTATGTTCCTCTTTTCTTCCCTTTCTCTTGGCGTCAGTGCAGGCGATCTGTATTTATAGTGACACAACTTCTCACGGTTGAAGCACGCTCCTTGATCCACCGAACCTTTCCTTCGGTGAATCACTCCGTCTGTATGACCTATCGGTGACTTCCCTTTCGATAGTAGTCGAGCTTCTTACATGCGATTGGTTATCTCTTCCTTCCCTCCGATCGATTATCTCTTTTCTTTTCATCTCTGTGATCCCTCCGATCATCGATGCGGTTCTTTACGGAGATCGTTGGTGATCTCCTATCTCTCCCTCGACTATGTTGATAGTCCTTATAAAACCCGATACTTACAAAGTTGGACGTTCGACTTATCAAGCTTCACAGTAGCGAAGCGTCTGATACAATCGACTCATTATATTCCCCAACAAGGTTCGTTGGCGCCGTTCTGCTTCTTTGGTTGCCTTAAAAGCAAGCGATTTTGAGATTGAGGCTTCGGCGGGCACCTCATCTTCATCGAACTTGTCCTCTTTCAATCAAATCAAACTCGTGAGCTTTAAGGCTCAAGAACAAGCTACTTGGTTTTATTTTTGAAATGTCTTGGCAATCCTTGATTACCGTGACCTTCATATCCCATTTCTTGGTGAGAGACCTTAAAATTTTGTAGTTTATATCTTTATCAGACATCTCTCTACCAAGTTCTCGAAGCTTGTTTATTGACATCGTAATCCTTCCATCGAGTTCGTTGATGGTTTTTAAAAAGACATCTTCTTTTTTCGAACTTCACCGGTTCCGGCTTGTAGACTATTTGTCTTTTTATCTCATTCATTTCCCTCGATATATCTCGGCGAGTATCCCACATTGCTTTTCTTGATTTGAGATACTTAATCTTTTCCTCGGTGACCTTATCCATTGTTTTCATGATAATGTGCCTTGCGATAGTATCTAGAGTGTGCAGCTTTCTTTCCTCTGCATCCATCAAGGCTGGGCTTTTTCGCACAAGACTTCCCCGGGCAAAGTCTGGATCTTCTCCAACCGCAGGGTTGTCGTAATATATGATGATGGGTCCTCTTTCGATGACTTCCATCATTCGCCTTTCGATCGAGCGTAGATGGTTGGACATATATATGGCCCAATCTGCATACTCATCGATTGAGAACTTTGGCGAGATCATGATACATACCGAGGTGTTATCCATCGAGTGATTTTGGAAAATGAATGAGTTTTAAAAACGGTTTTTCAAGATCAGTTCAGTCGACCACAAAGATTCTTCCTCAAGAATCGATGATACACAAAGTCAGTGGTCAGTAGAACCAACTGCTTTGATACCACTTGTAGGTCCCAAACGGGTTTAGTGAGGGCAGAAGTCTAGAGGGGAGGGGTGAATAGACTTCTGAAAACTTTTTGTGCAGATCAGGTGTGAGGCGATTAATCCGATCAGAAAGGAAAGTGAATCGGTTTGGCCGATAACCAACTTACTGATCGCCTGAAGGCAGATCAATTAGGTAACTATCAGTTTAACTGATGTGTGCGGAAGCTTAAGTTTTACCCGTGTGAAAAACCAGTTTTGATAAATCAGATTCCAAAGTTAATCTTTTAATCAGTTGACTGAAGTGTCAAGTTTGATCGGATCGAAGCTTGGTGCTAACCGATCTCAACTTGGAATATGTATCGCTTTTTAAAGGTTGTAATGCGATTGTAATCGGTTAATCAAAGCGGTAAAGGCACACAAGATTTATAGTGGTTCGGACAAACAAATCCCCACGTCCACTCTTCCCTATCACAAGGGGCACCTACTTAACCAACTGGACTTTGTTTTATGTGTAAGTCCAACACAAAAGACACCAACTAGATGTTTAAGGAGTTCACACTCAACCGATCGAGAGATCGTAACTAGAAACCCTAGTCGAAATCTTGCTAAACAACTTAACCTAACTTGGGGGTTTGGGTAAGATTGTTTTGGTTCCAACTATGAAATCTTTTCTTAGCATTATATAAGTTAAGCCTAACAACTAGATGAAAAGATTTCTATGCTAAGAACTTATGGGATGAACACTTAATAAAAATTAATCTTCTTGTTCGTGTTCTTATGCGGAAGTCTGATATTAGCTTGAGCTTCTTGATTGTTCAGCATTTCCGTTATTTCACTCTGAAGTGTGATCCCATATTTATAGACCTTGAAATCAAAGAGCCGTTGGAGAGCAATTTGAATTTCGGGCTATATTTGGTAGACTTGCAGCTTGATGTGGCGTCTTGAGGCGGCATGGCCAAAAGCGTGAATCAGTATTTTGTAGCCGCTTTTGAGAGGTAGCATCAAATCTCGCATGAATTCTTTGGCTCCGATCATACGTGTCTTGTTCTTATTGGATAGCAGACTCACTTTTCAGTGATGTTCTTCCAACTAAGCTTGACATTCTTCTTGTTCAGATCATCGACGTATGATTAGGTGAAACATCAGATTTCACCGGTGGTGACTTTGATCGATCTGGCCCGAATCGATCTACACTGATAGAGTCTTCTGGTGCCGGTTGACTAAGCTTCAACTAGCAGACTCGGCTGATGTAGGTCTTCTGGTCTGATCTTCTGGAAGTCATCTGATCTTCAAGTATTCTGAGTTTGAGCTTTATGACTCCAGCTGAGATATCTGACTAGATGAGAACGATCTGATCTTCTATTCTTGTCTTGCATTCTGGCCTGTCGGATATCAGCTATCCTTTGAGTCTTCAGATCTGACCTATACATATTGAGTTTCCCCCTCAATATGTGACCTATCTATTTCATCAGTTGTTCTATACAATCATTATCAACTGGTCTCCTATAGCAGGTAATATAAACATCAGTCAGCTAACAGGTCTGACTGGTCCTATTACATGTGTTTTTGGAACTTTCATCAAAACTATAAATTTCCCAACAAGTTCGTCGAAATCAGCAGCTTTCATCCTGAGCTTTGTCTTTCGAAAGCCTGAAAACTCTGTTAACACAGCAGTTTCAGCCTTTCAACAGTCCTCTCCTCTGAATGAGGCAATATTCAGCATTTCAGGAAGTGATTGATTCAGAATATACACAGTGGTTCTGAGTCGGAAGAAAAAATCCTGAAGGTCAGGATATGCGCTCAGCTCAGGGTATCTATCAAGAATGAATCGTTCCCCCTTGCTGGCGCCACTCAGTTTCTTCGGCCTCTCCCTTCCTCAATTCCGAGCTTTCAGGAATAGTGGACTCAGTTTGTAGTGCTGATGGATCGAAGAAAGGTTCGCTCAGAAGTGCATCCAAGTTCAGCAATTCCTGAGGTTCAGATTGATCTGAAGGCTGAGTAGGTCTTTCTTCAGTTGTGATCTGAGGTCCTTTGAATATTTCCTAAGAGATTTTTTCTGAGCTCAGAGAGGTCTCAAGTACCTCTGAGAAAACTTGGTCTTCAGTTACCTGAGCGAGAACCTGAAGTGGAGATTTCAACCTTGGCTGATCTTTAGGTTGAGTTTCTTCAGATTCACTGGCCTCCTTTTCCGCAATTGTTTGAAGCCTTCTTCGCTTCTGAGGAGCCAGTGCTTTCTTCTTAAGTTTATCTCCTTTCTCCCTTTTAATTTTCATCAGGGCTTTCCCCCTAGCTTGTTTGGCTTCTTCCTTAGCTGTCTCAGTGGATTTCTGAGAAGTCTGTCTTGTTTCCCTGACTTGCTCCACCACTGTTGTATCTTCCTCAGTTTTCTCTTCGGCAGTCTCCTCCTGAGACTCAGTATTTTTCTCTTTCTTTCCTCTCAAAGTCTTCTTCGTTGGTTTGAACATAATTTTTTACTTCGGAAAGAAAGTGAAATCGGCAAAAATGTCCTCCTCTTCTCTGCATGTTTCCAAGATAAATGCAATCTTGGTTGCATGTAGAATTTTTCCCTTGACAACTACAGAGCCATTCACCTTCTGAATGTGTTTGGCTTGATAACTCACCACCTTGATCAAATAGTGCAACCAATTGAATGTCGTAGTAGGTGAATCTTCAATCGCCGCCATTAGCCTTAACTTCGGCGTGCTTATCTATTCGAAACTACCAGATCTACTCATGATGCATTTGCTTACAATATCTAACAATACCCGATATTTAGGCTTCAAATGCTTTTTATTAAAAGTAGCTTCAAACTTTACCGGATGCTCAGTAATTTTATCCAAATACTCTTGTTCCCTACCCATCATGTATACTGTAGGGTCTTCACCTCTATCATTTAACTCATATATGACATTCAGATTCTTAGGAATAATATACATTTCCCTAACAAAATCCACATATTTTGTACTATGTTCCAAATGCAACACCGTAATCTTAGACTCTATGCAATTTTCATCATCCAATTGCATATTAGAAACAAACTCAATTACCTCTTTTGCATATTCAGCATCTGGTTGATTTGCGACCAGACAAGTAAGCTTTGCCATACGAATCATATGCAACGCCTCCTCCTTGTGAGTCGCGTTGGATGTGCTTTCCAGAGAAACAACATTCTCGTACCAAGGTTTATTAGAAATGGCAAGTTTGTGGTAGACAGAGAGTGTCATTTTAATAATTTTGAGTGAAGGGTTTTTGAGATATGAGATTTCTGGGTAATCGAAGGTTTCGAAGCAGAGTGTTTGCGAAGATGAAGTTTTTTGAAATAGGGCTTGAATGGGTTCTTTGTAATGGATATAAGATTTTGATTTATTGAAAATCGCGTAGATGAAGAAATCGACGGTTGAGATAAAAAACCGGCTAAAACGGGTAATTGAAAGGACGGTTTCGCAAGTACATAGCCACCAATTTATCCATATTGGTGATTAATGAACAGTGCGTTTAATTACTGTTCCTGCAAACCATTGACTTTCCTCGAGAATTTTAAACCTCCCGCCCAGTTATTTCTTCAGGTATTTTGTCATTTATTGCTAATGATTACTGAGATTCAGTTTTGGACAATAAATGAAGTGCATGAGTCAATACTTCTTCAGACTAATTTTCTCCATCAGTCTTACTGAGTTTTGACCGTGATAAAATGTCAGTATAATACTGAGTACTGAACTTCAGGATAACTAAGTTTCCCAAGACTCAGTGTTCAGGACTCTCAATTTCATCCTGAGTTTTTCAGCAAAACCTGAAAAACTTCATGCATCTAAAAACCTTCAATTTTTCAGATTTTCCTTATTCACCTGGATCCAACATTCCTAATTCAACTGATAGTTCCTGAAATCTTGATTCAGCCAAAGGTTTAGTCAAGATATAAGCTCTCTGTTTATCAGTATGAATTTTCTCCATTCTGATGTCTTTCTTCTCAACATGATCTCTGATGAAGTGATGTCTGATATCAACATGCTTACATCTGGTGTGCAATACTGGATTTTGTGTAATAGCAATTGAACTATTATTATCACAAAATATAGGTACTTCATTGGCTATAATCTTATAATCCCTCAATTGTTGTGCGAGAGCAAAGAAAACAATGCATTGCCGCACCCATGCGACCATGTATTAAAAGTAGTACTAGTTGCTACTGAGGTCTGTTTCTTTGAAAACCATGATATTAGTTTTCTTTCAAGAAATTGACAAGTTCCCGTTGTAGACTTCCTGTCAATTCTACATCCACCATAGTAAGCATCTGAATAACCAGTTAATTCAAGGTTATCATCAGCTGGATACCATAATCCTCTATTCACAGTGCCTTTAAGATATTTCAGAATCTTCTTGGCAGCCTCCATGTGACTAGCCTTAGGATTAGCTTGGTATCTTGCACATATCCCAACAACAAATGTTATATCAGGCCTACTTGCAGTGAGATATAGCAATGATCCAATGATCCCTCTATAATCAGTGTGATTTACTGATTTGTCTTCAGGATCAGGATCCATCTTGTATTAGTATTCATGGGAATTCTATCTGCATTGCAATTCTGTACACCATACTTTACAATCAGATCTCTAGTGTATTTTGCTTGATTGATGAAGATTCCTTCCTTAGTCTGTTTCACCTGTAGTCCAAGAAATAAATTCATCTCCCCCATCATAGACATCTCAAACTTTCCTTTCATCAGGGTGGAAAACTTCTCACACATCTGATGATTTGGAGATCCAAATATGATGTCATCCACATAAATCTGAACAAGTAAGATATCTTTCCCATCTTCTATCCTGAACAAAGTTCTATCAACAGTTCCTGTTGGTCCCATTTTAGAAATCCGTGAATGCGTTAAATACCAATTGTAATGCATATAAAACAGGGGTGAGGGCAGAGTGATTCCAATTCTTTTTTCTTTTAAGAACGATGTGTGTTTTGCTTATAGTCGATTGCATATGACAAGTAAGAACATAAAGCAGTAAAGAACACACGATTTTTATAGTGGTTCGGACAACTCGTCCTACATCCACTCTTCCCTTCATGGGGCACCAACTTAACCAACGGGACTTATCTCCTTCACGGGATCGCCTACCCTCCCTTTCGGGATTGCTTAGATGTTTACCGAGTTCTCACTCAAACGAGACTTATCTCCCTCACAAGATTTCCTACCCTCCCTTTCGGGATTGCTAGATGTTTACCGAGTTCACACTCACCTACAAACTTAACCTATCCAACTGATTTGGGTAAGGTTTGTTTGGTTTTCAACTAGGTTGAGATTTTCCCTTACATTTGTTTAGCCTCAATGCTAAGGATGGAAAAATCTCTCTAAGCTTAGGATATAGCATTTGTGCTTAGATCTAGGATAGAACACTTTTGAATATATGCGTGTATTTCTTGCTCAGTGTTCTATGGTGGGAATGTTTGAGTATATGGCTCTTGGCTCTGTAGCATCTTTTTCCACACTCTCCACTTCCACACCGAATAATGAAGGAAGAACTTGTATTTATAGTGTGGATTTGAATGTTACCGTTGGATGGAGTTACATTCAAATCCATACTATTCTGTAGCTTTTTGCAGCTTCTTCAGGCTTGTTATCTTCCTCTCATTGGTCCACGTCAGCTGAATCTAACGGCTATATTCTTCAGGATCTTCTGAGTCTTCAGGATTTATCTGAGTCTTGTAAATCTTGATTCAAAGAACTTCTCTTGGCCGGACCTTATACGTCGGGTATCTTGACACTTTCGAATGGCGAGTTCAAACTCTTCGACCGGACATCGACCCTCGGGTCACTAGCCTTTTCGAGCTAATTGATCATCGATGGCGTTCGATTTTTGATGAATATGACTTGGATGACTTCTCTTACGATTTCTTCTACTTTGATCTGGTATACATATTTCTGGTTTTTTGATATCTGATTTCTTCTCTCCTGATCTGATCAGCTCACATGATCAGATCAGTATATCATCAGGTCAGCATATCAGTTTATCTGCATCAGATTAGTACATCAGGTTAACATATCAGGTTAGTTTATATGATCTTGATCACGTCTGATCTCGATCAGTCTCATCTTCTCCTCTTCTGATCTGCAACCTCCTCTTCAGATCTAGTCATCTGGTCATCTGATCAGCTTATCTTTTCTGTTCATCTGATCAGGTCATCTGGTCAAGTCACTTACGATCGGGTAACCCGATTCTTACGATCGGTGGCTTAGCTTTTTCTTTTCTTCCGATTTTTTGCCGCGACTCATCGCTTAACTCCGGAACTCATCTTACTCATCTGATCTCTACCAGTCTCGTCTGCAGCCTCGTCTGATCTTGATCATCTACTTCTGATTTTCGTGAGTTCCCCCTCAACTTGTTATCTGTAGATTAGCTTCAAAAATACAAGTTGATAATGTTTTGGCATAATTCATCAAAACTAAAATATCCCAACAATTTCCCCTTTTTTGATAATGATGCCAAAACATTAATATATATGCATTTATACAGAGATCGGGTTTTTGTTTAAAAAAGATCAGTTCAGATTGTCACATTTGAAATCAGTGATCTTTTGAACTCCCGCTCTGATACCAATTGTTGGTATCAGTACAGAAATGGGTTTTAAAATAGATCAGTTCAGGTTGTCACATTTGAAATCAGTGAACTTTTGAACTCCCGCTCTGATACCAATTGTTGGTATCAGTACAGAAACGGGTTTTAAAATAGATCAGTTCAGGTTGTCACATTGAAATCAATGAACTTTTGAACTCCTGCTCTGATACCAATTGTTGGTATCAGTTCAGAAACGGGTTTTTAAAATAGATTAGTTCAGGCGATCACATAAAAAGTGATCTTTTGAACTCCTGCTCTGATACCAATTGTTGGTCCCGTTTTAGAAACCCATGAATGCGTTAAATACCAATTGTAATGCATATAAAACAGGGGTGAGGGCAGAGTGATTCCAATTCTTTTTGCTTTTAAGAACGATGTGTGTTTTGCTTATAATCGAATGAATATGACAAGTAAGAACATAAACAGTAAAAAACACATTATTTTTATAGTGGTTCGGACAACTCGTCCTACATCCACTCTTCCCTTTCGTGGGGCACCAACTTAACCAACGGGACTTATCTCCCTCACGGGATTACCTACCCTCCCTTTCGGGATTGCTTAGATGTTTACCGAGTTCTCACTCAAATAGGACTTATCTCCCTCACGGGATTGCCTACCCTCCCTTTCGGGATTGCTAGATGTTTACCGAGTTCACACTCACCTACAAACTTAACCTATCAAACTGATTTGGGTAAGGTTTGTTTGGTTTCCAACTAGGTTGAGATTTTCCCTTACATTAGTTTAGCCTCAATGCTAAGGATGGGAAAATCTCTCTAAGTTTAGGATATAGCATTTGTGCTTAGATCTAGGATATAACACTTTTGAATATATGCGTGCATTTCTTGCTCAGTGTTCTATGGTGGGAATGCTTGAGTATATGGCTCTTGGCTCTGTAGCATCTTTTTCCACACTCTCCACACTGAATAATGAGGGAAGAACTTGTATTTATAGTGTGGATTTGAATGTTACCGTTGGATGGAGTCACATTCAAATCCATACTATTTTGTAGCTTTTGCAGCCTTTTCGGGCTTGTTGTCTTCCTCTCATTGGTCAACGAAAGCTGAATCTATTCTGCTATAATCTTCAGGATCATTCTGAGTCTTCAGGTTTCTCTGAGTCTCAGAATTCTTGATTCAGCAGACTTTTCTTGGCCCGGACCTTATACGTCGGGTATCTTGACTTTCGAGTTAAGCGAGTTGACTCTTCGACTTGGACAATTTGACCCTCAGTCACTAGCTTTTCGAGCTAGCGATCATCGATGGCGTTCGATTCTCAGTGAACATGACTTCAGATGACTTCTCTTCTGATGACTTCTCGCCTGATCTGGTATGCAGATTTTTGGTTTTCTGATATCTGATTTCTTCTCGCCTGATCTGGTCAGCTCACATGATCAGATCACTATAGCATCAAGTCAGCATATCAGTTTATCAGCATCAGATTAGTACATCAGGTTAGCATACCAGGTTAGCATATAAGGTTAGCTTATCTGATCTCGATCACGTCTGATCTCGATCAGTCTCATCTGCTCCTCTTCTGATCTGCAACCTCCTCTTACGATCGGTCATCGATCTTACGATCGGTGGCTTAGCTTTTCTTTTCTTCTGATTTTGCACAACTCATCAGTTACCTCCGAAACTCATCTTACTCATCTGATCTCGATCAGCCTCGTCTGCAGCCTCGTCTGATCTCGATCATCTTCGTCTGATTTCGTGAGTTCCCCCTCAACTTGTTATCTGTAGATTAGCTTCAAAAACACAAGTTGATAATGTTTTGGCATAATTCATCAAAACTAAATTATCCCAATAGTTCCTTTGATAAAATCATGGTCAGTAAGAAACTGAGAAAGTGTATCATACCATGCTCTGGGTACTTGCTTAAGACCATACAAGGCTTTTCTAAGCCTGTAAACTTGGTCACTCTGACAAAATCCTGGAGGTTGTTCCACATATACTTCCTCCTTAAGCACACCATTCATAAATGCACTTTTCACACCCATCTGATAGACTGTGAATTTCATGTGGGCAGCATATGCAAGAAACAATCTGATGGCTTCTAGTCTTGTAACAGGTGCAAAGGTTTCATCATAATCCAAGCCTTCTTCTTTGGAATAACCTTGTGCAACTAGCCTTGCCTTGTTTCTCACAATGTTGTTGTTTTCATCTCTCTTATTCTTGAACACCCGTTTAGTTCCAATCACATTGTGCCTCTTAGGTCTGTCCACTAGCTCCCAAACTTCATTCCTTGTGAACTGATTCAGCTCTTCTTGCATAGCAGTAATCCAGAATGAATCTTGTAGAGCTTCTTCAATCTCAGTAGGTTCTTTTTCTGATAGGAAGCAGTAGAACAAAACACTTTCTCCATGAAATCTTCTTGTTTTAACTCCTTCTGATAGATCACCCACAATCTGATTTGTAGGATGACTATCCAACCATTTTCTCCTGGATGTTCCCCCTTCAGTAATATCCTCAACATCAGACATGTTAGGTTCAGGCAGTTCATCAAATTCAGGGAACAACAGAAAAGGAGAAAGAGAATCATCTTCCTCAGGGGAAATTCTATTCAGAACATTGTCAGAGACATTTGTTTCCCCTTGGTTGATAGATTCAGAGTTTTCCTCAGCTGTGACCACATCTTCATTGGCATTACATACCTGAGTCTGAACTGGTGTATGTTCAGATTGGCCAGCTTCAGTGTGTTGGCTTTACTTCAGTGGAGAATTTCCATCCTGAGTTTTTCCATCCTGAATTTCTTTGTCTGAGTCTGATTCACTCCATTCATAGAAAGTGACTGACTTCTTCTTTTCAGGTTCACAGGATGTTTTATCATTCTTTTTCAGGTTAAGTCTGGTGATTCTCTTGGTCAGTTCTCCTGAGTCATGTTCCTATTTCTTTTGAACACAAGTAGATTCATCAAAAACAACATGAGGTGTTTCTTCCATAATAAGAGTCCTACAGTTGTAAACTCTGAAGGCTTTACTGACTTCAGAATATCCTAAGAATATTCCTTCATTAGCTTTGCTATCAATTTTTTTCAACTGATCTTTACCATTATTGTGTATGAAACACTTGCAACCAAACACACGAAAGAAAGAAACAAGAGGCTTCCTTTCATTCCACAGCTCATATGGAGTTTTTCCTTGATTCTTGGTCAGCATGGATCTGTTCTGAGAGTAGCATGCAGTTTTGATAGCTTCAGCCCAAAATCTCTTAGGAATATCAGCTTCAGCAATCATTGTTCTTGCAGCTTCTTTCAGAGTCCTATTTCTTCTTTCAGCAACACCATTCTGTTGTGGGGTCCTTGCAGCTGATGTTTCATGAGCTATTCCATTTGCTGCACAATAATCAGATATTATATGGTTGATAAATTCAGTTCCTTTATCTGATCTGATTTTGACCACACTCAGATTCTTTTCAGTACTGAGTCTTTTCAGTAGTTCAGACAGTTTTGTCTGAGTCTCTTTCTTACTGAGTAGGAATATGATCCATGTGTATCTAGAGTAGTCATCAACTACCACAAGTGTGTATTTCTTGCCATTTGTGCTCACAGGTGTTACTGAACCAAAGAGATCCATATGTAACAATTGCAGTATTCTGTCAGTAGAAACATCTACTTTGCTTTTGAAAGATGCTCTGATTTGCTTTCCTTTCTGACAGGCATCACATACATGATCTTTACTGAACACTTTATTTGGTAACCCCCTCACAAGTGCTAATCTTGCACGTTTGTTTAGGGTTTTGAAGTTTAAGTGATTCAGCCTTTTGTGCCACAACCAACTGTATCAGTGGAACTTTTTACAACCAAACATGTTTCTTTAGGAGTTGAACTCCAATCAGCAAGATACACATTTCTTTTTCTAGTACCAGTCAGTAGAATTTTCTGTGAAGCATTGTCCTTCACATAACATAAGTTCTTTGAGAACTCAACACTGAATCCTTTGTCACAGAATTGACTGATAGAAAGCAAGTTATGCTTTAAACCAGACACATTTGAAACACCATGGATATGAACGGAGTCAACCCATATCCTTCAGTCTGTCCTTTGGAATTGTCTCCAAAAGTAATCTGAGGGTCTTTTTGCTCAACATATCCAGTAAGTAGTTGCTTATATCATGTCATATGTCTTGAACATCCACTGTCCAGGTACCATACATCAGGAGCCAATTCATTTCCACTCATCAGGGCTATGTTATCTTCATTCAGCTCAGTGCCCTTTTCCTTTACCTCCTCCATGGCAACAAGACAGACATCATCACGGTCACTATCTGAGAATATCTCATCTGAGGAACTGGATCCTTCTTCAGATTGTTCTTCTTCCTCAGCAATCATAGCCTTTTTGCCGGAGATCTTCTTGTCTCTCTTGGCTTGTCTTTCCTTTCTTTCTTTAGCACTCAGCTCAGGACAGTCATATTGGAAGTGACCTTTCTTCTTACAATTGTAGCATTTGTTGGTGTCATCATCCTGGTCACTTTCCTCCTTGGTCTTGGAGTCCTTCTTTTTGGATGAGGATTCTTCACCTTTCTGGTCCTTCCTTTTCTCAGTGGATCTGTCCTCAGCTTCTGAGTTTCTCTTGTACCTGTGATTCCTGTAATATTTCTTATATTTCCCATATCTGCTATTGAGTCTTTCAAACCTCCTTGCCATCAGTACTAGCTTATCCTCCTGCTCATCCTGATTTTTGGCAAGTGAGTTCTCAGACTCTCTAGACTTACAGGATTTCTCTTTGGCTTTAAAAGCCACATTCTTCCTAGATGAAGAATCATCTTTGCTGTCAGATTTCTTAGTTTTATTGTCAATCACAAACTCATAAGCTTTCAGTTCAGAGAAAACTTGTTGTTATGGCATGGAATCAATATTTTTGGTGTTTTCAATCACCACAGCATGTATATCCCATTTCTTAGACAATCCTCTAAGAATTTTCAGTGCCACTTCTCTATGTGGGTATCTTTTCCCAAGAGCACTCAGATCATTCATGATGCTAGTGAATCTGACCTCAAGTTTGTCAATGGATTCACCATCATCCATTTCAAAGCCATCAAACTTTCCAATAACAACATAAAGTTTGTTTTCCTTAATATGATCTGTGCCTTGACACATAACAGCAAGCGTGTCCCATATTTCTTTTGCAGTTTCACAGTGAGAGATCATCCCCATAACACCATCATCAATAGTGATATATAGAGTATCTTTAGCAATGTAGTCCAAGTTGTCTAACTTCCTCTCATCAGGAGTAAGTTGGTCATCAAGTTTAGGAAATTCATCCCTGGGATCATTTCTCTCAGTATCAGTGATTCTGGGATTCACAACAGTAAATTTGAATGGTCCTTCAGAACCACTCTCCACATTCTTTCATGTTTTGAATACAGATGAGTCTGCATTCTCAGTCTCCATAAGTCATAGCTCTCAACAGAGAACATAGGAAGTTTCTTAGAAGGCATGATGACTGAGCCTTGTAAGATATCATCAATAAGATCTATTCAGTAGACCACCAAAGTCTTTCAGCAAATAGACTAGGGCTACCAAAGCAAGTGGTCAAACTGAACCACTGCTCTGATACCACTTGTTGGTCCCGGTGCTAACGAGTCTTACACGTGTATGGGGGGGGAATACACGTGTTCAGTGATTTTTGAAACTTTTTCTTCACTGAGGTCAGATGGGTCAGGTTATCCTGATATTTTTGCCCTGAGAAGCACAAATTGCCCAGTGCCAAAGTCTACTGAGACAATGATCCTGAGCTGCTTTCAGAAGCTTCAGATTAGTCCAACTGATCCTGAATTTATCAGAGGTCCTGAGGAGCTTGGATCAGATAATTAACTTACTGAACACTCAGTAGAGTTAGTTCAGTTTGGTAACTATTTGTTCTAGCTACTCAACTGTGCGGAATGGTTGGCCCTAAGTTTATACTCATTTTAGCTTTGCTGAAAATCTTCTTCCTTTAATAAAGCAGTGATTAAGGCTGTGATCAATTTGATGCAAGTTCAATGGATTGGTTCCAACTGAATATCAGTAAAATCAGCTTTCAATGAAAAACATGCAACAGATAATAATGCAGTACAGAAAGCAAACAACACAGCAATTATAGTGGTTCAGAGACTCAAGCTCCTACATCCACTCTCTCTGATCTTCAGAGAAATTCCTTAACCACTTCCTAAAGTTTTCAGGCTAACTTACTGTAGCTTACTCACTTTTCTACTTTGAGTTTTCTGGCTGACTCACTGCAGCTTACTAACTCAAACACACACAAGTGTTCAGACTACCACAAATAGCTTACTAACTTCTTCTCTAGAATTTTCTGGCTAACTCACTTTAGCTTACTCACTCTTTACAACTCTTACTCACCAACAATACACACACTCAAACTGCCTTCTCAAAAGGGTTTGGGTTTGGGTTGGTTTCCAACTAAGGTGAGATATCCTTTACAATAAGATCAAATGCAAAGGCTATGATATCTCTACTAAGCTTTGGATATAACTCATCAAATCTAGGCTTAGTAAATGAGCTCTCTCCAATGTGAAACACTTGGGAAATTTTAGGATTTTCGAGTGCTTCAATTTGCAAGAATACGAATGAGCTCTGGAGTTGCTGTAATTTCCCGTAACCTTTCAATGTAGAAGGTCACTGGTATTTATAGGCAACCTTCACCAAGGTCACTCTTGAAAAACTATCAGTTGGAAGAGATAGCTTCATGAGTTTCCTCTTCTGGTGTTTGATGAACGACTATATTTAGGGTTTGAACACTCCCTTGCATGTTTTAGGAAATATCTTGACCATGTAAGCCAATCACCGATTTTTTGCAATTTGGAACTTAGTACTCTTCGACATAATTCAGGGTCCCTGTGCTTTTTCGGTTTGAAGTGAACAAAGTGTTGTCTTCCTCTGATTGGTTCTTATCTTTAGTGAATGTAGACAAACAAAACGGCTCTTTTAGGTCAATCTCTCTGAATGAGACAACCTTAAACAACACTTAGACTTAGTTCCTTTTGTGTGCCTTTGAATGTTTGGACAATATCTATCCTTTTGAAAATAAGCGTTTTCCTCAGTTTTGTATGAATTCAGATAGATATTTCTTCAGTGCCTCTAAACATTCAGGTCTTCCTGAGTCTTGATAACTTCATCGAGTCTTGATTCTTCAATATCTTAGAGTCTTCACTTCTTCAAACATCTTGATATCTTACGAACATTTACTCAGTTTCTTCTGAATCATTCTGGTTTATCTGAGTCCTTCAATATCTTCAGGATCTTCAGGGTCTTCAATACTTAACCTGATCTGTATCTGCTGACTATACATTGTCCAGATATCTTCCTGAACAATCTATCTTTCGAAAAAAACGACTCGAGGCAATCAAGATTATCCTGAACATGTCATACTCAGGGGTTTTGGGATCTAATCAAAACTTCTTTATTAAATTCATCTCCCAACAGTTTTGGCGACGGTTTATGGGTCCGGACCCGGGTCAAAATTACCATCGCTAAAGCCATCGACAAGCAACGACGGAATAGCTACGGTATATTACCGTCGCTGTTAGCGACCAAAAAATTCGTCGCTATAACCGTCGAAAACTAGTGACGGAATCGCGATGGTTAATTTTCGTCGCTATTAGCGACCATATATGTCGTCGCTAAAACCGTCGATAAACCGTGAATTTTCGAGAAAAAAAAGGGCTAGCAATGGTTCGAACCCGGGCCCGATGGGCTCCCGACCGGCCACCGAACAACCCGAGCCACGGACCATCTTGATCCAAACCACCAAACAACTCATATATAAGCACCAAGCCTCCCAATTAAATGAGGCAATTATTCGCTCCCATGGGGGACCGAACACGGGACCTTAGGCGCCTGAGCGGGGATCAATTCCGCTCGGGCACTTGCTTTCTTACGTTTACTAAATGAAATTAATTCTATATGTCCTAGAATTCGTTTTTTTTTTTACAATTTTTTTTAAAATTCTTTATTTTAATTATATTTTTTTATTAATTCAATCACATTTTTATATAATTTTTTTTTATATAAATTAATTTTTAAATTAAATTATAATATATTAATCTATAAACAAGTTATACTTTCCTATTTAAACAAGTTATACTTTTCTATTTAATCAAGTAATACTTTTCTATCTAACCAAGTTATACTTTTCTATTTAAACAAGTAATACTTTTCTATATAAACAAGTTATACTTTTCTATTTAAACAAGTTATACTTTTCTATTTAAAAAAATTATATTTTTCTATTTAACAAGTTATACTTTTCTATTTAATCAAGTAATATTTTTCTTAAAACAAGTTATACTTTTCTATCTAAACAAGTTATACTTTTCTATTTAGTCAAATAATAATTTTCTTTAAACAAGTTATACTTTTCTATTTAAACAAGTTATACTTTTCTATTTAATCAAGTAATACTTTTCTTTAAACAAGTTATACTTTTCTATTTAATCAAGTAATACTTTTCTTTAAACAAGTTATACTTTTCTATTTAAATAAGTTATACTTTTCTTTTTAATCAATTAATACTTTTCTATCTAAACAAGTTATACTTTTCTATTTAAACAAGTTATAATTTTCTATTTAACAAGTTATACTTTTCTATTTAATCAAGTTATACTTTTCTATTTAAACAAGTTATACTTTTCTATTTAAAGAAGTTATATTTTTCTATTTAACAAGTTATACTTTTCTATTTAATCAAGTAATACTTTTATTTAAACAAGTTATACTTTTCAATTTAAACAAGTTATACTTTTCTATTTAATCAAGTAATAATTTTCTTTAAACAAGTTATACTTTTCTATTTAAACAAGTTACATTTTTCTATTTAACAAGTTATACTTTTCTATTTAAACAAGTTATACTTTTCTATTTAAACAAGTTATACTTTTCTATTTAATCAAGTAATACTTTTCTATCTAAACAAGTTATACTTTTCTATTTAAACAAGTTATACTTTTCTATTTAAACAAGTTATACTTTTCTATTTAACAAGTTATACTTTTCTATTTAATCAAGTAATACTTTTCTTTAAACAAGTTATACTTTTTTATTTAAACAAGTTATATTTTTCTATCTAAACAAGTTATAATTTTTTATTTAAACAAGTTATATTTTTCTATATAAACAAATTATAATTTTCTTTAAAAATAAACAATAGAAAAAAAATAAACGATATAAACATTAGGCATACATAATTCACAATAAAAATTAAAAAAAAGTGTCGATGAACAAGTAATACTAAAAAAAAACAGAGTAAATTGTACAAATCATCCCTCCAATCACTGATTCGGATAATAATTATCTTCATCATATCCCAAATTAGTAGAAAAAAACAAATTATCAGGGTCGAAGTCACCGATATCATCCAAGCCGCCACCACCACCACTGCCATCGCGTCATTTCTGACCCTGGGCCCGCTGCCACTGCCACTGCTACTGCCACGACCAACAGACGACCACTGCCACCGCCACGACCACCGCCACCGCCACCAGCACAATCACCGCCAACCGCCAAGACCACCGCCGCCGCCACCGCCACCATCCTCAAAATTAATATTGTCGAGGAAATAATTCGGTGAGCAACCCATTTGAACAGCCAGAGCGGATGCAAGCCGCTGCCACTTCCATTGATTTTCTTCTCTGAGCTCGGCCGTCACCGCCTCTCTAATCTGTTCAACAGTCTGCTGCAGATGCGGCGGCTGCGGTGCTGAAGTAACAGAGGTCTGAGACGAGTAGGGTTGCGTCTCTGCAATTATGACGGGAGACAACCTACCGAACCCAAGGACCCGTTGTCTACTGGTGTCGGCCTCCTCCACATAGATCTGATTTAAATTAATCGGAGGAGGTGGTGGATTATCATCACCTAAGGCGGCGGCTTGGGCCTGGGTGGCTGCTTCGACCCTTTCTCGCACGGTTCTCTGTAAAAAAAATATTATATACATGAAATTAGCAACATGAGCAGGTTAGTAATTACGAAATACAATATTATAATTGAATTACTTACGTGCACATGGGTGCTGCGGTGGTAGGTGGAGGTCCTTGTCTCCTATTCGTAGGGGTGGCCGAGTGCCAACGTCTCCAGAGAGTCTAGAGGGCGTCCGAGCCGTAGTTCCTGTTAACAAATACACGTATTAAAATTAATTATGAACTTGTAGAATTAAATATTAATATGTTTTAGTTACTTACTTCCGCCATTTGGTGCTCCAGAATCGAACGGATCCGGCCTTATGCACAGTGACGCCCCCATCCCCTCCTTGCTGGCTCATGCGGTTTTCGCGATTCTTCCGGCACATCTCCTGATAAGCGGGATCGCTCCACACAGCCACAATCGACTCCCAGACGCCATGATCCATGTCGTCCGTCATATCCACCCTTCATCCTTCCACGCGGCGTGCCACCTATACAACAAGTCTTTGTACCGGACTTGGGCAAGCTTTTTGAACGGACGATAAAAATCGGCCGGGGTCCTATCCTCTCCCCACTTCGTTTGTTTCTGAATTTCATTAACACAAACTTTATTGTATTAAATTAAAATAAATACTTATGAATACTTTTAGTAATTAATTATTGTACGTACCCTAAACTCGTCGAAGTAGAGTTGGCGGTGGGATTCAGACACACCTTTCCAGCTGTGGGCCCCCATGATAATTCCAACTCGCAAGATGGAGCTGACGGCTATAGCGGCAGCCTCGTGATCGGGTATGATGCTGAAACAACATAACTAAACAAATTAATAAATAAAAGTAAATTATAACTCACTTTCCCGCTCTCAAGTTGATCGCTAAACGAGCATTGGGTGCCGAGCCACGATGAACAGAGGCCGAACCTGAGCTCGACCCTCCTGGAGATGCCCCTGTCGGTGGCGGGTTCTGCGAGCTGGACCCGGCAGGGGCTGGTAGGTGCACGTTCACCATCGATCGAAGGATCCTCTTCCTCCTAGTGCTCTGAGGAACACTACCTTCGCCTCGACCACCGTCGTTGCTTAGGCCACCGTTGTTGCCTCTGCCTCGGCCGCCGTCGTTGCCGCTGCCGCGACCACTATCATTAACACGTCCAGTAATACTCATCTGCATTATATAAAAAAATATGAATGTCATTTGACATAAATTACTTAATTAAAACTATTAATTAATTAATTAAAATAATTAATTAAAATTGCGCCTAAATTTCGACAGAGTTTCGACTGTATTATTTTAAACTCATCCTATTCAACCAACAATCTATCACTTCTAACCATTATAATATCTAACTACTCTAATTTCTAACTAGACTAGCTAAACTAATTAAACATGCATATACAAGTAATACTATAAAACTAATTTAACACGCATATACAAGTAATACTATAAAACTCATTTAACATGTATATACAAGTAATATTATCTAATATTTACAAATAATTTTGACAGAGTTTCGACTGTATTATTTTAAACTCATCCTATTCAACCAAAAATCTAACAATTCTAACAATTATAATATCTAACTAGTCTAATTTCTAACAAGCACATTTCGAATTTAACATGCATATACAAGTAATACTATCTAACGTATACAAATAATTTCTAATATATATAACATGCACATTTCGAATTAATCTATATAATATATATATATATATATATATATATATATTTCGAAATTATATATTAATATATATATATATATTTATTTAAATAATATATAAATATATATATAACAATATAAATAATATATAAATATATATATATAACAATTTGAAAAAGAACGGTAAAAAGTAAGAAAATTACCGTCAAATTGAAGAATGCGACGTTACGATTATCGTCTAATGGGCGGAATGCTCAGGACGGCAACAATGAACGGCGTACGGCGGCGAGACGGCTCCTAATTTGCGAAAAAAATCGCGGAAAGAAGGTTGCGGGATTGCTTATATAATCAGATTTAGCGACGGATTAGCGACGGTTTTTTAAAAACACCGTCGCTAACCGCCCTTGGTGCGGTGGGCCAAGTGCCGAGTCGCCACGTGTCTCATACACGACTTAGCGACGGTTTTAAACCGTCAATAAACCGTAGCTAAGTGACCCAATTCAACCCGACTCAGCCTGATTCGAAATAACCATCGCTGAACCGTCGCTACTGGCAACGGTTTAGAAAACCGTCGCTAAACCATCAGTAAATCGATGACTTTGACCGTCTGACCTGAATCGTCGACAAAATCGTCACAATTATCGACGGTACTAGATACCGTCGTTAAAACCCGCATTTGTAGTGCATGTGGCGACAAAATCAGGTCGCACAGAGATTCCAAGTGAAGCCTGTCGATAAAGAATTGACGAGTGACGTGATCAAGGTCGCTCGACAAATCAATGAGAAGACTTTGCGATTATGGAAAGAGCCCATATCACGCCATCAGAATAAAGACAAGAGACAAATCAGAGAAGCATGATTCATGGCGCGATCGTCGCAACGGCCAATCCGGAACGCGATGAGCCCGCTCATTTAATGTAATGACTGATTTTGAGGGCATATGTGACGCCTCATTAATGATTATAACGTTATTTCACACACTTCTAAATAAGAGTCGAAATCCACGAAATAAAGGTCGAAATTTCTAATGAACAAAAGACATACGTGCATATAATTCCGAGTTCTTGAGTTTTCATACGATTATTTTATAGTTTGTTTAGCCAGAAACCCATTTAACCAAAATCGTATACTTATTTTCTGGTTAAAACGATAATCACAATTCTATTTTTTTTATAAATTACAATATAATATTTTTTGTGTATTTTTTTTACTTTTTATTATTAGTATTGCACATTTATTTCTTATAAATAAAAAATCACATAAACTATAACAATACATATATTACATATTAAATATAAATACATAAACGTATTTTATCTAAGACGAACAAATTAATGTGCATTGTCATGCATGTAATAACAAATTTTTGCATACATCTTATGCTTTTTATTAAAGGCCGGTTATATTCGTACTTAATTTACTTATTTAATTAAGTAATTTAATTACTAATACAATATTTAATTATATAAATTAATTCAGATATGTGTAGTATTTATAATTTTATATTTCTACTCAGTTTTCAAATATATTATAAAAAACCTTGAAAAAAATTATAAATCGTGCCACATTAATGACACCTCAATTATTGTTTCCTACATTTTTTTTTCCTAATTCTCAGCCCCTCAAGCATTAATTTTGTCTAGTACCAGAAATTGATTAATTCAAAATGGCTATACATATTTGAGCCTAGCTTTCTTTAGTGGAAGCAATTATAGTAGCTACATTGATCGATGGCTTCAGCATCATCCTCAAGTATACAAGAAGCAGCACAACACTGGAGCGTGCAGCCTTCATGTGTTAATGTGAAAAACTTTGTGTCGAGAGAGCTCCACATTAGTGAGTGTCAAACAATTACATCACCTGGAAAGAGCAGATGCTATGCCTTATAGAAAGTCATGGCTTGCTTGGATTCATCAAATGGGGAAGTTGCTCCTCCGCCTTCACCAGAGAAAGGAAAGACGAAAAGCCAAGATTATGATGCGTGGAGAAGGAATAACACCCTGGTCAAGGGCTGGATTTTGGGTGCACTCAACCACGAACTTGTTCGAAAATGTGTCGGAAATATTTTCATTACCCTCAATTAAGCGGACCCTTACAACTAATGTACCTCAATATATACATTAAACATGAGTATTTTATACAATTTACATAATGAACTATAATTTGGGACAATTCACAAAGAAAATGTGATCTTTATGGACGGAGAGATCATTGACATATTATATCGTTAATTTTATAAATTAATTGTAGTATAACATGTGTTTGTTTTTTGGACATTAATGTATACTCCCTCCAATGATGGATCTGAATTTGAAATTTGGTGTACATTTGAGTATATTTTCCAAATTATACATAATAAAATACAATTTTATTTTTTAACATAAGATATACAGGGGGGTATATTTTATTTTAGGGGTTCCGCCACTGACTCCTTCCATCCCAATTACATAGATTTATTTCTTTTGTAGATGTCTCAATTATATAAAGAGAAAATTAATTTCTAATACAAAATTCCCCAATACATTACTCTTAGGTGCAAGTTGGTTTTTAAATTAGTAGTAGATACAAACCCTCTAGTATATTATCTCTTATACCCTCAAATCCATTTATGATGCAATTTGATTTAAAATTAATAACCCTAACCCCTCCCAACTAACCCCTCTCAAATCGTGCCCCCTTTCTCACATCTGCCACTTCCCAACCTAATCCCCAAAACCCAAATCTCACCCCCACTATCTGCATTCCACATTCAAAATGAAGAAACCCAAATTCATATTGAAGCACCCCCCTTCCCTACTTTTGCAGACGGCCGCGGTGGCTTGCATACCATCGTCACCACCGCCGCCACCCCTCACCACCCGCGCGGAAGAACCAGATCGCCGCCCCCTTCTCCAACCCGCCGGCGGCGCCGCCCCACCTCCACACTCGCGGCGCCGCCAAATAAACCACCCAGAAACCCTCCACACCTGCGCCGCCCCACCTCCACCCATAAGAAAATAGATCTGAAACGACGACGGAGGTGGCCAAAACCATAACGACGCCTGCATCTCCGCCGCCGCAGAAGACTCCCCCAACCCAGAACGAGGTCGCCGCACCTACCCACTCAATCGGACCTGCATCTCCACCACCGGCACTCGCGGCGGCCATTTATTTTCGGTTTTTCTTATTTTGCATTTTTTAGATTTGGTGTGATTTGGTGTTTGTTTGTGTGGTGTGATTTGGTGTTTGTTTGTGTTTTGTGGGCAACGGATTTGGTGATGTTTGGTGGTTGGGGAGTCGTAACTGGTAGTGGTGGGCGGTGGTGCCGTGCGAGAGGAAATGGCCGCTTGCCATAGGTGAGGGGTGATTAGGGTTTGCAGATCCGGTGATTCTAGATTTTTTTTTTTAAGTTTGGAGACTGAAGATGAATAGGGGAGACCAGATGGTGGTGGGCGGTTGTGCCGTACGATGCCTTACACTCCGAGCCACTAACCTGGAGATATACATGTTCATCAAATTGATGAACATGTTCATGTTCAATATGCATATGTTCATGTCTAAATGAAGATGTACATATGTAAAATTGAGATTTTTAGATGAAATATGTATTTTTTTTTTTAGATTTTAGATATATAGATTTCTGTAACCTGGAGTTATAGCACTGAATTAACCGAATCACGCTTCGAGTCACCGAGTCAACCAAGTCACGGTTCATAAATACATGAACATGTTCATGTGTTTGATGGACCTGTTCATGTTTTTTGTATATTTTCTAGAGGATGATATCTAAATTTTTGGAATTTAGATAGGTAAATTTATGTAAATTTTCAAATTTTTATATGAAAATTTTAAATTGTAATTTTTTTTTATTATTAAATTTGTGTGGATGTGTAATTTTGAATGTAAACTTAAAATGAAAAGGGAAAAATTGAAGAAAGAAATATAGAAAAGAGTGAAAAAGTAAGAGAGGATGAAGAAAAAAAAAAGGACGGAAAAAAGAAAGGCAGAGAGGAAGAAAAAAAAGGACGCTGATTGTGATAAAAAAAATGAAGAAAGGAAGAGAGAGTGAGAAAATGACAGAATAATAAATAAGGGTAGAAGGGTCATTCTAGTGTCTATTTTGTATTTACAATTAATTAAGAAAAAAATTTGTACCTAAGAGTTAGTGGGCCTTGCACCTAAGAGTAAGTCACTCTTATAGGTAGAATAATTTGTTTTTTTTACAAGAAGAATACAACTAACTAAAATAATTAATCTCTCTCTAGCAAAGCTAATTCTTCAACCCAACTCGGGAAAGAATGCAAATTTCGCTAAACTGAGAGTGACCCTGAATATGAGCTCGTAGCATATGGATTAAGCCCGAATTAAGGCATTATCCACTCTACGTCGTGGCTCATATATTTCGTCTTGCTATCGACCAGAACAACCACCGCAATGGCAACAACCACCACAATGTGTCGCATATCTTTCTGCTTTCAAGGTCTTGGCACCACCATATGCATTAATTATTTTGGAAAGTAATTAACATTTATTAAATGAGTATGTCTAGTGTGAAAATTTTCATGTATGAAAATCTCTAAAATTGTCATAAATCAACCATCTACACCCGAAACATTAAATAATGAACCCTAAATTATGATATATTCGGGTCAGGTGAACCATGAATCACTTGGGCAGATTGAACTATGAATCACTCAATTTTATCTTACATTCAACAATTACATAATTTGATTGTAAATTAAAGTTTTTTCATGTATGAAAATTTTCATACTAGACTTTGTCTTATTAAATAGGTTTACCAATTGGAATTTTACATTGATAAAACTCAATCCGTCTATATAATTGGTACTGTACCTTGATCGGCAGGAGGTGGAGGCGGTCCCCAGCGAGAAATCATCATTTCCAACTCCAACCAAACACCTCGAGCGGCGTCTGGCGAAGATGAATCATGATCCATCTAATAATTCGGCTCTGCTGAGATTATCCATGAGGGACTTGGCATTTCCTAGTGGAGCTCAATTCAACTTGTGGGAACGTTTCATATACTACAGTCGATTTCTCTTTCTGACCTATGTCTAAAGAAAGTTATTCACCGTAAAATTGATTTTTTTAACCAAATCCCCTGTTTCAATAAACAATCATTTTCATATATGAAACTGGTGCTAATATGGTTAAGTAAAAGCAAGTAATATTATTTAGTGGAACCACCGGTACTAACCAAATAATATTGTTTCATGAATACAGGGGATACCGTTTAGTGAAAACAAGTAATAATGTTTAGTGTCAAGGGATACAGTTAAAAAAAACAAACAAACTAATTTCGTTATTGAATATTGAATTATATACATGTGTGTGTATGCATATAATTTTCTAATGAATTAATTAGTAATCCTGATTCATTAATGAATTGAAGATATTGATCTGCTAGAGAGGGAATCAGAAGCAACATCCCGATCTAATGACATCGAGGACCCTGCCGCACCTTGTACCGCTCAAGTTCTTGGTGGTAATTACTACTCCTACTCACTTTTTATGGTATTTAACAAGTTATATATTCTGAAAATAAAATTCATGTGTCATTCACAATATATATATGCCGTGAATCGCTTGATTATATTAATGTGTAATGATAGTTGGCCAATATTTATATGGTGGTGTGTAGGTAGGAATTAGGATATGTGGGTCAATGACGGATCCACATTAAGCACAGGGGCACTGGGCCCTCGTGAACTGAACTCGTACAAAATTTTAATATATATTTATATATACATAAATAAAAGTTATTTTCTATTTTTAATAGGGAGGAAATTCAAAATACCCACTTTCACACATCAAAAATTTATTTTATCCACATGAAGTATAAAAAATTTATTCTACCCATTATTGCATAAAAAGACTATATTAACCTTATTACAAAAATTTATTTTACCCACTCGGTCCACCAACACAAAAAAATTATGAAATATTTAAACTCACCCCATTAATAAAGACATCAGCCCCCCACCCCCTAATTGATATCGAATCACCTATTTCGGTACACAATGAAAGTTCGGTACATAATTTTTGGTACCGAAATTCAAATTGGTACCGAATCGCCTATTTCGGTACACAATGAAAGCTCGGTACATATTTTTTGGTACCGAATCATGATTCGGTACCACTCGATACCTCTTTTTTTTCCTAGTTTAAATGTAGAGTTACATACTAAAAATTTTTTCCCTATTTTTCGATACATATTTTTGGTACTACTCCCAAATTGGTACCTAATCAGGTTAAAAAATGCATAGTCACATAATAAAATGGGTAGAATAAATTTGTGAAGGTATTTATGTCTCAAAAGTAAAAATGGGTAGAATAAATTTTTTATAATTGAAAGTGGGTAAAATAAATTGTTCAATGTTGAAAGTGGGTATTTGACACAATTTTCACTTCTTCTTAATAAGTATTGTTGTAAAATTAGTTTGTGTCTCTTTGTTAATGTCTTTCTATAATTATAGATCGGGTTTCAATTGTTGGTCACACTTTCGTTTTTTAATTCTTTCAGATTTCAATTTTTATTGGTCAAGCTTTCATTCCTTTATTATTTTCTTTCTTTTAGTACTAATTATTTGAGGCTAAATATTAAAAGTCATTCCTTTAATCATAAATCAATTTGCGGTCGCTTTTGGTCACACTTATAGTTGGAACCACAATTATTAATAATTTGGTTTTAGACACATTTTTTATGAATAATCTTTACTAAACTCACTTTTTTTTTAAAATTTGATTATTCAATTTATATACATTGAGTTTTTCTTTGACAATAAGATCAATAATACTTCAAACATATAATGTAAATATATTAATTAAATAAATTATAATGTAATAAATTTAATTAATTATTTATACATATAGCTTAACAATATATTTTAAATTTTTTTTTTTTTTTTCATCTAACTAAAATTTCTGGCTTTGTTACTGATGTGGGTGTTGGATTATTTCATGTGAAGGATTTTTGGGAGACAGTAGTAATTGTTATTTTAGTTTTAGACTGGAATAGAGGAGTGCAGGGTTTTAGGCAGAGTGTAGCTTCAATTGTATTTAGGAATTGGTTTTTGTATTACACTACTTTACAACATCACTTCATAATATCCTTATGATTACTTCCTTGCGACATTCCAGAACTACCTCTTCAAGAAATTTGCATCATATTCAAATAATGCGCTTTCACTTTTATCTTGCAGAACTGCGAAAGTGGTACAAAATACTGGTTCAGAAATTGAAGTTTAATTGTCTCTTATTCATCGATAAACTAGGTGAGTAAACCCAGAATTGATACACATAGAGTGTTGAGAAATGTAAAATATTATTTCATTCCTAAATTAACTGAGAGCATTTACATTGTTTACATACAAAATGAGAGCAATACTCTCAGCCGTGTAAGCTAAAATCTAACAAACTCTAATCTAGATCTTTCTAGACGTAAGTTGTTACAACTGCCTACCTACCAAGTCAGTAAAGTAGTTACACAGTTGTGGTCAGAGGTCTCCAACTTGATCTGTGTATTCTGCTATCTTGTTTCAAGAGTAATACCGTGTAGTGTTGTAAGTAATACTTTATCACTTACTCACTGATACTCTAACACATGGATGCTTGTTTAATCTTGATTGATTTCTTGTATGAGCAATCCAATGTTAATTAATCCCTGCATGCAGTGCCTCACGGAAGAAAGACGCACGCAAAAAAACTGATGCATCAGCAGGCAATACAGCTCGTGAAATGTTTGTGCACGAATATGGTATCGTTGAGTGATGAGAGCGCTACATCTATTTATACCAGAGCTATGATGACAGCAGCCGGTTTAGGGATCCACGAGGTTATAGAAGAGATTGTAGAGACATTCCCAGATGCAGTTTATTGCAAGAGGAACGGGCATTTCTTCTTCCAAGTTGCAGCGCAGAACCGCTGTGAAAAAGTTTTTAATCTAATTTACCAGACAAGGGACCCTAAACACCAATACTCCGATCTAAGAGACTCTTGTGGGAACACTGTTTTGCACTTGGTTGCTAAGTTAGCGCCCCCTCACAAACTCAATCTTGTTTCCGGTGCTGCTCTTTAGATGCAGCGCGAATTGCAATGGTTTGAGGTATGTATATATTTTCATACCATCAAGGTAAAGTCTTTTATATACCAGGTGAACTGTGAAATTCAAGTGCATATTTGAAACATACAACTTGTTTTCACTTAAACTTGCAAGTGTTTCAATGAAAACATGAACTATTACGTTTCAAAAAGTGCACAGGAATTGCACGTGCACCTAGTGCACAAGGAGTAACAATTGTGAACCAGGTCTATACATCAACTCTATGAATGTTATGTGCATAAGCTATCACTGAGTTTTTCGCACTTTTGGTCCCACAAGATACACCCCCTCACGATTTTGGTCCCAAACCTTACACTTTTGGTCCCGTAGCCCAAAATTTTTACACATTTGGTTCCACCAACTTTTCTGTCAATTTCGATAACACTTTTGGTCCCATAGGATTTCTAGTCAATATATGCGCGTGAGGAATAATTTGGAGGGAAACACATGACACATTTGGTCCCATAGGAATTTTTACTCAAATTTTTTGCCTTTCTGGAAGGAAAAAATGTAACTTTTTTGAAGGAGTCTTTTTTGTCTTTTTGGAGGGAGAAAATGGTGCCATAAACACCTATATATATCTATATATATGCTACACAAACCACCTCAAATCATTCATACATACATATCATCACAAAACTAAGGACAAGAAACAGTTTACAACAAGTCACTTTTTGAGAGCAATAATTTAAATAAGACTTCAACTAATCTATCTAAAAGTCGTGCTGCTGAAAGCCATGAAAAATCAAGAAGTAGTGTTGAATAACCTGAGACTTGGTTCAAGAGAGGTCCAGTACTTCTGATACCAAAAACTTTCTACATGAAAGTAATTGCGACTGTGGTTCTAAGTTAAATTATGTGATGCAAGCATTCTCCTAAGTTAAGCTGCTAAGACTAGAACTCCAGACGCAAGTGGGCTCCACGTGGTGAGGCCAATACAGTTAGTATACAAAGGAAGATACTCAGGCTCAACCTGCACAATTCAATCATATCAAACCACAATTTCCCACAAACAGAACACATTAGCATATAGTATCAGAAACAAGAAAAAACTCCAATCTGCGCAAAACAGAAAAATCACCTAATTTGCGGAACAGAGCATGAACAAAATGGTACTCAAACAGTAACATCCGAATATTTCATGCGTTTGATCTCAATAAACACCAAAAAGATAACCACTATTTCGCATAACTACAACAAACGGAACACTTTGGGATATAGTATCAGAAACAAGAAAAAACTCCAATCTTCACAAATCTGAAAAATCGCTTAATTTGCACTACAGATCTTGAACAAAATAGAACTCAAAACAATTATATTCGAGTGTTCCATGCATTTGATCTCAATAAACACCAAAAGAATAACACAGCAATTTAACACAATCGTGTGTTTTCAAAACCTGGAAATTCATAACACAACAGAGCTTTTTAATTTGGAGGGAGGGAAGAATGGATCTAAACGCATATTTTAACTAATTTACACGACGGAGTTGGGAGATCAAATAAATACCAGTGTCTCGTAAAAGAATGGTGCTGCTGCTCTGAAGCCGCCCAGTTAACCAAATCCCGCCAAACCGCAGGCTTCCGAGATCCACCGCCTCTGTCGCAGAAATAGCGCCGCCATTGACACTGCTCAGAGTATAAATAGCGAAACTCCGACTTCCAATTCGAGCTCCTCACAGCCGCCAGAGACCAGCGAAACTCCTCTGCCTCATTCACTCTGTTCGCCCCCAAAGAAGAGATGCTTTGTGCCCTAGATATGGCCACCGACGCCGCCGTCTACGTCAACGCCTCCGAACTAGCTGAATGATGATAAAAAAAAGTCCAGCAACGGTATTCATTGAGGAACATACGAGGCTAAAAGCAGACGGTGAAAAGTGGATGAAGGATACCGCAAGCTCATGCATTATTACTGCAACATTGATTGCTACTGTTGTGTTTGCAGCGGGTATAACAGTACCAGGTGGCAATAATTCCAACACTGGCTATCCAATGCTCAAGACATCAACTGCATTCATTAGATGTTATCTCTCTCTTTACATCCACCACTCTATTGATGTTCTTATCCATCATGACATCACTCTATGCAGAAGAAGATTTTCTGTAAACAGACTCTGCATTGGCCTCTTTACCCTTTTCGTCTCCATCTTTTTTATGATGGTCGCCTTCAGCGCATCAACTTACTTGGTCCTTGGGTATCAGATGCGTTGGGTTCTCATACCACTGGCTGCACTTGCTTCTCTACCCGTCACTTATTTTGTGCTTTTGCAATTTCCATTACTCATAGCTGTGGTTTCTTCAACATACCGCGGAATTTTCGGTAAGCCAACTGATCACAGTCCATTCTACTAGCTGTTATGGGTTGGTTAGATCCTCTGTTCTAGGGAACAAATTGTTTTTTGGTCTCATAACTTTTCTGTAATTCGTTTTTCATCCCAAAAAAATCAATTATTCAATTATGGTCCAATTATTTAAAAAAATCAATTATTCAAGAATTGTAGTGGACGTAAACGTTGACTGTTTACAATAAAAAATTCATTTTTTAAAAAAATTTGAAAGAGCAAGAAAATTATTCTTTAAGTTGCATAAAAAATGAATTTTTTTCATAACAGATAGCATATATCCACTTCAACTATGAGCTCGAAAACCTCCGATTTTAACCAGCACGTGACTTGTGTGTGATCGAAACACTGTAATTTTCTATTTTCCAAAAAAAGCATGGGACCAAAATTAAACAATCAAGATAATTATGAAATCAAAATTGGATAATTGAATTTTTTAGAACGAAAAATGAATTATAAGAAAGTTATGGACCAATAATTTTTATTTTCTCCTCTATTCTATTCTAGTGTGTACTTAATCAGTGTGTTATCTGATCAATTCAGCTTGTATCGCGTATCTTTCTTAATAAATACTTTTTCACTGTTATTGTTATTGCATCTATTTGAATAATTGATGATAAATTGATATTGATTCCCACTCATTTATGTTATAAAAAATCATGGGTGAGTATCAACATGAATGGCCAGTATATTTTGCTTGGCATCTAAAATTGTTGGAAATATGATGACCAGAGGCAATAAAAATTAAATTTAGCTAGTGCTCGCAGGTAAAAATAGTGTAAATTAAATAATCTAATTATATCTTAAACAAAAAATTAAATTACTAGCTAGCATTATCGGAGCCAGAAATTTTAGCAGCGGCCCAATTAAATTAATAAAATCAGAAGAATTTAAAGTACAATTTAAAATTATATTATGTAGTATTAGAATAAATTTTGACAAAGTAATTTTTTTTATTACGTTATAATTTATTTGCTTAATAATATTCAACATATATTATAATATTGATCTCATTGAAGGCAATTAATCATTCAATATGTGCAATTCCTAAAGGTTATTTTGAAAAAAATTTATAATTGAAAGGCTATTATTCGAAGAAATATAAATGATGATCTATAATTTATATATATAATTATATATTATGTAATTATTATGTGTTTGTTTAGTTATTACATTTTATATGTAAGATAAACCAACTCACGGGTGCTTTCAGCTAGAGGCGGATCGAGGTATGTTGGGACTAAGGGGACTAAGGGGGTCATTGGGTCCCCTGCCCCACTTAATTTTTTTAATATATATTTATAATTATTTACTTTTAACGTATTGAGGTAGATGATTTTGATTAATTTCAAAGTGTGTCTTTTTTTTCATGTAAATTTTCTTAATTTTTTTCAGGTGAGGAAGAGGGAGCGAAAGTGAGAAAGATATATGTATAATTCACATTTTAATATGCATATTAAATGTATTTGACTCAATTAATATAAAGATATTTAGTACAAATAATATTTAGAAATATATAAAAAAATTCGAAAATGCATTTAGTTGCAGTATATTATAAATTGGGTCCCCCTCAGTGCAATTCCTGGCTCCGCCACTGCTTTCAGCCTTATGCATAGCCACAAGCAATCATGGTTCGACAATCATCATAAGTTCTTACCCTGAGATCATTTTTATCGAAAGAATAAAATGTAATTCAAAAGGTGGTGTAAGGGTTTTAGACATTCCACCGCACTTCAGAACAAGACTAGAACTCTTGCATGAAATTAATCAGCGGGAGAATGTTGAGGAAGTAAAAAAATATTTACATAAGAAAAAAAAAAAACATTTTCTAGGACTTGTCGCATAGGAGTTCCTTACTGATTCAATACAATTTGAATATGATGCACATTGAAAAAAATTGGCTTCATAATGTGTTCAGCACTGTTATGAATGTGAAAGGGAAACAAAAAAAAACTACTAAATCTAGAGAAGAATTTAAGGAATATTATCGTCAGTCTGTACTTATATGTGAGTGTATATGGGAGGTACCCAAAAGTTTATTATACACCAGGTACGAAGCGGAAACAGGTTTAATGCAAATGGATTAGAGAGTTGAAGTTTCCTTACAGTTACGAGTCAAACGCATCTCGATGCATTGATGAGAAATGGTAAATGTTTGGGATGAAAACTCATGATTATCACATACTAGTGTTAGCCCCGCAAACTTTGCCGACTGGAAGAATTTTTTTTATATAAAATAATCAATACTTCCTCCGTCCCATAAAAGCGTGCACGTTTATTGTTTTCACGTGATTTTGCGAGTGAGTTTTTTATTAGTACATTTGAAATGATAAAATATTTTTTAAAGATGCATATAAAAGATGAGAGGTAGATATATAATACAACTCCTTAAAAATCACTTTATCATTTGAAATACTAATAAACAACTCGCTCACAAAAACTCGATAATAAATGTGGTGTGCACGTTTTCTGGGAAGGAGGTAGATATTTTAACATTTTTTGTTATTTAGTACTCTCTCTGTCCCAAACTCATTTGTACATTCACTAATATTTTAAATGATAAAGATATTTTTAAGGTGGGGGTATGATAGTGCTACCCCTCATCTATCCTACAATGTCTTAAAAGTCATTTTATCATTTCATATACTATAAACAACTCGCTCAATAAAACACGAGCCAAAAAGTAAAATGTACAATCGAGTTCGGGACGGAAAGAATACTTTTTATGGTTAAATAATTTGTAATTGACAAAATATTAAAAATAAAAATAGTTTAAATATGCATTTATGATTTTATATGTTATATTTGATGACTTTATAAAAAAATAAATGAATCCACAAATTTAGATTTCAAATATATATATATACACACACACATTCTCTCTATATTACAAATTTCGAAAAAAAAATATATTTGTAAACAACATTTCTTGTATACTTGCAAGGACTACCATCCGAATCGAGACACAAAATTTTCATATTTCTTTTGCTTTTAGATTTGAGACTGTAACATATAACTATATGTGTGTGGAAATCGACTTGAAATGATACAAATCTACAGTTGAAGGAGATAGATAAAACTTTTATTTATCGTCATCGCAAAATATAATAGGATTGAAAATTGCTTTCTCTTATACTTTACAAGCATATTTGGGATGAACACCTTATTCCCAGTATTTTTCCTAAAATTATTTGTACTTTAAAAAATATGATTTCTAGCTTTGTGACAATCAACCTCATGCTATTGCACAAACCTAACTTTACGTCAATATTCCTGAGAAGCATTACAGGCACTCCCTCCTTCAAAATGAAACGATGATTTGGTAGTCCTGAGCATTTAATAGAGAAAATCAATTGAAAGCAATTCTCCATTAGATCCAAACTGAAACTTCATTCAGCAAACATAATTAAACTTTGATCAAATACTTCAAAATTTTATTTAGCTTAAATTAATTATATTCTATAATAGTAACATTTTTAATATTTCAAATATGTAAAATACAAAAATTATATTAATTTACTATAAGAATTATATTTAAAAGGAAATAAATATATAATTATTTGACACCGAATAAAAGAAAATTAATACATTAACAAAATAAATTTAATTTTAAAATAAATTAATATTTAAAATTACAAATTTCTAACCACATATTTGTAAAAAAAAAATTAATTGTAATTTTGTTACATTTTTCATCATAATCGCAACAGTGTTTTTTATTTTCTTTGCTCTTCACGCTTGAAACAACATTATGTAGTAGAACGGGAAAAAAATACTTATTACGTTTGTAACTATGGGGATGACAATTTAAGGAAAAAAGTTTCAATTTGGGAAAAGTAAGTTAGTTAGTTTCAGTTTGGCAAAATTATGTTTGCAAATTTTGAGTTTCCGCAAGTTTAGGCCCATAAATTTTGAGTTTTCGCAAATTATGACCCTAAATTTTTAAGTTTTTTAAAATTAAGGCTCGTCTGTGTGAGAAAAATGGTCTATTTTTTGCCAAAATAAAATTAATTTTATACTTTTGTCAAAAGAAAAGTTAATATCATACTTTCCAAAACTGAAACTTACTATCCTTTTGTTAAGTTGACACTGTAATAAACAATATTAGTGATATATTAAAATTGAGAATGTAAGTAATTCTAAACTAAATGAACACATTCAGTTAAGTTGAAGCAAAGTCATTAATTCACCATAAAATTTACTAACGCTTTAATCTTAAATTTTGTAGCATTAAACTATCTAATATTATGGTGCATTTGATTGAGTTTCAATTTTTTTGATTTCTAGTCGAGTCAAACATGGAGTAATAAATATAATTCTCTGCATAAGAGAAAATGTATTTGTTTATACAGACATATATTATTTTAATATTGATATAGAGTATGTTAACACCAAATAGCAAATAAACTGTCCTATATAAATGTCCTACTTTTGCCTAAAAAAAGTGTATTTTTATGTTTGTCAATAAAAAAATTAATGTCCTAATTTTGCCAAAAAAAAAAAGAGAAGAGGTTAATGCCCCACTTCTGCCAAAAAGAGAGTTAACATCCTACTTTTCCCAAAGTGAAGCTTATTGTCCTTAAATTGTCACCTCCACTATGTTACGGGCCTTAAATAATATTTTCACACAGTTGACCCAATGCAAAAACTTACTTGGTAAGCAGTGGCGGAGCTGTAATGGAATAAGGGGTACAAGTGCATCCCCATATTGAATATATATATATTGTTGAGAAATTTAGAGTTTTGATGAAAGTTCCAAAACACATGTAATAGGACCAGTCAGACCTGTTAGCTGACTGATGTTTTTAAATACTTGTTATAAGATGACCAGTTGATAATTATTGTATAGAACAACTAATGTATAAGATAGGTCACATATTGAGGGGGAACTCAATATGTATAGGTCAGATCATAAGATCAAAAGACCAGCTGAGAAGAACAAAAGACCAGCTGAAGTCAGAAGGCCAGAAGGCAAGGGAAAGACAGAAGATCAGACGATCTGATAAAGTCAGATGATCAGGTGAAGACATGAAGCTCAAATTCAGAAGACCTGAAGATCAGATGACTACCAGAAGATCAGATCAGAAGACCTACATCAGCGAGTCTGCTAGTTGAGCTAAGACTACTGGCACCAGAAGACTCTATCAGGTAGACTGATCAGTTGTAACTGATCAGGTCAGCTCACACCAGGTGGTAACTAATGTTTCACCAAGACATACGTTGTTGATCTGGACAAGAAGAATGTCAACTTTAGTTGGTAGAACAAACACTGAAAAGTGTTCTTGTTAACCAATGAGAACAAGACACGTATGAACGGAGCCGACAATACGAGATTTGGTGCTGCTTGGTCAAACGGCTATAAAAGACAACTATTCACGCTTTCGGTCATGCCGTCCCTGAAGCACGTCACATCAAATCCTACATATCTACCAAATATAGCCGGAAATTCAAATTGCTTTCCAACGGCTCTTTGATTTTGGGGTCTATAAATATGGAATTCTTCTCAGAGTGAAGACACGAAAATTATCAAGAAGCTCATACTATAGCCAAATTTCCGCACGAAGAACACAACCTTGAAGATTATTTTCTAAGTGTTCATCCCATAGTTCTTAGCACAGAAATCTCATCCTTTAGCTTTTAGGCTACACAAATACTAAGATAGATTTCCAGTTGGAACAAACAACAAATCTTACCCAAACCCAAAGTTAGGTTAAGTTTGTTTAGCAAGATCTCAGACTAGGGTTTCTAGTTCTGATTTCTGGGATCGGTTGAGTGAGAAATCTATAAATATCTGTTGGTGTAATGTGTTGGACTAACACAATAAACTAAGTCCAAGTTGGTTAAGTTGGTGCCCCTTGTGATAGGGAAGAGTGGACGTAGGACTGGTTGTCCGAACCACTATAAATCTTGTGTGCATTTACTTGTATGATTAACTGCTTTACACTATTGCACACAACCTTGATTAAATATGCATACATATTCTGAGTTAGGATCAGCATGCACCAAGCTACTGATCTGATCAGATTGACTCCATAGTCAACCGATTGAAAATAGCTTCGAAATCTGATTTTGTTAAACTGGTTTTTCACACGGGTATAAACTAGCTTCCGCACAATCAGTTAAACTGATAGACACCAAACTGATTTGCCCTCAGGCGATCAGTAAGTTGGATATCTGATGGTCCCGAAAACCCATTTTGCGCTTGCGGAAGCAAACATGTCATGTGATGCATATAAAACAGGGGTGAGGGAATGGTGATTCCTAATTTTTCGCTTTTAAGAACATGTGTGTTGTTTTGCTTATAATCGAATGCATATGGCAAGTAAGAACATAAAGCAGTAAAGAACACACGATTTTATAGTGGTTCGGACGAAACCTGCCCTACATTCACTCTTCCCTTTCGTGGGGCACCAACTTAACCGACTTAACCTACTGGACTTAGTTTATTGTGTTAGTCCAACACCCAACAGATATTTATTGAGTTCACACTCAAACGGGACTTATCTCCCTCACGGGATTGCCTATAGATGTTTACCGAGTTCACACTCAACCGATCCCAGAAATCAGAAACTAGAATCCCTAGTCTGAAATCTTGCGGTAATACAAACTTAACCTAACTTTTGGGTTTGGGTAAAGATTTGTTTGGTTTCCAACTAGGTTAAGATTTTCCCTTACATTTGTTTAGCCTCAATGCTAAGGTTGGGAAAATCTCTCTAAGCTTAGGATATTACATTTGTTCTTAGATCTAGGGTAGAACACTCTTGAATATATGCGTGTATTTCTTGCTCTGTGTTCTATGGTGGGAATGCTAGATGATTTGGCTTGATGGGCATTTCACGCATTGTTCCACATCCACACTTGATAATGAAGGAAGAACTTGTATTTATAGTGTGGATTTGAATGTTACCGTTGGAGAGAATCGCATTCAAATCCATACTACTCTGTAGCTTTTTGCAGCTTTTTCAGTCTTGTCGTCTTCCTCTCATTGGTCCACATCAGCTGAATCTAACAACTATATTCTTCAGTTTCTTTTGAGTCTCAGGATCTTGATTCGTGTCGAGCCTTGAGTTATCCCGAGCCTTCATGTTTATGCGAGCTATATGAGCCTTCGAGGTTATCCCGAGCTATCGAGCCTTGAGGTTATCGAGCTATCGAGCCTTCAACCGGGTTGTCCGAGCCTCGATTTCTTGATTGGCGGACTTCTCTTGGCCGGACCTTATGCGATCGGGCATCTTGACACTTTCGGGAACTGCGATTTGGCTCTTACGAATTCGGACATCGACCCTCAGTCACATTGACTCAAAGCTATCGATTTCTTCTTTGCTGATCGTCGATCGGCTGTCGATCGATCAACACTTCTTCAGATCAACATATCGGGATAACATCAGTCGATTACATCAGGTTAGCATATCGGTTTATCATATCGATCTCGATCCGCGTCGATCTTGATCGATCTCATCTCGCTTCATCTTCATATCGAACTTGATCACATCGATCTTGATCGATCTCAAATGCTCATCTTACGATCCGCAACCTTCTCCGATTCTTTGGCTTTAGCTTTTCCTCTCTTCTGATTTTGCTCAGCTCATCAGCTAACTCCAGAACTCATCTGACTCATCTGATTTCGTGAGTTCCCCCTCAATTTTTTCTTTCGTTCCCCCTTAACTTGTTATCTGTAAAATAGCTTGAATAACACAAGTTAATAATGTTTTGGCATAATTCATAAAAACTAAAATATCCCAACAATTTCTCCCTTTTTGATAATGATTCCAAAACATTTAAAATATATGCATTTATATAGAGATCGGGTTTTTGTTTAAAAAAAAAAGATCAGTTCAGGTGGTCACTTTGAAAATAGTGAACTTTTAGAACTCCTGCTCTAATACCACTTGATGGTATCAGTTCAGATGTTCACATTGAAAAACAGTGACCTTTTGAACTCCCCCCTCTGATACCACTTGATGGTCCCGAAAACCCATTTTGCGCGTGCGGAAGCAAACATGTCATGTGATGCATATAAAACAGGGGTGAGGGAATGGTGATTCCTAATTTTTCGCTTTTAAGAACATGTGTGTTGTTTTGCTTATAATCGAATGCATATGGCAAGTAAGAACATAAAGCAGTAAAGAACACACGATTTTATAGTGGTTCGGATGAAACCCGCCCTACATCCACTCTTCCCTTTTGGGGAACCAACTTAACCGACTTAACCTACTGGACTTAGTTTATTGTGTTAGTCCAACACCCAACATATATTAATTGAGTTCACACTCAAACGGGACTTATCTCCCTCACAGGATTGCCTATAGATGTTTACCGAGTTCACACTCAACCGATCCCAAAAATCAGAAACTAGAATCCCTAGTCTGAAATCTTGCGGTAATACAAACTTAACCTAACTTTTGGGTTTGGGTAAAGATTTGTTTGGTTTCCAACTAGGTTAAGATTTTCCCTTACATTTGTTTAGCCTCAATGCTAAGGTTGGGAAAATCTCTCTAAGCTTAGAATATTACATTTGTGCTTAGATCTAGGGTAGAACACTCTTGAATATATGTGTGTATTTCTTGCTCTGTGTTCTATGGTGGGAACACTAGATGATTTGTCTTGATGGGCATTTCACGCATTGTTCCACATCCACATTTGATAATGAAGGAAGAACTTGTATTTATAGTGTGGATTTGAATGTTACCGTTGGAGAGAATCACATTCAAATCCATACTACTTTGTAGCTTTTTGCAGCTTTTTCAGTCTTGTCGTCTTCCTCTCATTGGTCCACGTCAGCTGAATCTAACGGCTATATTCTTGATTTCTTTTTGAGTCTCGGGATCTTGATTACATCCGAGCCTTGGTTATCTCGAGCCCTTGGGTTGTGCGAGCTATCGAGCCTTGAGTTATCTCGAGCTATTCGAGCCTTGAGTTATCTCGAGCCTTCAGTTATGCGAGCCTTGAGTTATCGAGCCTCGAGGTTTCTTGATCCAAATGAGACTTCTCTCGGGACCTTGTACGTCGGGCATCTCGACACTCGGGCTTCTTCGATTTGCTCTTACAATTCAGACATCCGACCCTCGAGTCACATTGATTTCAGGCTATCGATTTCTTCTTTGCGATCGATCGGTTTTCGACCGATCGGATCAACACTTCTTCGATCAACATATCGAGGATAGCATCGGTCAAGACATCAAAGTTAGCATATCAGGTTTATCATATCTGATCTCGATCACGTCTGATCTTGATCAGTCTCATCTGCTCATCTTCATATCTGATCTTGATCACGTCTGATCTTGATCAGTCTCAATTGCTCATCTTCTGATCTGCAACCTTCTCTTCTGATTTGCTGGTTTTAGCTTTTCCTCTCTTCTGATTTTGCTCAGCTCACCAGCTAACTCCGGAACTCATCTGACTCATCTGATTTCGTGAGTTCCCCCTCAATTTGTTCTTTCGTTCCCCCTTAACTTGTTATCTGTAAAATAACTTGAATAACACAAGTTAATAATGTTTTGGCATAATTCATCAAAACTAAAATATCCCAACAATATCAGTCAAAACTGATTCACTTGCACTCTCTGTCGTGCAAACCGCAATCACACCGATCTCATTTTAAAAAAATTTTCGAGTCTATTCACCCCCTCTAGACTTACGCCTCAAAAACCCATTCGGGACCTACAAGTGGTATCAGAGCAATGGTTCTACGGACCACTGGCTTTGAATATCATCGGTTCTTGAGGAAGAACCTTTGTGGTCACTTGAACTGATCTTGAAAAACCTTTTTCAAATCTCATTTGTTTTCAAACTCACGATCAGCATGGATAATACTTCGGGTATGTATCATGATTTGCCTAAATTTTCCATTGATGAGTATGCAGACTGGACGATATACATGAGCAACCATCTGGGATCAATAAGCAGCAGGATGATGGAAGTTCTTGAACGAGGACCCATCATCATGTACCTTGACAACCCAGCTGTAGGAGGTGATCCAGACTTTCCAGTTGAAAGCCTTGTCGAAAAAAGAGTCCCGCCTACGATGGATCTTTGAAAGAGAAAGCTGTACACTCTGGATACGATAGCCAGACACATAATCATGAAGACGATGGACAAGATAACCAGAGAAAAGATAAAGTATCTCAAGACAGCCAAACAGATGTGGGATACGCTTGCTGAAATGTGTGTAGGAAATGATCTGATTAAAGATAGCAGACTGCAAGCTGAACTGGTGAAATTTGAGAAACTTAAGATGCTACCAAATGAAACCATCAATGAGCTCGATGGAAGAATCACCATGTCAGTCAACAAGCTACGGGAACTTGGACGAGAAATGTCAGATAAAGACATCAACTACAAGATCTTGAGATCTCTGACTAAGAAGTGGTATATGAAAGTCACATAATAATAAAGGATTGTCAAGATATTGCTAAGATGAAGCCAAGCAACCTCGTTCTCGAAGTCTTAAAGCCCATGAGTTCGATCGATCGAAAAGAGGGCAAGAAGAAGAAGGCGAGTCGCTTTCTTGAAGCCACACCGCCACATCAAAATCATTCAGATTCAAAGTAGCCAAAGAAAGACAACTCAAAGTCTATTGAACTGTTGGAAATATTATAAAAAATCAATGCAGTTGCTTTGCTAACTAGAAAACTTGAAAAATCTAACATTCAACTTGGCAAGTATCGTAGATTTTCTGGGGATTATCAAAACAAAAAAAACCGACGGATCTCGAAAGGACCGATCTCGATGACCGAAGAAATGATCATATAGAAGATCGCAGAGAAGATAAGAAAAGAGATGATCGATCTGATGAAAGGAGAGACAACATATCAGAAAGGAGAAACTCATACTACAATTAGACAGGTAAGTCACCTGACAGATTCTACAGACGAAATGACTCACCTGGCAGAAGAAGTTACGTGGATCGTGGAGCATGTTTCAACTGTGAGAAACCAGGTCATTCTGGTATGATTGCGGGACCCGAATCGAAAGAAAGAGAAGAGAAGCGGAACAGAAGAGAGCAATGGTATAGAGACAGGAAAGCCATGGTTGCTGATACATCTGGGATTGATGATTCGTATCTACCTTCTGAGGATTCAGGCTACTCATCTGTAGAAGACTTCTGCCTGATAAGGAATGTTGATGATTTCTACCACTACGATGATCTGATATTCTCTTCTGATGATGAAATCTGTCTGATGGCAAAAGAAGATGACCAAACTGAGGTAACATCTAGACCTTCTATAATTTATGTTTCCACACCAGCTATAATTAGCACACCTGCTGGAGAGATTGATTTGCAGCTCTATTCTGAGCAATTACTTGATGAACTCTCTACTGCAGTAGACACTTATACAATAGTGGAAGCCGAAAACGATAAGCTAAGGTTTGAAAATACTCAGCTTGTTAAGGAAAATGATGTCAAGAAAGCAAATTGAACTAAAAAAACCGTTTCGAAGATAATCAAGAACTGAATGTTCTGAAAGTTAATTCTTCTTGTCAGGAGAAGCAAATTAAAGAACAGCTAGCTATCAATAAACAACAAGCTGATGATTTCAAGATTCTACAAGCTAAGTTTGATGAACTCTTTCGACTACATGAGAGTCTGAAATTAACTGAGGATAGTTTACGTAAGAAAATACAAGTTTTCACGAAATCTTCTAAAACCGTTCAGGATATGAACTATTTTTGTACTACAGCTAACAAGAAGGGAATTGGGTATGAAAACCCTTCTACATCCTCAAAAGCCCCGTCTGATTCACTTCAGAAAAGTGTAATCAAACGAGTTTCTGATAAAGATACACATAAAGCAAAGTATGTATCTGCTGAACAAGTAAGGCAAGTGCCCAATCAGAAAGGGAACAGAAATGGACCCCAACTGATCAAGCATCAGTCGAGGAATCAACAACAGAACCCAGTTTTTCTGAAGAGACCTCAACCTGATCAGCAGATTAAGTATCAGAAAAGACAACCTCTCAGGGGGAAATCTAATCTGAAACCTAATCAGGGTCAGCTGCCTAACAAGCAAGCTAAAGGTAAACTGTTAAGACCATTTATGCCAAAAAGATATGAATCTTTTAATGGTAGCAGTCGTACCTACCGTTACAATCAGAAACCTTGGGCTGCTGCACCTGAGCCCCACTGGGTTAAAAGAAGACAAACAACAAGGAAAAATCCCAAGTCTTCTGATTTACCCAAGGCTCGCACAAATAATCATACTGATCAGAATGCATATGAAGAGATGTATGATTATGTAGATGTTTATGGGAGACAAATCAGGCCTTCTGATCTATCTGATTACAATAGAAGTGCCCTGTTTGTATGGATCCCTAAAACCAACTCTAACCCCTCAGGACCCAACCCAAAAGGGGTACCTAAAGCCTGATTTAATTGCAGGTTCGCGTGGGTTTGGCCAACAAGGGAGGTGTACAAACCACTATCTGGTACATCGATAGTGGATGCTCAAGGTACATGACTGGAAGCAAACATCTCCTTAGCTCTTACACAGAACAAGAAGGTCCACGTGTACTCTTTGGTGATGATAACTTTGGTTTTACCAGAGGATTCAGAACCTTAGAAAATAATGATGTACAGGTTACTGGAGTCTCGTATGTCGAAGGTTTAAAGCATAACCTGTTATCAGTTTCACAATTTTACGACAACGGATTCAATGTGAGTTCTCGACTGATCAGTGTACTATCAAGAATCGAGCTACTCAACAGATCTTGTTAACTAGTTCAAGAAAAGGTACGATTTATACAGTAGATTGGAACAGTTGCCCAAGAAACGCATGCCTGATTGTTAAGAGTTCAAAAGGTACCAGTTGGCTCTGGCACAAGAGAATGAGTCATCTGAACTTTAAAACTCTTAACAAGATAGCAAGGATGCCTTTGGTTGAGGGTCTTCCGAATGAGGTATTCTCTAAGGATCAGACATGTGTAGCATGTCAGAAGGGAAAACAGGTTAAAGCCTCATTCAAGGGAATCCCTGGACCAGCATCCAGCAGAGTATTGCAGCTGCTCCATATGGACTTATTTGGACCAGTTACACCAGTCAGTCTCAGCGGACGCAAATATACTCTGGTAATCGTGGATGATTATTCCAAGTTTACCTGGGTTGTATTCTTGTATAAGAAGAATGAGACAACAACAAAGATACCCGAGCTGCTCAAGAAATTACAGAATGAGAAGGGTGTCAGTATAGTGAAAATCAGATCAGATAAAGGTACAGAATTTATGAATTCTTTTATTACTGATTTTTGCACTAAGTTTGGTATACAGCATGAGACATCAGCTGCAAGAACGCCACAACAGAATGTTGTAGCAGAACGAAGAAACAGAACACTCAAAGAAGCTGCTCGCACTATGTTAGCTGAAATGCAACACCAAGCTGTTTCTGGGCAGAAGCCATCAATACTGCATGCCACACTCAGAACAGATGTTCTCTGACTAAGGCTCACTACAAAACACCCTATGAACTGTGGAAGGGCAGAAAACCTCGTGTTTCTTACTTCCATGTTTTTGGGTGCAAGTATTTCATACACAACAATGGGAAGAGTCAGTTGAAGACTTTTGAGGCCAAGTCAGATGAGGGTATCTTCTTAGGATATTCCTCATCCAGCAAGGCTTTCAGGGTTTACAACAGGTGAACCCTAGTTGTGGAAGAAACACCTCATGTGGTCTTTGATGAAACATCTTCTGAACAATAGAAATCTGCCTCAGAACAAGCAGTACCAGATCAACCGGTACCTGATGCACAGAAAATGGATCAATTAAGTATCAAGGAAAAAGGATCAGATCATGTAACTGTGTATATTCCAGAACTTGATCTTACTGATTCACCAGGTTAATCATACCCTAACGTACGTACAACTGTCAATGAAGAAGTTGGTACAGCTGAGACAGTATCAACTGAACCATCTGGTTCAGGGGGAACACTTGAAGTTCCTACGGACAGACATCAGCATATGATGAGTCCAACATCAGCTGAGACTTGTCCATGTCAAGTGGATCATAATTCTGCACCACTCCCAATCACTAGTAATGAACTACTATTAGAAGAGGATGATATTCTCCAAACTGATGCAAATCAGAAAAGAAGGACCTGGGTAACCAGTCATCCAACTGATCTGATCATCGGAGACCCATCTGATAGAGTCAAAACTAGACATCAGATTGGTGAAAGTGCCATGTATTGTTGTTATCTATCTTTGAAGGAACCAACTGAAGTAGAAGAAGCTCTACAAGATGCAAACTGGATTCTAACCATGCAAAAAGAACTGGAATAGTTTGAAAGAAATCAGGTTTGGAAACTGGTGGACAGACCAACTCATCAAGATGTGATTGGCACAAAGTGGGTATTCAAGAACAAGAGAGATGAGAATAATGTCATAACCATAAATAAGGCAAGACTTGTTGCTAAGGGGTATTCACAATCAGAAGGAATTGATTATGATGAGACCTTTGCACCAGTCGCTCGTCTGGAAGCCATTCGGCTGTTTCTGGCATATGCTGCCCACAGAGGGTTTATTGTGTATCAGATGGATGTAAAGAGTGCATTCTTAAACGGGGTACTAGTTGAGGAAGTTTATGTTGAACAACCTCCTGGCTTTGAAAAAGGCGACCAGGTGTACCGTTTAAGAAAAGCACTTTATGACCTGAAACAAGCTCCTCGAGCTTGGTATGATACACTCTCAGTTCTTGATAGACAATGGTTTCACTAAAGGAAAAGTGGACAGAACCTTATTCCGAATAGAAGATGGAGAAGATATTCTGATGGTTCAGATTTATGTGGACGACATCATCTTCGGATCTCCCAACAAGAGTTTATGTGATAAATTCAGCAAGCTGATGCAAGGGAAGTTCGAGATGTCCATGATGGGATAGATGAGTTACTTTCTGGGTTTACAAGTTAAGCAAAGTACATAAGGGATATTCATCTGACAGGCGAAGTACACTAGGAGTTTATTGGCTAAGTTTGGAGTTCAAAACTATAAGGAAGCCAGAATTCATATGATGACTGGATTCAAGATGGATCCAGATGAGAATGGTCAGAAAAACTAATCAGAAAGAATATAGGGCTCTCATTGGATCTTTACTATATCTGACTGCCAGCAGACCAGATATAAAATTTGCAATAGGTGTATGTGCCAGATTTCAGGCAAATCCAATGCAAATCCACCTGGAAGCAGCTAAGCGGATTCTTAAGTATCTAAAGGGGACAGTAAACCTTGGTTTATTCTACCCATCAGATGATAATCTAGAGTTTAGTGGGTATTCTGATTCTGATTATGGAGGTTGTAGAATTGACAGGAAGTCAACCTCAGGTACATGTCAGTTTTTAGGTATTAAACTGATCTCTTGGTTTTCAAAGAAGCAGACATCAGTTGCGACATCTACTGCTGAAGCAGAATATATGGCTGCAGGAAGCTGTTGTTCCCAACTGCTCTGGCTAAGTCAGCAGCTGAGGGATTATAACATTATAGCTAAGAACGTACCTATATTATGTGATAGTAATAGTGCTATTGCAATCACTCAAAATCCTGTTCTACATACAAGATGCAAGCATGTGGATGTCAGACATCATTTTATAAGAGATCATGTTGAAAAGAAAAATATCAGAATGGAAAAAATCCATACTGATAAACAGAAAGCTGATATTTTAACCAAGCCACTAGCTGAGATCAGATTCACAGTATTATGCAATGAGCTAGGACTTCTGGATCTCGGAGAAAGTGCACAAGAAATGTTTGGTGGACTGGTCTCCAGAACCAGTTGGTTAAGAGACTAACCAGGTTAAGAGGGATCAGTTGAGTTAGGTATCTCAACTGATCAGAAGATCAGTCAAGGAACTGATAAGAGAAGGCTTTATCAGTTCAGTTAAGGAACTGATCAGAAAAAGGCATATCAGATTAAAAGAACTGATCAGATTGGTTGTTTCATACTTTGTAAGTCGATTAAGCTAATGTTCAATAAGCAAGTTACATAAGATTAAAGCTTCAATCGCATAAGGAAACATAAAATACACAACAATGAAATAATAGAACTTTTCATTGATAAAGACCCGGAGGTCGAATTTACATTACAAGTTACAAGTACAAGAGGACCCGGAGGTCAGTACATCAAACCCTAAACCCTAAACCATAAACCCTAACCCTAGAGGGGGTGAGAGAGATTGTAAAGATTTTAGCATCTAAAACCCCAACTCTAAAGGGGGTGAGAGAGGCGTTGAAGATTTTAGAGTCTGATGCTTCCATTTTCCCCCAACCCTAAAAGGGGTGACAGAGGTTTTGAAATAATCCTAAGCCACCCTCAGAGCTTTGGAGTGAGGAGCGAGAGCGGCATTGAAGGATTTCTAAGCCAGAGGCCCCTAGTCGTAAAATCAATGGGCTCTCTAGCTGTTAAATGGACACAAGTGCCGAAGATGTGGTGCAAAGACCACATGGCCACAAATATCGCATGTAAATATTGGGTTTTGTCTGATCAAGATCATTGATGTCTGATCAAGATCGTATAAACAAAACCCATGTTCCATATCAGACTGAGTTTGTTGATGCTAATTCCGTCATCTCGATAGGCACACAAGGCGCATACGGTCAGGAGAAGTGTCTTCTCATTTGCGATAGCAGATCCGCCGCCTCGGTGGTAGAGAATCTTGGCAATAATCGTATGAGTATTCCTCGATGACGACAAAAGCAGTAATAAGGGACGCACATGGTTGATTTGAGAAACTGAAATTAGTTGAAAAGGGTTAAAGATTTTTGCCGGAAGTTTCACCGGAAATAAGGGTTCACCGGAATACATGGTTTACATAAGCTAATAAGAAGATAAGTATGGTGAATGGGTTATGTTGTGTATAAATCATTGGTCCTATTTATAGAGGACAAGCAAGGGTGCAAGTGTAAATTTAATTTCTCAAAGCCTTTTAGAGAAATTGGCAGCAAGGACAGCGCGTAGGAGACACGCGATCGATGATTGGATGAGTTTACGGCGATTGATATCTCAAAGTATCCGGACTATTATTATGAATGTCACATCGTGCCGACTTAGGGAATCGAGACAACTCTTCGATTTCCTAAGACTAAGTTTTGGCTATAACACTTATCCCAAGAATTGACTTGATCTGAGTAGAATCTGATTAGGTCAACCGAAATCTGATCAGATAAGAGACTGATTAGATGAGGAGGATCAGTTGAATATGGTACCTCAACTGATCAGATAGATCAGTCAATAAGTAATCAGAGATAACAGTTGAAGGGGGAACTTCAACTGATTAGAAAGGATCAGAAAAGGGAATATCAGACGCAAAGTGGAACGGATCAGTTAAAAGGGACAGTTGGGAAATTATAAGGATTAGGCAGAAAACTAAGATCGACAAGTGGTACAAACAGACTTCAAGTGGTATTGACTGATTACAATATCAGTCAACCAGATACGCATTTCTGTTTCTTTGTTTCTGTTTACATATCTGAAATTATCTGATAATATTTGCCTTTACTATACACATACTTTTGTGACGCATACCCTGCAAATTATTTAATGCGGACGTAGGGTATATGTATTAAATGCTACTAAATGTGTTTAAATCCAAAAGGCAATCATGCGTGCATATCCTGACCACACGATCAAAACCGCTCAATCTGGGTCGTTTATCCTTTTCAAACGTTTGATCTCCTAGTCTCGATTTTCCCTCCTTCCTTTTATAAGCTTCATCAAAACCCTTCCAAATTACTTTTCTCAAAATTCTTGCGATTTATTCTCTGCAAACTCACAATTACCTTTCTGCGTTTCAAAGTGTTTCTTGCAATTCAACCTATTTCAAAATCGAAAAGCAGAATCTGGTAATTTCTGGTTATTTGATGAATTACTTTTCTAAAATCCATTGATCATATAGATTACGAATGCGTACTTTATCCTGTGTTTTATATTCTTCATTATTGATATCTGTGAGTTTATGACAAGGAAGAAAACAATCGATTTATTGATCTGATAAGCAAATATGTGATATCTTTATGATTATGCACAATTCTTAAATCGATTCCATTGTGTTGTAGATGGCTACTCACGGATTGGGCAAAATTATGTGTAACTATGCCGATTTGGCAACCAAAATTGTTGAAGACAAATATGTCATGTTTGGTGTTACACGGGATCCGAAATCAATGGAGGTGGAACAAACTCTGAGGAAGTGCGGTCTCGAAAAATACTGTGCTGCTCACTACAATCCAGTAATGCAGTATGAGGCACTGGAATTCTTGAGGAATTTGAAGGTGGACACGGAGAATCCTGGAGAAGAACTGATATCTTCAATAAATGGAGAGGAGATCAGACTTACAAATGCTGATATATCTCGACTGTTCAACCTGCCCAAAGGAAAGATCTCTCCTTCTCACTACAGGGAGAATGAAGACGAACTGATCAAGAATGAACTCTTCCGAGAGGCTGATAAACACCAGACCGTAGGTTTTGTCAGGCCTATGTTGAAAAGGAAATACCGTCTGTTGTTTGACATTCTGTCAAAAACAATTATGGGTATCTTGTAGGTCCCGAACGGGTTATGTGAGGGCAGAAGTCTAGAGGGGAGGGGTGAATAGACTTCTGAAAAACTTTTCGTCGCGGATCGGTGTGTGAGCAGATAGCTTTCGAGAGTCGCGAGTGAATCGATTCGTCTCGATAACCAACTTCTGAACGCCGGAAGGCGTATCGGTTCGGTAACTATCAGATTAACTGATGCGTGCGGAAGCTTAAGTTTTACCCGTGAAAAACCAGTTTGTATAAATCAGATTCCAAGTTTTATCTTTTTAATCAGATGTGAGAAATCAGGTCGGATCGGAAGCTTGGTGTGGCATCGATCTTAACTTAGAATGTATGCGCTTTTAAGATTGTGCGATGTGAGAGCGTTAATCAAAGCAAATAAAGGCACACAAGATTTATAGTGGTTCGGACAAACCGGTCCTACATCCACTCTCTTCCCTTTCAAGGGGCACCAACTTAACCGACTTAACCGATTTGGACTTAGATTAGTGTGTTAGTCCAACCAAGACACCAACAGATGTTTTAAGAGTTCTCACTCAAACGATCCCGTAAATCAATTACTAGAAACCCTAGATCGAATCTTGCTAAACAACTTATCCTAACTGGGGGTTTGGGTAAGATTGTTGAGGTTCAACTATGAAATCTTTTCACAGCGTATAAAAGACTCGATAGCCTAGATGAAAAGATTTCTTGCTAAGAACTTATGGGATGAACACAATATAAAATAAGCTTGTAGTTGTGTTCTTCGTTGAAATCGACTATAGTTTGAGCTTCTTGATTATGTTGTTTGTCCCAAAGATTTCCGTTCTTCACTCTCAAGTGTGATCCCATATTTATAGACCTTGAGATCAAAGAGCCGTTGGAGAGCAATTTGAATCTCGGGCTATTTTTTAGGTAGAGTTGCGAGCTTGATGACGCGTCTTCGTGAATGGCATGGTGAAAAGTTTATAACCGTTTGAGAGAGAGCAACATCGAATCCTTGATATCGGCTCTTGTTCATACGTGTCTCTTCCTTATTGGATGAAAGCCTTGCTTTGTAGTGTTGTTCCTCCAACTAAGGTTGGTATTCATCTTGTTCAGATCGCAGACGTATGATAAGATGAAACATCAGTTTTCATCTTATGAGTCGATCGTCGATCACCGAATCGATCCAATTCGATGGAGTCTTGGCGCTGTTTGACTTAGCTTCAACTGGCTGACTCCGGCTGATGTAGGTCTTCTGGTCTTATCTTCTGGAAGTCATCTGATCTTCTAGTATAGAGGTTTGAGCTTCATGACTTCCGCTGAGTTATCTGACAAGATCAGTTAGATCTGATCTTCCGCTCGGTATAGCGTTACGCTCTGCCGGGATATCGCCTTTCTCTCGAATCTTCGATCGACCTTTACATATTGAGTTCCCCCTCAATATGTGACCTATCTATTACATCGGTTTTTCTATACAATCATTATCAATCGGTCTCCTATAGCGATAATGTAAACATCGGTCGATTAATGTGTCCGATCGGGTCCTATTACATGTGTTTTTGGAACTTTCATCAAAACTATAAATTTCCCAACAATTTCCCCTTTTGATGAAACCAAAACACTTGAGAAACCAAAGATTGATTAGTATAGAACAGTTAAAGAGCAAGTAATCAGAAGACAAAGAGATTTTGTCTTGGGATCGGAAAAATAAACTTTTCATTAGATATGATGATTACATGTTACATCAGAAAAGTTTTGAATTTAAAAACTGCTGATCCCTAGACGTCTTCTGAATCTTCACTCCTTGGGCTTGTATCCTTCTGGCATTTCTCTTTGGTCTTGTGGAATGTTGAAAATCTGATAGAGTTTCCATTTGACATCAGTTGTCTGCTTTTGATCAGTTATTTGTGATTTGCTCAAGATGTCAAAGTAGAATCTCTCAAATGCCAGTCTGTCAAATGAGCCATCTGCCTTCTTTGAGTATATTAACAGATCATACTCTTGGCGAGATATCTTTACATTTATAAGCTTGGCTTCATTTTCCGGATACTTTAAAGTCACGGATATTTATTCGTCAGAACAGTTGAGGAACTCATCATCCGGTGATTCTTCTTTGGGACAAGATCAAGGACAAAGGCATCTAGAAGCCATTCACTTCGATCTTATTCCATTCCTCAAACCTCTTGGCGTGCAAGGTTTTTTGGTATAATCTCGCCGACTCTTCTTTGGCAACAGAGGTTTCGTGCGATTTTCCGATTAATCCTTTCTTAGCCCTTGATTTGAACTTTTTTTCAACCCCTTCGCTTGTGCCCGATTTTTCATCCTTCTTTCTTCTTGCCATTCTGTTCTTTGGACAATTTTACAACTAGCTCCTTATCGGCTTTGTCGATTCGATTAAAGATTCCGGGCTTTCCGGTGCGAGTAATGGTCCGATTTTGATGTCCCAAAGACCCGGCAGACCTTTCTTGCAATTGTGCTTTGTCCATGGGCCTTGTCATCTCGATGTGTCGATTGGTTTCTCGAGATCCTTCCCCTTTTGGTTTGATCAAAAAGCGCATTGAGGTGGGGAAGTCGAGACCCAAAGTTGATCGACAATGCCGATTTAGATCATTAGCGAGATAAAACTCAAGATTGAAACATTAGATTCTCGAGCGGTTGTGTCGGCTCTTTCTTGGCGATTTCCATTGTTTGAGAGTGTCCAAATCATTTTGTCAAATTTCTCTTACGATAACTCGAGCCTTTTTCTCGATAGTCGAAAAAGAAGATTGAGTTTCATCCACATTTGACTTGTCATCAACTCGATTTTGTAAGCTCGGCCAGATATGGTGGACATGGATTGGGAGAATCGATCTCACGATTGCTTCGTTTTTGTTTGAGAGGCCCGATTTGTCTCGATCGATTAGCATTCCCTCAATCTCTTTTCTTCGGGAGATCTTTGAGACAAGATCGATCTCACGAAGTTGATCGATGGTGATTTGGGATGTAGGAATTGGATCCATCACTTGATGATTCGATTGTTTTGTGCCTCCGGTGGTTGGTCGTGAGCTGCGGCACAGTTCCACTTTCATCGCGACTCGGCATTCACCATTTCAGCGTGGATTTGCGGACTCTGCTTCTCTTGAAGGTTCAACTTTCTGTGGATCGAGCTTTCACAGTTGCTCGGATATGAGCTCGGTGGTGATCCTTTGACTTCCTCATATCGAAGTCAAAATCTGCGAACTCATCCGCACCACCCATCTCTCATTCAACAAGTAAGATAAGATCGAGAAGCTTTTTAATCGAGATCTCTCAGGGTGAGGATCTCCATGACTTCTTTCTCGATGGCGGGATGGGCGACCGGTTGTGGATACATCTCATCAATCTCCGTTCAATTCTTAGTCGACCATTTTTCCGGTGATGGTCTTTGTTGATCTGGATGCGAATGATCCTCCGGATTACATTGGATGAGATGTGGAAGCTTCCGGTTGTGCTTGAATCGGCGGGTTGTTCCGATTGGTTCAACTGCGATGGATTGGTGGCTTGTAGTGGCGGTTATATCCGGTTCAGTTCATGGCGGGTGAAAAGAGATATGCTCTGCGACCTTTAATGGTCCCGAAAGCGGTGAAGACTTTGAGGTTGAGGAGAAGTAGATTTATCGGCTTTGTGCTTCTACCTCAGATCGTTTGGCGAGCCCTCGGGGAGAAGCTTACGTCTCGATTAAATTCTTTGTTTAAATGCATTCGGTTTCTTTTCTTTTTCTTCTCATCGACTCATCTTCTAGTGCTCAGGTAGGTTGGTGCTTTCTTTGGCCTCTTCCCGGGCCTTCATTTTCGTTCTTTTTTTACGTGGAGCAACCGGTGTGGATGAGGCGCTTTTTTGCTCTTTCCTTTCTTCGGTTTTGTTGGAGTGGGCTCCGTGTCATCGTCTGGTGGCCCATATATAACTGAAGTTGATGAGAGGAAGGCATTGTAGGACTTGATCCATTTCGATTCCAATGCTTGGCGGTTTGTCTTTTAATATGACCGCAACCTTGTTGAGATTCTTGATTCTCTTTTTGAAAAGACACCTTTGGATTCATTGACTCCAAATTTTTCGTGTTCTTGGAGCAAGATGGCTTTTCGAGGAAGCCCGTGCCAATTGATGTTTACGAGCCCCATCAATTATTGCCGCCATCTTTGTACATTTTGGTGATGTGAGAGCATCGGGCTAAATGAGATTCCCATGATCGTTCTTCGAAATGTCAAAATGATACTTTCTTTTGAGCATTGGCACGATGAATATTTATCCGATGTTTGTCTGCCTCTCTTAAGAGCTCCCCTCGATTTCTTCATCCTCACAGAGTGTGCGGAGAGATTCCCAATGCATTTGAGAGTGACGAGCCAGTGATGTACGCATTTGTCCGTCGATTTCTTCTCAGATTGTTCGCTCGGTTCTTTCACGGATCGTATCCACACTCAAATTTTGCAAGAATTGAAGTGCTTCATCTTTGCATCCTTTGGATTGCAAAGGAGCGAGCAATATGTTTCGATCCACTTTTTGAGATTTGTTCCACCTCCATGGATTGAGAATCCTCGGTGGGAAGCGAACTTATCCTCGAAGATCGCCGTTGCGATTCCGCATAATTGCACATGATCTTTCCAAGTCCATGAGTGGCCATCTACATGTGAGATAGACTCATTAAATTTGTGCATAATCAATATCAATATCATCTTTGGAAAAAACAAAAGACAATGAAGCATAATTTCCGAAAAAACAACTTTTGAAAACAATGTTTTTAGCGGAAAGAAAGATTCATCATTGCTTAAAAAGAAAATATTACCAGATTCAAATTTTTAGAGACGATTTTGAAACGTAGAGTAAAATTTGAAGTTTTTCAATGAGAGTAATGCGAGTTTGTGAAGCGTAAAAAACTCGTAAGGTTTGATGAATCTTTATATAGAGGCGGAGGGTACAATAAGACAAGATTTTGAAGATCAATCGTTTTGAAAAGATTTAGACGCTCAGATTTAGCGGTTTTGATCGTAGGGTTGGAAAACGCACGCGTACACAAAACTTTTGGATTTAAAAAGCACGATCAAGTAGCGGTTAATACATGTACCCCACGTCCGCATTAAATGATTTGCGAGTACATCACAAGGATAGTGGGTACAAGAAGGCAAATAAAATCGATACGATCAGATAAATAAATAAAGAACAAAGAGAAGAGAGATCAGATTCGGTTGATCGATGTTGTTATCGATCAATATTCTTGTCAATGTTGATTCCACTTGTAGATCTTAATCATTCTCGCTATTAAGCCTTAAGAAATTTCCCAACTATGATCCTTTTAACCGATCTTCTCCGGTTAAGGCTCGATTTGTTGAAACTTCAGCTTTGATCTTTCTTGAGTCGATTTCCTTTTTATCGCCTTGATCGGTTGAAGTTCCCCTTCAACTGATATTTCGAATATATCGATATATCCGATTTATTGGAGTTTCAAGCACAAGAGATCTCTTATTGTAGTAATCAGATTTTTGGTTGACCTTATCCGATTCTTTTCGATAAAGCCAATTCTTGGGATAAGTGTTATAAAACTTAAGAGTAGTAGCTTCTATTCCCTAAGTAGGCGTGATTGACATGCGAATATCGCGAATCTCTCGATATGTCAATCAACGAAGTAAATTTATCCAATTATCGATGGCGTGATTTCTACATTTGTCCTTTTTGATGCAAATTTCTCGGATAGGCTTCTTGAACCGACAATTGCATTTGCATCCTTCTTGGCCTCTATAAAATGGACCAATGTTTTACACAACATCACCCATTCACCATACTTATCTTCTTTGTAAGAATCATGTATCTTGGTGAACCCTTGTTTTTCCGTGAGACTTCCTAAGAAACACTTTTTACCCCTTTTATATGGTTTCATCTTCTCAAATCAACCCTTTGCATCCCCATTCTTTGTTTCTTCATCATCATTCGATTTCACATACGATTCTTTGCCAAAGCTTCTCTACCACTGTGGGTGGATCTGGATCAAGGTAACCGAGAAGACACTTCTCCTAACCGTATGCACCTTGTGTGTCTATCGGATGACGTAACTGGAACCATCGGACTTAGTGCGGTATAAAATATCAAAGACATGTGCCCATGAGATCGATGACCAACTCTTTGGCACACGTGCTCCATTTATCATTTTGGAAACCCTCCTACTCCTCCTCCTTTTAGGGCTCCCGGCTTAGTAATCTGTTCAATGCCGCTCTCACTTCACTTGGAGAGTCCATCAGTTTGCGGCATGGGATTACCTTTGAAGCCTCCCCCCTCACCCTGTTAAGTGGGGAAAAATGAGAGCGTCAGATTTCATAAAATCTCTCTCTCTTCCCCTCATTAACATTTAACTTATGAGTTCGGGTTTGGGTTTGGATGCAGGTTTAGGGTCCTAGGTTTAGGATTTTGGTTAACATATGTCTTTGACCTCGGGTCTTTTGTACTTGTAACTCGTAATGTAAATCGGGTTTTTATCAATGAAAAGTTCTGTTATTTCATTTTGTTGTGTAAATTCCTGCTTTCTTATGCGATTGATAGCTTCTTAATCTCTGAATCTTGCTTGTTGAATCACAAAGAAATACTATAACCAACTTGATTTAATCAGATAATCCTTTAAACTGAGCATTTTCCTTAAATCTGATAAACCTTGATTCTGATCAGTTCCTTTAAACTGATAGACTTAAAATCTGATAACACTAAAATCTGATCAGTTCCTTTGGATCCGTAGCGTGTATAATCGATCGATTTTTGCATATCGATCTCTTGAGATCGGTTAAGATACCAAACTCAATTGATTTCTCTCGATCTGGTTAGTCTCTTAACATTTAGTTAGTTCGAGAGCATTCCATCAAACATTTTTGGTGACATTTCTCCAAGATCTAGAAGTCTAGCTCATTGCATAAATCTCAATCGATCTCGGCTAGTGGCTTGGTTAGAATATCGTATAGTATTCGGTATGAATCTTTTCCATTCGATATTCTTCTTTTCAACGTGATCTCTTATGAAGTGGTGTCGACATCTACATGCTTGCATCTTGTATGTAGAATGGATTACAGTGATTGCAATAGACTATTCGGGAAAGAATATAGGTACGTTCTTAGCTACAATGTTGTAATCCCATTTGGAGCAGAAGCGATTAGGAATGGCTTTTCCTGACGTATATATTGCCTTGATTGTTGATGTCATGAAGCGATACTTTGAAAACCACGAGATCGATTTACTTCCTGACATGTTTCGAGGTTGATTTTTCGTCGATCTTGCAACCTCCATAATCGTAATCGAGAATACCCACTAAGCTCTAGATTATCATCGATGGGTAGAATAAACCAAGGTTTATTGTTCCTTGATACTTAAGAATCCGCTTAGGCCGCTTCTAGGTGGTGACCATTGGATTTGCCGAAATCGGCACATACAAGAAGGTGATGTCCGGTTGGCGGCAAAAAGTATAATAAAGATCCAATGAGAGCCCTATATTCCTTCCGATTTGTTTTTTACCGCCTCATCCGGATCCATCTTGAATCCGGTCATCATAGGAATTTTGGCTTCTTGCTATTTTGAATTCCAAACTTAGCCAAAATATTCCTAGTGTACTTTGCTTGGCAGATGAATATCCCTTCTGAACTTTGTTTAACTTGGAGACCTAGAAAGTAATTCATCTGACCCATCATGGACATCTCGAATTTCCCTTGCATCAGTTTGCTGAATCTTTCACATAGGTTCTTGTTTGGAGATCCGAAGATGATGTCGTCCACGTAAATCTGAACCATCAGAATATCTTCTCCATCTTCTATTCTCGAATAAGGTTACATCCTTTTGTTCCTTTAGTGAACCCACTTTCGATCAAGAACTGAGAGAGTGTATCATACCAGGCTCGCGGAGCCTGTTTCAGGCCATAAAGAGCTTTTCTTAAACGATACACTTGGTTGCCTTTTTCAAAGCCTGGAGGTTGTTCGACATAAACTTCCTCCGCTAGTACCCCGTTTAAGAAAGCACTCTTTACGTCCATCGATACAGTGTCATGGGAAGCATCAAAATGACGAATGGCTTCAAGGCGGCGGCGGTGCAAAGGTCTCATCGTAATCAATTCTTCGATTGTGAATACCCCTTAGCAACAAGTCTTGCCTTATTTCTGGTGATAACATTTTTCTCATCTCTCTTGTTCTTGAAGATCCATTTTGTGCCAATTACGTCTTGATGGCCTAGTCCGTCTACTAGTTCCCATACTTCATTTCTCTCGAACTGTTCCAGCTCCTCCTGCGTGGCTAGAATCGTTTGCGTCTTGTAATGCTTCCTCGATTGTAGTAGGTTCCTTCATAGACAGATAACAGCAATACATGGCACTTTCACCAATCTGATGTCTAGTTTTGATTTTATGAGACGGGTCTCCAATTAGATAGTTGGATGATTTGGTTATCGAGTCCTTATTACGATTTGCGTCGGTTTTGAGAACATCGTCGTTTCGATAAAATCTTATTACTTAGTGATTGGGAGTGGTGCAGGTTATGGTCCACTTGATAAGAACAAGTCTCGGTGATGTTGGAATCATCATGTTGCGATGTATGAGAACCAGTTCCCCCGAACCGGATGGTTCATTCTTTCTTATCTGAAATCGGCTTTTTCATCGGCCAGGTTGTTCGTACCTTAGGATCGATTGATCTGGTGGCTAGATGCGGAATGTAAATTGATCGATTTCGATCCTTTATCCTTGATGGATTAGTCGATCCATTTTTCAATATCGGGTTACGTAGATCGGTACTTGTTGATACGATGATTTCTCTTGATCGGAAGATGCTTCATCAAAGGCTACATGGGCGTTTCTTCCACAACAAGGGTTCGTTTTTGTTGTAGACCACGAAGGCTTTGCTAGATGAGGAATACCCTAGAAATATACCCTCATCAGACTTAGCCTCAAAGGTTTTCAATGACTTTTCCCATTGTTGTGTATGAAACACTTGCACCCAAAAAAATGGAAGTAAAAGAAACAGGTTTTTCCCTTCCACGTTCATAGGGTGTTTTGTAGTGAGCCTTAGTCGGGGAGACATACATTACTGCGATGGCATGCACGGTGTTGATTGATTATACGCCGAAAACGGTTTGGTATCGCATGTTATTTAACATTGTTCGGCGAACTTCTTTGAGAGTTCTCATTTCTCCGTTCAATTTACTCCATTCTCGTTATGGCGTCCCTCGGTGATGTTTCATCTTTGTATACCAAACTTAGAGCAAAAATCAAGAATAAAGGAGTTCGTAAATCGTACTTTTATCTCGATCCGATTTTTACTACCGACACCCTTCTCATTTTGTAATCTTCTTAGTAGCTCGGGTATCTTGGTTGTCGCCTCATTCTTCTTATGTAAGAATATAACCCGTGTAAACTTGGAATAGTCATCCACGATTACCGAGAGTGTATTTCGTTTGAGATCGACCGGTGTAATCGGTCCAAACAGATCCATATGAAGAAGATTTTGGATCTTTGGTCCCGGAAATCCTTTGAATGAAGCTTTGACTGTTTTTCCTTCCGATATGCAAGACATATCGATCCTTTGAGAACACTTCATTCGAAGTCCTTTCCACTAGAGACATCCGGGCTATTTTATTAAGAGTTTTAAAAGATGGCTCATTCTTTTGTGCGAGCCAACCGCTACTTTTGGAACTCTCTAACAATCAGGCATGCATTTCTTGGACAACTGTTCCAATCAATTTACCGGTAGATCGTCCCTTTTCTTGAACCGGGTTAGCAATATACGTTGACTCGATTCTTGATAGTGCATTGATTCGAGAACTCAACTTTTGAATCCAAGAATTGTGAAACCGATAATAGGTTGTGCTTCGGAACCCGACAAACGATACTCCGATTCTTGTACATCATCATTCTCTAAGGTTAAAACCTTTGGTATAACCAAAGTTATCATCACCGAAGAGTACCTTTCATTTCTATGTAGGAACCGAGGAGATGTTTGCTTTTCATGTGCCTTGAGCATCCACTATCGATGTACCCGGATAGTTGCTTGCACACCTCCTTTGTTGGCGGACCCACGCGAACCTGCAATCGGATCGTTTTTTAGGTACCCTTTCGGATTGGGTCTGGGGTTAGGTTTGGATTTGGGGATCCATACAAAAGAGCACTTCTATGGTGATCGGTCGGATCAAAGGCTTTGATTTGTCTCCTACCTATCAACATAATCATACTTATCCTCATATGCTTTTCGATTTGTATGATTACTTGTGTGAACTTGGATGACTTGGAAGACTTATGATTTAGCTTTTCGGTTTGTCTTTTTTTTTATCCATTGTGGTTGGTCTGCGATAGCCCTAAATTTACGACTATAGGGGAGTACATTTGCTACCATCAAAAGATTCATATCCTTTTCGCATAGATGGTTTTTCGGTTTAAGCATATCTTATTAGGCGGTGACCTTTCCGGGTCTCAGATTAGACTTCCCTTTTGTAGGTTGTCTTTTACGATTCTCGATCCATTGATCGGGGTTGAGGTTTCTTCGGAAGAACTGGGTTCTTCGTTGATTCTCGGTGATGCTTTACCGGTTGGGGTCCATTTCGTTCCCTTTACGGTTAGGCACTTGCTTTACCCTTTCAAGCCCGGTCTCTTACCTAATTAGATACAAGTTTGGCTTTTGGTGTATCTTTTGGCCCGATTACACCTTTTACGAGATGAATCGATCGGGGCTTTTTGAGGATGTGGAGGGTTTCTCATAGCCAAGTCCCTCCTTATCAATCTTTTACGAAAATAGGCGTTCATGTCTTTAACGGTTTGAGATGATTTTGAAAAAACATCTATTTTTTTACGCAGATTGTCCTCGAGGATTTTTGAGACTTTCATGCATTGAATAGCTCATCAATTTTGCTTGCAAGATTTTGAAGTCATCGAACTTGTTTGTCTGTTAATTTCCATTCGTTCTTTGATCTGCTTTTCCCGATCGAAGCTTTAACTTTGAGAATTTTAAATTCCTCGGTTACCGAACGGCGATTTTTTGATCTAAGTTCGAGGTTTTTTCGAGATCATTTTCTTCAAATAAGTCGATTATTTCGATCCTCACTTATCATTCTCGGCTTCCACAATAGCATAAGTTTCTCTTGCATTGAGAGATCTTCAAGCAATTGCTTTCACGAGTAGAGCTGCAGTCAATCTCGGCCCGGTGTGCTAATGATAGCGTGTGTAGTCGAACGAAGGGGTTTGGAGGTTACCTCGGTGGTCCTCCCGCCATCGAGGCAAAGTTCATTATCGTCGATGAGAATATCGATCTTCACTTTCATAGAAGTCGGCCAAGATCACTTGTCAAAAAGTCTTCTCTGTATCCGGAGTCCCTCGAGGGCGATAGGAATCGTCAATTCTGACGACGTTAACCATGGCTCTTCCGTCTCTAAACCGTTGCTCTCTTTTGTTCCTCTTTTTCTTCCCTCTCTTGATGTGCTATAGTGACTGGCTTCTCCAATTGAAGCACGCTCCGGATCCACCGTTCCTTCCTTCGGGTGAATCACTGCCGTATGACCTGTCGGTGATTTCGTGATTTTTCGATAGTAGTCCGAGTTTCTTCTATCGATTGGTTATCTCTTCCTTCCTTTGTCTCGACTATCTCTTTTCCCTTTCATCGTGATCCCTCCGATCATCGATGGTTCTTTCCGGAGATCTATTATCCGATCTCTATCTCGATCTCGGCTATGTTGATAGTCCTTATAAAATCTTGATACTTACCAAGTTGTATATCGACTTCTCAAGCTTCTGAGTAAGCAACGCGATCTATAATACCTGACTTAATATATTTCCAATGGGTTCATTGGCCTTTGTTCTCGCTCTTGGTTGCCTTGAAAGCAAATGATTTTGAAGTCGAGGTTTAAGCAGGGGCCTCGTCTTCATCGACGACCTCTTTCAATCGAATTCGAACTCGTGAGCTTTAAGACTCAAGAACAAGCTACTAGGTTTCATTCTTGAAATGTGAGCAATCTTTGATTCAGTGACCTTCATGTCCCACTTCTTGGTGAGAGACCTTAGGATTTTATAATTGATATCTTTATCATCATCTCTACCAAGTTCTCGAAGCTTGTTTATAGACATTGTAATTCTTCCATCGAGTTCGTTGATGGGTTTTGGGCGGCATCTTTGGTTTCTCGAACTTCACCAGTTCGGCTTTTTGAAGGGTCTTTTATCATTCATTTCCCTTTTGAGATCTCGACGAGTATCACATTGCTTTCGCAGATTTGAGATATATTAATCTTCTCTTTGGTGACCTTATCCATTGTCTTCATGATGATATGTCTTGCAATGGTGTCCAGAGTATGCGGTTTTCTTTCGTGTCCATCGTAAATTTGGGCTTTTTTCGCAAGACTTCACGTGGGAAAGTGCGGATCTCCTCGACCGCAGGATTGTCGTAGTAAATGATGATGGGTCCTCTCGATGACTTCCATCATATATCGATCGAGCCTAGATGGTTGGACATATATATGGCCCAATCTGATACTCATCAATAGAGAAGGACAGATCATGATACATACGGATGTGTTATCCATCCGAAAGTGATTTTGGAAAATGAATGAGTTTTAAAACGGTTTTTCAAGAGTTCAGATGACCACAATGACACGAGTCGATTGGTGGGAAGAACCAACCGCTCACGATACCACTTGTAGGTCCCGAGCGGGTTATGTGAAGGCGTAAGTCTAGAGGGGGTGAATAGACTTCTGAAAAACTTTTCGTCGCGGATCGGTGTGAGCAGATAGCTTGATCGAGCGCGAAGGTGAATCGATTCGGCCTCGATAACCAACTTATCGCCCGGACTTGCGATCGATTCGGTGAACTATCGATTAATCGATGCGTCGCGGAAGCTTAAGTTTATGAAAAACCGGTTTGTATAAATCGATTCCAAGTTTTATCTTTTTAATCGATGAGAGAAATCGGTCCGATCGGATCGAAGCTTGTGTCGCCTCGATCTTAACTTAGAATGTATCGCTTTTAAGATCAACGATGCGAGAGCGGTTAATCAAAGCAAAGAAGGACTAAGATTTATAGTGGTTCGGACAAACCACTTACATCCCAAGGCACCAACTTAACCGACTTAACCGATCGACTTAGATTAGTGTGTTAGTCCAACACAAGACACCAATGCCAGATGTTTTAAGAGTTCTCACTCAAACGATCGTAAATCGAGATTAGAAACCCTAGATCGAATCTTTGCTAAACAACTTATCCTAAGGGGGTTTGGGTAAGATTGTTGAGGTTCAACTATGAAATCTTTTCTTTATGTTATAAGCGATTTCGATAGCTAGATGAAAAGATTTCTTGCTAAGAACTTATGGGATGAACACAATATAAAATAAGCTTGTAGTTGTGTTCTTCGTGCGGAAATCGACTATAGTTTGAGCTTCTTGATTATGTTGTTTGTCCCAAGATTTCCGTTCTTCACTCACGAAGTGTGATCCCATATTTATAGACCTTGAGATCAAAGAGCCGTTGGAGAGCAATTTGAATCTCGGGCTATTTTTAGTAGAGTTGCGGAGCTTGATGTGGCGTCTTGAGAACGGCATGGCTGAAAGTTTATAACCGTTTGAGAGAGAGCAACATCGAATCCCGCGATATCGGCTCTTGTTCATACGTGTCTCTTCCTTTTGGATGAAAGCCTTGCTTTGTAGTGTTGTTCCTCCAACTAAGGTTGGTATTCATCTTGTTCGGATCGTAGACGTATGATAAGATGAAACATCGATTTTTCATCTTATGAGTCGATCGACTGAAATCAATTCGATGGAGTCTTCGCTTTGTTGACTTAGCTTTTGGCCGACTCGACGATGTAGGACGGTCTTATCTTCCGAAGTCATCGATCTTCTAGTATAGAGGTTTGAGCTTCATGACTTCGTGAAGTTATCGACAAGATCAGTTAGATCGATCTTCCGTTTATGGCGTTACATCATCGGGATATCGCCTTTAAATTCGACCTTTACATATTGAGTTCCCCTCAATATGTGACCTATCTATTACATCGTTTTTCTATACAATCATTATCAATTTGGTCTTAATGTAAACATCGATCGCCTACCGACCGGGTCCTATTACATGTGTTTTTGGAACTTTCATCAAAACTATAAATTTCCCAACATATCTCTTTCAGACGATGGATTAATTTTGGTCGCTATTATCGATGGAGCCAAAAATATTAATTGGCATGGATTTCTGAAAGCTATTCCGCTCCAAGAACATGACAAATTTGGAGTTAGTGAACAGAGACAAGTCATTCTGAAGAAGAGAATCAGCAATCTCAACAAGCTTGCAGTCATTCTGAAGGACAAAATGCCAAATGATGAATGGGATCAGAACGGACTGAAGTCCTACAAGGCCTTTCTCTCAACCACAACTGCCATCTATGAGCCTACCGATGATGATATCGCGCCCCTCCCCTAAGGCTAAGAAAGGGAAAAACAAAAAATTCTTCACGATTTGATCCTCAAAAGAAGAAGAGAAAAATGGTAAAGGCTCAGGAGAAGAGGCCAAAGAAGGTAAAACAGACAGCCATGACTCTTTTTCTGGATGAAGAGTTAGAAGAAGATGAAGCGCCAGATCAACTTTCGCAGCAGAGATCTCTTAAAAATCGATAAAAAGCTTCCCAAGTTGAGAGCTCACTTCGGAGGGAGGAGCAAGGAACGAAAGATCTCCATCACCCCAATCTCGTACTAATTCACCACTCAGACTTCTAGCTGCTGAGCATATCTCTCCTCTCCTTCACCTGCTCGCGAACCTCAAAGTTCACCTTTTCACCGAACCAAAGAAGATTTTGTAGAAAGCACGACGAGTTTCTGAACCGATACCAAATTGCCAAAACTTTACAGATTTTAATCGGCCCAACATCCGCCTACTTTCGAGGCGCCACGGAACCCCCCTACATCTCATCAACCTGAACCTGGCCGATTTGAACAGTTGATTCCTGAGTCAAGATCATCCAAGACCATCACCGGAAAAATGGCCAGAATGAGAATTGAACGAGAAATTGATGAGTTGTACCCAGAGTTGGAAGCCCATCCAGTTATTCGGGAAGAAGTGATGGAGATCCTGACATGGAAAGATCTCCGTTTAAAGAACTTCTCAGATTTTATGATCATTATTGAACAGATGGGAGGTGCTGATGTGTTCGCAGATTTTGATTTCGACATGAAGAAATCTGCTCAGGTAGGATCACCAGCTGAACTGATAACTGCTGAAGCGATCAAAGCTCTGATCCACAGAAAGTTGGGAATAATTGAACAAGTTTTGCGAAACTCCTAAGGAAGATGATCCTGGGAAGATGATCAATGAAGGATGTTGGAGTTGCCGATGATAGTGGGCCCGGCAAGTTCATGACCAAACCACCGGATATGAAACAAATGGAATCGATCGGTGATACAAAATATTCATGGAACACACATCACCACTGATCAACTTAGGGAAATCAGATCATGTTTTAAAGATCTTCTGAAAGAAGAAGTTGAGGGAGTGTTGGCTAATGAAGTTAGCAACACAATATGATCGAGGCGGTAGGCCTCAAAGAAATTTGGAATTGGCTATTTCCCCGATTGAAGCAATCAAAGATCGGTTCTTCAAATGACCATTCCGATCTTGAATTTAGAAATGGCATTGATCGGAAGTTAGTCCAGTTGACCAACAACAAGTTTCTCTTACGATGGTCAATTTGAAAAGCTTGAAATGATCAAGAAAACTTGACAAACTCATTCTTACCCTCTCACTTTGCCGTTGAATTATCGGCTAAGAGTGAAATGATCTCAAAGATTCAAAATCTATCTATTCAAGCTCAAGGTTTATCTGTTGATGATCTTAACAAGGCCATATCGATCGACTTTGGATCTCGACTTCCCCTCAATGCTCTTTTTGATCAAACCAAAAAGGGGGAAGGACAGGTTGAGAAACCAACCGACTTCAAAAACAATGGAAAGAACTAATCAGACGGTTGAATCCTATGGCTAGAGACTAGACCATCTGGATCTATTTGCTAATGAAGTTTTCGGGAAGATGGAAGTCAAAAGCAAAGGAAGAAGCTCTTGGTCTTTGGGACATCAAAATACCCACCGGACTCAAGAGAGTCCGAGAAACACAAATAGCCGGTCTGCCGATATGAACCGATAAAAAAAACTGACTAAGGAGCAGATTGATGAAGAAGCTCGTATTAGTGAAGAAGAAAGAAGAGCAAAAAAATTGGCAGAGGCAGAAGACCTGAAAAACAAATACAGATCGAGGGCGAAGAAAGGCAGAGCCGGAAAATCTGGAGCAGAACATCAGTTGCCATCTAAAGTTGATGATATTATTCCTAAAACTGCTGCTCATGCTGATAAGTTTGAGGAATGGAATAAGATCAGAGGTGAATGGCTCCTGGATGCATTTGTTCTGGACCTAGTGCCACAAGAAGAATCACCAGATGCGGAATTTCTCAACTGGTTGGAGAACAAGCACCCAGATTTTCTGAAATATCTGGAAAATGAGGCCAGAATGATCAATGTGAGAATATCTCATCAAGAGTATGACGTGATGGACTACTCGAAGAAGGCAAATGTCTCATTTGACAGACTGGCATTTCAAAGGTTCTATTTTGACATCCTGAACAAAGCTCGCATAACTGATCCACAACAGATTAATGATGTCAAATGGAAGCTATACCGGATATTCAACGTTCCTCAGGATCAACGAGAAATGCCATAGGGATATAAGCCAAGAGATTAAAGATCAGAAGACTGTTTAGGATCAGTTGAATTTAAACTCAAACTTTTCTAATGTAACATGTAATCGATAAATCTGTTGAATGAAAAGTTTATTTTTTTTCTGATCCTAAGACAAAATCTCATTGTCTTCTGATTATGTGTTCTTTATTGTTTTATATTTATCAACTGTTGTTGGTTTCTCAAGTGTTTTGGTTTCATCAAAAAGGGGGAAATTGTTGGGAAATTTAGAGTTTTGATGAAAGTTCCAAAACACATGTAATAGGACCAGTCAGACCTGTTAGCTGACTGATGTTTTTAAATACCTGTTATATGATGACCAGTTGATAATTATTGTATAGAACAACTGATGTATAAGATAGGTCACGTATTGAGGGGGAACTCAATATGTATAGGTCAGATCAGAAGATCAAAAGACCAGCTGAGAAGAACAAAAGACCAGCTGAAGTCAGAAGGCCAGAAGGTAAGGTAAAGACAGCAGATCAGACGATCTGATAAAGTCAGATGATCAGGTGAAGACATGAAGCTCAAATTCAGAAGACCTGAAGATCAGATGACTACCAGAAGATCAGACCAAAAGACCTACATCAGCGAGTCTGCTAGTTGAGCTAAGACAACTGGCACCAGAAGACTCTATCAGGTAGACTGATCAGTTGTAATTGATCAGGTCAGCTCACACCAGGTGGTAACTGATGTTTCACCAAGACATACGTTGTTGATCTGGACAAGAAGAATGTCAACTTTAGTTGGTAGAACAAACACTGAAAAGTGTTCTTGTTAACCAATGAGAACAAGACACGTATGAACGGAGCCGACAATACAGGATTTGGTGTTGCTTGGTCAAACGGCTATAAAAGACAACTATTCACGCTTTCGACCATGCCGTCCCTGAAGCACGTCACATCAAATCCTACATATCTACCAAATATAGCCGGAAATTCAAATTTCTTTCCAACGACTCTTTGATTTTGGGGTCTATAAATATGGGATTCCTCTTCAGAGTGAAGACACGAAAATTATCAAGAAGCTCATACTATAGCCAAAATATCCGCACGAAGAACATAACCTTGAAGATTATTTTCTAAGTGTTCATCCCATAGTTCTTAGCACAGAAATCTCATCCTTTAGCTTTTAGGCTACACAAATACTAGGATAGATTTTCAGTTGGAACAAACAACAAATCTTACCCAAACCCAAAGTTAGGTTAAGTTTGTTTAGCAAGATCTCAGACTAGGGTTTCTAGTTCTGATTTCTGGGATCGGTTGAGTGAGAACTCTATAAATATCTGTTGGTGTAATGTGTTGGACTAACACAATAAACTAAGTCCAAGTTGGTTAAGTTGGTGCCCCTTGTGATAGGGAAGAGTGGACTTAGGACTGGTTGTCCGAACCACTATAAATCTTGTGTGCATTTACTTGTCTGATTAACTGCTTTACACTATTGCACACAACCTTGATTAAATCTGCATACATATTCTGAGCTAGGATCAACATGCACCAAGCTACTGATCTGATCAGATTGACTCCATAGTCAACCGATTGAAAATAGCTTCGGAATCTGATTTGTTAAATTGGTTTTTCACACGGGTATAAACTAGCTTCCGTACAATCAGTTAAACTGATATACACCAAACTGATCTGTCCTCAGGCGATCAGTAAGTTGGATATCAGTCCAAACTGATTCACTTGCACTCTGATCAGGCAAACTGCAATCACACCTGATCTGCACGAAAAAGTTTCAGAAGTTTATTCACCCCTCTCCTCTAGACTTCTACCCTCACAAAACCCGTTCGGGACCTATATATATATAATTTATATTTATAAAAGACAAAATAAGATCTACTTCAAAAAATTACAGAAATAGCATTAACAATAAAAGAATATAAAAAAAGTAATTAGTTGGAAACTTGGAATTGGGTCCCTCACCACATACCACACACGTGAAAAGCCAAATGCCCAAATCCCAACTTCACTTTACCTTTTCTCTAGGTTTCTTCTGCAAGTTTGTCTTCCAGGAATTGAAGTCGCACATTCACCCCTCAGTAAATTAAGTGAAGGTAAATTTATTTAAAAATTATTGTTGATAACTAAATGTAATTAATTTGTATCACTTCATTCAATTATCGATTCATTTACTGAAAATTTTTATTTGAATTTATAACTATGAGCTAGGGTTTATCTATTTTTTGTTAAATGAAATAGATTTGTAATGTATTCTTTTAGAAATTGTTGTGAGTTAGCTACTTGAGGCGAGTATGTGTAGTTGTTATCACCATTAAGATTTGTGAAATGTGATTCTTTTCAATTTTGAATTTAAATTATTTCTTCCTATTTAAATTATTATTTTGTAGAATTGTATATTATGTTATATTCTAATTATTTGCTATCAATTCAATTAGAAAATGACAAATGATGCACTCAAGTCAAAGAAACCAAAGGCATCGGGAAAACAACCCGATCTTCGTCAATTTATGTTCAAGAGAATGAAAACTCAATAGACATCTTGCAGTTCACCAAGAGATAATGAGGCTTCTCCCAATAATAGTGAGACTTATCCAACACCACTACTTAGTTCCCCTCAAACTCAAGAAAATGAAACGGAATTAAGTGGTCATAGTGCTAGTAAAGTATCATTGGAGGAGAAAGAATTACTATATGATGTTGAATTTCTTCCCAATGATCCCGGGAAAAGAATAAGCATAATGGATTATCCTCCGAAACAACGAAATGTGGTAAGGAGAGTGTTGATGTCGCACGGATGTTGTTCCACATGTTGGACAACATTCTGCACAACATCATAAATTTGCCCTTTCTTCTAACACTGACTCCGTTTTAATAGATGTGTTTTTCTATGTTTCCTACATTGCAGGTTGATGACAATTCGGTTTTATTGTCTGGTGGTTGCATTATGGATGAGTGAGAATAGAAAGATCATAGGTGGTTACACCAAGATCATGGAGTTGATGGTGGAGAAGTTCAAGGCTATCCAAGCCTAGTGGATAGAACTATGCAGTTGATCTTCAAGTCTATAAATACACTGCATTGGTCGAGATACAAGTTTGAGGAAAAGTGAAATACCATTTGCTCTATTCCAAACTTTAGAGAGTGACATACGAGACACAACCATGAGTGGAGTGTGAGGGTTGATGTTATTCTATTTGTACTGGTCGAGTGTATCTCAATATTTCCCATCAGTACTGTGTTTATCTTATTAGATCAAGTTTTAGGTTACACGACTGAAAGCAAAGAAGATACAGGATGCCCTAGATGCCTCCCTAGATGGAACTACAACTGCTAGCTAGACGACTAATTTCATGTTTTATGATGTACCTTTTGGTTATATGGTCACTTTTGGGCCAGAGACACTCTCTTCTTGTTCGGGTCACTTTTGGGCCCACCCCTCTTCTTTTCATTTTAATAAATCCGCTTATTCGGCAGGTAAAAATGCTGATGATAATGTATAAGATTTGATGAGGTATCCAAAGATACTGGTGACACTGAAGATAGTAAAGATGTTGATCAGGATGTTCCTTCAACATCTGATACAACATTACCCAAAAGTTCAGATACTGAACATCTGTCACAAGATTCACAGTATCCAAAACATTTGGTTCTATCAACAAAGATACTGAAAAGTCATCCATCAGATCGGATCATTGGAGAAGCCACCACTGGTGTACAAACTAGAAGAAGAATAGACATTCACATCATTAACTTTGTAAGATCAATTTGCATGTCATCCATATGCAATCAGGTAACTTTTGAGTGTTATCATTCTGCAATTGAGCCTAAAAATATGAAAGAAGCTCTTAATGATGAAAATTGGATAAATGTTATGCATGAAGAGCTTAATCAGTTTGAAAGAAATGATGTTTGGACACTTGTATCTAGACCTAATCCTGATATTAATGTCATAGGAACAAAATGGATTTTCAAGAATAAAACTGATGAATTTGGTAACATTGTGAGAAATAAGGCTAGATTGATTGCTCAAGGTTATACTCAGATTGAAGGAATTGATTTTAATGAAACATTTGCTCCTGTTGCTAGAATAGAATCTATTAGATTACTTCTTGTTGTTTCATTAACATTAACTTGCGTCAAATGAATGTTAAAGCTGCATTCTTGAATGGTATTTTGGAAGATGAAGCTCATGTTTACAAGTTAAAGAAAGTCATGATATTAAACAAGCACCTATAGCTTGATATGGTAGACTTACTGATTTCTTACTTGAATTTGGATTTTTGAGAGGTGAAGCTGATAGAACCTTGTTCATTAAAAATTCTAAGAATGATATCATGGTTGCTCAAATATATGTTGATGATATTGTATTTGGTTCAACTTCTAATGATATGCTTGATAGTTTTGTTAAAGAAATGACCTGTACTTTTGAAATGTCTATGGTTGGAGAACTAAATTTCTTTTTAGGTCTTCAAATCAAACAAATGAAAGATGATATTTTCTTTTCTAAAAAAAATATGCTAAGAATTTGGTGAAAATGTTTGGTCTTGAAAGTGCTAAAACAATGAAAACCCTTATGGGTTCAACTCAAAAGTTGAGTAAAGACTTGATTGGAAAAGATGTTGATCCTACTTTGTATAGATCAATGATTGGTAGTCTTTTGTACTTAACTTCTAGTAGGCCTGATATTATGTATAGTGTCTGTCTTTGTGCTAGATATCAAGCTAATCCTAAGGAACCACATCTTAATTATGTAAAAAGAATTATAAGATATGTAGCTGGAACATGTGATCTAGGTATTTGATACTAAAAGGATACTAATTGCTCTTTAGTTGGCTATAGTGATGCAGATTGGGCAGGTTATTGTGATGATAGAAAAAGTACTAGTGGAGGATGTTTCTACATGGGAAACAACATTATCTTTTGGCATAGTAAAAATCAAAATTGTGTGTCACAATCAATAGTTGAGTCAACTCCTGGAAGTTGCTACACTCAACTCCTATGACTTAAAAAGATGTTTGATGATTATGGGTTGAAAATGTTGGAGAATTAATTGCCCGGATCTATTCGGGATGAATATTTAAATACAAATTTAATTCTACAATTATTACTAGCATGAATTAATCCTATATTAATTCAAATAATAATCCAACAACAAATCATACATATAAACAAGTCACATAAATCCTACGCATGCGTAATTGCTAGGAGTTTACGTGAATTAACCTCTTGACGAACAGGACAGCAGAGAAGACGAGCAATGTTCCATGAACAAACCCAAAGTCCTTCTCAAAGTATTCCCACGTCCTTTGCTTGATAACCCAGTGGGGTGATTCTCACAAACAATAAATAAAAGGGAAAAATAAAATTATGTTGCACCACCTTCGTGGATTTCTAATTTTTCCAACACATGGAATTATGTTGGGGATGAAAAATTCATCCCCTATTTATAATATACAAGGGGAGCGAAAATTGTAGGGTTTATTGACCAATGGAAAAATTCCTTGTATCTTCTCCAAGATACAATATATCTCATATATTCTATTTCCCATAAATAAATCCCAACAAAATATCCCTTATTTATTATAGGAGATTTTCGAAAATCTAATATAGGAAAGAATCAAGATTTTGATTTTTCTTGAATTTATGGGATAATCTTATATTCCAAGAAAACTTATCTTTTTCCATAAAATCTTTCCAAGAAAATCTTTTTCTCTTTCTTCCCTATATTTTTTGAAAAAATAGAAAAATTAGCAACAATAATTTCTCTTTATTTTAATCACCCTTTTCAGTTATTGGACTTTATCTTTGGGCTACTTGAGGGGCCTTTAGGAGAATTAAGATTGGACCTTCCAATGGACTTTGAATTATCAATATTGTGCCACAATATTATTCAAGCCAATTAATATTAATTAATTCCACTATATAATTAATATTGCTCTATCCATCTTAACTCATATTACTGTAATATGGATCCCATTTATTATTTTCCGTGTTTAAGATTATCCAGTCTATTAATTAATTCAAGCCACTGAAAACCTTTATATTAATTAATATCTTTTTCCTTGGAGTAAGAACAACTCAAAATTATTATCCATACCGAAAACTAATTCCACTTGCAAGATTTGGTATGATAAAACTTCTGAGCCCACCAAGGGGACAAATCACGCAAGATGTGCTTGCACACGATTCTCCATATTAAATCTTAGCAATGTCATGTAACTAATAATATTGCCCAAGATACAAAGTATTGAATCATATTTATTCTCTACTCAACATAAGTCAAAGCTATAATTATTCATTTCACACTATCCTATTTAAGGAAGGGAGATTAAGAAATAACGAACCACTGAGGTCTAATTCTTCTATATTCAGTACTGAAGAATTTATCCTCAAGACAAACCAATCTGAGCCTTACACTTCAACCTTTCACGATGGATTGTTCATTTCCATCTAAGTTGTGAATTTGTACTTATTTACAAGGAAATGTTAATGTGATCTTCTGTGATCTGGTATCACCACATTAACTACAATGTGACACGTACTATTTATTGAACAGGTATACAGTAAATATATATAATATTCATTAATAGTTAAAGCAACATGTGATAAATAATTTAATTTCAAAAAATAAGATAGAAATTTAGTTTGGTTATACAAAGTAAAATCACACTTTATAGTATAACCCTAAGAATGAAAGATGGTATTTTCTTTTCTCAAAAAAAATATGCTAAGAATTTGGTGAAAATGTTTGATCTTGAAAGTGCTAAAACAATGAAAACCCTTATGGGTTCAACTCAAAAATTGAGTAAAGACTTGATTGGAAAAGATGTTGATCCTACTTTGTATAGATCAATGATTGATAGTCTTTTGTACTTAACTTTTAGTAGGCCTGATATTACGTATAGTGTCTGTCTTTGTGCTAGATATCAAGCTAATCCTAAGGAATCACATCTTAATTCTGTAAAAAGAATTATAAGATATGTAGCTAGAACATGTGATCTAGGTATTTGGTACTCAAAGGATACTAATTTTTCTTTAGTTGGCTATAGTGATGCAGATTGGGCAGGTGATTGTGATGATAGAAAAAGTAATATTGGAGGATGTTTCTACATGGGAAACAACATTATCTCCTGGCATAGTAAAAAGCAGAATTGTGTGTCACAATCAACAGCTGAGTCTGAATATGTTGCTGCTGGAAGTTGCTGCACTCAACTCCTATGGCTAAAAAAGATGTTTGATGATTATGGGTTGGAAAGTGGTATTTTTAATGTATATTGTGATAATACTAGTGCTATCAATATTTCCAAGAATCATGTGCAACATTCTTTGACTAAGCATATAAGTATAAGAGATCTTGTAGAGAAAGAGTTGTGAAGTTAGAGTACATTTCTACTGAAAAACAACTTGCTGATATTTTCACAAAAGCCCTTGATAAAGAGAGGTTTTCTTCCCTTAGAAGATCTCTTGGTCTTTGCTATATCTGAAGATAAACACTAGATGTTGTGACAAATATTTCCCAACATTTGGAACAACATTGTGGTTCTGATAATGAGTTTATCTTCTTTATTTGCTTATTTTGAACTTTAAATGATAGTGTTATGATCTTATTGTTTGAATCATGGTTTAGATACAGAGTCCTGGACATATATCTCTTAAATTCATTAAAGATAAAACACAACTTAGATGTGTAATCACTGAGTAACTTGTTGGGGAATATAATCCCAACATAACTATGGGACACGGAGCTCGCTACTACAATATTCTCTTTTCAAAAGGTGATTAAATATACATCCATATTTGTTCACAATCCGCTGAGTAATTATGGGGCACAAAGCTGACAACTACAATGCATTCTCTTGAAAAGATGGATAAATGTGAACATGTGTTTAAAGAAAAATTCAAAATATGCAACACTGGATGATGAATTTCATGCAAAATGAAGTGTTCAGATATATGTGTGCCGACATTTAGTGAAACCTTAAGTGATTTGAACTTTATCTATCATACATGATTTGTTTAATGTTCTTCTTAAGTCAATTGTGTGGATTAAATGAGTTATTTGAACTTAATTTGTGTCTATTTAATTTTGGATATGGTTTCCTGATTTTGAAAATATTTTTGGCGGCTCATTACACATCACACGATCACAAACTTGCAACATAGTGGGTGGTTACTTTTGTTCCACTCCTTGTCGGTTTTCGGGTGGTTTTGTGTAATAACCTCTCACTTTGAACTTTACTTAAGGTCGATTTATTTGTAATACTTCATACCCAAAGTTGAAAATATTATTGTTGCACATAGGAATCGAGGTTTGTTTGATTTACACTATGTTTTATTTCAATTATTTCGGTCTATACCTTTATTTTCCCTCCTATATTTCATACAATATTATTTTAATGCCTTGTGTAATTTTCATTGGCTTTATCAAACGGTGATATGACTGAAAAGGGAGACTCTTCGACTCATTCTCATTCACACTCAAACCCGCAATCAAACCCTTCTTCGAACCCTTCTTCTCTGGCGAGTTCAAACCCCCTCTGATACCAGTTGTTGGGGAATGGATTGTCCGGATCTATTCGGGATGAATATTTAAATAATTCTATATTAATCCTATATTAATTCAAATAATAATTCAACAACAAATCATGCATATAAATTTACCACATAAATCCTACGCATGCGGAATAGCTAGGAGTTTACGTGAACTAACCTCTCGGAGTGACAACCGTTGAGAAGATGGATATCGCGTTCACTCATACAAACCCAAAGAGCCTTCTCAAGTATTCCCTCGTCCTTGTTCAACAATCCGGTGGAAAGATACTCGTGAACAATTAACAAAAGGAAAAATAAAATTATGTTGCACCACCTTTGTGGATTTCTAATTTTTCCAACACATGAAATTGCATGGGGATGAAAAATTCATCCCCTATTTATAATACTAGGTGGTGGCCGATTTTTGCCCTAGGAATAAGATGGGAAAATCTTTTTCTTGGTCTCCAAGAAATCTTGAATATATCCAATATATTATTTTCTCCAAATTTAAAATATTCCACAAAAATCCTACCTCCATTTGTTATGGAATTTTCGAAAAAATAAGGACAAGATTTCCAAGATTGGGATCTTCTTGAATTTATGAGATATTCTTGTATTCCAAGAATACATATCTTCCATAATATTCTTTCAAGAAAATCAAGAAAATCATTCCTTCCTTATTCTCTTCATTATTTTCGAAAATTACTAAACAAATAGCCAAGTGGGAGATTTCTTGAATTTAATGAGATAAACTTGTATTCCAAGAATACTTATCCTCATTCCATAACAAAATTCAAGGCAAATCTTTCTCCCTCTTTTATTTATTTATTTTCGAAAAAAATAGAAAAGATAGGCAATAATATTTTATTTAATTTTAAACACCTTTTTCAGTTATTGGACTTTATATTTGGGCTACTTGAGGGGCCTTTAGGAGAATTAAGATTGGACCTTCCAATGGACCTTGAACTTCCAATATTGAGCCACAATATTATTCAAGCCCATAAATATTAATTGATGGTCCCGAAAAACCCGATTTAAAACTCGTAAAATCTCAATGGGAGGTGACTTAAATTTTTTTTTTCTAATGTGTTATGCAGATTTGCTAAAGTATGTATGACAGTTAATATGAAAGCAAATAAGAACACACGTATTTTTATAGTGGTTCGGACAACTCGTCCTACATCCACTCTTCCCTTCATGGGGCACCAACTTAACCAACAAATGTTTACCGAGTTCTTACTCAAACGGGACTTATCACCCTCACGGGATCGTCTACCCTCCCTTTCGGGATTGCTAGATGTTTACCGAGTTCACACTCACCTACAAAGTTAACCGACTGATTTGGGTAAGGTTTGTTTGGTTTCCAACTAGGTTGAGATTTTCCCTTACATTTGTTTAGCCTCAATGCTAAGGATGGGAAAATCTCTCTAAGCTTAGGATATAACATTTGTGCTTAGATCTAGGGTAGAACACTTTTTAATATATGTGTGTATTTCTTGCTCTGTGTTATATGAATGGAGTTGCTTGAATATTTGGCTTTAATTTCACTTTGCAGATCTTCCATTCGCTTCTTTTGAAGATAGTGCAATGTATTTATAGTGTGGATTTAAATATTACCGTTGGAAAGTAATATTCAAATCCATACTAATAACTTCCAAACTTTTCTTTGACCTTTTGCACTTTTCCTCGTGACTTTATGTCACATCAATATGTGTGTTGTCTTCTTATTGGCCACCGTTTGCTTTTGTGTGTCTAACGGATCCGATCATTTCGTCCGATTCTTTGTTCATCTCTTCCGATTCGTCACCGATCCGGTTTCACGAATTGATATGTAGAAATCGGTCGCAGATTTACGGTGTCTTCAAATCATCTTTGTTCATCGATCTTTGAAATCTTCGTTCATCGATCTTTGAAATCATTGTTCATCGGTTGTTGAAATCTTTGTTCATCCGAATCGATTTCCTTTGTTCATCCGGCCCGATTTCTTTGTTCATCCGAATCGATTTCATTTCTTTGATTTGATTTCTTCTCGCTTTGATTTCGATTTACGATTTCGATTTCTTCACAAAGATTTTATCGCCTTTTCTTCATCACAAATCTGCATGCTTCTTCTTGTTCAGCTCATCAGTTAACTCATAACTCATCCTACTCATCTGATCTCGATTAGCCTTCGCTGCGACCTTCGTCGATCTCGATCATCTTAAATACGATTTTATGAGTTCCCCCTTAACTTGTTCTCTCGTTCCCCCTCAACTTGTTATCTGTAGATTATCTTAAATAACACAAGTTGATAATGTTTTGGCATAATTAATCAAAACTAAAATATCCCAACATTAATTAATCCCACTACATAATTAATATTGCACTATCCATCTTAACTCATATTACAGTTAATATGGCTCCCGGTTATTATTTCCCGCGTTTAAGATTATCCAGTCCATTAATTAATTTAAGCCACTGAAATAGCTTCACATAATTAATATCTTTTACCTTGGTTCAGGAACGGCTCAACATTATTATCCATACCGGAAAACTAATTCCACTTGAAAGATTTGGTATGATAAAACTTCTGAGCCTCCCAAGGGGACTAATCAAACAAGACGCACTTGCACACTGATTCTCCATATTAAACCTTAGCAATCGTCATGTAACTAATAATATTGCCCAAGATACAAAGTATTGAATCACATCGATTCTCTACCCATCGTAAGTCAAAGCAATAGTTATTAATTCCACACAATCCTATTTAAGGAACGAAGATTAAGAAATAACTAATCCATGAGGTCTAATTCTTCTATATTTAGTACTAAAGAATTTATCCTCCTGTAGGTCCTCTTCAGTGCAACATTATGTACTAGTGTAATCTCTTGGTCAAGATAAGTCAATCTGAGCCTTACACTTCAACCTTTCACGATGGGTTGTTCATTTCCATCTAGGTTGTGAATTCCGTACTTTTAGTTACAAGGGTCTGTTAATTTAATCTTCTGTGATCTGGTATCACTAAATTAACTACAATGTAACACGTACTAATTATTGAACAATTATGCAGTAAATATTTGTAACATTCAATGATATTTAAAGCAACAGTGATAAATAATTTATTTAAGGAAATAAGTCTGAAATTCAGTCTAGTTATACAAAGTAAAAGCATACTTTCCAGTATAACCCCAACAATCTCCGACTTATACTCAAAGTCTGCTTTTAAATATACTACAGCACGTCTCGTGTAGAATCTACGTGACATCTAATGTCACCTACACGAACCTAATAATATCTCTCTCACTTATACTCAAAGCAGATTGGCGACGGTCTTGACACCCATTCCTTTCACATGTCTCTCAAATGTATTCTGAGGCAGACCCTTTGTGAATGGATCTGCTAGGTTGTCCTCTGACGCGATCTTTACCACCTCTATATCTCCTCTCTTAACGATTTCTCGTATAAGATGGTATTTCCTTTCAATGTGTTTGCTGGCCTTGTGGGCTCTTGGTTCCCTTGAATTTGCAACTGCTCCGGCATTATCACAATAGACTGTGATTGTGCTAGGCAAATTCGGAACTACGTCCAAGTTCACTAGGAAGTTCATGATCCAAACCGCTTCCTTCGCTGCTTCACAAGTAGCTACATACTCGGCTTCCATGGTAGAATCTGCGATGCATTTCTGCTTAACGCTTCTCCATGTCATGGCTCCTCCCCCCATGCAAAACACACTACCCGAGGTAGATTTTCTGGAATGTAAGTCTGATTGGAAATCCAAGTATGTGTAACCGATGGGAATCAGACTGTCTGACTGATAAACCAACATTCTATCCCGAGTTCTCTTCAGATACTTCAGAATATTTTTAACTGCAGTCCAATATTCTTTTCCCGGATTACTCTGATATCTTGCTACCATTCCAATGGCAAAGCAGATATCTGGCCTCGTGCACAACATAGCATACATGAGGCTTCCGATAGCCGAAGCATAAGGAACGCCCTTCATGTCATCTATCTCCTTTTCCGTCTTCGCGCACATTTCTTTAGATAGATGTATTCCATGTCTGAAAGGTACAAAACCTTTCTTGGAATCTTGGATGCTGAATCGCTTCAAGACAATATCTATGTATGAAGCTTGTGATAAGCCTATCGTCCTTTTCTTACGATCTCGAGTGATTTTGATCCCAAGGATGTGACCGGCTTCCCCTAAGTCCTTCATATCAAACTGTTTTGACAGTCATGCCCTTACGTCCGGCAATACCTTTACATCGTTCCCGATGAGCAGAATATCATTTACGTATAGTACTAAGAATACCAATGCAGTTCCGACATGCTTTTTATACACAAGACTTTCGAACTCATTTTGATCGAACCCGTAAGACTTTATAACCTGATCAAAACATTGGTTCCAAGCACGCGACGCTTGCTTCAGTCCATAAATGGACTTCTTGAGCTTGCAAACTAGATTTTCTTGGCCCTTTTCAATGAAGCCTTCGGGTTGTTGCATATAGATTTCTTCTTCAAGACTTTCGTTGAGAAAAGCTGTCTTGACATCCATCTGCTAGATCTCAAAATCGAGATGCGCAGCTATCAACAAGAGAATACAGATGGACTTGAGCATAGCTACTGGCGAAAAGGTCTCCTCATAGTCAATCCCTTCTTTTTGAGTATATCCTTTTGCCACAAGTCTAGCTTTGAAGGTTTCTACCTTCCCGTCCGGTCCTCTTTTTCTCTTGTACACCCACTTGCATCCAATGGGCTTGACCCCATTTGGTGGTTCGACTAGCTCCCACACCTTATTATGATCCATAGAACCCATCTCGGCTTCCATTGCTGTTTTCCAAGAACTTGTGTCCTTGTCTTGGATTGCCTCATTGTAATTCCATGGGTCCGATTCATTTTCACCGGGGACCAAGTCCAATGGCTCTCCTATCCCCAAAAATCCCTTGGGTTGTCTAATGACCCTCCCACTACGACGAGGTTCCGATTGTGTAAGTGTGTCGTTTGGTATGTCAACTTGTACTGTTGGCATTGAGGTAAGCCCCCTTAGCTCATCTAATGTAATCTCACTTCTGGCTTTTTATCGTTTATATAGTCTTCTTCCAAGAATCTAAAGTGCATACTGATTACCACCTTTTGATCCTCGGGACCATAGAACATGCACCCTTTCGTTCCCTCGGGGTACCCTATAAACAGCCTTAATTCCGATCGTGGATCCAACTTATCGGCTTCCTTGTCCAATACGTATGCCGGACACCCCCAAATTTTCATGTGTCTTAAACTAGGCTTGCGCCCGGTCCACAACTCTTTAGGGGTTTTAGGAACCGACTTGGATGACACCAAGTTTAGAATGTAAGTCGCTGTTTCCAAGGCGTGACCCTAAAACGATTTAGGTAGATCCGCATAACTCATCATCGATCTGATAATTTCTAAAAGAGTTTTGTTTCTTCGTTCTGCAACCCCGTTTTGTTGAGGGGTTCTGGGTGCAGTCAACTGGGATACAATCCCTTCATCAGACAAGTAGTTCAAAAAATCATCGCTAAGGTATTCGCCTCCACGATCGGATCGTAGACACTTGATACGTTTCTCCCTATGATTCTCTGCTTGAGTCTTAAATTCCTTGAATTTATCAAAGGTCTCAGATTTATGCTTCATAAGGTAAACGTATCCATATCTTGAGTAATCATCGATAAAGGTAACGAAATAATCATAACCTCCTCTTGCTTTGACTGACATTGGACCACATACATCGGTGTGAACGATTTTCAACACTTCTTTAGCTCTATTCCCCTTGGCTCCGAATGCCCTCTTGGTCATTTTACCCTCCAAACATGATTCGTAAGTTGGGAATGGTTCAACCCGGAGGGACTCCAATGAACCATCCTGAACCAACCTTTGGATCCTTTTTGGATTAATATGACCTAGTCTCAGATGCCATAGAAGTGTTTCGTTCACATCTGATGAACGTTTTCTTTTATTGCTCGAAACAGTCGATGTATTATAGGATGCATTTTGTGAGTGATGTGCACAATTAATCGTGTAGAGATTATTCGACAACGTTCCATGATAGATAAACTCATTATTAAGAGCAATGGTAACAACTTTATTAAAAGTAACCGAATATCCATCAAGAAAAAGTTTAGAAACTGAAATTAAATTCTTTCTAAAACTTGGAACATAAAGAACATCTCTTAAAATTAAAACTTTGTCTTCAAAAGACAACCGCACTTCTCCCACTTCTTCAGCTGCCACTCTCGTAGCATCGCCCAGTGTGATGAGGATCTCACTCCCACTAAGTTGCTGGGTCCGCTTGAACCCCTGTAAAGTGAAGCAAACATGATCAGTGGATCCCGTATCCACTACCCATAAATGGGTAGCATACACCGCTAAACAAGTTTCAACAACTAGTGCGTGAGAATTGCCTTTCTTTCCATTCCGCTTGGGCTTGGAACATGCATCCCTCCAATGTCCTTTCTCACCGCAGTTAAAACACTTCCCCTTTGGATTTCTCTTGACCCCCGGCCATTTAGTTGTCTTTCTCTTACTTTTCTTAGTGACGGGTTCGCTTTGGTTCTGACCGTTTTTCCCTCCTTCAATCTTGCCCACCACTGGCTTAGATTTTGAGAGGAGGTTTTTAGTCACCAATGCTTCATCCTCCTTCCCAAATGTTTCTCTATTATCTCCAAAGCTTCTTGCAGAGTGTCCATAGTGAACATGTGATCACTCATCACAAAACTACAGTAAAACTCATCGAAAGATTTTGGAAGAGTTAGGAACAGGAATTCGATTTTAGTCCCATCACAATACTTAGTACCAAGATAAGCAAGTTTGTCAAAATGGCGCTTGACATTTAGAACATGATCCCTTACGGGTGTTCCTTCCGTCATCTTTAGCCTAGCCACGTCATCGTCTTTCAACTGACTGATCATGCGGTTTTCTGTTGAAAACATTTCCTCAAGACTTTCCATGATTTCCGCAGCAGATTCAACACCTTCATGAATGTATCTCAAATCATAAGACAGAGAAGTCAAGATTATACATTTCATAGGCTCGTTGGAATGCTCCCAGTCATCATACAAAAGTCTCTCCGCATTTGTTGATCCTTTAGTAGGCATGTCAGGCTTGGGTACGCCAAGAACCCAATAGTGATTTTGTGGTGCGGTGAGGACAAATTTCATATTACGTTTCCAAATTTTATAGTTTTCACCAATAAGTTGGTGTTCTTTGAGTGTATATAACAGTGGATTAAAAGTTTGTGGCATGCTGAACTGAAATAAATAACAATTGTATAAGCACAAAATTATCACATAATTCGATCACATGATTCATATTAAAATCTCAAAAAAATATGAACATGCATCAGCCAACATCTCAAAACAGTTTAAATAAGCCACGTGGGGTGGGTCATTATTTAAACAAATTCAAGCAGGTTACAAACAAGAACAGTTACAAACCTTTAATATCCAGATTAATAGTTGGCTCCCACTTGACCAATATAAAATTGACAGGGACTTCGGGGAAGTATATGCATATCAATTTTATACCTAAGTAATAACCATGATTAAATACAGAATTATTATTTTGCTTTGAACGAGCCTCGTGGGGAGGGTCATCGTCGCCACTAATAATAATCCACAATCATCCTTTCGGAATTTATTCATGTGAAAACCATCTTTTGGTCGTCCCGTGGGGAGAATTTCTCCAAAAGAATTCACAAATAAATAAATCATGGAGGTCAAAATTAATTTAATTTTATTATCTGGAATAAAATTGTCAATTAATTATTTTCAAAACATACTTAGTAGTTTTCGAAAGTGAGATTTTTCCTCAACAATTTCTCTTGCATCACATATTTAAACAAATTAAATAAGCACGACAATAAATAAAGCAAACATCAAAACAAAAAATTAAACATATTGAGCACATATATCCAATTGTCATGGTTAATTTTTGTCAAGTCTTGATCTTGAGAAATCTTCCTCATGGCACTCATCGTTCTTCTCGAAAGGCTCACACTCGACCGCAACATGTTCTTTAAAACGTCCTCAGTCTAGGTTTGAGACGACTTCCGGCATTAGGTAGCTCATGGCCCGGAACACGTATCCGCATGCGCTCGTGCGCACGCCTGCGTTTGGTCCGGCCATCCACGCCCGTCGCTCGGCGGCTCTCGGCAGCGCTCGGCAGCCATGCGGATCTGCGCGCGCCCGCCATTCCTCGCCCGCCGCCCCGCAAAGCTTATCGCCCCTGCGCCTTTTTCATGCGCTGCGTCTTGCCGCCAGCACGTCAGGGGCGTCAAAAAATCGCGTCTGCCGTGCCGTACCCACGCGCGCTTATGCACACTCTCAGCGCGACGCCCCATCGCCCAAGTTCCGCTGGCGCTCGGCACACTGGGCTTTTCGCAGAGATGCATTGGCGCTTATCGCACCCGTCTTGCGCGATCGCTTAGCAAGACTGCTTTGGCTCGCAGACGTCCGGCACTTGGTCGTCGTCTTTTAATTTTTCGTCTTCGTTCTCGATCCGATTACAATTTATTTAAAAAAATAAATAAACCTAGATCTAGACTAGTCTATTACATTGATCAAATCAAACAAATCCTAATCTACTCGTGGATTTTCTCACGAGGCAAAACGAATTCGAACAAATCGAATTAAGAACCAAAATTTATATGCATGCATAAATAAACATTCATCAAATACCATGACAATTGGATACTTGCAAAAAAGATCTAGCAATTCTACTATCCAATTTCAAATTTAATGAAAAACTAATTAAATTACAATTTAAAATTCAGAGCCCGAAACCAAGGCTCTGATACCAGTTGTTGGGGAATGGATTGCCCGGATCTATTCGGGATGAATATTTAAATACAAATTTAATTCTAACAATTATTACTATCATGAATTAATCCTATATTAATTCAAATAATAATTCAACAACAAATCATGCATATAAATTTATCACATAAATCCTACTCATGCGGAATAGCTAGGAGTTTACGTGAACTAACCTCTCGGAGTGACAACCGTTGAGAAGATGGATATCCCGTTCACTCGAACAAACCCAAAGAGCCTTCTCAAGTATTCCCTCGTACTTGTTCAACAATCCGGTGGAAAGATACTCGTGAACAATTAACAAAAGGAAAAATAAAATTATGTTGCACCACCTTTGTGGATTTCTAATTTTTCCAACATATGGAATTGCATGGGGATAAAAATTCATCCCCTATTTATAATACTAGGTGGTGGCCGAATTTTGCCCTAGGAATAAGATGGGAAAATCTTTTTCTTGGTCTCTAAGAAATCTTGAATATATCCAATATATTCTTTTCTCTATATTTAAAATATTCCTCAAAAATCACACCTCCTTTTGTTATGGAATTTTCGAAAAAATAAGGACAAGATTTCCAAGATTGGGATCTCCTTGAATTTATGAGATATTCTTGTATTCCAAGAATACATATCTTCCATAATATTCTTTCAAGAAAATCAAGAAAATCTTTCCTTCCTTATTTTCTTCATTATTTTTGAAAATTACTAAACAAATAGCCAAGTGGGAGATTTCTTGAATTTAATGAGATTAACTTGTATTCCAAGAATACTTATCCTCATTCCATAACAAAATTCAAGGCAAATCTTTCTCCCTCTTTTATTTATTTATTTTCGAAAAAAATAGGAAAAATAGGAAACAATATTTTATTTAATTTTAAACACCTTTTTCAGTTATTGGACTTTATATTTGGGCTACTTGAGGGGCCTTTAGGAGAATTAAGATTGGACCTTCCAATGGACCTTGAACTTCCAATATTGAGCCACAATATTATTCAAGTCCATAAATATTAATTAATCCCACTACATAATTAATATTGCACTATCCATCTTAACCCATATTACAGTTAATATGGCTCCCGGTTATTATTTCCCGCGTTTAAGATTATCCAGTCCATTAATTAATTTAAGCCACTGAAATAGCTTCACATTAATTAATATCTTTTTCCTTTGTTCAGGAACGGCTCAACATTATTATCCATACCGGAAAACTAATTCCACTTGCAAGATTTGGTATGATAAAACATCTGAGCCTCCCAAGGGAACTAATCAAACAAGACGCACTTGCACACCGATTCTCCGTGTTATATCTTAGCAATCGTCATGTAACTAATAATATTGCCCAAGATACAAAGTATTGAATCACAATGATTCTCTACCCATCGTAAGTCAAAACAATAGTTATTAATTCCACACGATCCTATTTAAGGAACGAAGATTAAGAAATAACTAACCACTGAGGTCTAATTCTTCTATATTCAGTACTGAAGAATTTATCCTCCTGTAGGTCCTCTTCAGTGCAACATTATGCACTAGTGTAATCTCTTGGTCAAGACAAGTCAATCTGAGCCTTACACTTCAACCTTTCACGATGGGTTGTTCATTTCCATCTAGGTTGTGAATTTCGTACTTTTAATTACAAGGGTCTGTTAATTTAATCTTCTGTGATCTGGTATCACTAAATTAACTACAATGTAACACATACTAATTACTGAACAATTATGCAGTAAATATTTGTAACATTCAATGATATTTAAAGCAACAGTGATAAATAATTTATTTCAGCAAATAAGTCCAAAATTCAGTCTGGTTATACAAAGTAAAAGCATACTTTCTAGTATAACCCCAACACCAGATGCTACTGAGGATGTTGATGATGGTGCTGAAAATGATGATCAGAATGCTGCTGATGACAGAGAGGTTGATGATGTTGTCCATGATGTTGTTGATGAAGTTGTGTAAAGGAAGTTGTAGAGGAAGCACTCAATGCTGAACAGATGGCGCAAAATGAAGATGAACCAGTTGAAGATGTAGTTGTTGATGATGATAGCCCTGATGACTCTAATGATGATCTGAGGAAGACACCTAACAGGGAGAGTATGTCTCTAGAGAGCATAACTATCATTGATCAGCTATATAGTGTTGATAACTGGTGAACATATTCAAGATAGGGGGAGTTTCTGAAGTATGTGGGAGCAAGTGCAGACTATGGAGATGCAGCCATTCAAATGGCCCAGTCCTTCCCTTTATTTCATTATAGAAATTATTTCCTGTGTTGTAATCTTTTATTTACTGTGTTGGTCCCGGTGCAAACGAGTCTTACACGTGTATAGGGGGGAATACACGTGTTCAGTGTTTTTAAAACTTTTCTTACTGAGGTCAGCTTGGGTCAGGTTGTCCTGATGATTTGGTCCTGAGAAGCACAAATCGCTCTGAGTCAAAGTCTATCTGAGACAGTGATCCTGAGCTACTTTCAGATACCTCAGATAATCCCAACTGAGTCCTAAGTTTTCAGAGATCCTGAGTTGCTTGGATCAGATAACTAACTTACTGAACCCTCAGAAGAGTAAGTTCAGTTTGGTAACTATCTGTTCTAGCTACTCAGTTGTGCGGAATGGTTGGCCCTTAGTTTATACTCGTTTTAAGCTTTTGCTGAAAACCTTCCTTTAATGGAATAGTGATTAGGCTGTGATTCAATTATATACAACTTTCAGTGGATTGATTCCAACTGAAATATCAGTGAAAATATGCTTTCAAAACAAGGTAATGCAACAGATAAATCAAGCAAAACAGAAAGCAAAGAACACAGCAAATTATAGTGGTTCAGAGACTCAAGCTCCTACGTCCACTCTCCTTGATCTCTTCAGAGAAATTCACTAAACACTTCCTAAGGCTTTCTGACTACCTCTGTAGTTTACTAACCTTTCTAATTTTGAGCTTTCTGACTACCTCTGTAGTTTACTAACTCAAAACTCACACAAGCTTTTTGTCTATCCAAGATAGATTACTCACTTCTCCTCTAGAGCTTTCTGACTACCTCAATGTAGTTTACTAACTCTTTACAACTCCAATCTCACCAACAATCACACTCAAACTACCTTTCAAAGGGTTTGGGGTTTCTTGGTTGGTTTCCAACTAAGATGAGATATCCTTTACAATAAAGAACAATGCAAAGGCAAGGATATCTCGACTAAGCTTTGGATATATCTTATCAAGCTAGGCTTAGTGGAATGAGCTCTCTCCGATTTAAAGCACTTGGGAAATTCTTGGGTTTTCGAGTGCTTCAACTTGCAATAATAAGTTTGAGCTCTTTAGTTGCTTACAAATTTCCCGTAACCTTACAATGTAGAAGGTCACAAGTATTTATAGGCATACACCGAGGTCACTCTTGAAAAACTATCCGTTGGAGAGATAGCTTCGTGAGTTTCCTCTTATGGTGTGTGAGAAACGACTATATTTAGGGTTTGACACTTCCTAACACGTTTTAGGCAATAGCCTTTCATGTAGCCGGTCTTCACTTTTTGCAGTCTGGAACTTAGTACTTCTGACATCTTTTTTGTTGACTGTCTTTTGTCGATTGTCGGTATGGGCGATCTTTGTCTTTCTCTTTTTGACTTTTGTCTCGGATAAAGGTAGACAACTCAACGGCTCTTTTTTGGTTACAATCTCTCGAGTGATATAACCTTAACAACACTTTGTCTTAGTTCCTTTTATGCGCATTTGAATGTCTTGGGCAATATCTATTTTTCTAAGAATCGTTATCTTACCGATGTGCATCCCCGATAGATATTTTTGATTGCCTCGGAACATTCGAGGTTTATCTTTGAGCATTGGGTACATTCTTGAATCTTGATAATTCTTGTGCCTTGATATTCTTGATCTTGATTCTTGGTCTTGATCTTACGTGTCTTGAGTCTTACGAGTCTTGAGGTCTTACGAGTCTTGGCGTCTTACGAGTCTTGGCGTCTTACGAGTCTTGGCGTCTTGAGTCTTCACGGATATCTTGGTGATGTCTTGAGTCTTCATCTTTGAGTCTTTAGTTCCTCGATTTCATCTTGAGTCTTGATATCTCGATTTCTGCTTTGAGTCTTGATATCTCGATTTCTGCTTGAGTCTTGATATCTCGATTTCACCTTGAGTCTTGATTTCTTTGTTTCATCTTGAAACTTGGTTTCTTTGTTTCATCTTGAAACTTGAAACTTTAAAACTTCTTGAGTTCTTCGTAATCTTGAGATCTAACCGATCTATATCTGCCGACTATACATTTTGCGAGATATCATCCGAATACTCTAAAACCGAATCGACTCAACTATCAAGATTATCCTGAACATGTCATACTCAGGGGTTTTGGGATCTAATCAAAATCATATCTTTATTAAATTCATCTCCTAACAATTTCCCCCTTTTTGATGATGCCAAAACCTATCTTGTTACAAACATACTTAACATATACTCAGGTTTCAGTTTATCCTATTACAAGATTGATTATATCTCCCAATAATTTCCATACAGAGAATCTCACAACAATTTCTTCAGTAATGAATCTCTCAAAGGATTCATCACCAAATACTTAATTTCTCAACAATTAATCTTGGAGACAATCATTCAGGCATATCAAAATTAAAAGACATGTAAATAAGATAATGAGATATTATCTTTTGAGCATAAATGATAAGTTTTCATTGATGATAGGTAGACTGCTACAAGTTACAATGAATCTTATCTGAACAAAATCAAAAAGACAAAAAAAAGATAAAGGATTACATGAATCTTCTGAGTCTTCATCTTCTGAGTCTTCATTTGCTCTTCAGTTCAGCTCTTCAGTTTGGCTCTTCAGTTCTGATCTTCCACCTCATCAGCAGGGACTTCAAGGTTGAACATTCCGTAATATCTTCTTTTCAGCGCATCTCTCTCTTTGATGATATCAGGATTGTTCCCTGTCAGACCTAACTGAGTGGCGTACTGAGTGATTTCCTGAGAAATGGCTTTCTCATTTACACAACCATTCTCCATCCTGGGAGGAGGGTACACGTATGGACCAGGGGCGGTTATCTGCACCTTTCCTTCATATGCAAGATTTATCCATCCTTGAAGGTATTTCGGATAGAAGGTCAGGAGATAGTCGATGAAAGCCTCATTCGGATCGAGCTCTCCCTCTCCATTCTCTCGAAAGCACATCATAGTAGAACCGGAAAGAAGTTCTCTTAATTTCTTCCCACGCATCGTTGAGATGGGTGGCATCCATTTGTCAACATGCGGCCATTTACACCAATGTTTTTGTGTTCCCTCCTCTTGTTTGCGAACTTTTTGAACCCCTCCTTCTTTTTTACGCTCTTATTCTACCTTCTTTACGATCCTTTGGTACACGTAAAATGCGGCGATTTTTTTTTGCTTGTTCAATCTGGAGTGTTTTGAGAGAGCTTACGGTATTGAAGACCTTCTTCTTTGGCTCAACCTCGAATCTTCAATATCCGGCATCAATTTTTTCTGAATTGGCTTAAAGCCTTTGCTCTTTTGCCCTCGGGCTCTTCCATCGCCATAGCCTTTCTCTTGATGGGCATTTCGGCACCGATTAGGCTTGTACCAATCCTTCCTCTACCACTCGGTTTCTCTCAAAGAACTTCTGCATTGTTTCCTCTGAAACACGAGTGTAGGCCCAGCTTCTCCACCTTCTTGAACTTAAGCTTCTCGGTGGCTTTCTATCTCCTTCATGGCCCGGCAATAATCTTTTCTCAAGATCCTTGACAACCTTGCCCTTTGAGTATGTTCCAATAAAACCCGAAATCAGCTCGAGTCTTTCCCCTTCTTGGAACCATACTCTGGCTTTGGAGAAGTCTTTGTGTCCATATGGTATTATTCTTTCTTGACACTCACCTCCCCGCCATCCGATCTTGCTCCTCCCTCGAGCCTTACGAGGTGGTTCTTCGCCACAGAGAATTCTTGAAGACAGATGAGCAAATTGGCTAGAGAGCTTCCTTGAACATATCTGTCATCTTGGCCATGAGCATTGAGCTCATTTCCTCCTTGGCGTTCTTCAAAGCATCTCATTCTTCTCTACCAACTTTGCTTCTAGAATCGATGCGCTCGACGATCTTACGCTTGACTCTGCATTAAGCTTCGGCCTTGACCCCCTCCATCTTTTCTTCTAATTTTCCTTCCATGGAGGTCGACATGTTAGAGTATCTGGTCGCACGATTACGAAGAAGAACTCGAGTTATCAATCTTCCGAGCTTGGTTTGGCGATGCCTCTCGATCCCGAGCAACTTTGGTCGGGGATCGGCTCAACCTTCTCTCGGCTTCACCATCGGTAGGGTGAGATCAATCTCGGGAGCATATCGTCGATCGGTGTGCCTCCCGGGTTGGTTGTTCATCACGAGTCTCGGTCGAACACGAGCTTGTTTTGAAGGGGCTTCAGACTTCGATTTGAGTCGGATTCACCGAGCTTAGGTGTCCTTTTGAGCCTCGATCTGCATATCGGACATTCTGATTTAAAGGTAGGAACGGTAATCTGGCATAATTATTAATAGTGCCAAAAGTTACGAAGGCTAACCCGATCGAGGATGTTCGACATCGGCTGATCGGCATCGGTTGAGTCTTTCTCATACGAGATTGACTCTCATCATCCCCTTGTTGGTCCCCATCCACGAGATTTATCTTTGGAGCTCGGGGCACCAACCTCAGCAATCCTCTCAGCAACTTTCCTCTTCACAAGCTCATCAAAGTCTGAGATTTTCATCCTGAGCTTGGTTTTCCTGAACCCTGAGAATTCGGTGAGAAAAGTTATCTCCTCGTTCCACTAGTCTTCGCCTCTGAATGAAGCAATGTTGAGCATCTCTGGAAGAGTCTGGTTGAGGATGTAGACCGTTGACCACAATCTGAAGAAGATGTCTTGGAGGTCAAGGAATGAGCTAAGCTCAGGGTAGCGGTCAAGAATGAACCGTTCCCCTTGCCGCCATTCGGTCTCTTGACTTCACCTTTCTTGAGCATCGGGCTCTCGAGTTCGATTGGAAACTTCTGTTTGAAAGATCGACTAATGGCTCATTCAGGAGCTCATCAAAATTCATCGGCTCTCGAGGCTCAACAAACTCGAGGTTTGGGGGCGACTCCTCGGTTTGAATCGACTTGGTTACGAGGTGCGAGTGGCGCCTCCTCGATGGGAAAAAGCGGTTTGCTCGAGAACAGAAGCGGGCACTTCCCCGAGAGGAATCAACATTCTCGAGGTGCGGCGGTGTGCTTCCCCGGCCAGGAATCAGACTTGCTCGAGGTATGAGGTCCTTGGAATATTTCTTGAGAGAACTTATCGATCTAAGCGATGTCTCAAGAACCTCGAGAAGACTTGCTCCTCGGTTTGATCCCTGTGCCTTTGAGATAGCTTTGAGCAATACAAGTAAAAAGGCGATTTACGGCGATTTGGCTCTCAGTGAATCTCCTCGATCTCACTCTCCTCATCTTCATCGGTGAGAACCACCATTCTTTTTGCGCTTTGGAGCAAGGGTTTTCTGCTTCTTCAATTTCTCACCCTGCTCCTTCTTGGCATCCAACAAAACCTTCCCCCTGGTTTGTTGGCTTTCTTCAGCAGCAGCCGCAACTGGTGATTCCACTTTCTTCTCTTTCTTCCCTTTAATCGTCCTCTTTGCAGCAATGGGCTTGAACATTACTTTGGACTTAGGGAACGAAGTAGATTTGGAAAAGATATCCTCCTCCTCTCGGCACATCTCCAAAATAAAGGCTATTTTGGTGGCGTGGAGGAACCTGCCTTTGATCGATATCACCCCATCTCCCTTTTTATAACCTTGGCTTGCTCACTAACCACCTTGATCAAATATTTCAACCAGTTGAACTCCTTGGTGGGTGAGTCCTCAATCGCCGCCATCAGTCGGTGTTTGGGAGTGCTGATCTGCTCAAAGCTTCCAGATCGACTCATGATGCACTTTCCAACGATATCCATCAACACTCTGTATTTCGGCTTTAGATGTCGTTTATGCAGAGTTGCCTCAAACTTAATAGGATTCTCAGTAATCCCATCAAGATACTCTTGCTCCCGTCCTAACATATACAATGAGGGGTCATCTCCCCTATCGCACAACTCAAATACGTCGTTTAAATTCTTAGGGACAATATAGAGCTCTCGAACAAAATCCACATATTTCATCGATTGTTCAAGATGAGAAACAGAAATCTTGGACTCTATACACTCATCCTCATCTATTTCCAAATTAGCGACAAACTCTATTACCTTGGGAGTATACTCCGCCTCCGGTCGATTCGCGACGAGGTTCGTCAGTTTCGCCAATCGGATTAAATGGAGCACCTCTTCTTCGTGCTTGGCATTGGTGGTACTCTCCAAAGAAACCACGTACTCATACCATGGCTTATTTGTCTCGGCCAATCTTTTGAATATGGTAGCAGCCATTTGAGATTTGAAGATTTAGGGTTTTGAGCGATGAAGCTTTTCTGGGTAAAAAGGGATTTATTTGCAGAGGGTTTTGGGAGTGAAGGATTCAATAAAATTTGGCTTGAATGGCTTTCAAAGGAATATATAGCTCGAGATCGTGGGTAGTCATACCGGTTTGGTGAAAAACAACGGTTAAGATTAATCCACGATTAATCGGGTATATGAAAGGTCGATCTCCGAAAAGTAAGCCGCCATTTTATCCTCATTGGTGATTAAATGTAACAAAGCATTTAATGACTGTTGACCTTCTTAGGAATTTCAAAGATCCCGCCCAAAAACATTCCTCAGGTGTTTTGTATTTATTGCAAATGATTATTGAGATTCACTTAAGCAATAAATGAGTTGCATGAGTCATTACTTCCTCAGACTAATTTCCCTCTATCAGTCTTACTGAGTATTGACCTTGATAAAAATGTCAGTATGATACTGAGTACTGGATGGGTTCAGTATACTACTAAGTACTGACCTTCAGTAAATCTGAGTACTGACCTTCAGTAAATCTGAGTTTCCTGAGACTCAGTTCAGTATTTCCATTTTATCCTGAGTTTCTCAGTAGAATTCTGAGAAACTTCATGCATCTGAAAACCTTCAATTTTTCAGATTTTACTTTATACACCTGGATCCAACATCCCTAATTCAACTGATAGTTCCTGAAATCTTGATTCAGCCAACGGTTTAGTCAAGATATCAGCTCTCTGCTTATCAGTATAAATTTTCTCCATCCTGATGTCCTTTTTCTCGACATGATCTCTGATGAAGTGATGTCTGATATCCACATGCTTGCATCTGGTGTTCAATACCGGATTTTGTGAAATAGGAATGGCACTATTATTATCACAAAATATTGGTACTTCATTGGCTACAACTTTATAATCTCTTAATTGTTGTCTGAGCCAAAGAATCTGAGCACAGCAACTTCCTGCAGCCATGTATTCAGCTTCAGTAGTACTGGTTGCTACTAAGGTCCGTTTCTTCGAAAACCAAGATATCAGCTTACTTCCAAGAAATTGACAAGTTCCTGTAGTGGACTTCCTGTCAATCCTGCAACCTCCATAATCAGCATCTGAGTAACCAGTTAATTCAAGGTTATCATCAGTTGGATACCATAATCCTCTATTCACTGTGCCCTTAAGATACTTCAGTATCTTTTTGGCAGCCTCCATGTGACTAGCCTTAGGATTAGCTTGGTATCTTGCACATATCCCAACAGCAAATGTTATATCCGGCCCACTTGCTGTGAGATAGAGCAATGATCCAATGATTCCTCTATAATCAGTATGACTTACTGATTTGCCTTCAGAATCAGGATCCATCTTGTAGTTTGTATTCATAGGAATTATAACTGCTTTGCAATTCTGTACACCATACTTGGCAATCAGATCTCTGGTGTACTTTGCCTGGTTGATGAAGATTTCTTCCTTTGATTGTTTCACTTGAAGACCTAGAAAGAAATTCATCTCTCCCATCATTGACATCTCAAACTTGACTTTCATCAGTGTTGAAAACTTTTCACACAGCTGATGGTTTGGAGATCCAAAAATGATGTCATCAACATATATCTGAACCAGTAAGATATCATTCCCATCTTCTATCTTGAACAGAGTTCTATCAACAGTTCCTTTGACAAAACCATGGTCAGTAAGAAACTGAGAAAGAGTATCATACCATGCTCTGGGTCCTTGCTTAAGACCATACAAGGATTTTCTGAGCCTGTAAACTTGGTCATTCTGTTTGAAACCAGGAGGTTGTTCTACATAAACCTCTTCTTTAAGCACACCGTTCAGAAATGCACTTTTCACATCCATTTGATTGACTGTGAACTTCATGTGGGCAGCATATGCAAGAAACAATCTGATGGCTTCTAGTCTTGCAACTGGTGCAAAGGTTTCATCATAATCCAAGCCTTCTTCTTGGGAATAACCTTGTGCAACTAGTCTTGCCTTGTTTCTTACAATGTTGTTGTTTTCATCTCTTTTATTCTTAAATACCCACTTGGTTCCAATGACATTGTGTCTTTCAGGTCTATCTACTAGCTCCCATACTTCATTCCTTGAGAATTGATTCTGCTCATCTTGCATAGCAAGAATCCAATGAGAATCTTGTAGAGCTTCACCAATCTCAAGAGGCTCTTTCTCCGATAGGAAAGCGTTGCAGAATAGTGCACTCTCACCATGGAACCTTCTTGTTTTGACACCTTGGTTAGATCACCCACAATCGACTTGTAGGATGACTATCTAACCATTTTCTTCTAGATGTTCCCCTTCAATAGTATCCTTAACATTTGAAATGTTAGGTTAGGTTAATTCAATAAACTCGGGAACAAATGAAGAAAAGGAGAAAGGAATCATCTTCCTCGTGGAAATCCTATTGAGAACATTGTCGAGACATTTGTTCCCCTTTGGTTGATAGATTCAGAATTTGCCTCATTTGTGACCACATCTTCATTGGCAAAGACATACCGAGTCCGAGGCGATGTCTGCATTGATTGGTCACCTTTCGGTGTGTTGGTTTTCCTTCGATGAAGACTTTCCATCCCGAGTCTCACCATCCCGAGTTCCATCCACGAACTTCTTTATTCGAGTCCGAGTCACTCCAATCATAGATGGTGGTGACTTCTTCTTTTTCGTGTTCGATGGATGTTTTGTCATTCTTTTTCAGGCTTAATCTGGTGATTCTCTTGGTCAGTTCTTCTGCATCATATTCCCGTTTCTTCTGAACACAAGTAGATTCATCAAAAACAACATGAGGTGTTTCCTCCACAATAAGAGTCCTCTGGGTTGTAAACTCGAAGTTTTTTGACTTGAGAATATCCTAAGAATATTCCTTCATCGACTTTTACTATCAAATGTTTTCACCCGATCTTTACCATTATTGTGTATGAAACACTTGCAACCAAACACACGAAAGAAAGAAACAAGAGGCTTCCTTTCATTCCAAAGCTCATAGGGTGTTTTTCCTTGACTCTTGGTCAGCATGGATCTATTCTGTGAATAACATGCAGTGTTGACAGCTTCAGCCCAAAATCTTTTAGGAATATCGACCAAATTTATCATTGTCCTTGCAGAACTTTTTTCGAGTCCTGTTCCTTCTTTCAAAGCAACACCATTTTGTTGAGGGGTCCTTGCAGCTGATGTTTCATGAGTAATTACCACTTGCTGCACAATAATCAGACATAATATGGTTTATAAATTGGTTCCTTATCGATCCGGGATTTTGACCACACTCGATTTTTTTTCTCAATCCGAGCCTTTTCAAGAATTCAGCGACTTTTATCGAGTCTCTTTCTTACTGAGTAAGAATATGACCCAGGTATATCTTGAGTAGTCATCAACTACTACTAATGTGTATTTCTTGCCATTGGTACTCACTGGTGTTATTGGACCAAAAAGATCCATATGCAACAACTGAAGTATTCTTTAAGTAGAAACATCTACTTTGCTTTTAATTGATGCTCTAATTTGTTTTCCTTTTTGGCACGCATCACAAATATGTTCCTTACTGAACACTTCATTAGGCAACCCTCTCACAAGAGCTAATCTTGCAAGTTTATTCAGGGTTTTGAAATTCAGGTGATTCATTCTTTTATGCCATAACCAACTGGTATCTGTGGAACTTTTAGCAACCAAACATGTATCTTTAGGAGTTGAGCTCCAATCAGCAAGATACACATTTCCTTTTCTAGTACCAGTCAGTAATACTTTCTGTGAGATATCATCTTTCACATAACATAAGTTCTTAGAGAACTCAACATTAAAACCCTTATCACAGAATTGGCTTATTGGAAGCAAGTTATGCTTCAATCCAGATACATATGAAACACCATGGATATGAACTGAGTCGATTTCCAAAGTTCCATATCCTTGATCATCCTTGGAGTTATCTCCAAAAGTGATCTGAGGGCCTCTTTGTTCAACATAGTCACTAAGTATCTTCTTGAATCTTGTCATATGTCTTGAGCATCCACTGTCAAGATACCATATATCAGGGGCTTTTTCATCTCTGCTCATCAGTGTTATTTGATCTTCAATCAGCTCAGTGCCCTTGTTTTCCTCCTGAAAAACAGATCAATTCTTAGGTACCCAGTTTGTGTAGGGTCCCACAAGGTTAGCTGTACCTTTCGGAATCCAAATCTGCCTGACAACTCTAATCACTTTTGAGTGGCTGATCTGTCTTCCATAAACATCTACATACACATTTACTACTCTGGGTGCCTTAGCAGTTTATCGTGTATGAGTGCTAAAATTTAGCATGAACATGAGCTTTTGAATTTTCTTTGGTTCGGGCCTTTTGTTCATTTGCTTTGGCTTCTTACGGGTATTTGGTTTGAATCTTTGTTGACTCGGGGTTCAGATAACCTTTACCCTTAGGCAAGTGGGGTTCGGGTTGTGCATCTTTGAAATTTGGGTCTTTCAAGATATCGAGGACTTGGTCTCTTGATTGAAAATGTCTCTTTGAGTGTTTCTCTTCGAAGATTCTCCGATGGTTCAAAGGCAGATCCTTTTCAGTTTGCATTCTTAGCCCGAGGCTTCAAGTACTTGCTCGAAATTTTTCAATCGAGTGCTCGGGTTTTCTAGCCTTCACCGAGGTTTGGGCTTTCTTACCGATCATTCAGTTTTTTTTGGAACCATGGGTCCTTTTCCTTGTCTACAACCTTGGGCATTTCTTGAGTTTGAAGTGTAGGTGCATTTGGTTTTACAAAGATTGTCTTCTTGCTACTTGATGCAAAGATTCGGGATGACCTTGTGAAGTTCCCCTGGAATGTATCCCAATCCAGATTTTATAGTGACAGATCTATGGTAACTCTCAATTTCATCTATTACTTTTAGATGCGATTCAATAGAGTTAACTTCTTCGTGCACTATCCTCACGATTCTGTAGAGTTTCATGCTTCTCGAGAGGTCATTGAACTTAGTTACGATCAATTTGAATCTCTTGATTGGATTTCTCTAGCTTTTGATTAGGGTCACTATCAACTTCTCTTTCTCGAGAGTTGTACTTTGTAACATCCGGTTCATCAAGTAGCTCCCATTAATTGAGAAGTGATTTCGGTTTTGCTAGAGTCTTTCCACTTAAGATTTTTGACCTTGATTCCTTATTCTGCTCTTGAGTTTCATTTAGCAGTTCTTGTAAAACAGCATAGTCCTTCATCAGACTCTCAAAAGAATCCATCAGGTCAAATTGACTGTTTACAGTTGAACTTGACAACTCTTGTGCTAGTGTAGGAGCAACAACAGAGAAAGAAGAGTTTACCCCTCAATAGCCATCAGACAGAGGTCATCACTTTCACTGTCTGAGAAGATTCCATCTGAAGAGCTAGATCCCTCCTCAGAATGTTCTTCTTATGCAACCATGGCCTTTTTGCTAGAGAACTTCTTGTCTCTTTTAGCTTGCCTTTCTCTTCTCTCCTTAGCACTCAGATCTGGACAATCATACTGGAAGTGACCTTTCTTTTGGCAATTGTAGCATCTGTTGGTATCATCATCCTGATCACTTTCTTCTTTGGATTTGGAGTCCTTCCTTTTGGATGAAGACCCTTCAGCGTTTAGGTCCTTCTTCTTCTCAGTTGATTTGTCCTCAGGTTTCTTCTGGTACCTGTGATTCCTGTAATAGTTTTTGTATTTTCCATATCGACTATTAAGTCTTTCAAACCTCCTTGCCATCAGTGCTAGCTTATCCTCAAGCTCATCCTAATTTTTAGCAAGGGAGTTCTCAGACTCTCTAGTTTTACAGGTTTTATCTTTGGCTTTAAAAGCCACATTCTTACTAGATGATGAATCATCTTTGCTGTCAGCCTTTTTGGATTTCTTATCAATTACGAACTCATAGGCTTTCAGCTCAGAGAAGACTTGTTGATATGGCATTGAATTAATGTTTTTGGTGTTTTCAATCACCACTGCATGTATATCCCATTTCTTAGAAAGACCTCTAAGAATTTTCAATGCAACTTCTCTCTGTGGATATTTCTTTCCAAGTGCATTTAGATCATTCATAATACTAGTGAATCTGACTTCCAATTTGTCTATAGATTCACCTTCATCCATTTCAAAACTATCAAACTTTCCAATTGCAACTGAAAGTTTGTTTTCTTTGATATGATCTGTGCCTTGGCACATTACAGCTAGTGTATCCCAAATTTCTTTTGCAGTATTACAGTGAGAGATCATTCCCATCACACCATCATCAATTGTACTGTATAGTGTGTCTTTAGTATAATAGTCTAGATTGACTAACTTCCTCTCCTCAGGAGTCAGTTGGTCATCAGACTTAGGAAATTCTGCTCTGGGATTGTTTCTCTCATTTTCTGTTCCTCTGGGATTCACCATAGTAAATTGGAATGGCCCTTCAGAGACCACTCTCCACATGCGTTCATGTTTAGAATATAGGTGAGCCTGCATTCTTAGTCTCCATAAATCATAGTTCTCCACTGAGAACATGGGAAGTTTCTTAGAAGACATTTTATCTGAGTCTTTTAAGAATTCAGCAAATAAGATCAGTTCAGATAGACCACAAATATTTTAGCAAATAAAACTTAGGTCAACAAAGCAGGTGGTCAAGTTGAACCACTGCTCTGATACCACTTGTTGGTATCAGATCAGAGACGGGTTTTAAAAAAATGGATCAGTCCGGGTGATCACTTCTGAAATAAGTGATCTTTTGAACTCCCGCTCTGATACCACTTGTTGGTCCCGGTGCAAAAGAGTCTTACACGTGTATGGGGGGAATACTGCGTGTAGGTGTTTTTAAAACTTTTTTCTTCGAGGTCACTGGGTCGGGGTTGTCACGATGATTTGGTCCTCGAAGCATAAATCGCCTCGAGTCAAAGTCTATCCGAGATGGTGATCTCGAGTCGCTTTCAGATACCTCAGATAATCCCAACTGAGTCCTGAGTTTTCAGAGATCCTGAGTTGCTTGGATCAGATAACTAACTTACTGAACCCTCAGAAGAGTAAGTTAAGTTTGGTAACTATATGTTCTAGCTACTCAGATGTGCGGAATGGTTGGCCCTTAGTTTATACTCATTTTATGCTTTTGCTGAAAACCTTCCTTTAATGGAATAGTGATTAGGCTGTGATTCAATTATATGCAACTTTCAGTGGATTGATTCCAACTGAAATATCAGTGAAAATATGCTTTCAAAACAAGGTAATGCAACAGATAAATCAACCAAAACAGAAAGAAAAGAACACAGCAAATTATAGTGGTTCAGAGATTCAAGCTCCTACGTCCACTCTCCCTGATCTCTTCAGAGAAATTCACTAAACACTTCCTAAGGCTTTCTGACTACCTCTGTAGTTTACTAACCTTTCTAATTTTGAGCTTTCTGACTACCTCTGTAGTTTACTAACTCAAAACTCACACAAGCTTTCTGTCTATCCAAGATAGATTACTCACTTCTCCTCTAGAGCTTTCTGACTACCTCAATCTAGTTTACTAACTCTTTACAACTCCAATCTCACCAACAATCACACTCAAACTACCTTTCAAAGGGTTTGGGGTTTCTTGGTTGGTTTCCAACTAGGATGAGATATCCTTTACAATAAAGAACAATGCAAAGGCTAGGATATCTCGACTAAGCTTTGGATATATCTTATCAAGCTAGGCTTAGTGGAATGAGCTCTCTCCGATTTAAAGCACTTGGGAAATTCTTGGGTTTTCGAGTGCTTCAACTTACAATAATAAGTTTGAGCTCTTGAGTTGCTTATAAATTTCTCGTAACCTTACAATGTAGAAGGTCACAAGTATTTATAGGCATACACCGAGGTCACTCTTGAAAAACTATCCGTTGGAGAGATAGCTTCGTGAGTTTCCTCTTATGGTGTGTGAGAAACGGCTATATTTAGGGTTTCACTCCCTAACACGTTTTAGGCAATAGCCTTTCATGTAGCCGGTCTTCACTTTTTGCAGTCTGGAACTTAGTACTTCTGACATCTTTTCAGTGACCTATCGTTGTCAGTGTCAGTATGGTACAGTGTTGTCTTCCTCTTTTTGACTTTTGTCTCCAGATAAAGGTAGACAACTCAACGGCTCTTTTGGTTACAATCTCTGAGTGATATAACCTTAACAACACTTTGTCTTAGTTCCTTTTGTCTGCATTTGAATGTCTTGGGCAATATCTATTTTTCTAAGGAATCGCGATCTTTTCAAGATTGCATCCTTGAGGATAGATATTTTGATTGCCTCGGAACATTCAGTTTATATCGAAGCATTCAAGACATTCTTGAGTCTTGATAATTATTGTACCTTGATATTCTTGATCTTGATTCTTGGTCTTACGTATTACGTGTCTTGAGTCTTACGAGTCTTGAGGTCTACGAGTCTTGACGTCTTACGAGTCTTGACGTCTTACGAGTCTTGGCGTCCGAGTCTTCCGGATATCTTGGCCGATATCTTGAGTCTTCATCTTTGAGTCTTTAGTTCCTCGATTTCATCTTGAGTCTTGATATCTCGATTTCATCTTTTGAGTCTTGATATCTCGATTTCCTGCTTGAGTCTTGATATCTCGATTTCTGCTGAGTCTTGATATCTCGATTTCTGTTTGAGTCTTGATATCTCGATTTCTGCTTGAGTCTTGATTTCTTTGTTTTGCTTTGAAACTTGGTTTCTTTGTTTCATCTTTGAAACTTGAAACTTGAAACTTCTTGAGTTCTTGAGAATCTTGAGATCTAACACGATCTATATCTTCTGACTATACATTTTGCAGATATCATCCTGAATACTCTAAAACTGAATCCTGACTCAACTATCAAGATTATCCTGAACATGTCATACTCAGGGGTTTTGGGATCTAATCAAAATCATATCTTTATTAAATTCATCTCCCAACATACTGCTCTTTATTTTATAAACTCTGTTAATGGACAACTAGATGATAGGTTTATGTTTCTATCATTTACTTATGTTGGTTGGTTACTTTGGCCAAAGTACACTGTTGATGTACTTAGTGTTTGTGTTTGTTTGTTTGTTTTTAAATTATGATTTGGTTGAAAAGTAGTTGTTCTATGAATGGTTATTATTTGTTTATTTTCTGACACAAGTTCGGATGTTGTTTTTAACATCGGGTGTGTTGTAGCAAAAAGGCCAAATTGGGGGAGTTTGTTGATGTTGCACGGATGTTGTTCCATATGTTGGACAACATTCTGCACAACATCATAAATTTGCCATTTCTCCTAACACTGACTCTGTTTTAATAGATGCATTTTTCTATGTTTCCTACATTGCAGGTTGATGACAATTCGGTTTTATTGTCAGACGGTTGCATTGTGGATGAGTGAAAATAGAAAGATCATGGGTGGTTACACCAAGATCATGGTGTTGATGGTGGAGAAGTTCAAGGTTATCCAAGCCTAGTGGATAGGACAATGCAGTTGATCTTCAAGTATATAAATACCCTGCATTGGTCGAGATACAAGTTTAAGGAAAAGTGAAATACCATTTGCTCTACTTCAAACTTTAGAGAGTAGCATCCAAGACACAACCGTGAGTGGAGTGTGAGGGTCGAAGTTATTCTATTTGTATTGGTCAAGTGTATCCCAACATTTCCCATCAGTACTGTGTTTATCTTATTAAATCAAGTTTTAGGTTGAATAAGATCACTAGTTACTTGATCGAATAGATTGCTTTTGGTGTATGGTTTTTCACTACACCTTTTAGGATCTTATAAGAGGTTCTTGTGTATCTCACTACTTGTTATAGTGATGTTTTTAACCATGAGGTTCGTATAGTCTGATTTCAAACTATACACAATTTTGAAATCCTTTGCACTGCGTTTTTAATACTTCCGCTGTCATATGTTGTGTTGGTCCCGGTGAAAAACCATTTTGCGCGTGTGGAAGCAAAAATGACAAGCGATGCATATAAAACAGGGGTGAAGGAATGGTGATTCCAGATTTTTCTCTTTTCAAGCCCATGTGTTGTGTTTTGCTTATAATCGAATGCATATGACAAGATAAGAATGTAAAGCAGTAAACAACACAACAATGTATAGTGTTTCGGAGACTCAAGCTCCTACATCCACTCTCCCTGTTCCTAGGGAAATTCCTTCAAACACTTCCTAAGACTTTCTGACTACCTCTGTAGTTTACTAACCTTTCTACTTTGAGCTTTCTGACTACCTCTGTAGTTTACTAACTCAACCTGGACTTATCACCCTCTCGAGCTCGCCTCTAGATGTTTAACGAGTTCACACTCCAATCGGGACTTATCACCCTCTCTCGGGATTGCCTAACAACTACCTCACTTCACCACTAGTCATCTCTTACGAGAATGGGGTTTGGGTTTGGTGTTGTCTCCAACTATGGTGAGATTTTCCCTTACATTTATTTAGCCTCAATGCTAAGGTTGGGAAAATCTCTCTAAGCTTAGGATACATCGTGGGTTGCTTAGATTGGGTTCTAGAACACTCTTTGAATATATTTGTATATCTATAAACTTGTGTTCTAGGGTGGGAATGCTTGACTATAACGCTCTTGGCTCTATAGCATCTTGTGCATAATCTCCACGCTTAATTTGATGGAAGATCTTGTATTTATAGTGTGGATTTGAATGTTACCGTTGGAGAGAATCACATTCAAATCCATATTATTCTCTCAGAAGTTCTGCAGACTTTTTTCGGTGGTTGTCTTCCTCTCGTTGGTCCACGTTAATTTGGATTCCAACGGCTATATTTCGGCTTGATGCCTCGAAACATTCAGGATATATCGAGCTTTCGATTACATTCTTGAGTCTTGATGAATTCTTGTGCCGTCAGTATTCTCCGAGTCTTCAGGTTTCTTTGAGCCTTGTGTTCTCGGTTTCATCTCGAGTCTTGATTCTCGATTTCATCGAGTCTTGAAACTTTCGGTTTCATCTTGAAACTTCAGATTTCTTGAGAACTTCTTGAGTCTTGATTTTAACTGTTCTATATCTGCCGACTATACACGGTGCGAGATAACATCCCTAACACTCTAAAACCCGAATCGACTCATCTATCAAGATTATCTGAACATGTCATACTCGGGGTTTTGGGATCTAATCAAAATCCTCTTTATTAAATTCATTTCCCAACAATTTCCCCCTTTTTGATGATGCCAAAACCATCTTGTTACAACACACTTAACCTATACTCAGGTTTCAGTTTTTCCTATTACAAGAATGGTATATCTTTTAACAATCAATTCAGCAATGAATTTCCCAACAATTTCATCACTAAACAACAATAATTAGGCATATCAAATATAAAGACATGTAAAAAAAAGAAAATGAGGTATTATCTTTGAGCATAAAGATAAAGTTTCATTAATGTATGATAGACTATTACAGTTTACAATGAACTTATCAGAAAAATAAAGACAAAAACATAAAGAATTACAAGTCTTCAGTCTTGGTCTTCAGTCTTCTTGATCTTCAGCTCGGCTCTTGGCCTCAGGTCTATCTGAGCTCTCAGTGTCTTCAGTGACATACTGAGTCTCAGGTTTCTTGATTCAGCCGGACCTTATGCGATCGGGCATCTTCGACACTCAGTCGACCGAGTTCGATTTCTTCCGACCGGACATCGACCCTCGAGTCTCTTTTTACTTATTGAGTCTCGAGATCTTCTTGAGTCTTGATTCCTTTTACACAAATTTATCGATTTCTTCTTTGCGATCGATCGAAATTTCGACTAATCAGATCAACACATCTTTAGATCAATATATCAGGATAGCATCTGGTAAGTACACCATATCAGGTTAGCATATCAGGTTATCAAATTTGATCTTGATCACGTCTGATCTCAATCAGCCTCATCTGCTCATCTTCAAATTTGCAACCTTCTCTTCTGATTTGCTGGCTTTAGCTTTTCTTCACTTCTAAATTTTGTACAACTCATCAGTTAACTCTGAACTCATCTATCTCATCTGATTTTGATCAGTCTCGTCTGCAGCCTCGTCTGATCTCGATCATCTACTTTTGATTCCGTGAGTTCCCCCTTAATTTGTTCTTTAGTTCCCCCTCAACTTATTATCTGTAAATTTTCTTGAATAACACAAGTTGACAATGTTTTGGCATAGAAAAAAAATATCCAACAATTTCTCAATTGATAAAGATGCCAAGACATCAGAATATATGCATTTTTTAAAGAAATGGGTTTTTCTTTAAAAAGATCAGTTCAGGTGGTCACTCTGAAATTAGTGAACCTTTTGAACTCCCGCTTGTTGGTATCAGATCAGAGACAAGTTTAAAAAAAAGATCTGCTCAGGCGATCACTCTGAAAATGTAATCTTTTGAGAACCTGCTCTGATACCACTTGTTGGTCCCGGTGAAAAACCATTTTCCGCGTGCGGAAGCAAAAATGACAAGCGATGCATATAAAACAGGGGTGAAGGAATGGTGATTCCAGATTTTTCTCTTTTCAAGCCCATGTGTTGTGTTTTGCTTATAATCGAATGCATATGACAAGATAAGAATGTAAAGCAGTAAACAACACAACAATGTATAGTGGTTCGGAGACTCAAGCTTCTACATCCAGTCTCCCTGTTCCTAGGGAAATTCCTTCAAACACTTCCTAAGGCTTTCTGACTACCTCTGTAGTTTACTAACCTTTCTACTTTGAGCTTTCTGACTACCTCTGTAGTTTACTAACTCAACCTGGACTTATCACCCTCTCGAGCTCGCCTCTAGATGTTTAACGAGTTCACACTCCAATCGGGACTTATCACCCTCTCTCGGGATTGCCTAACAACTACCTCACTTCACCACTAGTCATCTCTTACGAGAATGGGGTTTGGGTTTGGTGTTGTCTCCAACTATGGTGAGATTTTCCCTTACATTTATTTAGCCTCAATGCTAAGGTTGGGAAAATCTCTCTAAGCTTAGGATACATCGTGGGTTGCTTAGATTGGGTTCTAGAACACTCTTTGAATATATTTGTATATCTATAAACTTGTGTTCTAGGGTGGGAATGCTTGACTATAACGCTCTTGGCTCTATAGCATCTTGTGCATAATCTCCACGCTTAATTTGATGGAAGATCTTGTATTTATAGTGTGGATTTGAATGTTACCGTTGGAGAGAATCACATTCAAATCCATATTATTCTCTGTAAGTTCTGCAGCTTTTCCAGGCTGGTTGTCTTCCTCTCGTTGGTCCACGTTAGCTGGATTCCAACGGCTATATTCCTCAGCTTCAGTGCCTCGAAACATTCAGGATATACTGAGCTTTCAGTACATTACTGAGTCTTCAGTAATTACTGTGCCGTCAGTATTCTCCGAGTCTTCAGGTTTCTTTGAGCCTTCAGGTTCTCAGTTTCATACTGAGTCTTCAGATTCTCAGTTTCATACTGAGTCTTCAGAAACTTCAGTTTCATACTGAAACTTCAGTTTCTTCAGAAACTTACTGAGTCTTCAGTTTCTAACCTGTTCTATATCTGCCGACTATACACGGTGCAGATAACATCCTGAACACTCTAAAACTGAATCCTGACTCATCTATCAAGATTATCCTGAACATGTCATACTCAGGGGTTTTGGGATCTAATCAAAATCCTCTTTATTAAATTCATTTCCCAACAATTTCCCCCTTTTTGATGATGCCAAAACCATCTTGTTACAACACACTTAACCTATACTCAGGTTTCAGTTTTTCCTATTACAAGAATGGTATATCTTTTAACAATCAATTCAGCAATGAATTTCCCAACAATTTCATCACTAAACAACAATAATTAGGCATATCAAATATAAAGACATGTAAAAAAAAGAAAATGAGGTATTATCTTTGAGCATAAAGATAAAGTTTCATTAATGTATGATAGACTATTACAGTTTACAATGAACTTATCAGAAAAATAAAGACAAAAACATAAAGAATTACAAGTCTTCAGTCTTGGTCTTCAGTCTTCTTGATCTTCAGCTCGGCTCTTGGCCTCAGGTCTATCTGAGCTCTCAGTGTCTTCAGTGACATACTGAGTCTCAGGTTTCTTGATTCAGCGGACCTTGTCTGATCAGGCATACTGACACTCAGGCTGACTGAGTTCAGTTTCTTCTGACTTCAGACATCCTGACCCTCAGGTCTCTTTTACTTATTGAGTCTCAGATCTTACTGAGTCTTCAGATTCCTTTTACACAGGCTATCTGATTTCTTCTTTGCCTGATCTGATCAGCTCGACTAATCAGATCAACACATCTTTAGATCAATATATCAGGATAGCATCTGGTAAGTACACCATATCAGGTTAGCATATCAGGTTATCAAATTTGATCTTGATCACGTCTGATCTCAATCAGCCTCATCTGCTCATCTTCAAATTTGCAACCTTCTCTTCTGATTTGCTGGCTTTAGCTTTTCTTCACTTCTAAATTTTGTACAACTCATCAGTTAACTCTGAACTCATCTATCTCATCTGATTTTGATCAGTCTCGTCTGCAGCCTCGTCTGATCTCGATCATCTACTTTTGATTCCGTGAGTTCCCCCTTAATTTGTTCTTTAGTTCCCCCTCAACTTATTATCTGTAAATTTTCTTGAATAACACAAGTTGACAATGTTTTGGCATAGAAAAAAAATATCCAACAATTTCTCAATTGATAAAGATGCCAAGACATCAGAATATATGCATTTTTTAAAGAAATGGGTTTTTCTTTAAAAAGATCAGTTCAGGTGGTCACTCTGAAATTAGTGAACCTTTTGAACTCCCGCTTGTTGGTATCAGATCAGAGACAAGTTTAAAAAAAAGATCTGCTCAGGCGATCACTCTGAAAATGTAATCTTTTGAGAACCTGCTCTGATACCACTTGTTGGTCCCGGTGAAAAACCATTTTCCGCGTGCGGAAGCAAAAATGACAAGCGATGCATATAAAACAGGGGTGAAGGAATGGTGATTCCAGATTTTTCTCTTTTCAAGCCCATGTGTTGTGTTTTGCTTATAATCGAATGCATATGACAAGATAAGAATGTAAAGCAGTAAACAACACAACAATGTATAGTGGTTCGGAGACTCAAGCTTCTACATCCAGTCTCCCTGTTCCTAGGGAAATTCCTTCAAACACTTCCTAAGGCTTTCTGACTACCTCTGTAGTTTACTAACCTTTCTACTTTGAGCTTTCTGACTACCTCTGTAGTTTACTAACTCAACCTGGACTTATCACCCTCTCGAGCTCGCCTCTAGATGTTTAACGAGTTCACACTCCAATCGGGACTTATCACCCTCTCTCGGGATTGCCTAACAACTACCTCACTTCACCACTAGTCATCTCTTACGAGAATGGGGTTTGGGTTTGGTGTTGTCTCCAACTATGGTGAGATTTTCCCTTACATTTATTTAGCCTCAATGCTAAGGTTGGGAAAATCTCTCTAAGCTTAGGATACATCGTGGGTTGCTTAGATTGGGTTCTAGAACACTCTTTGAATATATTTGTATATCTATAAACTTGTGTTCTAGGGTGGGAATGCTTGACTATAACGCTCTTGGCTCTATAGCATCTTGTGCATAATCTCCACGCTTAATTTGATGGAAGATCTTGTATTTATAGTGTGGATTTGAATGTTACCGTTGGAGAGAATCACATTCAAATCCATACTATTCTCTGTAAGTTCTGCAGCTTTTCCAGGCTGGTTATCTTCCTCTCGTTGATCCACGTTAGCTGGATTCCAACGGCTATATTCCTCAGCTTCAGTGCCTCGAAACATTCAGGATATACTGAGCATTCAGTACATTACTAAGTCTTCAGTAATTACTGTGCCTTCAGTATTCTCTGAGTCTTTAGGTTTCTCTGAGCCTTCAGGTTCTCAGTTTCATACTGAGTCTTCAGATTCTCAATTTCATACTGAGTCTTCAGAAACTTCAGTTTCATACTGAAACTTCAGTTTCTTCAGAAACTTACTGAGTCTTCATTTTCTAACCTGTTCTATATCTGCCGACTATACACGGTGCAGATAACATCCTGAACACTCTAAAACTGAATCCTGACTCATCTATCAAGATTATCCTGAACATGTCATACTCAGGGGTTTTGGGATCTAATCAAAATCCTCTTTATTAAATTCATTTCCCAACATGTTGTTTTACATGTTGCACAACATTTTCAACAACACTCTGAAAATACATGCACATATACTTTCAGAGAGGATATATTCTTAAAGAAGCTTGTCAACCAAAAAATCATGATTTTCCTCAAAGAGAACTTGGAGGTATGCGGCGGTTTAGTGTCTTTTGGTTTAAAAAATTTGATGGACTTGAATATTGCATTGAGAAGGATGCGACATTTTGTTTTGTTTGTTACTTATTTAAGAATGAAGTTGAAATTAAGGCGGAGGGAGATGCATTTATTAATGGAGGATTTAGGTCATAAAATAAACCAAATAGACTTGATAAACATGTTAGTGGGGTTAAAAGTTCTCATAATCTTTCTTATGAGAAATATATAAATTTAAGAGACTCAAAAAAAAAATCTATTATGCATATTTTTTATAATGCAAGTGATGTGATTCGAAGTGAGTATGAAGCTCGCTTGAAACCTTCACTTTCTTGTTTGAGGTATCTTTTACGCCAAGGGTTGGCATGTCGTGGGCATAATGAAAATGAAGAATCAGTGAATAGGGGAATTTTTCTTGAACTTTTGAAATGCTAGCGTGACATAAGGAGGATGTTAAAAAGTTACTTTTGAAAATGCTCCTAAAAATAGTCAAATGTCATCTTCCACAATTCAAAAGGATATCACTAATTGTTGTGCTAAAGAAACGACAAAGCACATTATAGAAGAGCTCGGTGATGACTACTTTTGTATATTGACTGATGTTTCCAAGCCATAACCACAAAACGGCTTCGGTAGCTCTGAATAACACATCATAGTTCTAACTATCTCTAAAGGAGTTATGTTTCTTGTTCTGCTACCCCATTTTGAGGGGTTCCGGGTGCAGTCAATTGAGATACAATCCCTTCACTTGATAAGTAATCCAAAATTCATTGCTGAGGTATTCGCCTCCACGATCAGATCATAGAAACATGATACTCTTTTCCCCATGCTTTTCTGCTTCAGCCTTAAACTCTTTGAATTTATCAAAAGTTTCAGACTTATGCCGTATTAGATAGATGTATCCATATCATGAGTAATCATCTGTAAAAGTAACGAAATACTCATAGCCACCTCTAGCTTTGATTGACATTGGACCACATAAGTCAGTATTCTCCTTAGCCCCGAAGGCTCATAGCCAACACTTCACTGGCTCTATTCCCCTTAGGCCCGAAGGTTCTCTTGGTCATTTTACTCTCTAAACATGATTCGCAGGTTGGAAACGACTCAATATGGAGTGATTCCAATGAGCCGTCACTCACCAACATTTGAATCCTTTATTAGAAACAGTCGATGTATTATAAGATGCATTGTGTGTGGAATGTGCATAGTTAATAGTATAGCGATTATTCACCAATATTCCAAAATAGATAAACTCATCATTTCGAGAAATAATAACATGCTTATTAAAAGAAACTGAGTATCCATCCATAAAAAGTTTAGAAACTGAAATCAAATTCTTTCTAAAACTAGTAACATAAAGAACGTCTCTCAAAACTAAAACTCTATTATTAAAAGATAAATGCACATCTCCCACTGGAACAGCTGCCACTCTCGTAGCATTGCCCATGATGATGAGGATCTCACTCCCACTAGGCTACTGGGTTAGTTGGAACCCCTGTGAATTAAAACAAACATGGTCAGTGGCTCCCATATCCACCACCCACTAATGGGAAGAATACGCCGCTAAACAAGTTTCAATAATTACTGTTTGAGAATTACCTTTCTTCCCAGCCTTTTTGGGCTTGGGACAGGCTGACCTCCAATGTACTTTCAGACCGTAATTGAAACACTTTCCCTTAGCAGCTTTCTTGACACCCCCTTCAGTGGTAACCTTTTCCTTACCCTTGATGTTGGCTTAGTTCGGGATCTTTGCTTTCTTCTTCTTCTTTCCACCTTTCGATGCAGAAGAAGTAGATGGATTGGTTACCACCAATGCCTCTCTCCGGTGCCCCATTAACATCTCAGCCGATACCAAAGCTTGCAAGAGTTGAGCCAATGTGAATTCCTAATTATTCATCGCATAATTCAGTTGAAACTACTCAAAGCTTTTCGATAGAGAATGGAGTATGAAATCGACTTTCGTTTCTGCATCGTAATCAGGACCAAGAATCTCAAGCTTGCTAAGAAAATCCATCATCTTGAGAACATGTTCCCTCACAGGAGTTCCCTCGACCAATTTCAGCAAAAATATATCTCACATGGTTAATTGCCTAGTCGTACGGTTCTGATGAGCAAACATCTTCTTAAGGTTCAGCATAATAGCTGAAGCGGATTCCATGTCCTCGTGTTGGTGTTGCAAGACATCTGACATTAAAACCAAGATGGTACACATAACTACTTCATCGGATTTCATCCACTCCTTACGCAAATCCTTATCAGTATTGCTCGACATTTCCGTAGGGGTAGGGGGCGTAGGTACATCAAGAACCCACTTGTGTTGTTGTGCAGTCCAGACAATAAATAAATGACTTTTTCAATCCACATAATTTTCACCATCCAGTTTGTTATCTCTAAGAATGGTAAACAGTGGGTTAAAAGGAGACGACGACATGTTGAACTGAAAATAAAATATACATTTTGAATTAATATCTTAATTAACACAAAATTTATCACTTAATTCGATCACATGTTTTATATCAAAAACCTCAAAAACAGATATAAACATGCATCAGCCAACATCTTAAAACAGTTTAAACAAGTCATGATGAATGTGAATGATTATTGTTGGTCCCGGTGGAAAACCCATTTTGCGCGTGTGGAAGCAAACATTTTATGTGATGCATATAAAACAGGGGTGAGGGCAGAGTGATTCAAAAAAAAATATTTGCTTTTAAGAACGATGTGTGTTTTGCTTATAATCAAATGCATATGGCAAGTAAGAACATAAAGCAGTAAAGAACACACGATTTTATAGTGGTTCGGAGTCCAACTCCTACATCCACTCTTCCCTATCATCAGGGGCACCTACTTAACCAACTGGACTTAGTTTAACGTGTTAGTCCAACACCCAACAGATGTTTACCGAGTTCACACTCAAACGGGACTTATCACCCTCACAGGATCGCCTATAGATGTTTATCGAGTTCACACTCAAACGGGACTTATCTCCCTCACGGGATTGCCTACCCTCCCTTTCGGGATTGCTAGATGTTTACCGAGTTCACACTCACCTACAAACTTATCCTATCAAACTGATTTGGGTAAGGTTTGTTTGGTTTCCAACTAGGTTGAGATTTTCCCTTACATTTGTTTAGCCTCAATGCTAAGGATGGGAAAATCTCTCTAAGCTTAGGATACATCGTGGGTTGCTTAGATTGGGTTCTAGAACACTCTTGAATATATGCGTGTATTTCTTTCTCTGTGTTCTATGGTGGGAATGCTAGATGATTTGGCTTGTATTTATAGTGTGGATTTGAATGTTACCGTTGGATGGAGTCACATTCAAATCCATACTATTCTGTAGCTTTTTGCAGCTTTTCTAGGCTGGTTGTCTTCCTCTCGTTAGTCCACGTCAGCTGAATTGCAACGGCTATATTCTTCAGATTCTTCTGAGTCTCAGGATCTTCAGTTCTATCTGAGCCTTCAGGTCTATCTGAGCCTTCAGGTCTGTCTGAGCCTTCAGGTCTCTCTGAGCCTTCAGGTCTCTATGAGCCTCAGTGTCCGGTGACATACTCAGTCTCAGGTTTCTTGATTCAGCAGACTTCTCTTCATCGGACCTTGTCTGATCAGGCATACTGACACTCAGGCTGACTGAGTTCAGTTCTCTGAATTCAGACATCCTGACCTTCAGGTCACTTTGACTCAGGCTATCTGATTTCTTCTTTGCCTGATCTGATCAGCTCGACTGATCTGATCAACACTTCTTCAGATCAACATCTCAGGATAGCATCAGGTCAGTACATTAGGTTTAGCATATCAGTTTAGCACATCTGATCTCAATCACGTATGATCTTGATCATCTGCTCATTTTCATATCTGATTTTGATCACGTCTGATCTCGATCAGTCTCATCTGCTCCTCTTCTGATCTGCAACCTTCTCTTCTGATCTTCTGGTCAATTTCTTTTTGATCAGCTTGTCTGCTCTTCTGATCACCATATCAGGTCTGTTCTGGTCATCTGATCATTTGACCTTCTGATTCTTCTGATCAGCTGGCTTAGCTTTTCTTCTCTTCTGATTTTGCACAGCTCATCAGTTTAACTTCTAATTCATCTAACTCATCTGATCTCGATCAGTCTCGTCTGCAGCCTCGTCTGATCTCGATCATCTACGTCTGATTTCGTGAGTTCCCCCTCAATTTGTTCTCACGTTCCCCCTCAACTTGTTATCTGTAAGTTAGCTTGAATAACACAAGTTGATAATGTTTTGGCATAACTCATCAAAACTAAAATATCCCAACAATTTCCCCCTTTTTGATAATGATGCCAAAACATAAGAATAAATGCATTTATATAGAGATCGGGTTTTTGTTTTAAACATTAGATCAGTTCAGGCGATCACTTTGAAAATAGTGATCTGTTGAACTACCCGCTTTGATACCAGTTGTTGGTCCCGAAAAAACCGATTTAAAACTCGTAAAATCTCAATGGGAGGTGACTTAAATTTTTTTTTTTTTCGAATGTGTTATGCAGATTTGCTAAAGTATGTATGACAGTTAATATGAAAGCAAATAAGAACACACGTATTTTATAGTGGTTAGGACAACTCGTCCTACATCCACTCTTCCCTTCATTGGGCACCAACTTAACCAACAGATGTTTAAAGAGTTCTCACTCAACCGGTCCCAGAAATCAGAACTAGAAACCCTAGTCTGAAATCTTGCTAAACAACTTAACCTAACTTTTGGTTTGGGTAAGATTGTTTTGGTTCCAACTTTGAAATCTTTTCTAGTTTCTAAGTAGCCTATCAGCTAGATGAAAAGATTTTTGTGCTAAGAACTTATGGAATGAACACTTAAAAATAATCTTCAAGTTCGTGTTCGTCGTGCGGAAATCTAATTATAGCTTGAGCTTCTTGATAGTTTCTGTGTCTTCACTCTGAAGTGCAATCCCATATTTATAGACCTCGAAATCAAAGAGCCGTTGGAGAGCAAATTGAATTTCAGGCTATATTTGATAGACTTGCAGGATTGATGTGACGTGCTTCAGGAACGGCATGGCCGAAAGCGTGAATAGTGTCTTTTATAGCCGTTAGAGGAAGCAGCACCAAATCCCGTAATTGCCGGCTCCGATCATACGTGTCTTGTTCTTATTGGTTAACAGACGCACTTTTCAGTGTTGTTCTACCAACTAAGCTTGACATTCTTCTTGTTCAGATCATAGACATATGATTTGGTGAAACATCAGTTTTCACCTGGTGAGCTGACCTGATCAGACAGAACTGATCAGTCTACCTGATAGAGTCTTCTGGTGCCAGTTGTCTTAGCTTCAACTAGCAGACTCGGCTGATGTAGGTCTTCTGGTCTGATCTTCTGGAAGTCATCTGATCTTCAAGTTTTCTGAATTTGAGCTTCATGACTTCAGCTGAGATATCTGACTTTATCAGATCGATCTGATCTTCTGTCCTTCTCTTGCCTTCTGGCCTGTCGGATATCAGCTGTTCTTTGGATCTTCAGATCTGACCTATACATATTGAGGTTCCCCCTCAATATGTGACCTATCTTCTACATCAGTTGTTCTATACAATAATTATCAACTGGTATTCTATAAGCGGTAATAAAAACATCAGTCAGCTAACAGGTCTGACTGGTCCTATTACATGTGTTTTAGAACTTTCATCAAAACTCTAAATTTCCCAACAATTTCCCCCTTTTTGATGAAACCAAAATACTTTGAGAAACCAATCACAGTTGATAAATATAGAACAATAAAGAGCACATAATCAGAAGACAATGAGATTTTGTCTTAGGATCAGAAAATAAACTTTTCTTTCATTAGATTTGTCGATTACAAATTACATCAGAAAAGTTTGAATTTAAAAACAGTTGATCCTGAGAAGTCTTCTGATTCTTCACTCTTTAGGCTTGTATCCTTCTGGCATTTCTCTCTGATCTTGAGGGATGTTGAAAATCCGGTATAGTTTCCATTTGACATCATTGATCTGCTGAGGATCAGTTATGCGCGCTTTGCTTAGGATGTCAAAATAGAACCTCTGAAATGCCAGTCTGTCAAATGAGTCATCTGCCTTCTTCGAGTAATCCAACACTTCATACTCTTGGCGAGATATTTTTACATTGATTATTTTGGCCTCATTTTCCAGATACTTCAGAAAATCTGGATATTTATTTTCCAACCAGTTGAGGAATTCAGCATCTGGAGATTCTTCGTGTGGAACAAGATCTAGAACAAAAGCATCCAGAAGCCATTCACTTCTGATCTTATTCCATTCCTCAAACCTATCAGCGTGTGCAGCAGTTTTTGGAATGATCTCATCAACTCTTGCTGGCAGCTGAGGTTCTGGTCCAGATTTTCCAACTTTTCCTTTCTTCGCCCTCGATCTGTATTTCTTCTTCAGATCTTCTGCCTCTGCCAATTTTTCTGCCCTTCTTTCTTCTTCACTAATTCGGGCTTCTTCAGCAATCTGCTCTTTGGACAATTTCTCAGCCAGTTTCTTATCGGCCTAAATTTGGCTAGCTGTGCTTCTTGTGACTTTCTTAGTTTGAGTGACTGGTACAAGTTGTGATGTCCCAGCACCCGCAACTACCTTTCTTGCCTTTGACTTTTCCATCTTTTCAGAAATTTTGTTAGAAAAGAGATCCAGATGGTCTAGTCTTTGTCCATAAGATTAAACTGTCTGAATCAGGTCTTCTGTTGTTCTGATCGTGTCAGTTGGTTTCTCAATTCGTCCTTCCCCCTTTTTTGGTTTGATAAAAAAGAGCAGTGAGGTGGGAAGTCAGAGATCCAAAGCTGACTGATATCGCCTTGTTGAGATCTGCAACAGATAAACCTTGAGCTTGAGCAGTTAGACTTTGAATCTTCGAGATCAGCTCAGTCTTGACAGATTCCACGGCAGTAGAGAGGGTAAGAATTAGTTTGTTAAGTTTCTCTTCATTCAATTCTAGCTTTTCAGTGAGCATCAGAAAAGAAACTTGTTGTTGATCAACCTGAACTAGCTTGTCATTAACTGACTTTATAAGCTCAGCAGTCAGGGTGGTCACAGTTTGAGAGAACTGATCTTTGATTGCCTCAATCTGGGAAATAGCCAATTCCTGTTGATCCGTTATTTCTTTGAGGCCAATCTGCCTCTGATCAGTTATTGTGTTGCTAAGTTGATTAGCCAACACTCCCTCAACTTCTTCTTTCAGGAGATCTTTGAAACATGACCTGATCTCCTGAAGTTGATCAGCGGTGATGTGAGTTGTAGGAATTTCTTGCGTCACATGATCTCTTTCAGTTGTTTGCGCCTCCAGTGGTTGGTCATGAACTGCAGCACCAGTTCCACTATCATCGGCAGCTCCCGCATCCTTCATAGGAACATCTGCTTCAGGAGCTTCTTCAGCAGTCTCCAGTTCACCTTGTTCAGTCAACCCCAGCTTCCTGTGGATCAGAGCTTTGATTGATTCAGCAGTTATCAGCTCAGCTGGTGATCCTACTTGAGCAGATTTCTTCATATCGAAATCAAAATCTGCAAATTCATCAGCACCTCCCATCTGTTCTATAATCATTTGCATTCTGACCATTTTCCCGGTGATGGTCTTGGATGATCTGGACTCAGGGATTATTTGTTCAGATCGACCAGATTCCGGTTGATGAGATGTAGAGGGTTCTGGTGGTTCTTGAGTAGGCGGAAGTTGGCTGATTGGCTGAACCTGTAGAGGTTCTGTTGTCGAAGCAATTACGTCCGGCTCTGCAGCAGGTGATCTTTCTGATTCGCGAACTGATGAACTGTCAGGTTTGCGGGCAGGTGGAAGAGAAGGGGAAACATGCTCAGTAGCCAGAAGCCTGAGCGGTGAATCAGCTCGAGATTGAGGAGAAGGAGATCGTTCGTCTCGTGCTCTTCCCTCAGAATGTTCTGGCGAGCTCTCAACTTGAGAAGCCTGCCTGTCTGATTTTTCGGCTGATTTTTGTGGCTCATCAGGTTGCTCTGGCACTTCTTCTTCATCTGACTCGTCTTCCAGAAACAGAGTCATAGAGGCCTGTTTTGCCTTCTTCGGCCTCTTCTTTTGAGTCTTCACCAGTTTTGTCTTTTTCTTTTAGGGAGCATCTGGTGTAGACGTGGCTGCTTCCTTGGTCTTTCCTTTCTTCACCTTTGGAGGGGTGGGCCGCATATCATCATCAGGTGGCCCATATATAGCTGAAGTGGTTGTGAGGAAGGCCTTGTAGGACTTCAGTCCATTCTGATCCCATTCGACATTTGGCTGTTTGTCTTTCAGAATAACTGCAACCTTGTTGAGATTGCTGATCCGAACATGTTACAAACAAAGACATTTAAGCATGTTACAAACAAAGACAATTACAAACAAAGATTAATTACATAAACAATGTGAATGATTATTTAAATACATTTAAGCATGTTACAAACAAAGACAATTACATAAATACAAAATTAATAGTTGGCTCCCACTTGACCATATAAAATTGACATGGACTCCGGGGAGTAATATATATCAATTTTATACCTAAGTAATAATCATAATTAAATACAGGATTATTATTTCGATTTGAGCAAGCCACTCGATGGGAGGGTCAGTACCGCCACTAATAATAACCCACAATCATCCATAAAGGAATTTATTCATGTGAACTTATCTTTTGGCCTATCCGATAGGGAGAAAGGCACATGCTAATGCGTAGCCAAAAGACTTCACAATTAAATAAATTATGGAGGTCAATTAATCTAATTTTTATTATCTGAAATAAATTTAGAAAAAAAAATGCATACTTAGTAATTTTCGAAAGTGAGGTTTTTCAACGAAATCCCATGCATAAACATATTTAAATAAATAAATAAAAGAATAAAATAAACATAAAACAAAATTAAACACAAATTGGAGAAATATATCCAATCATCATGGTTTAATTTTTTTTCCATTTTGAAAATGAGAAATCGTCCTTGTTAAGCTCATCGTCCATCTCGATCAGCTCCCACTGGACTGCAACAAAAATTTCACGACCTCTGTCCACGCCCGTGACTATGTCCAGCAGCCTACGTCCATGCTCGAAAGCATCGTCTGGACGTAGGCCACGCATGCAGCCAGCACCCGCGCGCATCCAACGCTCTTCACCCAATGATTCTCGGCAATCCGCGCGTCCTCGTGCGCGCACATGCATGTGCCCGCATTGTCCCGACCCCATCCGCCCGCGCGCGTCTTGCCTGTGTCCTGTTTGCCCATCCGCGCTCCCTCCGATCCTCGTCCACGCAGCGACCCGCGCGCTTGTCCTGGCCATCACCAGCGTGCGCCTCTTGCGTCCATCCTGCCCTGTACGCGTCTAGCCCGCCCAGAGCGCGCAGCGCTCGACCTTTGATATAGCCTGCGCGCGCGCACTTGGCACGCCTACGCTCGGGTACTCGGTTGTAATAACCAAAAATTAAGATTTAATTCATAATCCAATAATGATTAAGTTAAATGGGTTAATAAGAATATATTTTTGCGGAGTTTTTAAGTTTGCAGGTGACAGATGAGCAATTTAAGCCGGAAGCGCTTACTAGCACTATCATCAATGATCAATTAAAGGTTCGATTAATAAATAAATGAAATAAATAATTATTAATTACGAAAGAAATAAATAAAGTTTTCAAAAGAAATAATCTTTTAGCCAATTTTTCCATCACGCGGTCATTAATATTTCGAAACCAAAACGCGAACGAAAAATACCAAAAATTAAAGACGAGATCCGTGTCCCGCTTACCAATGTGAGGCCATCTCTTGACAACCCAAAATCTCCTAAAATCCCAAAGAAAACGTTTTCCTCATTCTAAGGAGGAAATCATGGGATATCTTGTACTAGATGTATTTTTTCTCCGTTATTTCTTCCAACCTTAGAAAATATCTAACACACCCCTCACTAATTCTCTCCTCAATAAGCCGACCCCACCCCTTATACACTCCTACACTTCACTCTTATCCTCATTCATCAATTTCGTATAAAGTTTAGAGATAGAAATTAGGAAGAGAGCAAGAGAAGAAAATAAAAAGAAATCTCCTCCTTCTTCCTTAAGGTAAAGAACCAAAACTCTTTTCTTCTTATTTGGTATGATGATAAAAATGGCAAGACTAGGTAGTTTTTCCCATACTCAATGAGTTTTTATGTTTACATGTTGATGGATTCATTGAATTTGTGTTTAGATCCATGATTGTGGTGTTTTAAGAGTTTTAGAACTTAAAAGTATAATTTTCGGCAGCATTCTGGACCCTTTTTGAAATAAAGTTTCGACCCTTTTAGATCATAAAAAAATCGTGAAAATATTCATTAATGTAGTATAAGATGTGTATAACAACATAATAAAATTTTAAAGTCATCGGATCATCAAAGGAGTATTGCATCGCTCCCACTAACTGAGACACCCGTAGACACATATAGTGGAAATACATCAAACGGTTTCTCGGATGGGTATACCAATACCCTCTAAGGTATTTGTGCATCCATCATGAGATACCTAGTATCTCGTAGTAAGTGAGATCTTACTACACTCTCTAAGAGTATGATGCAGATCGCACACCAATCTCCATTGCATCATCAATATTCCATTCTTGATGATCCTTGATCGGGGTTATTTGAGAATCATGCTTAAGTCATCTGAGTTCTCACAACCTCAATGACAGCAATGACTCATGGGAACACTTGTATGAATAAATACAAACAATCAAACATAATATTCAAACAAGTACATTGCCATACATTAATATTAAGTGAACTATAATATTAAATCAAACTGAATATCATCGAGTATTATGTCCTTACAAAAGATTGTCTCTAGGACACTAACACTAACAGTTTCCCACTACATTAGCATAAGGAACCTTACTCATCTGTATCTTTTCCAACTCAGTTTAAGGTGATTGAGCCTTGGTTAACTTGAACTGCTAACTTAAGGGTGTACTCACAGCCTTTGACTGATGCATTTGAAACCTCTTCAGAACCTTTTGAAGATAGTCTTTCTGAGATAAGTATGTTTTTTCCAGCTTTCCAGCTTTCCTGTCTCTTAAGATATCCATGCCCAGAATCCTCTTGGCATTCCCCAAGTCCTTCATGTAAAACTTTCCACTCAACTTAGCCTTCAAACTGTTGATCTTACTCATGTTTTTACTGGCAGTGAGCATATCATCCACATATAGTAAGAGATATGTAATAACCTGATCACCCTACTTCTCTAGTTACACACAACTGTCATAACTACATCTCTGAAACCCCACTGATAACATAAAGCTGTCAAACTTCTTGTACCATTGCCTTGGGCTTTGCTTCAACCCATACAAGGATTTCTTCAGCAAACACACTTTGTTCTCATTTCCTGAAGTAATGAAGCCCTCGGGCTATTGCATGTAGATAGTCTCTACTAAATCTCCGTGTAGAAATGCAGTCTTTACATCTAGTTGCTGAAGCTCCAGATCTTCCTGATAGCAATAATCTGATTGAACAATGCCTCACAACTGGAGAAAACACTTCATTGAAATCAATTCCTTCCCTCTGAGTAAACCCCCTTGCAACCAGTCTAGCTTTAAATCTCACACTTTTAGAAGTGCTTACTTCAACTTTCCTTTTGAAGATCCATTTACAGCTAACTGTCTTCTGCTGCTTTGGCTTATCCACCAGAACCATGTGTTATTCTTCTCTAGTGACTAAATTTCTTCAGTCATAGCAACAATCCATTTATCACTATCATTACTTGAAATAGCCTCTTTATAGCTTTTAGGCTGTTGATACTCTATTTCTTCTGCAGTGACAAGAGCATAAGACACCATATCTGCATATCCAAATCTGGTGGGAGGGTGTATCTGCCTTCTGAGTCTGTCTCTGGGAAGGCTATAACTTCTGAGATCAAAACCTTCTGCACCAGCATTCTGATTGTCTTCATTCTAATCCAGATCCATCTAATCATCTTCTTTAGTCTATTCTGGGTCATTGTTGATGTGAACCCCAGTTTCTGTCTGTTCTGATACAGGCTCTACCTCAACTGAATGACTATCATCTGTTAAGTTTCCATCAACATCATGTGCTGGTCCATTGTGCTTATATCCCATAACATTAACATCGAATGTCACATCTATACTGATGATGCATTTCCTCTGACCAGGTTCAATGCACCACAATCTTTACCCCTTCACACCTCTTGGATACCCATCAAATACATATTTTAATGCCCTTGGCTCAAGCTTATCTTGTCTGACATGAGCAATCCAAACACTTTCAGACTATGATAGTCAGAAAGTTTCCCATACCATAATTCATCTGGGATCTTTCACTCTATAGCAGATGAGGGTGACTTGTTAATCAGAAAACAGGCAGTAAACACTGCTTCCCCCCAGAAAATCTTAGGCATCTTAGCATCAACTAACATGCATCTAACTCTTTCTAGAATAGTTCTATTCATCCTCTCAGCTAATCCATTTTGTTGTGGATTAGCTGGAACAGTTCTATGCCTAGTGATACTCTTCTCAGTGCAATACTTTTGAAATTCTTCAGAAACATACTCCAAACCATTGTCTGTTCTCAGATGTTTCAGTGTTTTCCCCTTCTTATTTTCTTGTACTGTCAACCATTCTTTGAATTTCTGAAGTGCATCTGACTTATGCTTTAAGATAATCACCCACACTTTCCTACTATAATCATCAATCAAAGTCATGAAGTATTTACCTCCACTGCGAGTTTCAACTCTTGATAGCCCCCATATGTCAGAATGTATGTAATCCAGAGGTTGTTGTGTGTTGTGAACACCCTTCCTGAAGGCTTGTTTCTTTGCTTTCCTCAACACACAGTGATCACAAAATTTTAGCTTCACTGTCTGGCTTTCTCCAAATGCCTCTCTCTTGGCTAGCTCATTCAGTCCTCTTTCACCAATATGTCCAAGTCTCTTGTGCCATAAATTAACATCAAGATTTGACATAGTCACATCTGCAGATCCTGAAACAGAGTTTCCCCGAAGAATGTAAAGCCTATTCTCCTTCTTGCCTTTCATGACAGTCCTTATTTCTTTTGTAACATGAATGAAACCATCTTTGGTATTGAACTCATACCCCAGTAGATTCAAAGATCCAAGAGAAATCAGATTTCTTTTCAAATCTGGAACAAACCTCACATTTGTGAGAATCCTCATTACTCCATCAAACATCTTCAGTTTGATAGAGTCACTCCCCTTAACCTGACATACCTGATCATTCCCCAGCAGTACAAAGCCCCCATCAAATTTTCTCAAATTTCTGAACAAATGCTCATTTGGACACATATGAAATAAACAACCTGAATCCATAACCCACTCATTACTAATTCTCCCATCAATAATTGTCATAGCTTCAGCACTCTCATAGCCTTCATTTGCCACATTTGCATCTGCAGGTTTCTCATATGTTTTGTCTTTCTTTTCAGAACAATCTTTCTTTAGGTGTCTAGATTTGTGACATGAGAAGCACTTCCTCTTCTCAACCCAATCTGCAGGAGTCTTCTGAGTATGATTTTGCCCCTTTCCCTCTTGATTCTTCTTCTTCTGAAATGGTTTCTTCCCTTTCTTGAATTTCACTTTCAAGCCTTCAGTTGTGCCTTGAGTTTGTTTCTTGTCAACATGAATCTGTAGGAACTTGGTCCTCAGTGCAGTTTGAATATCATCATAACTGACTTGACCCTGTCTTCCAAACAACAATGCATCTTTGAAATTCTCCATGGATTTGGGCAGAGAATTCAAGAGCATAAAGGCCATGTCATCATCTTCAAGCTTTACTTCAAGATTCTCCAGATCATCTGCCAACCGATTGAATTCATCCAGCTGATCACCAAGATTCTTATCCTCTGTCATCTTGAAGGCATGCAGTTTCTGCTTGATATAGAGTTTGTTTGTAACTGACTTCGTTTGGTACAATTCTTCCAATCTTTGAAGAATCTCAAAGACAGATTTTTCCTTAGACACTTCTCTAAGTGGTTTGTCCCCCAAACACAGAATAATCGCACTATGTGCCTTCATGATGATCTCATCCTTCTTTGTCTGGTTGCTTGAAGAGGGCCATTCGGTTTCTGTATTGAAAGCCTCCACTAATCCATGTTGAATGAGAAGGGCTCTCATCTTAATCTTCCACAGCCCGAAGTCATTCTTCCCTGTGAACTTTTCCACGTCAAGCTTCATCGATGTTGTCATAGTTGAATTCTCTTCCCACAGACGGCGCCACTTGTTAGTCCAAGAGTCGAATCAACTAATACATTTTATATTTGCAACTAATACGCTTTAGCACAAATTACCAAAAAATTAACAACACTGTTTGGAGATGAATTTAATAAAGATATGATTTTGATTAGATCCTAAAACCCCTGAGTATGACATGTTCAGAATAAACTTGATAGTTGAGTCAGAATTCAGTTTTAAAGTATTCAGGATGTTATCTGCAAAATGTATAGTCAGCAGATATAGATCAGGTTAGGATCTGAAGATTTCAAGAACTTCGATAAGTTTCAAGAAACCGAAGTTTCGAGATGAAACCGAAGTTTCAAGTTTCGATGAAACGAAGAAATCAAGTCTCGATGAAAAATCGAGATATCAAGACTCAAGATGAAATCGAGATATCAAGACTCAAGATGAAATCGAGGAATCAAGACTCAAAGATGAAGACTCAAAGATATCACCAAGACATCCGTAAAGACTCGAAGAAGACCTCAAGACTCGTAAGACTCAAGACTCAAGACACGTAAGATCAAGAATCAAGATCAAGAATATCAAGGCGCACAAGAATTACTAAAGAGTCGGTAATGTACTGAATGCTCAGTATAAACCTGAATGTTCCGAGGCACTTAACATATCTATCTGAAGGATGCACTACTGAGAAGATCGCGATTCCTTAGAAAAATAGATATTTGCCAAGACATTCAAATACAGACAAAAGGAACTAAGACAAAGTGTTGTTAAGGTTATATCACCAGAGATTTGTAACCAAAAGAGCCGTTGAAGTTGTCTACCTTTTAACCGGAGACAAAAGTCAAAAAGAGGAAGACAACATCGCATTCATATCGACATCGACAAAGGATGTGTCCTGAAAAAAAGATGTCAAGTACTAAGTTCGGATCGCAAAAAGTGAAGACCGGCTACATGAAAGGCTATTGCCTAAAACGTGTTAGGGAGAGTCAAACCCTAAATATAGCCGTTTCTCACACACCATAAGAGGAAACTCCCGGAGCTATCTCTCCAACTGATAGTTTTTCAAGAGTGACATCGGTGTATGCCTATAAATACTTGTGACATTCTACATTGAAAGGTTACGGGAAATTTGTAAGCAACTCAAGAGCTCAAACTTATTATTGCAAGTTGAAGCACTCGAAAACCCAAGAATTTCCCAAGTGCTTTATATTGAAGAGAGCTCATTAAACTAAGCCTAGCTTGATAAGATATATCCAATGCTTAGTCGAGATATCCTAGCCTTCGCATTGTTCTTCATTGTAAAGGATATCTCATTCTAGTTGGAAACCAACCAAGAAACCCCAAACCCTTTAGAAGGTAGTTTGAGTGTGATTGTTGGTGAGATTGGAGTTGTAAAGAGTGAGTAAACTACAGAGGTAGTCAGAAATCTCTAGAGGAGAAGTTAGTAAGCTACTTGTGGTAGTCTGAAAGCTTGTGTGAGTTGAGTAAGTAAACTACAAAGGTAGTCAGAAAGCTCAAGGTCGGGTTGAGTAAGTAAACTCTGAGAGGTAGTCTAAAACTTCGGGGCGAAGTTGAGTAAGTAAACTCTGAGGTAGTCGTAAAAGCTCAAAGAAGTGATTAGTGAATTTCTCTCAAGAGATCGGGGAGAGTGGACGTAGGAGCTTGAGTCTACGAACCACTATAATCTCTTTGTGTTTTTTGCTTTCTGTTTTTGCTTGATTTATCTCGTTGCATTACTTTGTCTTGAAAGCATATTTTTTCACCGATATTTCAGGTTGGAATCAATCATTTTGGAAGTTGCATATAAATTGAATCACGACCAATCACTATTCCATTAAAGGAAGGTTTTCAAAGACCAAAAGCTTAAAACGCAGTATAAACTAAGGGTCAACCATTCCAGACACATCGAGTAGTTAGAACAGATAGTTACCAAAATGAACTTACTCTTCCGAGGGTTTGATAAGTTAGTTATCGATCCAAGCAACTCGGGATCTCTCAAACTTCGAGGACTCGGTTGGGATTATCCGAGGTTTCGAAAGCAGCTTCGGGATCTTGTCTCGAAGAGACTTTGACTCAGAGCGATTTGTGCTTCTCAGGACCAAATCATCAGGACAACCTGACCCAAGCTGACCTCAGTAAGAAAAGTTTTAAAAACACTGAACACGTGTATTCCCCCCCCATACCCGTGTAAGACTCGTTCACACCGGGACCAACAAACAGAAAATGAACAAGAACGCAACAACAATTTTACGTGGTTCGATCAAGGTGATCTACATCCACGGAGGATCAGGGATGATTTCACTATCACTCAATCAAAGAATACAAGATACAATCTGCTCAACTCCAGAGCATTCACCAAGTTCTAATCAATGTGATTATGAACTTTGAATCCCTAATCGAACTATGCTCTCTCAATGATTCTCTAATGATTTCTCTCTCTAATCTCTCGTTATAAAGTTTACAAGTTTTTTTTTCAGCTTTTGAATCAATGACTAAACACCACTATATATAGAACCCAAACCCCCTACCAACCCAGCACGTATAACTGTTTTGTATCTCTCCGTCGCCCGCTTTTAATAATGGTCACTAACAAACTTAGAGCTTCTTTCCATCCTGAGAAACTCAGTAGACTTTTATGTCCTGAACCATTCAGCAGGTTTCACCACCCTGAACCACTCAGCATACTTTTATCATCCTGAAGTATTCAGTAGACCTGAAGAAGTCAGTAACATTTGTCCATCCTGAAGAACTCAGTGGACCTAAACAACTCTTCTGAACCCGTCAGTGCTAAAGAGTAACTCCACAGTATTAGCTTTGATCCTGAACAATATTGGTATGGCTTTATTCCATAGATATTCCATTTACATCATCAACACAAAATATTTGTACATTGTAATTCGTAACATAATACCATTAATTTATGTTGATGTTGAACTTCTTAAAAAATTATATATTCAACTTCATATTTAAGATTGCGTGTGTATAATTGTGTAAGTATACGTAGATTGATATTATCTTCTATCGCCACTTCTTAATATACACGACTATAATTTGTGGAAATTTAAGTAGCATATTTGTGTTCCAAAAAAGTAGCATATTTAGAAAAATTGGACTTTTATTATGAATATTTTTTAATCATTTATGAGCATAATTCTGCATTTTATTTTTGTCATGAGCAAACATTCTCGTCGTAATAAAGTAAGATAGACAAGTGACTAGTTAGCATTTGTTAAAATTGGATTTTTGTAAATAAATAATTTAATATTATTTATTTATATTTATTAATTAAATATATATCCACATAATGAAGTGGATAACCTTTGAATTGGAAGTTATTTTGATAACTTCAATTTTTTGAAATATTGAACGGGACTTTTAAGAAGGGAAATGTGATCTCATTCTCAAAGGGTTTTGGGCATAACTCACGTAGAAAAAGAAACAGGCAGAGTTCTGTTCAAGGAGAATACGCATCATATATAATACACAAATCAAAAGGCATTTATATTGTGATTAATGGAATCAATCAGTGTGGTTGAGTTTCGGACTCTGATGATCCAGTAGTACGATTAATTCAACTGGTTCGATATTTTTCGCTGCTATTTTGTTATAAAGGTTGGTGATTTTATAAACACCCTTTTTTCCAACAATGGTATCAGAACCATTGTGTTAGATTCTCGTATGTGATTACGTTTCTCGCATGTATATGCTTGATTTGTGATCTTGATTATTGTTTTCACGTTGAATTGCATAGAGTTCTGTATTTTTCAAAATTTGGGTTTTTCTGAAACGGTGGAATTAGGGCCTGAAATTTTTACTATACGTTTCTAGTATAGTGTAGATGATATCGGCAAAGTTTCAGATTTTTTGGCCAAGCCGTCTGTGAGAAATAATTTTTTTTGAAAAAATTTGTGAACTTTGATCGCGAATTGCGAACAGTACAGAATGAAATTTTGATATGTTCTTGGTAATGGGTTAATATACGTTGGAATATGATTCCAATGGTATATTATTCGTTGATTTTGGTTAAGATATGAGTGAGATGTGATTTTTGAAAGTTTATCACGAATCTGGGACCAAATCGCAAAATTTCAGAAAATATTGGGGCTACTTTTTGAGAATTCGAAATTCTCTGAGGACTTAATTGATATTTCAATTATTTAATATCTGACCCGGTCAAAATTCGGTCAAACCGATCAAGGCATGAACCGAACCAGTTCAGACCGCAAACCGGACGAACCGAACCGGTTCAGACTCAACCTGGTGGCGCGTGGCCTTCACGTGCCCGTCTGGCCGGCGCGTCCAGGCGCGTGGCGGCGCGTTCAAGCGGTTTTCAGGCAGCGAAAGTGGTTTTCCGGCCTACTGAAGCTGTTTTCCGATGTGTGCGCTTGTGGGATCTTGTTTTGGCTCATTTTGGCTCGTTTTAACTCCAATTTTAGTTCCGAAAGTTGCTACTTTCCTATTTTTCAGTGTAGATTCTTAATTTGCATAAATTTTTAGTATTTGAGCTGAGGGTGTTCGAGTACTTATTTAATCTATAAATTGAGAACCAGTTAAAATTTATTACACTTGTGAATTGACTAATTATACTTGAAATTAAATTTTCTTGTGTAATTGCGAGATTAACAATTCATGTGTTGAGTATTTAAACATTGGATGTTTAAAAGGTTGCTCATTTTATGTAGATATGACTCAATGAAATGAAAAATTATTGTTCTATAAAGTCGAGATTTTATTATGCAATTTTTTAAAGAATTACATGGAAAACCAGGACATTATTTTGGAACATTATGTTGCTTGACGGAGTTGCATAGTGTAATCTGTAATCTCTTTTTTTTATTATCACATAAGATTATTCTGAATTAATAGCTCACGACTTAGTAAAAGTTGAATTTTGAGCTATGACATTTCCAAGAAAACTTAAAGTAGTTTTCTATGATTAAATTATGTCTAGATTGGAATTTAATGATAATTGTGATAATGTTATGAGAAAATTATTGGTGGATTGGGTTAAAGAAGTAAGTAGACAAGTTGTTGGAACGATATGTCTATGTATTAAAAATGATTCATTGATCCGGTATTATTACCTTGAGAGATAAATGTAATGCTTGAATACGAATCATCACCTAGATCCTTACGCTATATTTTTTTCATAATGTCGGTACTAAATGTAGTACTTCAAAAGACATGAATGTCAAAGAGGATCCAAACTATTCATTAATATTGTCTGATTGTGATGCTGAAATAAGATACCTTAGTAGTTGATATTTTGGGCTTATAGTAGCCATTATTTTTCTTGACTACTATGAGTTATTTTATTGACTCATAACATGATTGTGCTTTATTACGTTTATAATGATAAATGTTATTAAGCACATGTTGTTAAGTGGGAGTTTTAGATGTTAATTGGACTAAAAGCTAGAACTGTTTTTGTTCATATTTTGGAACTGAATCTGATTAATGAGGATACTTAATGAGATTGATGATTAATGACTTTAAGTCATTTTTCGATGTCAAATTTTGTATTAAATTTTTCAGAGGTCTGTTAGCTTAACATTGAACATATTAATACATAAATGTACATTAACTCATTGAATCACTTCAATCAAACCAAACAATAGTTTCAAAAGCTATCAACGCTGAGTTAAATGAAATAGAATAAACTCAATAACGATAATTATGACATGTGATGTCATAATTAATTAAATGTTCTTGGAGAACAAGATACATTGAATATTATCTACCATATTATGGAAGATCTTGGGATTGAGATGGAGATTCAGATCAAAATGGATCAAAAGGACTTACCTTGCTCGAAATGTGAAAATTTCTAGCTCATGACAAACTGGTGAGCTCGGTTGTAGACAACATGATCCTTGAGAGTGTGCAACACCTTACAACTTATGATATTTGGTAATATCTAATAGAGAAGTATGGTAGCACATCACTTTCTGAACAACATCAAATTCGGATCTAACATAGTCATTTCTTATAAATGGGAACACTTCAGGGTTACACGACTTGTGATAAAAGTATTGAGACTTTCACTTATTCACTTCCTATTGTTGAGTTGAAGGATATAATACTTGGAACTCTCAAGTCTGCAATATGTGTTCTCATTTCTGAATCCAGTTGTTAAAACTGTTCAAACTCTAAACATAAGACGTACTGGAATGAATGAAATAAATGACAAGCAGTATCATTAGAAATACTGCAGTTAAACTTCAAATTAATCCTAATGCGGAGAAGAATAAGAAGAAGAGATATGCAAAACTAAAAATTAGATGACCTGCAAGTTTGGTCATTTTACTTATGAATATATTGAGTCCAAGAGGGACAAAGAAGTTCATTATAATTATTTGGTTTAAGCATAATTGTTTTTGGTGTTGTTTTCATAACTAAATTTTATCCTTGTGGATTATAGATTCAGGAAATACAGACAATTGACTATCAGCATCTGGACATTTGATTTACATCTTCATCATGTTCCAAGTGGGACGAGATGAAATTATGTGGAAACTAAGCTCGAGTTGAAGTCTACGGACTTGCAAACTTGAGATTGTTGGTCCCAGTGCAAATGAGTCTTACACGTGTATGGGGGGGAATACACGTGTTCAGTGATTTTAATACTTTTTCTTTTACTGAGGTCAGCTTGGGTCAGGTTGTCCTGATGATTTGGTCCTGAGAAGCACAAATCGCTCTGAGTCAAAGTCTACTTGAGACAGTGATCCTGAGCTGCTTTCAGATACCTCAGATAATCCCAACTGAGTCCTGAGTTTTCAGAGATCCTGAGTTGCTTGGATCAGATAACTAACTTACTGAAACCTCAGAGGAGTAAGTTCAGTTTGGTAACTATCTGTTCTAGCTACTCAGATGTGCGGAATGGTTGGCCCTTAGTTTATACTCGTTTTAAGCTTTTGCTGAAAACCTTCCTTTAATGGAATAGTGATTAGGCTGTGATTCAATTCAGATGCAACTTCAGTGGATTGATTCCAACTGAATATCAGTGAAACTATGCTTTCAATTCAAAGTAATGCAACAGTTAAGTCAAGCAGAAACAGAAAGCAAAGAACACAGCAAGTTATAGTGGTTCAGAGACTCAAGCTCCTACGTCCACTCTCCCTGATCTCTTCAGAGAAATTCACTAAACACTTCCTAAGGCTTTCTGACTACCACTGTAGTTTACTAACCTTTCTATTTTGAGCTTTCTGACTACCTCTGTAGTTTACTAACTCAAAATTCACACAAGCTTTCTGTCTATCCAAGATAGATTACTCACTTCTTCTCTAGAGCTTTCTGACTACCTCAATGTAGTTTACTAACTCTTTACAACTCCAATCTCACCAACAATCACACTCAAACTACCTTACAAAGGGTTTGGGGGTTACTTGGTTGGTTTCCAACTAGGATGAGATATCCTTTACAATAAGGAACAATGCAAACGCTAGGATATCTCGACTAAGCTTTGGATATATCTTATCAAGCTAGGCTTAGTGGAATGAGCTCTCTTCGATTTAAAGCACTTGGGAAATTCTTGGGTTTTCGAGTGCTTCAACTTGCAATAATAAGTATGAGCTCTTGAGTTGCTTACAAATTTCCCGTAACCTTACAATGTAGAGGGTTTCAAGTATTTATAGGCATACACTAAGGTCACTCTTGAAAAACTATCCGTTGAAAGAGATAGCTTCGTGAGTTTCCTCTTATGGTGTGTGAGAAACAGCTATATTTAGGGTTTGACACTCCCTAACACGTTTTAGGCAATAGCCTTTCATGTAGCCGATCATCACTTTTTGCAGTCTGGAACTTAGTACTTCTGACATCTTTTCAGTGACCTGTCGCTGTCAGTGTCAGTATGGTACAGTGTTGTCTTCCTCTTTTTGACTTTTGTCTCCAGTTAAAGGTAGACATCTTAACGGCTCTTTTTGGTTACAATCTCTGAGTGATATAACCTTAACAACACTTTGTCTTAGTTCCTTTTGTCTGCATTTGAATGTCTTGGCAAATATCTATTTTTCTAAGGAATCGCAATCTTCTCAGTATTGCATCCTTCAGATAGATATTTTCAGTGCCTCGGAACATTCAAGTTTATACTGAGCATTCAGTACATTACTGAATCTTCAGTAATTACTGTGCTTTCAGTATTCTTGATCTTCAGTCTTCTGTCTTCTGTGTCTTCAGAGTCTTCTGAGTCTTCAGGGTCTTCTGAGTCTTCACAGATATACTGATTGATATACTGAGTCTTCATGTTGAGTCTTCAGTTCCTCAGTTTCACACTGAGTCTTCAGTATCTCAGTTTCTCACTGAGTCGTAAGTTTCTCAGTTTCTCACTGAGTCTTTAGTTTCTCAGTTTTATATTGAAACTTCAGTTTCTCAGTTTTATACTGAAACTTCAGTTTCTCAGTTTTATACTGAAACTTCAGAAACTTCAGAAACTTACTGAGTCTTCAGAACCTATCCTGATTTATATCTGCTGACTATACATTTTGCAGATAACATCCTGAATACTCTAAAACTGAATCCTGACTCAACTATCAAGATTATCCTGAACATGTCATACTCAGGGGTTTTGGGATCTAATCAAAATCATATCTTTATTAAATTCATCTCCCAACAATTTCCCCATTTTTGATGATGCCAAAACCTATCTTGTTACAAAAATACTTAACCTATACTCAGGTTTCAGTTTATCCTATTACAAGCTTGGTTTTATCTCCCAACAATTTCCTAAACAGAGAATCTCCCAACAATTTCCTAAGTAGAGAATCTCCCAACAATTAATTCAGTAATGAATCTCTCAAAGGATTCATCACAAACCAATTAATCTCTCAACAATTAATCTCAGAGACAACATTCAGGCGTATCAAAAGTAAAACATGTAAATTAAGATAATGAGATATTATCTTTTGAGCATAAATGATAAGGTTTCATTTATGATTGGTAGAGAGTTACAAGTTACAATGAATCTTATCTGAACAAACAAAATAAAAAAGACAAAAAAGATAAAGGATTACATGAATCTTCTGAGTCTTCATCTTCAGTCTTCTTCTGCTCTTCAGCTCGGCTCTTCAGTTCTGATCTTCTTCCACCTCATCAGCAGGCACTTCGAGGTTGAACATTCCATAATATCTTCTTTTCAGCGCATCTCTCTCTTTAATGATATCAAGATTATTCCCTGTCAGGCCCAACTGAATGGCGTACTGAGAGATTTCTTGAGCAATGGCTTTCTCATTCACACAGCCATTCTCCAGCCTAGGAGGAGGGTACGAGTATGGACCAGGGGCGGTTATCTGCACCTTTCCTTCATCCGCAAGATTTATCTAGCCTTGAAGATATTTAGGATAAAAGGTCAGGAGATAGTCGATGAAAGCCTCATTGGGATCTGAGCTCTCCCCTCTCCATTCTCTGAGCACATCATAATAGAACCAAAAAGTTCTTTTGATTTCTTCCCATGCATCGTTGAGCTGGACTGGCATCCATTTGTCAACATGCGGCCATTTCTGTGCTTTTGTGTTCCCTCTCCTCTTGCTTCCAAACCTTTTGAAACCACTCCTTTTTTTCTGCTCTTCTTCCATCTTCTTTCTGATCACGGGCACACCAGAAATAGAAGCAGCAGTTTTCTTTGCTTGTTCAATTTGGAGTGTTTTCAGAGTACTTCTGGTATTGAAGACTTTCTTCTGTGGCTCAACCTCAGATTCTTCAATATCCAGCATCGGCTTTCTCTGAATTGGCTTAGAAGCCTTTGCTCTTTTGCCCTCAAGCTCTTCCATCGCCACGACCTTTCTCTTGATGGGCAATTACGCACTTTTGACTTGGCTTGTTCCAATTCTTCCTCTACCACTCAGTTTCTCTATAGCAACTTCTTGCATTGTTTCTCCTGAAACCTAAGTGTAGACTGGCTTCTCAACCTTCTTAAACTTCAGTTTCTCAGTGGCCTCAATTTCCTTCATGGCTTCGGCAACGATTTTCTTTTCAGCTTCCTTGATCGTCTTGCCTTTCAGAGTTTGATCCAATAACTTCCTGAGATCGGCTCGGGTCTTTCCCCCTTCTTGGATCCATACTACGGTAGAAGCTTTGGAGAGTGTTGTGTCCATATGATATTGCTCTTCTTGACACTCTGCCTCCCTCCTTGCCAGTGATCTTGCTCCTCCTCGAGCCTCCTAAGGTGGTTCTTCGCCATCGAGAATTCTTGAAGACAGATGAGCAAATTGGCTAGAGAGAGCTTCCTTGAACATATCATCATCTTGGCCATGAGCATTGAGCTCATTTCCTCAACAACATTCTTCTGACATCTCATTCTTCTCTGTCGAATTTAGCTTCTAGAGATTGGGTTTGCTCGATGCTTACCGGATTTCTGCATTGCTTCGGCCTTGACCCCTCCATCTTCTCCTCTAACTTTCCTTCCATGGAGGTCGACTTTTGTCGAGTGGTGCGAAGTTGCACCGATTCGAAGAAGAACTCAAGCTTTCAATCTTCGAGTTTGGTTGGCAATACCTCCTCTATCTCGAGCAACTTTGGTGGGGATTGGCTCAACCTTCTCCAACTTCTCCATCGGTGGGGTGAGATCAATCTGGGGAGCATATCGATGTGTTGTGTCTCTGAATTTGTTTGTTCATCACGAGTCTCGGTCGAACACGAGCTTGATCTGGCCTGGGGCTTGACTTCGATCTGAGTCTAGGATTCACCACGAGCTTGGGTGTCCACGAGCCTCGATCTGCATATCGGACATTCTGATTTAAATATAGGTACTTGATAATCTGGCATAATTGTTAATAGTGCCAAAAAGTTACGAAGGCTAACCCGATCTAAAGATGTTCGACAATGACTGTTCAAAGATCGGTTGAGTCTTTCTCTTACGAGATTGACTCTCATCATCCCTTGTTGGTCCCCATCCACGAGATTTGTCTTTGGAGCTCGGGGCACCAACCCGATAACTTTCCTCTCGGCTACTTTCTTCTTCACCATTTCATCAAAATCGAAATTTTCATCCCGAGCTTGGTTTTCCGAATCTGAAATTGGTGAGAAAAGTTGTTTCCTCGTTCCACAGATCTTAAGCCTCTGAATGAAGCAATGTTGAGCATCTCAGGAAGAGTGCGGTTGAGGATATAGGCCGATTGACCTCAATCGAAGAAGATGTCTTGGAGGTCGAGGAATGAGATAAGCTCAGGGTAGCGGTCAAGGATGAACCGTTCCCCCTTGCTTCGCCATTCGGTCTCTGCAGCTTCACCCTTCTTGAGCATCGGGCTCTCAGGTTCAGTGGGAAAATCTGCTGAAAGATCGAATAAAAGATCATTCAGGAGCTCATCAAAGTTCATCGGCTCCTGAGGCTCAAACAAATTCTCGAGGTTTGGGGGTGACTCCTCGATCGAATCGACTTGGTTACGAGGTCAGTGGCGCCTCCTCAGTGGGAATTTCAGTTTGCTCTGAGAACTGAGTGGGCACTTCCTCAGAGGGAATCTGAATATTCTCTGAGGTCTGAGGTCCTTGAAATATTTCTTGAGAGAACTTATCGGAACTAAGCGACGTCTCAAGAACCTCAGAGAAGACTTGCTCCTCAGTTTGATCCTGTGCCTTTGAGATAGCTTTGAGCAATACAAGTAAAAGGCGATTGAGAAAGCGGTTTGGCTCCTGTGTGAATCTCCTCAGTCTCACTTTCCTCATCCTCATCAGTGAGAACCAACATTCTTTTGCGCTTTGGAGCAAGGGTCTTTTGCTTCTTCAATTTCTCACCCTGCTCCTTCTTGGCTTCCAACAAAACCTTCCCTCTGGTTTGTTGGGTTTCTTCAGCAGCAGCTGCAACTGGTGATTCCACCTTTTTCTCTTTCTTCCCTTTGATAGTCCTCTTTGCAGCAATAGGCTTGAACATTACTTTGGACTTAGGGAATGAAGTAGAGTTAGCAAAGATGTCCTCCTCCTCTCGACACATTTCCAACATAAAGGCTATTTTGGTGGCATGGAGGATCATGCCTTTGATTGATATAGAGTCATCCTCCTTTTTTATGACCTTGGCTTGCTCACTCACCACCTTGATCAGATACTTCAGCCAGTTGAACTCCATGGTGGGTGAGTCCTCAATCGCCGCCATCAATCGGAGTTTGGGAGTGCTAATCTGCTCAAAGCTCCCAGATCGACTCATTATGCACTTGCTCACAATATCCATCAACACTCTGTATTTTGGCATTAAATGCTGCTTATGTAAGGTAGCCTCAAACTTAACAGGATTCTCAGTAATCCTATCAAGATACTCTTGCTCTCGACCTAACATATACAAAGTGGGATCATCTCCCCTATCGCACAACTCAAAAACATCGTTTAGATTCTTAGGGACTATGTACAGCTCCCGAACAAAATCTATATACATCGATGAATGCTCTAAATGCGAAACAGAAATCTTGGACTCAATGCAATCATCCTCATCTATTTCCATATTAGAGACGATCTCTATTACCTCGCGAGTATACTCTGCCTCCGGTCGGCTTGCGAAGAGAGGTTCGTCAGTTTCGCCAATCGGATCAAATGAAGCGCCTCTTCTTCATGTTTGGCGTTTGATGTATTCTCCAGAGAAATCACGTACTCATACCAGGGTTTATTTATTTCAGCCAATTTATCGAAAATGGTAAAAGTCATTTTGAGATTTGAAGATTTAGGGTTTCGGGACGATGAAGGTTTTCTGGGTAAAGGAAATTTTGCAGAGGATTTTGGGAAGACGAAGGTTCAAGGGTTTTAAAAAAATGGCTTTGAATGGCTTTTGAGAGAATATATAGATCGAATTTGTGGAAAGTCGTGTGATTAATTAAAAACAACGGTTTAAGATTAATCACAGACTTAATCGGGTAGGCGAAAGGACGATCCTCCGAAAAGTAAGCCGCCATTTTAACCTCATTGGTGAATAAATGCAACAGGGCATTTAATGACTGTTGACCTTCTTTGGAATTTCAAAGGTCCCGCCCAAAAACATTCTTCAGGTGTTTTGTATTTATTGCAAATGATTACTGAGTTTCACTTAAGCAATAAATGAGTCGCATGAGTCATTACTTCTTCGGACTAATTTCCCTATATCAGTCTTACTGAGTATTGACCTTGATAAAATGTCAAGATGATCTCGAGTCTTGAATGGGTTCAAGATATGCTCATCGAATCAAAGACCTTGACGACGAGTTTCATGAGACTCGATTCATTATTTTCAATTTTATCCCGAAGTTTCAAGAGAATTCGAGAAAACTTCATGCATCTGAAAACCTTCAATTTTTCAGATTTACTCTATACACCTGGATCTAACATCCCTAATTCAATTGATAATTCATGAAATCTTGATTCAGCCAAAGGTTTAGTCAAGATATCAGCTCTCTGCTTATCAGTATGAATTTTCTCCATCCTGATGTCCTATTTCTCGACATGATCTCCGATGAAGTGATGTCCGATATCCACATGCTTGCATCGGTGTGCAATCTGGGATTTTTGTGAAATAGCAATGGCACTATTATTGTCACAAAATATTGGTACTTCAAATGGCTACAACTTTATAATCCCTTAATTGTTGTGCGAGGCAAAGAATCGAGCACGCAGCCTTCCTGCAGCATGTATTCGCTTCGATAATCTTGGTTTATCGAGGTCCTGCTTTAACCCCGAAAACCAAGATATCAGCTTACTTCCAAGAAATTGACAAGTTCCTGTAGTGGACTTCCTGTCAATCCTACAACCTCCATAATCAGCATCTGAATAACCAGTTAATTCAAGGTTATCATCAGCTGGATACCACAATCCTCTATTCACTGTGCCCTTAAGATACTTCAGTATCTTTTTGGCAGCCTCCATGTGACTAGCCTTAGGATTAGCTTGGTATCTTGCACATATCCCAACAACAAATATTATATCCGGCCTACTTGCTGTGAGATAGAGCAATGATCCAATGATTCCTCTATAATCAGTATGACTTACTGATTTTCCTTCAGAATCAGGATCCATCTTGTAGTTAGTATTCATAGGAATTCTAACTGCATTGCAATTTTGTACACCATACTTGGCAATCAGATCTCTGGTGTACTTTGCCTGGTTGATGAAGATTCCTTCATTTGATTGTTTCACTTGAAGACCTAGAAAGAAATTCATCTCCCCCATCATAGACATCTCAAATTTGCCTTTCATCAGTGTGGAAAACTTTTCACACAGCTGATGGTTTGGAGATCAAAAAATGATGTCATCAACATATATCTGAACTAGTAAGATAACTTCCCCATCTTCTATCCTGAACAGAGTTCTATCATCAGTTCCTTTGACAAAACCATGGTCAGTAAGAAACTGAGAAAGAGTATCATACCATGGTCTGGGTGCTTGCTTAAGACCATACAAGGCTTTTTCGAGCACAGTAAACTTGGTCATTTCATGCGAAACCCGGGAGGTTGTTCTACATAAACCTCTTCTTTAAGCACACCGTTCAGAAATGCACTTTTCACATCCATTTGATAGACTGTGAACTTCATGTGGGCAGCATATGCAAGAAACAATCTGATGGCTTCTAGTCTTGCAACAGGTGCAAAGGTTTCATCATAATCCAAGCCTTCTTCTTGGGAATAACCTTGTGCAACTAGCCTTGCCTTGTTTCTTACAATGTTGTTGTTCTCATCTCTTTTATTCTTAAATACTCACTTGGTTCCAATAACATTGTGCCTTATAGGTCTATCTACTAGCTCACATACTTCATTCCTTGAGAATTGATTCAGCTCATCTTGCATAGCAGTAATCCAATGAGAATCTTGTAGAGCTTCTTCAATCTCGATGAGCTCTTTCTCGATAGGAAGCGGTGAGAATAGTGCACTTTCACCATGGAACCTTCTTGTTTTGACACCACCAGGTTAGATCACCCACAATCTGACTTGTAGGATGACTATCTAACCATCTTCTTCTAGATGTTCCCCCTTCAATAGTATCCTCAACATTTGAAATGTTAGGTTCAGTTAGTTCAATAAACTCAGGGAACAACAGAAAAGGAGAAAGGGAATCATCTTCCTCAGGGGAAATTCTATTCAGAACATTGTCAAAGACATTTGTTCCCCTTTGGTTGATAGATTCAGAATTTGCCTCAGTTGTGACCACATCTTCATTGGCATCACATTCCCGAGTCGAAATGGTGTCTGCATTGATTGGTCGACTTCGGTGTGTTGGTTTTCCTTGATTGAAGACTTTCCATCTGAGTCTCACCATCCCGAGTTCCATCTGAACTTCTTTATTCGAAGTCCGAGTCACTCCAATCATAGATGGTGACTGACTTCTTCTTTTCAGGTTCAGTGGATGTTTTGTCATTCCTTTTCAGGCTTAATCTGGTGATTCTCTTGGTCAGTTCCTCTGCATCATGTTCCTGTTTCTTCTGAACACAAGTAGATTCATCAAAAACAACATGAGGTGTTTCCTCCACAATAAAGAGTCCCTGATTTGTAAACTCGAAAGCTTTCTTGACTTGAGAATATCCTAAGAATATTCCTTCATCGACTTTTTACTATCAAATGTTTTCAACTCGATCTTTACCATTATTGTGTATGAAACACTTGCAACCAAACACACGAAAGAAAGAAACAAGAGGCTTCCTTTCATTCCAAAGCTCGTATGGTGTTTTGCCTTGACTCTTGGTTAGTATGGATCTGTTCTGTGAATAGCATGCAGTGTTAACATCTTCAGCCCAAAATCTTTTAGGAATATCGACGACTATCATTGTCCTTGCGAACTTCTTTTCGAGTCCTGTTCCTTCTTTCAAAGAACACCATTTTGTTGAGGGTCCTTGCGGTGATGTTTCATGAGTAATTCCATTTCTTTGCACAATAATCGGATATAATATGGTTTATAAATTCGGTTCCTTTGTCGGATCGATTTTGACCACTCTCGATTTTTTTCGAATCTTGAGCTTTTTCGATAATTCAGTGACTTTTATCTGAGTCTCTTTCTTACTGAGTAAGAATATGACCCAAGTATATCTTGAGTAGTCATCAACTACTACTAGTGTATATTTCCTGCCATTAGTGCTCACTGGTTTTATTGGACCAAAAAGATCCATATGGAACAACTGAAGTATTCTTTCAGTAGAAACATCTACTTTGCTTTTAAATGATGCTCTAATTTGTTTTCCTTTTTGGCACGCATCACAAATATGTTCCTTACTGAACACTTCATTAGGCAACCCTCTCACAAGAGCTAATCTTGCAAGTTTATTCAGGGTTTTGAAATTCAGGTGATTCATTCTTTTATGCCATAACCAACCGGTATCTCGTGGAACTTTTTGCAACCAAACATGTATCTTTAGGAGTTGAACTCAATCGCCAAAGATACACATTTCCTTTTCTAGTACCAGTCAGTAATATCTTCTGTGAGATATCATCTTTCACATAACATAAGTTCTTTGAGAACTCAACATTAAAACCTTTATCACAGAATTGGCTTATTGAAAGCAAGTTATGCTTCAATCCAGATACATATGAAACACCATGGATATGAACTGAGTCGATTTCCAAAGTTCCATATCCTTGATCTATCCTTGGAGTTATCTCCAAAAAAGTGATCCGAGGGCCTCTTTGTTCAACATAGTCACTGAGTATCTTCTTGAATCCTGTCATATGTCTTGAGCATCCACTGTCAAGATACCATACAGCAGGGGCTTTTTCATCTCTACTCATCAATGTTATGTGATCTTCAATCAGCTCAGTGCCCTTGTTTTCCACCTGAAAAATAGATCAATTCTTAGGTACCCAATTTGTGTAGGGTCCTACAAGGTTAGCTGTTCCTTTCGGAATCCAAATCTGTTTGACAACTCTAATCACTTTAGAGTGGCTGATCTGTCTTCCATAAACATCTACATACACATTTACTACTCTGGGTGCCTTAGTAGTTTCCTGTGTATGAGTGCTAGCCTTAGCATGAACATGAGCCTTAGAGTTTTTCTTTGGTACAGGCCTTTTGTTCACTTGCTTTGGCTTCTGTGCAGCTGGTCTGAATCTTTGTTGACTTGGGTTCAGGTAACCTTTACCCTTAGGCAAGTGGGGTTCAGGTTGCACATCTTGAAATTTGGGTCTTCAATTATATCGAGGACTTGGTCTCTTGATTGAGAATGTCTCTTTGAGTGTTTCTCTTCGAAGATTCCTCGATGGTTCGGTCTGCAGATCCTTTCGGGTTTGCATTCTTAGCTTTGAGGCTTGAAGTACTTGCACGAAATTTTCCTACTGAGTGTTCAGGTTTTCTAGACTTCACCTGAGGTTTGGGCTTTCTTACCTGATCATTCAGTTTTACTGGAACCATAGGTCATTTTCCCTTGTCTAATACCTTGGCCAATTCTTCAGTTTGAAGTGTAGGTGCCACTGGTTTTACAAAGATTGTCTTCTTGCTACTTGATGCAGCATTCAGATGACTTTGTGAGGTTCCCCCTGGAATGTATCCCAATCCAGATTTTATAGTGGCAGATCTCTGATAACTCTGAATTTCATCTATTACTTTAGATGCAGTATTCAATAGAGTTAGCTTCTTCTGCGCACTATCCTCACATTTCTGTAGAGTTTCATGCTCAGAGAGGTTATTGAACTTAGTTTTGATCAGCTGAATCTCTTCAGTGGATTTCTCTAGCTTTTCAGTTAGGGTCACTATCAACTTCTCTTTCTCTGAGAGTTGTACTTTCAGAACATCCAGTTCATCAGTAGCTCCCATTAATTGAGAAGTGATTTCAGTATTGCTAGAGTCTTTCCACTTAATATTTTCAGCCTTCAGTTCCTTATTCTGCTCTTGAGTTTCATTTAGCAGTTCTTGTAAAACAGCATAGTCCTTCATCAGGCTCTCAAAAGAATCCATCAGGTCAAATTGACTGTTTACAGTTGAACTTGACAACTCTTGTGCTAGTGTAGGAGCAACAACAGAGAAAGAAGAGTTTACCTCCTCAATAGCCATTAGACAGAGATCATCACTTTCACTGTCTGAGAAGATTTCATCTGAAGAGCTAGATCCTTCCTCAGAATGTTCTTCTTCTGCAACCATGGCCTTTTTGCTAGAGAACTTCTTGTCTCTTTTAGCCTGTCTTTCTCTTCTCTCCTTAGCACTTAGGTCAGGACAATCATACTGGAAGTGACCTTTCTTTTGGCAATTGTAGCATCTATTGGCATCATCATCCTGATCACTTTCTTCTTTGGACTTGGAGTCCTTCCTTTTGGATGAAGATCCCTCAGCTTTCAGGTCCTTCTTCTTCTCAGTTGATTTGTCCTCAGGTTTCTTCTGGTACCTGTGATTCCTGTAATAGTTTTTGTATTTTCCATAGCGACTATTAAGTCTTTCAAACCTCCTTGCCATCAGTGCTAGCTTACCCTCAAGCTCATCCTGATTCTTAACAAGGGAGTTCTCAAACTCTCTAGTTTTATAGGTTTTATTCTTGGCTTTGAAAGCCACATTCTTACTAGATGATGAATCATCTTTGCTGTCAGCCTTTTTAGATTTCTTATCAATTACGAACTCATAGGCCTTCAGCTCAGAGAAGACTTGTTGATATGGCATTGAATTAATGTTTTTGGTGTTTTCAATCACCACGGCATGTATATCCCATTTCTTAGACAGACCTCAAAGAATTTTCAATGCAACTTCTCTCTGTGGATATTTCTTTCCCAGTGCATTCAGATCATTCATAATGCTAGTGAATCTGACTTCCAATTTGTCTATAGATTCACCTTCATCCATTTCAAAACTATCAAACTTTCCAATTGCAACTGAAAGTTTGTTTTCCTTGATATGATCGTGCCTTGGCACATTCTGACTAGTGTATCCCAAATTTCTTTTGCAGTATTGCAGTGAGAAATCATTCCCATCACACCATCATCAATTGTACTGTATAGTGTGTCTTTAGCAATATAGTCTAGATTGACTAACTTTCTCTCCTCAGGAGTTAGTTGGTCATCAGACTTAGGAAATTGATGCAGGATCATTTCTTTCATTTTTACGTTCCTCTGGGATTCACCCAAGAAATTGGAATGGCCCTTCAGAGACCACTCTCCACATACGTTCATGTTTAGAATACTGGTGAGCTGCATTCTCGATTTCCATAAATCATAGTTCTCTCATCGAGAACATGGGAAGTTTCTTAGAAGACATTTTATCCGAGTCTTTAAGAAATATCGGCCAAAAGATTAGTTCGGATAGACCACAAGTATTTTAGCAAATAAAACTTTGGTCAAAGAAAGCAGTGGTCAAGTTGAACCCTTTGCTCGATACCACTTGTTGGTCGGTTGATGATTTTAAAACTTTTTCTTTTCTTGAGGTCGGCTTTGGGTCGAGTTGTCCGATGATTTGGTCTGAGAAGCACAAATTGCTCGAGTCAAAGTCTACCCGAGGCAGTGATCGACACCTTTTCGGATACCTCGGATAATCCCAACCGAGTCCTCGAGTTTTTTGAGAGAACTCGAGTTGCTTGGATCAGATAACTAACTTACTGAACCCTCAGAGGAGTAAGTTCAGTTTGGTAACTATCTGTTCTAGCTACTCAGATGTGCGGAATGGTTGGCCCTTAGTTTATACTCGTTTTAAGCTTTTGCTGAAAACCTTCCTTTAATGGAATAGTGATTAGGCTGTGATTCAATTCAGATGCAACTTCAGTGGATTGATTCCAACTGAATATCAGTGAAAATATGCTTTCAATTCAAAGTAATGCAACAGTTAAGTCAAGCAGAAACAGAAAGCAAAGAACACAGCAAGTTATAGTGGTTCAGAGACTCAAGCTCCTACGTCCACTCTCCATGATCTCTTCAGAGAAATTCACTAAACACTTCCTAAGGCTTTCTGACTACCTCTGTAGTTTACTAACCTTTCTATTTTGAGCTTTCTGACTACCTCTGTAGTTTACTAACTCAAAATTCACACAAGCTTTCTGTCTATCCAAGATAGATTACTCACTTCTTCTCTAGAGCTTTCTGACTACCTCAATGTAGTTTACTAACTCTTTACAACTCCAATCTCACCAACAATCACACTCAAACTACCTTACAAAGGGTTTGGGGGTTACTTGGTTGGTTTCCAACTAGGATGAGATATCCTTTACAATAAAGAACAATGCAAACGCTAGGATATCTCGACTAAGCTTTGGATATATCTTATCAAGCTAGGCTTAGTGGAATGAGCTCTCTTCGATTTAAAGCACTTGGGAAATTCTTGGGTTTTCGAGTGCTTCAACTTGCAATAATAAGTATGAGCTCTTGAGTTGCTTACAAATTTCCCGTAACCTTAAAATGTAGAGGGTCACAAGTATTTATAGGCATACACCAAGGTCACTCTTGAAAAACTATCCGTTTGAAGAGATAGCTTCGTGAGTTTTCTCTTATGGTGTGTGAGAAACGACTATATTTAGGGTTTGGCACTCCCTAACACGTTTTAGGTAATAGCCTTTCATGTAGCAGGTCATCACTTTTTTGCGATGCGGAACTTAGTACCGACATCTTTTGGTGACACTTCGTCATTTGTCGATGTCGATATGGTGCGATCTTTGTCTTCCTCTTTTTGACTTTTGTCTCCAGTTAAAGGTAGACATCTTAACGGCTCTTTTTGGTTACAATCTCTGAGTGATATAACCTTAACAACACTTTGTCTTAGTTCCTTTTGTCTGCATTTGAATGTCTTGGCAAATATCTATTTTTCTAAGGAATCGCGATCTTACCGATATTGCATCGCCGGATAGATATTTTTAGTGCCTCAGAACATTCAGGTTTATCTTGAGCATTGATACATTTCTTGAATCTTGATAATTCTTTGTCTTTTCGGTATTCTCTATCTTGATCTTACATCTTACGTGTCTTGAGTCTTACGAGTCTTGAGGTCTTCTAAGTCTTCAGGGTTTTCTGAGTCTTCACAGATATCTTGGCCCGATATCTTGAGTCTTCATCTTTGAGTCTTGGTTCCTCGGTTTTCTGCTTGAGTCTTGATATCTCGATTTCTCTTTGAGTCTTGATTTCCTCGATTTCTCCTTTGAGTCTTTAGTTTTCGGTTTTATCTTTGAAACTTTTGTTTCTCAGTTTTATACTGAAACTTTAGTTTCTCAGTTTTATACTGAAACTTCACAAACTTCAGAAACTTACTGAGTCTTCAGAACCTATCCTGATTTATATCTGCTGACTATACATTTTGCAGATAACATCCTGAATACTCTAAAACTGAATCCTGACTCAACTATCAAGATTATCCTGAACATGTCATACTCAGGGGTTTTGGGATCTAATCAAAATCATATCTTTATTAAATTCATCTCCCAACAGAGATTGGCAATGGTCAATGTTTCATACTGCACGATGTCTAGTTTTCTCTGGTGATCAATAAGGATCTCACCTTTATATCTTTCTTCTATGATTGGGATGTGATTTATATTAGAGATGGTTGTGATGGTATATTCAATGTGCATTATGGTACTTGACAATAATTCTATGTTTTATATGGTTTTTGGACTGTAAGAGAACAATTATTTTAGTATTATGATGATGATTCCTGGATTACTAAATATTTGTTACTCTAGTTATGCTTGTGTAAATGATGAAATTTAGCATACTAGATTTGATCACATTGTGCAAGATTTGTATAACTAACTTGAGAAAGAAGAACTATGGAGTTTATCTTTAAGAGTCAAGTTATCAAAATGTGAGCATTGTCTTGTTCATAAGTAATTAGAAAATCATTTGATAAAGCAATGATTGTTGATTCTTCATTGCAATTATTTTATTTTGATAAGTGTGATTTTACTAATGTCAAATAACAAATCATGGAACTTACTGGTTTTTCATTACTTAAGTTGATAATTTTTCACGTTTTAAATGTCTGAAATTTCTCACAAGTTTGAGGCATTGAGTAGCTTCATACATTACCTAAATGGGGTTGAGAATAAAAAGGCATAACCTTAAAAGGTTTTAAGAACCAATAGAGGACGTGAATTTTTATCCATGCAGTTCAAGGAACTGTGTAATGAAAATGATATAATCCAACGATTATCAAAACCTTATACACCATTGTTCAGTGGTGTAACTGAAAGAAGGAATAAATGTTGTTGGATATGACATGATCCGTGATAGGACAATTAATTTTAACTCTCTTTTTGGAAAGATGAGTTATTTATGATTGTCAGCATATTGAATAAAGTTATTCATAGTTGATTAAGTCAACTTCATCTGAACTCTAGAAAGTTGAATACCTGATCTTTTGTTAATCTTGGTATCTGTAGACCAACTAAGGTCTAAAGAATTTAGAAATGTATCTTCTAAGATACTATGCTAAATCCAAGGGATACAAATTGATCAGAGATCAAGGAGTTCAGAGTATGACATGAGATAAAATCACTTGTCAATTTTTCTGAAAAAGTTTTCCTAGTAAGGGAAGTATTCGAAATACTATACCGTTTTCAGATTGAAATAATCACTCTATATCAGATCCTAGTGGGAGTGATTTACTTAATGTTGTGATATTTGATAAAAGTTTACCCATTAAGATTAGTTGGATCTTGATGAGAGTAATTATTTATGTCACGATGTTTCAATCTTGAAAAATATTCTACAGTGCTATACAGACTTATTTCATGTCATACCACGAGATTGCTTCAATGTTTAAGCAAGAAGGTATAACTAGAATTTGACTTACTTGCATCTAAATCATAATTCCAGTAAGTGTCTGTATACTCTATTAGTTAAGATTATCTCCTTGACATAATAATCTGCAGTATCATTCAGATATCTAAAAAATCCACACACTATCTTTTAGTGTCTCTTTTCGGATTAACTGATATCTGCCAACCAAACCAACAACTTAACAAATGTCTGGATGTGCGCATAACTTAGCATACATCAGACATTCAATTGAATTTGCTTATGGTACATTTGACATTTCATCTTTCAGACGTTGGACATTCATCATAGTTCAGTGACTCGTCTTTTTATATCATGAGAATCAACATGCTTTTATACATTCATTTGAATCGTTTTAGAAGTCTTACTACATAAGTCTACTAAGACTAGCCAAGTAACTTCTTTGAACGATCTTTATGAAGCTTTCACCAAAAGATTCTCAATGTTGTCTTTCCGACCAACAATGTATCAACATATGATTATAGAATTACATACTCATCTTTGGACCGTTAAACATAAACACAATGGTATTTGTCTAAAAAAGTTAATATGAGACAATCAGAGTATGAAGTCTCAAGTACCACTATCTTGAGGATTGCTTAAGTTTGTAAATCGACATATTCAATTTACGAACATTATCCCCTTTCTTTGAATTCTCCATTGAAAAAAATAGTAACGTCCATTTTTTTTTATGTAACTCTAAATCTATACTTGATACTATAGCTAAAAGGTGAATGAATCGAGGTAAATCTCACAAGAGATAAAGAAAGTTCAATACCCATTTTTGAGTACAATCTTTCTCTACTAAGTGAGTATTTTTAAGATGAGTCCCGATAAAGGATCTACAAGTTTCAAAAAACTTGATTCGACCTTATTGACTCTATATTATCTTTCATTGCTATCTTTCATTAGTCTCTTGTATAACGAGATAGAACCTCTCGATCGTCTGTAGGTTCATCCTCATTCACTAAAGACCTAATCTTATTTCTGAAATTATAAAGAATGTGTATCCCTCAATAACATGATGTCTCTCAGACACATGTTTCCTATTAAAACTGAGTTTGTGGCATGTGCATCTGCAATCAAATAAAATTTTGGTTCAGAATTTTCATGATATATTTGGAATGCACTCAATTGAGACCTGTAACATTTCATTGTGAATTAAGCACTCTACTGGGAGTTGTAACGATTCATTGACGTATGTGGCATTCCAGTGGGAGTTATATCGATTCATTATAGAATCAAACACTTCAGTGGGAGTTGTAGTGATTCATTATGGAATGAAATACTCCAATAGGGATATATATCGATTCACTCTGAAATTAAATACTTCAGTGGGAATTGTAGCCATTAATTATGGATATTTATACTTCAATGAGAGTTGTATTGATTGATTGTGAAATCAAACACTCAAGTGAAAGTTGTTATGATTCATCGTAGTAATCAAAGCAGGCAATGGTTACACTAAAGATTCCAAGTATCATGAAAAGTTTGACTTTGTAATGACATTACAAGAAGAAAGAGTGATTCTTGAATAAATTTCTACTGACTTGATGTTTGCAGATTTGTTGTCAAACCTGATTACAGAGATGTGTAAGACATCTTAAGGTTTTGGGTTTGTGTGAATTTAAATGGACTACAAAGTAGTTGTTAATGTTACTAGACATTTATGTATTGTGAACTATATGAAATGTTCATATAATAGTATGTCGACAAGTTGATTGGCTCTCTCATACGAGCAATCACCTCTGACATCGAGGTATGTGTAGAGATGAGATTATATTGTAGATAATCGCAATAGATTTTACCACAAATCTATTTGACTTGTTGCAAAGCTAAATCAATGGATTCCTAGGCAATAGAAGGAGGAAATCCAAGTTAAGTGTCGATGATACACTTGAACTGTGTTTTACACGATGTCAAAATAAATAAAATGACATACGCTTCCATCCAGGGAAGTTAAGGCATCGTGACATGTGTTTCATACCATATGTGCTAAGTTGACCATAAGGAAATGAGAAAGATATCCCTATTTTCTCATTGTATGAAGCCTTGAGGTATAGATAAGCCTCATAAAAGTACCCTTACGACTTTCTACTAAATTTCTAAGTCTTCACTTTAGTGTTGCTACTTTAGCATGCTACCAATAGCTGTGATTAATGCAGCAATGCGGTACATGTCTAGGAAAGCAGCTATAGTGGGAGTCTGTAGATTTTTTGTGTGAAAGGAAGGACAACTTTATTAACACTTTCTATTGTGTTCATTGACCGGTCAATCGAGTTGAGAACTTGATTATGAATACATAAATCTGATAAAAGGTTGAATATGCTCTAATAGTTTCAAGGATTGAAAGAGATATGTCAACTTGTGTTAACTGAAAGAGTTCTGGGGTATAACGAGTTTTGAATTCTTCATATAAAATTGGTTGAGTTGCTATATATCATTAACACGTTATATAGCGTGAAAAATTCATATTCTCGAGGGTCACACTATTTATTTGCCTGTATGAAAAGGTATTATGTGATGTTGTAAATAAGTGAAGTAAATGAACGTAAGGTTCACACTTCATATTTGAGTGGGAGATGTAAATAAATAATTTAATATTATTTATTTATATTTATTAACTAAATATATATCCACATAATGAAGTGGATAACCTTTGAATTGGAAGTTATTTTGATAACTTCAAAATTTTTGAATTATTGAACGGGACTTTTAAGAAGGGAAATGTGATCTCATTCTCAAAGGGTTCTGGGCATAACTCACGTAGAAAAAGAAACAGACAGAGTTCTGTTCATGGAGAATACACATCACATATAATACACAAATCAAAAGGCATCTATTTATTCATACAATTTTTTTAATTAAATTACGAAAATTAATTTAAACTATATATAATAAAAATTATACTAATATAAAGGAAATTAAGTAACAACTAGAGCTAAAAAATAATTATAAATACACCACTTATATTAAGTAATATAATAGAATTAATTATAAATTCCGTCAGTGTTCGATCTGTCCCCGCCAACATAACCGGAAATAAAATTTCCCCATTCCAGACCCCATTGGGGATTTCTAGTCCCATTTGGGTCGAGTGGATTCCTGCCAACATAATCGGAAATAAAATTTCCCCGTTCTAGACCCCATTGGGGATTTCTGGCCGAGTGGATTCCTACAGGAATGGGGATTCCTCGCCCGCTCCCAAGCCTAATTATTATGGGATACCCAAAAAAAGGACGCTGCCTACTGCGTGCGATTTCACCTGCTAGTGTGTGAAAATATTTTTTCGTCGGATATCAGCCATTCCCACCAACCATGTCGTCGCACCAGATGACTATGGTTTTCACAAAGATCTTCCTCAACATTCAACAACCTCTCACATCAGATTTTCGCTCGCATCCCACTGCTGTGGACTTGGATGCATCCGCGTGCATCATCTTCTATTTTGGCGATGAACCCTAATTCCTACCCTTCAGCCCGATGTTTCACACTCTAGGCTCGCTCACCATGATGGTGTTTTGGTTGCTCAGAGTTCGGATATCTCTCAGTTTCCTCCACTCCCTCCTACAGATAGAAGATCATGGCCCCTGGAGATCGGAATGATCAGACTGCAAAAGTGGGTTCCGGAATTCAACCCTTACGAGTTGAGTTCCCCGGTTGTCAATGTATGGGTATGTATCTTTGAATTGCCAATGGAATACTTTTATGTGTCCATTATTGAGAATATTGCTTCTCTCTTGGTCATGTTGTGAGTATTGATGAACGTACCTGTAACCGAACCATGTGTCATTATGCACGGGGTCTCATTGAGTGGGAACTTCGTAAGGAAAAGGAGTATAATATTATGTATGAGAGATCAGGACACTGCTCTATTGCTTCAGTGGGTTATGAACAACACCCAAAATTATGTACTCACTGTCAGATAGTTGGTCACTCGGTTGACAACTGTCGCACTCATGGGTGAAATCAACAAGAGGGGAAGCCAGATGACAATGCCAAACCCAAGGATCCAAAACAGAAGACATGGGCCAGAAAGAAGTCGAAGGATGCAGGGACTTCTGATAGGCAGTTAGACAGCACAGTTAAGGATACGGAGATGCAGGATATGAGGGAGGATGACCCTCTACCCTTCTTTTGATGAGATATGTGTTGTAACAAACACATTGGAGGCGGGAGATCCTACTGTTGGGGCCAGCCCTGGTTTGCCGGAACAGGTTCAAGAGAAAGGACTGAGTGAGAAGACTACAGAGCAAGATCCAAACAGTTGGGAACAGTCTAAAAAGGTGGCTTCACCTTCACAAAGAGCTCGGATATCCACTGAGCCCGTTATTTCCAACATGTTTACCACTTTAATACCACCTAACATGGAGGGGGCTACAACTTCGGAATCTGAGGGGGCTGGTCTGACATGCTAGATGAATAGAAGGACAACAATTTGGTTGTGGACTCTGTGCTGGCTTCTCCTACTGGGACTGAACTTACAGTGGAAGAGCAGCGTTAACTACAAGACTCAGGAGGTAAGGTGTCTTCAAAAGATCCATTGGGCAAAACGATAAGGGCCAAACAGAAGCATGCTAGAAAGAAGGAGAATCAGAGACACCAATAGTATAATACACGACTGAAGGCCAAGAGAATACAAGATACTTTGCAGGCCGAATTGTACTCTACTACTGTAGCCTCTTTGAATGATCGATTTAGTAAGTATATTTTGACAGTCAAGTTAGACTGATTTAGTTATTTGGTCACTTTTGGGCCAGGGACATGCTTACTTTTTTTGGTCTTCTGGTCACTTTAAGGTCATAGACATTCTTTCTTTTGTATGAGTCACTTTTGGGCCCACCCATTTTTCTTTTACTCTTAATAATATAGCTTATTTGCCTCATTTGCCCAAAAATTTATCACCAGACATTTCTATCTTTCTCTTGTCTCTAACTTTTTAAATATTCTCTCACTAAATTTCCCTCTCTCATACTAAATTTATCACCAAATTAGCACTTGAATAGCGCCAAAAAAATATATGTTCGAAATTACCTGCTATAGAAGGAAGACCCACGTGATAGTTTGAGATTGAATAACATTAAAATACAGGGGTTAACTAGTGAAAAGGTGCCTCACTTTGATATTGGTAGTAATTTCTTTTTTTTGGGGTTAATACCAAATGGTAAGTTTTCATTCCAAAATGTACTAGATAGTGAACCCTCTATTATTTATTGGTCACGTACAAACGAAAAACATAACTACATATTTGAATAAAGTTATTTGAATCTTAAAATTCTTTTATCACGAAGTGACACTCCTGTAAAATATTTGTGTGAAGTATTAGTGAAATTTGGGAAGAGGCTGAAAATTCACAAATCTTTCGCGAGCTGAATCGGATCACACGAATTTTTCTAAAAATATTCGCATAAAGCCAAAACAGAAAACTCGTTCTCAAGTTCGTGTTACTATAAGTGTAGACATGTGAATCACTACAAAAAAAATCATGTTTAGTGACAAAAAAATTTGTGACAAATGAATATTTGTCACTAAAAACACACATATAGATACAATAATTGGTTATGTTACAGAATAACATAATTAGTGACAGTTTTTTGTATTGCCAATAATTAGTCTATTATTTATCACTAAAAACACACATATAGTGACAACAAGTGATTATGTTACAGAATAACATAACTAGTGACAATTTTCTGTATTGTCAATGATTAGTCGATTATTTGTCACTAAAAACACACATATAGTGACAACAATTGATTACGTTACAAAATAACATAACGAGAAATAATTTTTTGTATTGCCAATATTTAGTCGAATATTTGTCACTAAAAAAACACACATATAGCAACAACAATTGGTTATGTTACAAAATACCATAACTAGTGACAATTTTCTATATTGTCAATATTTGGATGAATATTTGTCACTAAACACACATATATAGTGACAACAGTTGATTATGTTACAAAATAAAATAACTAGTGACAATTTTGTATATTGTCAATATTTAATCAAATATTTGTCACTGAAATTACACGTATAGTGACAACAATTGGTTATGTTACAGAATAACATAAATAGTGATAATTATTTATATTGAAATATGTAATTGAATATTTGTCACTAAAAACATACATATATAGTTACCAGAATTGGTTATGTTACATAATAACATAACTAGTGACAATTTTTTATATTATCAATATTTAATCGAATATTTGTCACTAAAAATATACATATAATGACAAGAATTCGTTATGTTACAGAATAACATAGCTAGTGACAATATTTAATCAAACATTTATCACTAAAAACAACCATATAGTGACAACAAGTGACAATTTTCTTTATTGTCAATATTTAATCAAATATTTGTCACTAAAAACGCACATATAGTGAAAACTATTTGTTATGTTACATAATAACTTAACTAGTGTCGTTTTTATATATTGTCACTGTTTAACTGAAAATTTGTCACTAAAAACACATATAGAGTGACAATAATTTATTATGTTATAAAATTTCATAAGTTGTAATAATTAGTGACAATTTATTATATTTTCAATTTTCAATTCAATATTTGTTAATAAAAACACACATATAGTGATAATTATTCATTAAGGAAAAAAGATTATAACTATTTTTTGTTTTGCGGTCTTTTTCCGTTTGAGCATATCAATGTTCCATGTGCTTGGTTTTTGTTCATTCTTTTATGCCTTTTATTTTATTTGTTCAATATTTAATAATTTTTTTAAATTTATTCAACTTTTTTTTTCTACCATTTCTCAATTCAACGCCCTTTTTTTGTTTTTTTGTTTTATTTGTTTTTGCCTTTTATTTTATTGTGCATAATTCGTGCATCTATTTCTATATAATAGCAAAAATCTGCCCACATTTAGAAACCATTGAATTTTTCCGTCGAAATTATTATCAAATTGAGAAATGAATCTTTGGAATAAATATTAACCAATTATAGCAGATTGAGAAAATCTTTAAAAAAAATATGTAATATATTTTCACAAAATTTAATGTTAAATTAGAAAACAAATCTTGTGAATAAATATTAAAAAATTATAATGGATTGAAAAAAATCTTTGGAATAAATTAAATATGTATAGAATAAATATTAACAAATTATAAAAGATTTAGAAAAATATTTGGAAAAAATATGTAAAATATTTCAACAAACTCTAATACTCCCCCCATTTTATCGTTTCAGTCTTTTGAAATATTTCTATAATAGATGTCGTTCTGGTATTTTCCACATTTCTATAATAGATGTCGTTCTGTTATACAAAATAAAAGCATACTTTCACAAATAACCCCAACAATTTATATCATATTTATCCTCTTATCTCTTCTCTTGTTCTTCTTTTCCTCTTTAAATCTATAATTTTAGACTGAAGTTTTTTTTCACACTAGTAGTGATTTTGTTCATGTAGTAACACTCTTTTGTTCATAGGGTAACATTCTTTTGTTCATGTAGTAACACATCAAGTTGTTCTTTAAATATGTAATTTTGAACTTTGAATTTTTTTTTCGTGCTTGTACTGGTTTTGTTAATGTGGTAACACGTTTTTCTCCATAGAGTAACATAATTTGTTCATGTAGTAACACTTGTTTTTTTAGTAATATGTAATACTGTATAAATATCGTAATACTATGTGAATACTCATGTGTTACCATATGAACAACAATGTGTTACCTTATGAACATTTATGTGTTACATTATGTTTTAGTATGTGTTACGTAAGATATGAAGTTATTTCAATATAACAATGTAGTAACACTTACACATAAATGTAGTAAGACACAAAAAGGGTAAATTGCAGTTTTAGTCCCAAGGGAATGGTGTTGATTGCGTTTTGGTCCCTAGGTGCGAAAATGGTTCTTTTTTGACAGTTTTGGTCCCATCCGTTAGTCAACTGGATGGAAATCGTCAGTTGACCAGAAAATGGGACCAACTTTGCAAAATGGAGGAAAATGTGTTCAAGGGCATATTTTTTGTGGGAAATGAGTTCAAGGTTATAAATAGGCTACATAACGACTCTCATGGCAAAAAAAAACTAAAAACTTAAAAAAAAATTGTTGCAACGCACCTTGCTGATGATGTTGTTCATCATCTAACCTTACATAAGCTGTTATAATATCAATACAATAAATTTCACATAAAATGCCACAATTTCATTACATGATTCCAAATGGGCAAACCACAAACAAACTTAACTTCTTGTTTATGGATTTCATACTACACAAAAACCACCTATAGTGTTCATCTAACAACTTCACCAACTCCACAATAATCACCTAACATGTTCATCTAACAAATTTACATCACAAACGCCACCCAAAATAAGTTTATCTACTACAAAAACCAATAATGTTTCATCCAAGATAGCTCAAAAACCTACACTTCTGTCTTAATGCAAAGCAGAACATTGATTCCCAAAACATTGAAAAAAAAAGCATAAATCTTGGACCTTTACTGTTTTTCCAAAAAAAGCATAAATCTTTAAACATAACCCTTACTGCTTGCCACCTTTCTTTTTAACCACACTTACCTGCTCAAGATTGTTAAGAACATCAGCTTCTTCACCTTTGTCAACCATCTTTGCTTGCTCACGATATTAGCCTCGACATGTGCACTTGCATCATACTCAATATATTAGGCTAACTCACCAATTTAGCCCCTGCATAATCACGCATTAAAGCTACATCTCCACAAATTGCTACTATGAATCCAATTACATTTCTCGTTCCCCTTAATTATCCAAGCTCACGTACAAATGAGACAGATAAGGCATACCTTTAAATGAGACATCACCCTACCAATGGTGTCACACGTAGTAGCCGCTGCAATTACCACCTTAATCCTTGCAGCATCTTCATAATCTTCTCTCTCAATTGCACTGGCCAACTGTGACTGTTGAGAATAACATAAGACTATGTTCCCCACTACATTAATACTAATATATACAATTGCAGATACTAGTAAAACCCTTAACAAAAAATCGGTATTTTTAACCGAAAGAGGTGCTACAGATTTGGTATATATATAACCTTTCACCCCTAGACAAGACACTCTGTATTAACCCTTGTCATTTCATTTCCCCCAAACAAGAACATCTGTACCGGAACCCAAAAACCCAGAAAAAATAAATTTAGGTTTTAAAATTGAGAAATGAATTGATTTTGGTAGGAACTTACAAATCGAAGGAGGTGCATCAGGTTTGGTATTCCATATTCGCAACATGTTCTCGCGATTTTGAGCGATTAAGGTTGAAACACCAGGATTCAATTTCTTCAGCTATTGAGATGTGCGATTTCTTTCAATTGTTGATATACTGGTGCGATTTTGTGTGAGTTTTGTGTGCGATTTGGAAGAAAGATTGAAGGTTCGAATTGCGGTGGTTTGAATGTGATTTTGGGGTTGAAGGTGTAATTTTGCGATTGAAGGTCAAACCGATTGAAGGTGCAATTGAAGTTAATTTGCGATTGAAGGTGCGATTTTCTCTGAATTTTCTGGAATTTCTGGCGATTGAAGGTGCGATTTTAGGGCTGATTGTGATTGATGCGCGAATTTTGGAGTTTTTGATCTTCTCTCTGGTAAGAGTTATTTAAGAATTAACGGCGCGTGTGTACACGCTCTTTCTAGCGTTAGATTTGGACGGCAATAAGTGATGGGACCAAAATTGTCACAAAAAAGACCATTTTGCAATCAGCCGATTCTTATGGGATCAAAATTGCAATTTACCTGGCACAAAAACTTGATAAAAAAAAAATTAAAAATTATGTACTCAATATGAATTGAACTTACGACCAAGTACCTTAATTAACAATATACCTGAACCACTAGACTACAATACATATTTGATAAACATATCATTTATAAATATATATTGATCCGCCCCGACCCGCGCCCGCCCCGCCCCGATCCAACCCGCAATTTTTTCAATTTTTTGTCTTATTTGTGTGGTATTGCACATAATACTATGTTGCAATATTTCTCAAGAGTCCTACTCTTTCGAAATAGAGTAATATTAAAGAGGTGAATGTTGATTTACAATAAATAAATAAATGACATATGAATGGATTAAATTAAAAAATAGACTGATGAAATATAAAAATTATAAGATTCTAAATATAACATAAATTTTTTATTAATATATAATGTTAATGTGGACGCATACAGTATATAAAGTTCTTTTGGATATGAGTCAATAGGCTCATATATATTCTAACGAGTTAATTTTAAAAAATAATCCCGCCCATAGGGTTAAATAAAGAGTAACACTCGAATGAATCAGGTGAACTCTATAACTATTATGTATAAACTTATCATTATTATGTATAAAAATTATTATTATTTAAACAATATTTTATTTTTTAAAAAATGATAGTTTTTATGCACAACAGTAATATTTTTTATGCATAACAATAATAATTTTTTTTACATAACAATTATATTAGAAAAATACAATTAACCGTAAACTCGATTTTATACAAATTTTGTCTTGAATAAATTAGTAAAATGTCCTTTCTAGCATAATAATAGTTTCATGCGATATTGCTAGGGATTAATTGGAGGACAAATTCACAAGAGTTGCTTTTAAGTGAATTCTGTCTAAGTTATTTTGTTTGGTCCTTTTTTTCTAGAGAAGTCGAGAAATGTTTAAAAGTAAGTAAAAAATAATTTTGGAATTCATTTTGTGAAAATAAATCGGGTAAATTGCGTCAAACCCTCATATGATTTGGAAAATCGGCATCATACCCCTCGTGCTTTAAAATTGTGTGAAATCCTCCCGTGCTTTTATAAATACGGCGCGAAACTTTCAATTTTTTTGAGATAATAAAAAATGTATTACATGTCAAACACCTCCTTTGATATAGTGAATGAAGGGTAATTATATCATTTTCGACAAAAAATAAGTGAAAAAAAGCACAAAAAATTGGAAAAAAGTAAGTGTGTAATATACTTTTTTCCATTCTCCCAACAAAAATTGGGTTTCGCGCATATTTGTAAAAACCACAAAGGAAGTTTTACACAATTTTTAAAACATATAAAATTTTAATGCCGATTTTTCAAACCATGAGGGATTTGTCGCAATGTACCCAATAAATAGTCACCCCTAATTATGCAGTTTCATTCATCTGCGTCATTTTCTCATGTTTCAAATATATCTCACTTCTTAGATCTTTAATATATGGACCCAAGATTATGGTGAGGGATAATATTTTAATTTTCACTTGTCATACATCCACAGTATTGAACATGGAGTGGAACACAGAAAATAGAACAAATGATATCATTCGCTAGTTATGAATGTGGTCACTGGTCAGGTCTTTCAACCGCTACCACTCTCAAAAGAACCGCCTCACTCGAAGGGCCCTTCATTTTAATACGAATTACGCCTCATTTCGTATGCTATATAAAAAGACATACTCCCTCCGTTCCTTAGCAACTTGTACACTTTCCTTTTTGGTATGTCCCTTATCAATTTGCACACTTTAAAATGGCAAAGAATCTCACAATCTCCACCCTCAATATCTCCACCTCACAATCTACACCTTTCATTCCCTTTGAAAAGGCAACAGAACACCAAATTTTATTTATTTTTTAATATGTGTGTCAATTTCAATGTGCAAGTTGCTAAGGGACGGAGGGACTATTTATTTTGTGTCGTGCACAAGGCATTCGTGAATCTGGGATTCCCAGCCAAATTCCGACCATTTCGGGAAATTAAAAGTAATGAAGTGTGGTGGCCCAATGACGGAATTATTACAAATTACGGTAGTGCAAAACAGTTAATCTTGTATGGAAACAATTATACCTTTGAAAAATTGATTCCAATTAGAGATTTTGGAAAAAATAATTTGTAGTAAAAATTAATAGTGTTTATAAAAAAATTCAAAAAAAAAATTGATAGTATTTGTAAAAAAAATTAAAAACATTTTTAAAAAGCCAATAAATTACTAAAAGCACCCCTTTGGGCTTTGAAGTTTTTAGTTTATTGTTTTTTAAAGTTTATTAAATCTAATAAAGGAGAAATAAAACACTACAAATTACTTATGCACACAATTTTATGTGACTATAATCTACATTAAACATTCTTGTGTTGTCATGTACAATATATTAAAGCACTATTTGACACTACCTTGCAGCGTAGAAGATAATAAACCATTATTACATGTATCCTAACTACTGTATTTTGAATTTCTCTCTGACTAAATGATAAATATAATTTTAAAACATACCACATGAGACGATTTCGAGTCTATATTTAAATTGATTACAAGTAAAATCAGAATTACTGTGAAACCATAAAACAAACATCTTATATTTTCATAGAAGTGCTATAAACCTGCATAATAGATGACAGACATTAATAGAGCATCTTATATTTCACGACATTAATAGCACCTTGAATATTTTCTCAGACTCTATAATGAAGCCTCAGATACATATCTAGAAATCTTGTGGAAGATATTCAGTTATTCACAAAACTAACAAATTTTTAGCATAAAATGTCAATTACCCGAGTAAAATATGAAATTATTTTAACAATAGTCACATGGTAAACATAGAAGATGTAGAATATAACTCAGAGATTATTCAACATTAACCTGTGCAGATGCAGCCTCCATCATCCCATCACGTATCTGATTACCGATCAGGACCGTGTGGTATGAAAACCGTAGTGTTTTTGGAACTATTTCCGAGGTCTTTGAGTGTGTCGAAATACTGGGTGATCATTATGAGATCCATAACCTCCTTGGCGGAGGTTCCTTCAACCTTGTGGGAAAAGTTCAATATATTCTCTCTAAGCCCATCAGTAATTGTCTGCCTCTGTCTCGCTACCCCAACTCCACCAAGATATTTGGCTTAAGCTTCAGCTTCTGCTTTTTTAACTAGGAGAATCTTCTCAGCTTCCCCTTTGTATACACTAGCTAGCTGCATCCTTTGAGCTATTCACCAGAGATAGAGAGAGAGAGGGTAACTTGTTAAGAGTAGCAATATGGAAGTACAGTTTGTAGGCTCAGAAACAAAGTTCAAAGGTAAATATTTCTATGCACCTGATGCACGGATACAACTTAAGTGCATTTTTAAATGACATTATTTTTTTAGTTAGTTGTTATCATTGAACAGTACCTTCTGAGTAACACTCCTGTGAACCACATCTATACATGAACTCTATCATTGTTATGTATAAAAACTGTCACTGTTATGCATAAAAAAAATTATTTTAAAAATATAAAGCACTTTTAAACAGTAAGAGTTTTTGTGCACAACAGTGATAGCTTTTATACATAACAGTGATACTTATGCATAAAAATTATTACTGTTATGCACAAAAACTCTCACTGTCTGAAAAATGAGGCATTTTTAAGAAGTGATAGTTTTTATACACAACAGTGAGTTTTTGTGCATAGCAGAAATAGAGTTCATGTATAAACCTTGTTCACAGGAGTGTTACTCATAAGTGTTACTCAAAATAGGAGCAGGCTGCCTGTTAAAAATAGTACATCAGGATTCCACGAGCATTTGCCATTATAAACCATACAGTAAACACAATGTTGCCACACTAACCTGCATTTATCTCATTCATTGCTTTGCGCACAGAGGGATCAGGAATGATGTCAACCATCAATATGTGCTCGATATTGTATCCATATGCTCCCATCACCTAGCAAATTAAATGAATTTCAATAGAAGCTATGGACAACAGATTCTTCTCATACATCCTTCCAAATCAACCATGTAAAAGGCATAAGACCCCATGTGTTACAGACAGAATTCCATGGAGTAGACGGTTATTTATTCTACTTAAATAGTAATTAGTCATTAGGTCTTTTATTTAACTATTGGGTCATTAGTATTATTAAGTTGTGGGCCTTGTCCATAGGCTTTGCTAGGTTAGATTAAATAAAAAGGGAATTAGTTACCGGTAGCAGTTACCTAGGTTTTGATTTCTAGAATTTGGGATTCGGCGCTTGCGCTTGGTTTTATGTAGATTAAAGTGGCTTTTAAGGAGTCGTAGGATAGATGGGGGTAGGACTATCATACCCCACCTTAAAAATCTTTTTATCATTTCAAATACTAATAAACAACACGCTCGCTAAAACACGAGTCAAACAATAAATGAGCAATCTAAAACAGGACGGAGAGAGTATTAAGATTAGGAATTGTCTTAACATAAATATCAGGTAAGCAGGCGGCTACTAGTACCCAAAAGAAACACATATTATTTAATTATCTACATAAACCTTAGCACCAAAAGACACACATATCGTTTAGTTATCTACATAAACCTTCAGGCTCTATTTGGATGGATGAATTTGAAATCCAAGGATTTCACATACAAATTACCACTTTCCAATGGATTTACAAATACTTAGTTTTGAGAGTCTAGTTTAAAATTGAGGGATTTCAAATCCTCATCAAAACCATGTCATTTGTTAAACCTCTCCTCTCTACCCCTTCCCTCTCTCCCCCCTTCACTCTCTTCCCTTTTCTCTCATCTAAGTATTTGTAAATTTATTGGAGAGTGGTGATTTATGTGTGAAATCTATGGATTTCAAATTCATCCATCCAAATTGAGCCTTCAGAGTTCAAATATATATAGATTATATGGCTTGTTGAGCATCTCGAGTACAGAATACAAAGTACATATCGAGTAAAAATTAAAAAATGTCCACACCAACTTTATAAGAATGGTAGTTCTCTATTAACTCAGGCCTTGAACTCCCTCAAATTTCCAAAATATAAAAAAATATCGAACTCAGTTTACAAGATATTAACTTACCTTCTCAAGTTCCTCCAATACAGCTTGAGCTACATCGCTCTTTTGTTCAAACAGTTCATCCAAAGTCATTCTAGGAACATGAGCTCGGACAACTAGTAACACAAGTATATACAACATGAGAAAAACAGGCACATAAAATATACTAGAAAAGATCATTAAAAAATGGTATTTACCATCAAATACGTAAGACTGAATCTGCTCTCTAGGATTTTGTAGTTCATAGAAAGCATCATCAGCATTTTGCTTGATCACTCTGTATTGAATTGAACAATGCAGTTGAACAAAGACATTGTCCTGTTACACAGAACACATGTTAGTGTTATCTCAGATAAAATATAAAGTCTCAAGACATTATAAATTTCAACAGGATAGCTACAAACTAGGGTTGTTCACGGTACGGACCAAAACGGATATTTAAAATTATCCGTGTCCGTACCAAAGTTCGGTTATTTTAAAATTGGAGTGTCCATGTCCGTACCAAAACTTCGGTTCGGAACGGTACAGATTTTTCATTTTTCGGTACGGTTCGGAACGGATTTTCGGTTATAACGGAATCGGATCGGAACGGATCAGATCGGACCAAAGAAACGGTTTTTTAAACCTTTTTCTCCTTTTTTTTTCTATCACCCCTCATTTTTCTTTTTAATCACAATTTTCTTAAAAATATTTGTGCAATCTACATAAAATGCACATGAATTCAATATCTCTTCAACCATATTCATGCATCTACCCTTCAAACTCAAACATATTACATGATAGGATAATAGTTAATTAAAAATAATAAAATAACTCAAGACATCATCAATGGTGTATTTAAAACATGGCTAATAAAGTACACATTTAAAACTTTATTGTGAATTTTCGTTAATCCAAATTGACGAGAGGTACAGACTACAGAGCGATGAGTTGGTGCGAGAGAGTAAGGATGCGTAATTGCAAATTAAGAATTTTATAGAATTCTCGATAATTATAAATCACAAATAAAGAAGTAAATACTCTAATATCTCGCCAAAATATTCATGTGATATATTACATGGATATCAATAATCTATAATACAATTTAATGAATACAAAATATATTAATAATTAAATTTATTATATATTTAAATCGGTTATTCGGTTCAGTTCGGTTCGGTACGGTTCGGTGCGGTTTCATTCGGTTTTTCGGTACGGTTAATTCAGTAATATCTATGTCCATATCCAAAAAAAATTGGTTCGGTTCAGTTTGGAAAAGGTCAAAAAGTTAACGGTTATTTTCGGTTCGGTTCTTTTTCGGTTCGGCTTTCGATTCGGACTCGGTAATCTCCAAACTCCATGAATAGCCCTACTACAAACCACTTAAGTTTATATTCCAATGTCCTAAAAAGGATGTTGGATTTTCTATGTTGAGATGAAGAGGCTTAATGAAGATCTACTTAAAGAGAAGATGCACGTGGAGAGGATTAATCCGTGCACGCGACCCAACGTGATTCTATTATTGGTTCATGTAGCCCACCCCAATTATTTGAGATTAAAGACTCTTCTTTTTTGTTTGTTATTTGTCATAAAAAAAATTATCTTGGTACAAGATTCTTCAGCTATAGACTATTTTATTCATGAATTCATTACATGGACATTGAGAATCTTAACTCAACCAGCATGTGATTATCAACTTTTAAGAACTAAGAAATAAAGGGTGATGCTGGAAGAGTGGCCAGATTTTAAAATTTCATCTCTATCTCCATTTGTTAGGGTGGTGGGGCAGATGGAGTGTCTCACGATAACAAACTTTGACATCTCACTCAAAGTTTATGCTCACATCTAACTTACACAAAACCTAATGCGCCAGATAAGATAGCACTGTTAACCATGTAAAAAAACTAAATACTTGATGCCAGCAATGCTTTACTTTCTGTTCAATGACATGAAACTTGGGTTCCATGTACCATCAAGATTATCCAATCCACTCATATTCAATCATAACAGCTTCCATAAACTACACCCATCTATCTAAAACTCAATACTGTAACTCATAATCTTTTACCGCGTGAATAGAAACTTGGAGGACCCATTAACATGTCCAATCTTAAGGGAACATGAAAAAAACGGATTGAGGAAAATAAAAGACTTATTGTGACTTGTAATAATCAATAAATCCCATACTTCTTAATAAATCAATGTTAACTTCAATGATGCTGAAGAAATGCATCAAAGCTTCCACATGATTTACAGCAAATGATGTTAACCTCAAAATTAGCTTACTTGACATATCACAATACACATAACACTTCCCTTAAACAACAACAGCAACATTACAGCGATCATTTTACTTTTTTTTTTTATTCTACGACGATTTGAACAAACCTAAAATTCAATCCACTCAAAGAACAAGCAATCAACATCTACAAAATTAAGCAACGCATAAACACAAATACAAGACATCAATAACGGATCATAAATAAATCGAAGGCAAAGGCAATCCAATTACAAAATTATCGCACTGATTACGCCTCACACAAGCACAACTGTGTTCACACAAGGTAGAAGAGATTATAAAAAGGACCTTAGTTTTAGTCTCGACTTTGACGTCGAGAGAATTGATCCTGGTGGATAGGATTCCGGCGATGCATTCTCCGGCGAAGGGATTGAAGAAGTTGAGACCGGGCTGAGCGATTCGGTCAAAGCGCCCCCACTTCTCGACCACTCCTATGCTGGATTGCTCAATGCAACCGCAAAACACACAGTACGCGTTCCCCATAAACCCTCAACTCTCTCTCTCTCTCTCTACCTGTATCACCAAATTTTTCCCGGCAGAGAATTTTTTGTTACAAGGAAGAAGAAGATGAACAGGAGCACGCGATTATTGATGTGGGTAGACTTGCCCATCCGGTTCGAACAGGCGGTTCCGGTTCCGAACCGGCGGTTCCCGGTTCCAAAAAAGTTGGAACCGAAACCGAACCGGCAAAAATTGTTTAACGGTTCCGGTTCCGGCGGTTCCCGGTTCCAGTTCCAGCCGGTTCCAACGGTTCCGGTTCCGAACCGTTTTTTTTTTGTTTTTTTATTTTTTTTTATCAAAATACAAATTAAAAAAATAAATTGAAGTAAATTTAAAGAAGATGAAGCAAAATCTTATGTTATTAAACATACAAAATTACAAACAAATAACAAACAACTCAAAAAATTTACAACTTACAACTTAAAAGTTACAATTTACAAGTAATTTACAATTTAAACAATAAACATGCTAAATTGTTAATGTGGTAAATTACAACTTAATGCTAAACATGCTAAGCATACAATTTACAAGTAATTTACAATTTAAACATTAAACAATAATTTAATACATTACAAAAATTACAATTTACAATTTACAACTTAAAAGTTACAACTTACAAGTAACTAAATTGCTAATGCTACAAATACAAGTGTACAACTTATAATTACAATTAAAAAAATTACAAATAATGAAAAGAGGATAAAAAAAAAGGGCTTGGGCATAATTTTAAATTTTAAACTTAGAAAATTATAAGTTAGAAACTTAAAATTATGTTGCCTACGTATCCGATTAGAATCAAAGTCCACGTAGTTCTCTTACCTTGTTTCTTACCTCAAGACTTAAATCTTAAGAAGATTTAAGCTTCACTTTCGGTTTCGGTTGTTTAAATCGATCACACTATCTTCGCTAGAATCCATGGCTAAGAGCTTCATTTTGTGTTCGATCTTGAACTTTTCACCCAATCATCAAGTAAACATTGGTTTTCCAAGTGCTTCAATTGTCAATCTTGAACGCCTTTCATTCAAGATATGTCCACCCAAGCTAAATGCTCGGATTCGATGACTACGGTTGAGGCAAGGACATGCATATACCTCTTTTGCAATCATACTCAACACCGAATAAGCATCTAATCTCCTCGACCACCACTTTAAAATATCAAAATTTTCTAATTCTCCCGGTTGATACACAAAAGAAGGTGTATTTAGAAAATTTTCAATTTCTAAGAAAACATTTGATTGTCTTGTCAAGACGTTGTTGATATCGTTCTTTTGAAAAATTATCTAAACGGGAAAATTTACCAAAAAGACAACGACCAAGAGATTGAGTACCACCACGTCCACTACTAGTAGTACTAGTAGCACCACGAATACTAGTAGAATCACCACTAGTAGGACCAAATTGAATTTTATATTCTCTAAAAACATCCATAAGAACTTGTGTTAGATTTTTGGACAACCACAATAGGAGAAGGGGTGTTATCATCTGTAATAGGAAGTAAAGCATCATAATATATAGAAATTAATTCTTGCACTCCATCTATTCTTACTCTAGGATCAAGTATTTTAGCAATTATAAATACATCGGGAATATATAAAAAATATTTCATCCATTTGACTTTCATTGAACTAATAACATTATATAATATTTCATTTGGATCACTGCAATCTAGAGTAATTGCAACTCTAACACATTGATCTAAAGCAAGAATAGAAGTAGGATAATAGGTACCGGATAATTGTGTAGTAGCTTCATTAAAAACTTACAACATCTCACATAAAGTAGCACATGAATCACATTGACTAGGAAATAAAGTAATACCACATTGTTCTTGTGCAAAAAAATTACATAATGCATTTTTATACTCATAAGATGCACTTAACATTTTATAAGTTGAGTTCCATCTAGTAGCAACATCAAGTGAAAACTTTTTAGGAGTAAGTTTATTAACTACACAAAAACTTTTCCATCTTTTTAAAACTTTTTGATGTCTAACCAAATAACCAAGTACATGTTTAATAGGAGCAACATGCGTTTTTAAAGAAGATAAACCGTCTTGAACACACAAATTTAAAATACGACAAAAACATCTTACATGAAAAAATCTACCACCAATTGATGGTTGACAAATTGCAATAAGTTCATCTAAACTAACAGATTAGCACTTGCATTATCAAATGAAATTGAAAATATTTTTGTAAGAATGTTGTACTTCTTGCAAAACCGCATTTAATTTTTAGAGCAATATTTATTTTTGTATGCTTAGTATCAAACTCTCTATATGCAATTAAACGTTTTTGAATTGTCCACGTATATCATCAATCAATGACAAGTAATGCCCATATAATTATGCTCTTGAAAATGATCACTCCAAATATCCGAACATATATAAATTTTTTGAGTTAATCTAGAAAACATGATAGTCATTTCATCTCTTATTTCTTTAGCATATTTTATCAATTTCACGAGTAATAGAAGATCGTGAAATTTTTTTTTTTAACGAAGGATTATAAGCCATAGTAATCCATTTTTCAAAAGCGAAGATCATTTGCAAATCGAAAAAGGAAGATGTTTAGGACAAATAAGTTTAGCTAATTCTCTTCTAAAGCAACCTTAACATTATATCTAAATAAACTAGTAGGATTACTTACTTCACCACCTTCAGAAGACGCCGTGAATCCACGTAGTTGCGTTTGAGATGTAGTCATTCCCAAGACTTCTTTATGTTTTACCAACAATTGTTTTTTAAATGTTCCATATCCACCACCTTTCTCAAAATGATAAACACTAGTGCAATAGTTACAATAAACTTTAAATATATTTACCTCATCGGGTTGCCACTTTTTTTGAAGTGAATGGTGAATATTTGGATCAAGAACTCTACATTTTCTTTCTCCGCCTTGAGGTGGAATGGCCTCCTCCTCCTCCACATTTTCTTCGTTTCCATGACCATGAGGACCATGACCATGAGTACTTTCTTGAGTACCACCACGAGGTTGTTGAAATTTTTCATTTGAAAAAGTGGCATCCGCATAACCGGGACCAAGACTCGCTTCTATTTCCTCCACACTCCATGGAATATTGAATTGTTCAAGAGGGAGGAGGAGGTGGAGAAAAAATCGGAAGTCATCGGACTCTTTCATTTTCCTCCTCTAGAAGATGATGATTCTCCTCTTCTTGACATTTTATTTTATGTAATATAAAATATAAAGTAAAGTAAAGTGTATATAATAATAATATAAACTCTATACTATAATGTATAAAATATATCAATATAGATAATATATGAAGTATGAATTATGAACTTTAATGAAGCTTATAATTTATAAAGTTAGAACTTGGAACTTAGAACAAGAGAATTAGAGAGATGAAGAAGAATTGATCAATTTGGATCAAGTTGGTGCAAGAAAATGAATACAAATGAGGGGTATTTATAGAGTTTGAGAAAATAAAAAAAAACAAAAAAAAACGGTAACTTTCATTTAAATCTCGACCATTGGATCAAAAAACGGTAACATTTGACTCAATCTCAACCATTGATTAAAAAAAAAAAAAGGCAAAAACCGGCGGAACCGGCGGTTCAATTTGATTCGGAACCGCCGGTTCGGGCGGTTCCAACGGATCATATTTCGTCCAACGGTGGCGAGAACCGGCGGTTCCGAGTTTGAACCGTGGAACCGCCCGGTTTCAACGGTCATATTTCGGTTCCAACGGCGGTTCGATTCGAAACCGCGGAACCGGGTTCAACCAAATGGGAACCGTGATTCTGGTTCAGATATAATTGAAATCGAATCGAAGCAAATACATCTGCGGTTTTCGATTCCGATTCTTCACGGTTCCGATTTATCCGGTTCGAACCGGTTCGGTTCCGGTTCCTTTGGGCAACTCTAGATGTGGGTAGATAAACCGCCTACGACCTTGGCTTGGTCAACAGCAAGGCTCGTGTGCACTTTGGTTGGTTGGTGTATGGTACTACAAACTTCATTCATTTTTATAATTTATTGTAGTGTATGATTATTTGTTATTATAAATATTACTATGATTTTGAGTTAAAATTATTTTGTTCATAATAAATATTCAAAATAATTTACTTGTGTATTAAAAAATAAAAAATGTACCGTTTCTATTAAAAAGTACTCCCTCTATACCGCGATTACTTGAACACTTGTCTTATTTGGACGTCCCAACATTATTTGAACATTTTCAAAATGGAAATAAATATAATATGAGTTGGTCTAGTGTGTAAATTTGTATAGATGAAAATCTATAAAATTGCCATAAATCAACCAACTACGCCCTAAACACTAAATAATTAACCCTAAATTATGACCTATTTGAGCTGGGTGAACCTTGAACTAATCGAACCGAGTGAACCATGAACCACTTAATTTTGTATTACATTCATCAATTATAGAATTTAGTTGAAAATTAAAGTTTTTGCATCTATATAAATTTGCACACTAGACTTTGTCAATATAATATTATTACACTTACAAAACCTTTATTTTATTTCACTAAAACTCACTTTACTTGGTTTACGTGTTATTTTCAGTGTTCAAGTTTTCGTGGGACGGATGGAGTAAGTAGTATTGCGGTAATGCCACGTTCCTATTTTAAAATAAAAAAAAATATAGAAATAGAAATAAATGGGAAAGAAGGAGAAATTCATGTCGGCAGGGAAGGTAAAGTTACTCACTATAATATAATAATGTCAAAGACTTCTCTAAGAAGTTTGGGCAATTAAACAAAAAATAAAAAAATGGAAAAAAAAAATCCTCAAATCATGCCCCCCCACCCCTCCTCAACACACATAAAAAAAACTTGAGTGGATGACTTTCTTGTGCAAAATCTAAAGCTCATATACGAGTAGGTAAAAAAAAAAAAAATCATTACTTGGAGTGCAAAATAGACACCAGACCAAATTGACTTTTTTACCCTTAATTTCGGACTTGTTCAGTTATGGTCACGTGATCGGTTTGAAATCAACATCACCCTCAGAAAAAGGACAGTCATTTCTCAGTTTTGCAGATCACGTGAACCATAACATTGGGGGTTTACTCTTTCTTCCCCATTTTCTCACTCTTTCTGCCAAAATTACTTCACTCTTTCTCCAATTATTTCGTCTCTGGAATTTGCAGCGGTGGAGAAGCAACAAAAAATAAGTGATTTTTTGTCGATTCAACCTTGAAAAAGCTAGAATCGTGCGTTTGTTCTTCATATTTTTCGATTTTTGCTTTTTCTCTTACCTGTAAGCGATTTATTGAATTTTTCTACTGATTTTTTCGATTTTTCTGTCAAGTTTTCAAAAATAGGGTTCACCTCCTTCTTCATATACTATTGGTTGTTGCTTTTTCGCTGTCAAGGTTGAGATTTTTAGGGTGGGTTTTCAAAAAATTTCTGTTTTCCTTTGATATTTTAAAATATATGATTCGATTTTGTTAAATCACAACTACATTTTGAGTTTTTTGTTCAGGTTTCTCAATAAATTGATGCATTTTGAATTTATGACCGTATTTTCGTTTTTTGTCCGTGCATTTTTTGAAAAATAGGGTTCTTGGCCTATTTTTTTCAATTTATGTTATACTGATTTGGTTTTTTTTTTTAGGGAGTAAAGAGCATGGTTAAACGAAAGGGGAATGTACAACCAGGATCCTCAAAAACTAAAAGGTGGAAAGAAGATAAAAAAAAGAACCAGAACAAGGTACTGTAGAACATTTTATTTTCTTGAATTAATTTGTTCTGGTTTTTCCTTACTATTAAATTTTGGTTAACTGAAGCTTTTGGGAGAAAAGGAACTCGTTCAAGAGCCTCTAAGACAAAACAGAAGGGTGAGTTTCTACATGAACTTCTTCATGTATTTTTTACAAATATGCATCTTAAAAAGATGAACATGTGCATGTCAACTGTAATGAAAATTTATACTTTGTATATTTTTTTTAGGTAAAATTGAGAAACAATATAGTGAATCTTCATCTGACTCAGGTATTTTTTTCTTGTGTTTTTTTTAATTGTTTTAATCAGTTTTATATCTGATCCTTATTTTGTTTTTTCATTCATTCGGTTTCTGTTTATATCTAATCAATTTTATATCTAATCCTTTTTTTTTTATTGTTCAAGTTGCCAACTCCGGTTGATAGTATTAAACAGGTGGAGAGTTCGATTGATTGTGGGTTAATCGTACTGAAAAGATCTGCAATTAAGAAGGTTTACTCTGATAACATTGCTGGTAACTATTGGAAGAAGATGGTTGAGTCGTTTCTTAATTCAACGTCTCTATCTGTTTGACTTGATCTGGTAATTACATGTGAACAATTTTAGAAGGTGTTGGTATCTGGCCACAAACTGATAATCATGTTTTATATTGTAGTGACATTTATTTTGGTAAGAATTGGTAACTGTTGAATGTTTTTTGTAAGGATTCATATGTTGTGACAATATGTTTATGTAGCAATGGTATGGTTGTTAATTTTTGTGGATGATTTGAATGAATTTCAATTGGAATTGTGTAGCTTTACACAACTGCTCTTCTAGGTGAACATGTTCGCACATGGAACATGAACATGTTCATGTTAATGGAATTATAAACCCATAATTATATATAGAATAAAGTATTGACTTATGTGGGTGATATAACACTTAACATGTTGAATATGGCCAAGGAGGCCCCACATGGGGGTAATATGCCTAAGGAGGCCCCACATGTTGCATATGACCATTGAATGTGGGGGTAAGGAAGCCCCCCATACTTATATGACCGTTGGCATGACAAATGTGATTGGAACAAAAAAAATATTACCGTTGGAATCGTTCACACCTTATATATATGAGTCAGAATAGATGGAAACTTGATTGCACTACCACCAAATATTAAAACTGATATAAATCATCGCATAATAAACAACAAACAAAGCATGTTGTGCTCAAGCAATAGCAACTCAAATGCAAAATTCCTTCAGTATACTACTTGCGAGTGTCGGAAATGCGGGCAATTTACATATATATTTTTATAAAAATTTCAAAATTACATATTTTCATCCCCATTTCGACACGAAGATATGCATAAAATAAATGCACTGGTTCATTAAATACATACAAATATTCATTAATTCGATGAACATGCATCTCCAACTTAGTAACTAGGATCATGACTTGATTGACTCGGTGACTCGGAGACGCTCCTCCACCACGAACTCAGTGAGTCGGAGATCAAATGAATTTATGAACCTCCGGTTTCAGATCACAGATCCTCTATCTGCATCCCTGCTGCCGCCCACCTCCGCTGCAACAATCAGCAAATGTGAAACTCCAAACCTCCAAAACCAAAACAACAAATGGAGAAGATAATGTAGTTACAGAATGACAAAAAAAGACGAAAAAACTGAGCAAGATGAATCAAAATCATTTAACCCAACAAGGTACAATCCTAAATAATAATTTAGGTCATACACAATTTAATTGATAGTAAAACGAACAGAGTAATGCCGCCAAGTAACACCCAAACAAGATCTGCTTTGTTCAAAAAATTGAGAAACAAGATCAGTTTAATAAAAAAAAAAGATTTGAAAAACAAGATCAAACCCACAACTCAAACAACAACAAAAAAATTAAAAAATTCTCAACACGCAGATCCAACCACCTATTGTTCAAAATAATTGTCATACCCATAAAATTCAAACACATAGGTTAATTATATATATATATATATATATATATATATATAATAGGACACGTAATATGTTTAATAATTATATACTACAACCTGCATAATATTTTTTTAAGGAAAGCCCATTAGTTTTGGACTTCAATTATTTTTGCATTTTGCTTCTTGTAGAATATTTAGAGGGCCTTTGTTAGCCCAAGCCCATAAATTAATTATATGTAAACCGTGGGATAAGACTGAAAGTCCCATTCTTCACCCTTAAGTACATTTCGGCTGAGAGGGGATAAGAACTTTTCTAGACTTAGGTCTCCGATTGATAGGTCAAGCTGAGCCACTAATTTAGTAAACTAATTGGTAGGACATATAAGAAATCGGCGGACCCGGTCCCGGTTAGCCCGCCACTAATAAACATGTGAATCACTGTTCACAACTATCTTATTAATACCACCAACTTGATGGTTTAATTTTAAAGTGACTTCTACATTGATTTGGGCATTCACCCTTTCTTCACACCATTCATCCATCATCGTCACCTCCACCGACCGCCATCATCACTTCCGCCATTGTCACCTCCGCCATCTGCGTCATCCTCCGCCACGCCGAATCGAAGCTCTTCATCGTCGATTGTCAATTGGAATCGGTGGTAATTGAAGCGATTAATTTGTTCCCACTGTCACCGCCCTGCTTCGCAAGTTTCCCCTTCCAAATTGCGGGCCTGAAGGCTTCATTATGTGGGTACCCTGCATCTGGGTTCATCCTCAATTGCAGCGATAATGGTTTTCAAGTTCTTAAATTGGGCGAATCTGAATATGCAATCGAAGATATTTTCTACTTGAATCGATCTTAAATTGGGCGAATCTGAATATGCTAGCGATTGCAGTGATTGCAGATTGAGTGGTGGAAATTGCGGATTCAACGAGACGAAATTTATTTTCAGGTGCTTCTGGTAATTGAGTTTCTTTAATGTTTAGATCTTTAATTCAGGATTGGAATTGGGATTCAACGAGACGGAATTCTGTTTAATTAAGGATGGGAGTTGGGTTTCCTTAAGATTTATTAATTCTTTTTTAGATCTTGTGGTAGTTTTGCAACAATTTTGATGATATATTGGTGGAAATTTGTTACATAAATTTGTTGCTGAATTTTGCTACTGTAATTTGTTGCTGAATTTGTTATGAAGGGTGATGTTGAAGATGACGACGGTGGTGGTAAAAATTGCTGCTAATTTGTGTCCTTGAAGATGAAGGATAAATTAGTAATTTGTTAATATTTTAATTTTTTTTTTTTTTTTATTCACATTTAAAATAACTTACTAATCAACATATAACTTTTTAACACCCTCTTTTTAATAATTCCTACCAATCATTTTAATAGCATTTCTCTTCATTAAAATAATCATGGGCTATGTTGCATCGATGCGGGTGCGGGGGCGATAAGATACGGGTACGGGGATACGGATTTTCAAAAAAATTAGAGTGCGATACGGCAATGATACGTCTGTTTATTTATATTTTATTATATATAACACCTATAAAATATATGAAAATTTTAAAATTAATATATCAAATGTATGTAATTTACATAAAACTTAAGCATTTTTAATAATTTAATGTAATTAAGTAACAAAAACATTAATTCAAATAACATTAGCTCAATACATAAGTTATACTAAGGAATTCATTAAAAAATAAGTGATATATTTTCAGTTTAAATTATATAAATAATAATATTCAATTCAAATAACACATTTAGTACTTAATAATATGATCATATAGAGTTTTAGTCTTGAAAATTTGTAAAAATAAACAAAAAAAAATGAATAAAAATGATTTTTTCTAAAAAAAATAACCCTTCACGCACCGGATACGCGTATCCAGCATATTGGATACGCGTATCCTATTTTTTTTTTAAAAATTATTCACAGATTCGCCACGTGGCGTATCCGGTGTAAATCTCACGCGAATCGCACCCGCACCCACGCCCTAGAAGTATCCGATACAGTGCGGTGGGTTTTTTAGAAGAAACTGTGCATCATAGGTCATGGGACAAATATTTCTACAATTTTTGTAGGGCTACCAAAGTGGCAAGAATTATCGAGTCTCTCTCACTCTTCATGTTTTCTCCCGGTAAACTTCAGTTCTTGAGTATTTTAATTTTACCTCTAGAAATATTTAGTAAAGTTTTTACCTTGATTTTCTGTTATTAATTTTGATTTAGAGCAGGATTTTTAATTAAATAAATCACTGTGTTAAACCCAAATTATTTTGGTTCTAAACTTTTAATTTTGATTTAAACCTGAACAACTGGTAGTGTTGCTTGTGAGTTTCGAAAAAAGGGGGCAGCCATATATTTTGTTCCTAAACCCCTGTTTTTCTCACTTGAACCATACCTTTAAATATTTATATATTTGTTTCAAGGATTAGAAATGTTGTGGTAAAAAAGGGATGAAAGTTGCATCTTCTATTTCAACAAATTAAATGTGTCAAGCCTTTTGTTTCTATAATTTAATATTATTTCCCATAAAGCCAATCAAGGTTCACAGCTTATGTCTCTATTTCCCATTATTTTATTTCAAGTTTTATAAGTTCAATTCATCTGGTATTATGATTCAAATTAAGAGCAGCAACCTATATGTTTGTTTAGCTAGTTAACATGTCGTCCAGTTTAGACCTAATCTAGTTAATTATAATAAATTATAAATTAAGATACTAAGTGCACACTATTTATTAAAAATAGAAATAAAACTTATTAATTTATCAAATAAGATTATAAGTCTCGTTATTTTAATAATTTAGGTTGTTGTAGCCATAATAATCAGTCAGCAGCCACGTGACAAATGACGATAACGTGGCAAATGGTGATGACGTGGCGGCTAGAACCAAGTTTAGCTGAAGAGTACGAGATGCCGAGGACTGCCCTCACAGGGCGACCTGACGACGAGCAAAGAAGATCAAGCTTGCCTTAACGAGCGACCTCCCCCGAAGAGGGTCCGCAGGCGAGGTCAAAAAGAGAAGAATAGAGGTCGGTTGACTGGGCGACTGTTGAGATTATACTGGAAAGTATGCTTTTACTTTGTATAATCGAAACTGAATTTTCAGACTTATTTACTGAAATAAATTGTTTATCACTGATGCTTTAAATATTATCGAATGTTACATATATTTCTTTGCATAATTGTTCAATAAGTCGTACGTGTTACATTGTAGTTAATTTAGTGATACCAGATCACAGAAGATTAAATTAACAGTCCCTTGTAACTAAAAGTACGCTATTCACGACCTAGATGAAAATGAACAACCCATCGTGACAGGTTGAAGTGTAAGGCTCAGATTGACTTGTCTTGACCAAGAGATTTACACTAGTGCATGGTGATGATGATTGAATATGACCTACATGAGGATAAATTCTTGGCCCGAACAAGGAAGAATTAGACCTCAGTGGTTCGTTATTTCTTAACATTCGTTCCTTAAATAGGATCACGTGGGATTGGTAACTATTGCTTTGACTTATCATGGGTAGCGAATCAATGAGATTCAATACTTTTTATCTTGGACAATATTATTAGTCACATGTGATTGCTAAGATTTATCTGAAGAATGGGTCGTGCAAAATACGCTTGTTTGATTTTCCCCTTGGGAGGTTCATAAGTTTTATCATGCCAAATCTTGCAAGTGGAATTAGTTTAGGTATGGATAATAATGTTGAACCGATTTCCTTGACCAAGGATAAAAGATATTAATTAATTAGAAAGCTATTTGGTGGCTTGAATTAATTAATGGGCTAGATAATCTTAAACACGGAAATAATGACCGGGAGCCATATTTGTAATATGGGTTAAGATGGATAGTCAATATTAATTATGTAGTGAGATTAATTAATATTTATGGGCTTGAATAATATTGTGGCTCAATATTAGATATTCAAGGTCCATTAGAAGGTCCAATCTTAATTCTCCTAAAGGCCCCCAGGTAGCAAAAGATATAGTCCAATAACCTGAAAAAAGGTGATTAAAATAAAATAAATATTGTTGCTTAATTTTTCCTAATATTTCGAAAATTATGGATAAAGTTGGGAGAAAGATTTTCTTTGAATTTTGTTATGGAATGAAGATATGTATTCTTAGAATACAAGATTATCTCATTAAATTCAAGAAATCTCCCACTTGGTTATTCATAGTGATATTTTGAAAATTTTGAAATATATATGGGCAAGAAAGATTTTCTTGATTTTCTTAAAAAGATATTATGGAAGATATGTATTTCTTGAAATACAAGAATATCTCATAAATTCAAGAAGATCCAAATCTTGGAATCTTGCACATAAATTTCAAAAATTCCATAATAATAGAGAAGGTGGGATTTTTGTGGAATATTATAATTATGGGAAAAAGAATATAGGAGATATATTCAAGATTTCTTGGAGATCAAGAAAAGGTTTTCCCACATTATTTTATCACTAAATTTTCGTCCCCTCTCCTCTATAAATAGGGGATGAATGGTTCATTCAAATGACACCACCTAAAAAATGGTTTTTCGGAAAAATATCAGCGTCGATAAAATATCAAATATTTTGTAACGTCGACAAATTGTATTTTTTTTAAAAACGACAATTGTGAGTAGTGTACAATTCCATGTGCTGGTGGTGCAACATATTTATTTTTCCTTTTGTTAAATCGTTCACAAGAATCCTTCCATCGGATAGTAGAACGAGGACTAAGGGAATACTTGGGAAGTCCTTGCGGTTAGTCACCATACCATACCGCTTTGCCATCCCAAGAATGCGTTCACGTAAACTCGTAGAATTCCGCATGCGTAGGTTTTACGTGAATTATTATATGCATGATATGTTGTTGGATTATTATTTGAATTAATATAGGATTAATTCATGCTAGTAATAATTAAATAATTAAATTTGTATTTAAATATTCACCCCGAATAGATCTGTGCAACTTATTCCCCAACAGCTACCGCCCCCGAGGTCGCCCCACGAGCAAGGTCGGCATCCTTATATCGAAGACAAGCAAGATTCCCAGTGTTCGTTATGGAAATAGAGATCTTACACATCTATTAAAGATCCAAACGAAAATTTAGTGTATCTTGTATTTTCTTGTTTAGAAGGCCCATTAAGTGGCCCATTAGGGTTTTCATCTTTGTACCTTGTAATCATTATAAATAGGGGATAAACCCCAAAAGAAAGAGACACGAAAAATACATAGGAAAAAGATAGTAAAATATCCTGGCTTGGCATGCCCCCAGACGTAGTCCTTCCAGACGAACTGGGTCAATAAATTTTTTCGTTCTTTATGTCTTTCAGTCATTTGTTCATTTAGAATTCATATATTACTTGTTTGTAGCCCTAGATGTAAAATTTAGGTTACAACAATTGGCGCCGTCTGTGGGAATCATCAATCGAATATTCAATGAAAATTCGTTAGGACCCAAAAATAAGAAATCGGGATGAAACACTCACTTTTCATCCAAGATCCATACCCAGATTTCACAAAAAACATTACATTCATACAAGTTGTTCATCGAAAAATCCGAAACCAAAATCCAGTAGAAGTCATCGAGAATTCAGGATTTTGGACCCCATGATCTGCCCATTGAGTGGAAGATCAAGTCTCCAGAACCCAGGATATGAAGCCACTACTCGTGCGACATCCAGAAATCGCAGCAGCAGCGCCGCTTCTTGAATCGGTGCACCGCATTTCTCAGATCGGCGCGCCGCCCCGCCACGATTTCCGGCAAGTTGTCGATTGCGGGTCGCCGTCGCATCGCCTCTGTCCTAGCCAGGATATCGCCCAAGAGCGCCGCGTCATTGCTTTCTACAAATTGCCCCATACCTGAAGCCTCCATGCTCAAATCGGCGCCAAAAACCGCGTAGTGAAAACAACGAAAGAAGAAAGATGGCGTCTCATTGCAGATATCAAACCCAGCGCCTTCCAAATTCAACCAAGACTCCGGAGCCACCGTTTCCATTTGCCGCTTAGACCGTGTTGTAAATTAATTAATTTAATATATTTCAAAAATATTTTTAATTGTCAATATTTTTCCACCAAGTTTGTTATCTATCTTCTCTCAACAAATAACAATATTTATCTCCTATTTCTTCTCAACAAAGAAGAATACTTATCTTATAAAACAAACTCACGTCAGTTTCTCCCAATCATATTTTTCGGTCAAATTCTTTATTCCTCTCTTCCTCCTACTTCCTTGGAAAAAGACTTGTCATTTAAAACTTGCAGTTGCAACCTTTGTGGGTGGAATAAGTCCACTTCTTATCAACTATGCCAACGTGCATCTCTATATATATACAACATATATTTTCGTGAATAAGGGAAAAAGTGTGACACATTAATTTTTCTACGTCTCTATAATACTGCTGTTAATATTTTGTTTGCTCCCGATCCTAGGTTTATCCTAGAAGACTTGTTGAATCCTGGGGGATTGCTAAGTGTAAATCCTTAAGGACAGTGCATTTCAAACACGCCTCAAGTGGTTTTCCTTTGATCTTCGTTTTTATCTTTTTCCTGTTTTATTTTGATCGTTGGATTTCCTAATATTTCAACAATCTTAAGGATTTACAATCACCAAATTCAATTTTTGTTCTACCGATAAAATCATCCTACTTGTTGATTCTTCTTTTTATCGTATTCAAAGAGGACCAGTTGATTATGTCCCTTTTGTAGCGTAACATATCAGAACTTTTGAGAACTCTTAACTTCTACCTATTGAGTCTTCATATTATAATTGTGTCTCGGGTAGCGCTGCATTCGATGGATCAAGCGGCTCTTAATGATAAATCAGACGATTAAGGCTCGGAAAGCAGTTGCAGCTTGGAATCAGATAATTCTCAGATCCCGAAATTCAGGATGCAGTTATATAGCTTGGAATCAGATAATTCTCAGATCCCGAAATTCAGGATGCAGTTATAAACAAGTATGAGTGCAGGAAAAATCGGTATGGCCATAAACCCTAATTAATTATCTCTAAGTGTGTTATATTATGAAAATATATATTTGGGAGGCTATTCTGAAAATTGTGCTCATGTAAATGTGTGATTGCCTTGAACTGTAGCACGCGTAAAGATATGTGGTCTGCGAGCAGGTACTCTATTTCCTCTGAATGTGCTTGTGTTTATGTGTATCTGGTTGGTTTACATTATTTGCCAAGTTGGGTTTATTCATATACTATTGTATAACATATATAGTGTTAGTTTTTGCTTATATAATTGAGCATTCACATGTTATATGCTGTATAATTTATACGTTTCCTACTTTTGTATTTTCAAAAACTGGTGTCTAAGGACTCCTCCTAGTTATATGTGTGTGCACGGAAAATAAAAATTTTAAATGAAAATTTGGTCTGATTGTTGTCGGTTTTTATCCTTTAAAAGGAGTAGTGGTTTATTTTTTAATTTAGGTTTTCAAAAGAATAGAAAAAATAATAAAATATGTTAGCATTCACTCTTTATTGCATGTGGTTTTCCATTTGATTGTGGCCATATATGTGTAAATATATATGTACAGTAGGTTTAGAGAAAATAAAAAAATGAATTTCACATTGTCTTCTTATCTTTTCAATTCATGAAGCTATCTTTAGTCTTCATTGTTTAAGAAAATAAATAATTTCTTCATTCATGTGGCTTTAAATTTGATGAGCGTTGATGTCAACCTTAGAGTTGTTTTCTTTAATTCAAATTGATGTAACACTGTGACATTTATTTGGATGTTAATTTTTTTTTTTTGCAATGAGTTTGATATTTTAAAATGTTTAGTTTAAAGTATAAGGATGTCTTGCTCAAATTATGTTAGACATTGATTTTTTGAGTTGAAGAATGTATTGGATGATAATTAATCATATTGTTGAGACAAATAATGTTGAATTATTTGTATTTGTATTCTTTGGTTGATAAAGTAATTTCTCATGCACCTTTTGATAATAGAATTGATCATTTTATTGAGCGAAAAAGATTTTTGCAAATGATCTTTTTGATACTTATCCTGTTGAGAAGGGTTTCGGAAAATTTTCAAATTATATTATTTCAACTAATTCAATATTTTTGAAAGATTATTTCTATTGAATGTGTGCCTTTGAAGAAAAATAAAAACTTGTCTTTTAAATGATTTATCACTCGAGTTGTAAATTTATTGATTATGAATGGATTCTTAAAATAGTTTTGACACATTTTTATAGGCGTCTACATTTTCGTCCATTCAAGATTTAGTGTTTTGCCTACTGATTTCAAACCTTTTATTCATCAAATGGACGTCAAAACAATTATTAAATAGAGATTTAGATTATAAGATTTATACGAGTGGCATGAGAAATGTGATCAAGTTTGTTATTTAGTGATTTTACTTCTCTTGAAGTAGATGGTAGTGTACATACAAAATTTGTTGATGAAAAATCTAGGTGATCTTGTGGCTCACCTTGAGTTTGCACAAGTTATTGAGAATTTGATGCACAAACTATAATTGTTAAACATATTATAGTGTTTGGTTTATAGTCCAAAAGACACCAGATTCGATGCATTCCAATTAGATAGTGTTATAGTGTTAAACATATTATGCTCTGAAATTATTTGGCAATGAGGCCATGAAGCTAAGAAATTGCTTAGCTTGCATTCCAATTTGATGAGAAACAAACACTCTGTTGTCGATGCTTTGTGATTGCTAAGAAGCAATAACCATTGGTAAGAATAAAACTTTAAATGGTAAAATAGGTATATTCGTACGAAATTAAGTGGTTAGCCAGTTGGTAGAAGATGAAATGATTTGACTAGTCTTAATTGAAGAGGAATGAGACAAGCCAATTGAAAATTAACAGTGGTGGGAACCCAACCTTTGTGATTGGAGATCCCATGAATAAGGTTCATATGGGTAATAACAAGCTACTTGTTAGTTCTGCTAGCACCTTAAATTATATCCCTTCCTAAAGTGTGTAATGCTTAAATACAAATAATTTTTAAAATGAGTGTGGTGCTTTACTGCAAATAGAGAGGATAAGCTAAAAGCTTTTAATGAGTCATAGCCCTTATGGGTGGTATATTATTTGCAGAATATACTTTGATGAACTCACCTATATGAGTGTGGAGTGGGGCCGCTCCTATGAGACAATGACTAAGTCTCTAGAGCACTCATGAATAACCAGGCACGCGCATGGCCTATTCGCGCACAACCGCGTTGAGCAACAAAATATATACATGTAATGTGAAGGGTAAGCAATTTAAGTTACAACAATGAGTTATTGGTTCATAGAAGCTATATGCTTCACCGATGCTCAGTAATTTATACCTTATCTCTTCTAGGTCTGGTTCATAGTCCAAAAGACACCAGATTCGATGCATTACATAGTCCTGTGATACCCAACTATTTTATTTTATTTTGGCATTTTATAAATCTTCTTCCTCGAGACTTTATAAATGATTTTATAAATATTTTTGAAATAGGTGGAGATTGTTGTAAATTAATTAATTTAATGTATTTCAAAAATATTTTTAATTGTCAATATTTTTCCACCAAGTTTGTTATCTATCTTCTCTCATCAAATAACAATATTTATCTCATATTTCTTCTCAACAGAGAAGAATACTTATCTTATAAAACAAACTCACGTCAGTTTCTCCCAATCATATTTTTCGGTCAAATCCTTTATTCCTCTCTTCCTCATACTTCCTTGGAAAAAGACTTGTCATTTAAAACTTGCAGTTGCAACCTTTGTGGGTGGAATAAGTCCACTTCTTATCAACTATGCCAACGTGCATCTCTATATATATACAACATATATTTTCGTGAATAAGGGAAAAAGTGTGTGGCATTAATTTTTTCTGCCTCTATAATCTTTGTTGGGTTAGTATTTTGTTTCTTTCACGATCACAGGTTTATCACCAGAAAACATTGAATCACGAGAGATTCTTTAAGTGTAAATCATGGGACCGGTCGATTTCAATGCAAGACGCCCAGTGGTTTCGCTTTTGATCTTCGTTTTTATATTTTTCCTGTTTTATTTTGATCGTTGGATTTCCTAATATTTCAACGAATATTGAGGAGTTATCACGGCGCGTGAATTTGGGGGCACGAATCGCGCAGCGTCGTTGAATTGGAAAGAATGAGATGCACGTGATTCCTGGTCAGCGAGCGGATTTTATGGAGATGAGGACGGCGAGATTTCCTCTTACGAGGAAGAAAGGGCGTAAATCTGCTTCAAGAAGGGTAGGCCCGATTCTTTTTTCTCCAGGAAGTTACTTGGGTTTCATTTTATTTTGGGCCATGTACTTGTTAGTAAGGAAACGTCGGCTTCAGTTGGTATTGGGCTCAGGCCAACATTTATTTTGAAATCATAAGTTGCTAAGCCCAGTTTTGGATTGATGGAATATATGGTTGGGCCAATTATTTGCTGGTGGTATCTCGGCCCAACCGCAATAATAATAATTTTTTGGGCCAGAAACGTTATTTGTTAACTAGTATTTTCGGCCCAAATAATTTTTTTAAAATAATGTATAACTTGATATCTAACGGGTTATTTATTTTTTACGAGGAAAAAAAAATACTCGTGACTCTCGCAAAGGAAAATTGCACGGGCGAAGCCTCGGGGGCAACTCAAAGAATCTACGGGCAGTTCTTTAGCCCACTCACATCAGGTTCTATTTCCTTTACTTCCTTTTAATATATGTTACAATGTTCATACTTTCACATATATTAAAAGGCGGAATATATATGTGCTTATATCTCGAGTTATTCGAGTTAATTTCAGAACACTAGTTGACGTTAGAAACTCGGTCTAGCATGTCTAAATTTGGAGGGTTAATTAAAACAAACTCCAAATCCTTATTTTTCACTAATAACATAAACCTTAGAAAAGGAAGATACTCAAATTCCTAAAGTCGCGGTCTCAAACAAGCAAACCCGACAATCTCAAGTTTGCGAGGTCGCGATTTTAAACAAATGACCCTGTCGACCCCGACAGGCGCAATGGTCAAACCAGAAGGCAATCAAGTCGCAACTTAAGTAAGACGAAAAATTAGCCCTTCAAAATCACAAGTCAAAAAGGGTTGTAATCTAAAAAATGACCTCGAAAGACGACCCTTCTTATATCAAACAAATATCCCAATCCAAGTTGACACCGAGTTAAAGCACTTGGCTAAAGTCACATTTCGGAATATCCTCCAGCTCACAGCCATGACTTTTGAATCCCAGAGTCGATGAGGTCGCGGCCTAAACAGCTCGATTTTTGTCACGACTTCATAAGATGACAAGAACAAGTTCATTTAAATCGTAATGTCAATAAGACGATAAGAACACAACTCGTTTCATAGTCGCATAAGTTATTTAAGTCACAGGCAAACAGTCTGAAACGACTATAAACCCATACAGTCCGGAAAAACTATAAACCTACACAGTCCATAATGACTATAAACCTATATGCCAACCTTCTTTCACATTCTTGAAACAACAAATCGCTCTGGTACAAACGATCTAAACAAACGAGAATCAAATCTCGATCCCAGGGCAAGACCCTAGGGATCCCAAACCTTTGCACATCTATGAAAGATGTTTTTAAACAGATATCAAAACCCGATCTTGGGGGCGAAGAAATCTCCAAGGTTATTTTATACCACAAAAATCGAAAAAGATCTTGTTAATAATCTCGAAATTCAAGTCTCCTTTTCAAATACTGATAAAAATCAGTTTTACCAAAAAATATCAGAAACATTTTCTGACCTCCTAATAATATCTTTACAAAATTTTTGAGTCTTTAAACCTAAATCTCTCTCTCCCAAAGAATTTCCTCAAATGGTCAAACAAACCATGACACTACCGCCTTCTTGGCGATGACTTTGTCCGCCTATACGACGTCGACCTGCCCGCCTCCTCGGCACTGGCATTCCGCCTCCTAAGGCGATGACTTTGTCCACCTTCATTGGCGTCGACCTGCCCGCCTCCTTGGCGCTGGCATTCCGCCTCCTAAGGCGATGACTTTTTCCACCTATACGGCGTCGACCTACCCGCCTCCTCGGCGCTGGCATTCCGCCTCCTAAGGCGATGACTTTGCCCGCCTTCATTGGCGTCGACCTGCCCGCCTCCTTGGCGCTGGCATTCCGCCTCCTAAGGCGATGACTTTGTCCGCCTATACGACGTCGACCTGCCCGCCTCCTCGACGCTGGCATTTCGCCTCCTAAGTCGATGACTTTATCCGCCTTCATTGGCGTCGACCTGCCCGCCTCCTCGGCGCTGGCATTCCGCCTCCTAAGGCGATGACTTTATCCGCCTTCATTGGCGTCGACCTACCCGCCTCCTTGGCGCTGGCATTCTGCCTCCTAAGGCGATGACTTTGTCGCCTATACGGCGTCGACACCCTGCCCACCTCCTCGGCTCTGGCATTCCGCCTCCTAAGGCGATGACTTTGTCCGCCTTCATTGGCATCGACCTGTCTGCCTTCTCGGCATCGGCTTTTCGCATATTCAGCAAGGTTCACTGGTTTTATCTATCATGAGCTAACAGAAGTCGCAACATTGTACTAGTTTGGCCAAGTCAAATAAAATATTACCTTTCTTTTCATAATTCCTGGGTGTTAAACCGAAGGAGATCGCATGAATAAACATCGAACCCCCGAGGTACGACTTTCGACATAATGGCGGTGAGATCGCCACCCTAGCAGGTGCGATCCTCCCCCGACTTTGTAAGACGACTAAGCAAAAGTTCGTAAATAAGCTTCATCCAAATAAGACGGCAAGAACATATGCAATTTTAAAGTCGCATAAGGAAATCAAGTCGGCATGCTAAAGGTAGAAAAAGAAATGAGTTTCATTTACGGAAGGCCCAAAGGCTAGATACATAAAGTCGTGAACTGCTCGGCCAGAAATGGTCATCGGCGAGCACAGAATAGACTCGTACAAAGAGATTCAACTCAAAGTGCAAGCACAGAAAAGACTCGCACAAAGAGGTTCAACTCAAAGTGCGAGCACAAAATAGACTCGCACAAAGAGGTTCAACTCAAAGTGCGAGCACAGAATAGACTAGCACAAAGAGATTCAACTCAAAGTGCGAGCACAGAATACACTAGCACAAAGAGAGTCAACTCAAAGTGCGAGCACAGAATAGACTAGCACAAAGAGATTCAACTCAAAGTGTGAGCACAGAATACACTCGCACAAAGAGATTCAACTCAAAGTGCGAGCACAGAAAAGACTCGCACAAAGAGGTTCAACTCAAAGTGCGAGCACAGAAAAGACTCGCACAGAGAGATTCAACTCAAAGTGCGAGCACAGAAAAGACTCGCACAAAGAGGTTCAACTCAAAGTGCGAGAACAGAATAGACTCGCACAAAGAGGTTCAACTCAAAGTGCGAGCACAGAAAAGACTCGCACAAAGAGGTTCAACTCAAAGTGCGAGCACAGAATAGACTCGCGCAAAGAGGTTCAACTCAAAGTGCGAGCACATAATAGACTCTCACAAAGAGATTCAACTCAACGTGCGAGCACAAAAAAGACTCGCACGGAGAGGTTCAACTCAAAGTGCGAGCACAAAAAAGACTCGCACGGAGAGGTTCAACTCAAAGTGCGAGCATAGATGAGGCTCGCACAGAGAGATTCACCTCAAAGTGCGAGCACCGACTAAGACTCTTGACGAGCCCCGGCCTCTTAACGAGCTCAATCTCGGCAAATAACCATCTCAGATGCGAATAACCCCCCGACTCGGGGGCACGAGGGAGAACCGAGCCCGCTAAAACACGACCAAGTCTGATGTTGAAGATCCAAACTTAATACCAGAAGTATTATGATCAAAGTGTGAACAATCAATACCTCATGAAGGCATTCAGAACATGCACAGGGCAGAGAATGCAACCTCAAGGGCGGAAATCAGATAACTCATTAGTGTTGGGGAATTATTTGCACGAATCTATTCGGGATGAATATTTAAATACAAATTTAATTCTAACAATTATTACTAGCATGAATTAATCCTATATTAATTCAAATAATAATTCAACAACAAATCATGCATATAAACAGTTCACATAAATCCTACGCATGCGGAATTGCTACGGGTTTACGTGAACTAACGTCTTGGAGTGGCAATGGTCTCGCCGATAAAAACACACCAAAAAGCATTCCCAAGTATTCCCTAGTCCTTGCTCGTCAATCTGGTGGAAGGAAGCTCGCGAACAATTAACAAAAGGGAAAATAAAAATTTGTTGCACCACCTTTGTAGATTTACTAATTTTTCCAGCACATGGAATTGTACTTGGGAATGAAACATTCATCCCCTATTTATAGAGGGGTGTTGGACGATTTTTTGGCATGGAATAGGGGAAAAGATTTTTTTTCTTGATCTCCAAGAAATCTTGAATATATCTCCTATATTCTTTTCTCCATAATTAAAATATTCCATAAAAATCACAACTCCTCTTGTTATGGGAATTTTCGAAAAAATAAGGATCAAGATTCCAAGATTTGGATCTTCTTGAATTTATGAGATATTCCTGTATTCCAAGAATACATATCTTCCATAATATCTTTTCAAGAAAATCAAGAAAATCTTTCTTTCCCTTATTCTTTCAAGATTTTCGAAATTTACATAGTAAGTAACCAAGTGGGAGATTTCTTGAATTTAATGAGATAATCTTGTATTCCAAGAATACTTATCTTCATTCCATAACAAAATTCAAAGAAAATATTTCTCCTTCTTTTATTTACTATTTTCGAAAAATAGGAAAAATAGCAACAAATATTTATTTTATTTTTAAACACCTTTTTCAGTTATTGGACTTTATGTTGGGCTACTTGAGGGGCCTTTAGGAGAATTAAGATTGAACCTTCCAATGGATCTTGAATTATCAATATTGAGCCACAATATTATTCAAGCCCATAAATATTAATTAATCCCACTACATAATTAATATTGCACTATCCATCTTAACCCATATTACAGTCAATATGGCTCCCGGTTATTATTTTCCGTGTTTAAGATTATCTAGCCCATTAATTAATTCAAGCTACTGAAATAGCTTTCCATTAATTAATATATTTTGTCCTTGGTTAAGGAACGGTTCAACATTATTATCCATACCGGAAACTAGTTCCACTTGCAAGATTTGGTATGATAAAACTTATGAACGTCCCAAGTGGGCAAATCGAACAAGCGTACTTGCACATTATTCTCCGTATTAAATCTTAGCAATCACATGTGACCAATAATATTGCCCAAGATATAAAGTATTGAATCTCGTTGATTCTCTACCCGTAATAAGTCAAAGCAATAATTACCAACCACACGCGATCCTATTTAAGGGACGAAGATTAAGAAATAACGAACCACTGAGGTCTAATTCTTCCTGGTTCAGTTATGAAGAATTTGTCCTCCTGTAGGTCCTCTTCAGTGCACTAAACATGCACTAGTGTAATCTCTTGGTCAAGACAAGCCAATCTGAGCCTTACACTTCAACCTTTCAAAATGGATTGTTCATTTCCATCTAGGTCGTGAATGGTGTACTTTTGGTTACAAGGGACTGTTAATTTAATCTTCCGTGATCTGGTATCACTAAATTAACTACAATGTAACACATACTATTTATTGAACAGTTATGCAGTAAATATATGTAACATTCGATGATATTTAAAGCATCAGTGATAAACAATTTATTTGATAAATAAGTCCGAAATTGGTTTGATTATACAAAGTAAAAGCATACTTTCAAATTATAATCCCAACAATCTCCCACTTATACTCAAAAGTGCGCTTTTAAGTATACTACAACATGTCTCGTGTAGTTCTGTCGTGACATCTAATGTCACCTACGAACCTAATAATGTCTCCCCACTTATACTCAAAGCCAGTTAGCAGCGGTCTTGACACCCATTCCTTCCACATGTCTCTCGAATGTATTATGAGGCAGACCCTTTGTGAATGGATCAGCTAGGTTGTCTTCTGACGCGATCTTTGCCACCTCTATATCTCCTCTCTTAACGATTTCTCGTATAAGATGGTATTTCCTTTCAATGTGTTTTTGGCCTTGTGGGCTCTTGGTTCCCTTGAATTTGCAATTGCTCGGCATTGTCACAATAAAATGATGATTGTCTTTGGGCAAATTCGAACTACATCCAAGTCCACTAGGAAGTTCTTGAGCAAAACCACTTCTTTTTTTGCCTCGCAGCATTTACATATTCGACTTCCATGGTAGAATCTGCGATGCATTTACGCTTAACGCTTCTCCATGTCATGGCTCCTCCCCCCATGCAAAACACACTTCTGGGAGGTAGATTTTACGGAATCTAAGTCCGATTGGAAATCCGAGTCAGGTGTGGCCGATGGGGATTAGACTATCGACCGATAAACCAACATTCTATCTCGAGTTCTTTTTGGATACTTGGAATATTTTTAGCTCGCCGTCAATATTCTTTCCCCGGGTTACTTTGATATCTTGCCACCATGCCAACGGCAAAGCAGATATCCGGTCTCGTGCACAATATTGCATACATAAGGCTTCCGACAGCCGAAGCATAAGGAATGCCTTTCATGTTATCTATCTCCTTTTGTGTCTTAGGGCACATTTCCTTGGATAGATGGATTCCATATCTGAAAGGTACGAAGCCTTTCTTGGAATCCTGCATGCTGAATCGCTTCAAGACAGTGTCTATGTATGAAGCTTGCGATAAGCCTATCATCCTTTTCTTGCAATCTCGAGTGATCTTGATCCCAAGGATGTGCCCGGCTTCCCCTAAGTCCTTCATATCAAACTGTTTTGAAAGCCATGCAATTACATCTGATAACACCTTTACATCGTTCCCGATGATCAGAATGTCATCTACGTATAGTACTAAGAATACCAATGCAGTCCCGACATGTTTTTTGTACACACAACTTTCGAACTCATTTTGATCAAACCCATAAGACTTTATAACATGATCAAAATATTGGTTCCAAGCTCTGGATGCTTGTTTGAGTCCATAAATGGACTTCTTGAGCTTACAAACTAGGTGTTCTTGGCCTTTTTCAATGAAGCCTTGGGGTTGTTGCATATAGATTTCTTCATCAAGACTTCCGTTAAGGAAAGCCGTCTTGACATCCATTTGCCAGATTTCAAAGTCGAGATGCGCAGCAATCGACAAGATAATTCGGATGGACTTGAGCATTGCTACAGGCGAAAAAGTTTCCTCATAGTCGATCCCTTCTTTCTGAGTATAACCTTTCGCCACAAACCTTGCCTTGAAGGTTTCCACCTTCCCGCCCGGTCCTCTTTTTCTCTTGTACACCCACTTGCAACCAATGGGTTTGACCCCATTAAGTGGTTCGACTAGCTCCCACACTCTGTTATGATCCATAGAACCCATTTTGGCTTTCATTGCTGTTTGCCAAGGAACCGCATCCTTGTCTTGGATTGCCTCGTCATATGTCCATGGGTCTGATTTGTCTTGTATGCGGGAATCGAGTCCGGGACTCTCCTATCCCCATGAATCTCTAGGGGTCGTCTCACAACCCTCCCACTCTGACAGATTTCGGTTGTGTAAGTGTGTCATTTGGTATGTCATCTTGTCACGGTTGACTTTGAGGTTAGCCCCCTTAGCTCATTTAAGGTAATCTCACTGCGGGTCTTCTTTTGTTCATATAGTCTTCTTCAAAAATCTAAAGTGGGTGCTTATTACCACCTTTTGATCTTGGGACCATAGAATATACACCCTTTTGTTCCTCGGGGTATCCTACAAACAACCTTAATTACGATCGAGGATCAATTTTCCCGGCTTCCTTGTCCAACACGTGGTAGGACACCCCCAAATTTTCATATGTCTCAAACCTGGGCTGCGCATACATCCACAATTCTATGGGAGTTTTGGGAACCGATTTGGATGGCACCAAGTTCGAGAATGTAAGCCCATGTTGTTTCAAGGCATGACCCCGTAAGCGACTTGGGAAGATCTGCATAACTCATCATAGATCTAACCATTTCAAAAGAGTTATGTTTCTTCGCTCTGCAACCCCGTTTTGTTGAGGGGTTAAGGTGCGATTAATTTGGGATGCAATCCCTTTATCGAACAAGTAGTTCAAAACTCATATTTGAGGTACTTTCGCCTCCACGATCGGATCGTAGAGACTTGATACGTTTTTCCCTATGATTCTCTGCTTGAGCCTTAAATTCTTTGAATTTCTCAAAGGTCTGCTTCATAAGGAAAATATAACCGTACCTTGAGTAGTCATCAATAAAAGTGACGAAATACTCATAACCTCCCCTTGCTTTGGTTGACATTGGACCACATACGTCTGTGTGAACGATTTCTAACACTTCTTTGGCTTTATTCCCCTTGGCTCCGATGCCCTCTTGGTCATTTTACCCTCCAAACATGATTCGCATGTTGGAATTGGTTCAACTTGGAGAAACTCTAGTGAACCGTCTTTCACCAACCTTTGGATCCTCTTTGGATTAATATGTCCTAATCTTAGATGCCATAGAAGTGTCTCGTTCACGTCTGATGAACGTTTTCTTTTCTTGGAAACAGTTGATGTGTTATAGGATGCATTTCGTGAGTGGTGTGCACAGTTAATTGTATAGAGATTATTCGACAACGTTCCATGACAGATAAATTTATCATAAAGAGAAATGGTAACAACTTTATTAAAAGTAACCGAATATCCATCAAGGTAAAGTTTAGAAACTGAAATTAAATTCTTTCTAAAATTCGGAACGTAAAGAACATCTCTTAAAATTAAAACTCTGTCTTCAAAAGACAGGTGCACTTCTCCCACTGCTTCAACTGCCACTCTCGTAGAATCGCCCAGTGTGATGAGGATCTCACTCCCACTAAGTTGCCGGGTCCGCTTGAACCCCTGTAAAGTGAAACAAACATGATCAGTGGATCCCGTATCCACCACCCATAAATGGGAGGCATACGCCGCTAAGCAAGTTTCAACAACTAGTGCGTGAGAATTACCTTTCTTTCCATTCCTTTTGGGTTTGGAACAGTGACCTCAATGTCCTTTTTTCACCATGAGTTAAAACACCTCCCCTTAGCTGGCTTGCTCACTCCTCCACCTCCCTTCACCTTTTCTTTGTCATTGGCAACACTTGAGTTCACTTGCATGTGGTTTTTGTCCTTTTTCTTGTTCTTACCACCCCTTGGCCTAGAAGAAGAAGAAGGTCCATTTCCCACCAAGGCTTGGCTCTTTTGCCCCAATATCGCCTCTCGCTTGAGACCAAAGCTTGCAATAGATCGGGGCATCGAGAACTTCTAATTATTCATCCGGTAGTTCAAACTTCGAATCTTTCAAAACTTTTCGGCAGAGAGAGAGTGGAGCACTAAATCGATTTGGGTCTCAATGTCGTATTCGGTAGCCAAGTACCTCAAGTTTGTTAAGGTGAGCCATCATCGGAGAACGCGTGCTCCCTTACGGGTGTTCCTCCACCATTTTCATAGAGAGAAAGTCCCTCATGGTGATCCGGACGAGCCACACGGTTACGATGTTGAAACATCGCTTTAAGACTAGTCATGATGTCTGCGGCCGGTCTCAACGTTTCGGTGTTGGTGTTGCAACACATCGACATAGAAGCCAAGATGGTACACTTTGCCATTTCGTTGAACGCTCGACAAGCATACTCTTTCTTAACCGTTTTAGTTGACTCATCTTTTGCTTTTTACGGTTTAGGTGTAGTGAGAACCCGGTTATGGCTTTGTGCGATGAGGACAACGAAGAAGTTTACGACTCAATCAACGAATTTTTCACCAGTAAGTAAATTGTCTTTAAGTATATTGAACAGTGGATTAAAAGGTTGCGACATGATGAACTGAAATAAATAATAATATGCATAAGCACAAATATATCACAAAATTCGATCACATGTTTTATATTAAAATCTCAAAAAATATGAACATGCATCAGCCAACATCTCAAAAACAGTTTAAATAAGCCACGTGGGGTGGGTCATTATTTAAACACATTCAAGCAGGTTATAAACAAGAACAGTTACAAACCTTTAATAACTAGATTAATAGTTGGCTCCCACTTGACCAATATAAAATTGACAGGGACTTCGGGGAAGTATATGCATATCAATTTTATACATAAGTAATAACCATGATTAAATACATAATTATTATTTTGTTTTGAATGAGCCTCATGGGTAGGGCCATCATCGCCACTAGTAATAATCCACAATCATCCATTTGGAATTTATTCATGTGAAAACTATCTTTTGACAGTCCCGTGGGGAGAATTTCTCCAAAAGAATTCACAAATAAATAAATCATGGAGGTCAAAATTAATTCAATTTGATTATCCGGAATAAAATTGTCAATTAATTGTTTAAGCATACTTAGTAATTTTCGAAAGTGAGATTTTTCAAAAAACATTTTCTCATGCATAGCAAATTTAAACACAATTTAAATGAGCATAAAATAATGCATAAACATCAAAACAAAAAATTAAACATATTGGGCACATTTATCCAATTGTCATGGTTAATTTTTTGTCATGTCTTGATCTTGAGAAATCGTCTTCATAGCCTTCATCGTTCGTCTTGAAAAGCTCCCACTTGACCGTCTTAAAAAAATGCCTTGTCAAGCCATGTCATCGACCAGCTCGCGGGTCGGAGTGCCCGCCTAGCACTCCCCCGGCCGTGTCAAGTGGCATCCGTGCGTCTTGGCGCCCGGCCCAGACGTCGCCGCGTGCCCTCTCCCAGCGTCTCGCCCGCGTCGCCCGTGCCGATCCCCCGCTCGGCCCCTCGGCCTCGCCCAGCGCTATTCGCACTTTTCGCCCGCGTCGCGTCGCCGCGTGCCTCCCTTCCAACGCGTTTAGCGACCTTTATTGCCTACGCCCGATTAGGATCCGTCTTTTAATTCTTCGTCTCCGCCTCCATTTCCGATCCAGTTATAATTTATTTACAAAATAAATAAACCTAGATCTAGACTAGTCTATTACATTGATCAAATCAAACAAATTCTAATCTACTCGTGGATTTTCTCACTAGGCAAAACGAATTCGAACGAATCGAATTAAAAACCACAATTTATATGCATGCATAAATAAACACATTAAATTCCATGACAATTGGATACCTGCAAAAAAGATCTAGCAATTCTACTATCCAATTTCAAATTTAATGAAAATGAATTAAATTACAATTTAAAATTCAGAGCCCGAAACCGAGGCTCTGATACCAGTTGTTGGGAAATTATTTGCACGGATCTATTCGGGATGAATATTTAAATATAAATTTAATTCTAACAATTATTACTAGCATGAATTAATCCTATATTAATTCAAATAATAATTCAACAACAAATCATGCATATAAACAGTTCACATAAATCCTACGCATGCGGAATGGCTACGGGTTTACGTGAACTAACCTCTTGGAGTGGCAATGGTCTCGTCGATAAAAACACACCAAAAAGCCTTCCCAAGTATTCCCTAGTCCTTGCTCGTCAATCCGGTGGAAGGAAGCTCGAGAAAAATTAACAAAAGGGAAAATAAAAATTTGTTGCACCACCTTTGTGGATTTACTAATTTTTCCAGCACATGGAACATTCATCCCCTATTTATAGAGGGGTGTTGGACGATTTTTTGGCATGGAATAGGGGAAGAATTTTTTTTTCTTGATCTCCAAGAAATCTTGAATATATCTCCTATATTATTTTCTCCATAATTAAAATATTCCATAAAAATCCCAACTCCTCTTGTTATGGGAATTTTTGAAAAAATAAGGATCAAGATTCCAAGATTTGGATCTTCTTGAATTTATGAGATATTCTTGTATTCCAAGAATACATATCTTCCATAATATCTTTTCAAGAAAATCAAGAAAATCTTTCTTTCCCTTATTCTTTCAAGATTTTCAAAATTTACATAGTAAATAACCAAGTGGGAGATTTCTTGAATTTAATGAGATAATCTTGTATTCCAAGAATACTTATCTTCATTCCATAACAAAATTCAAAGAAAATTTTTCTCCTTCTTTTATTTACTATTTTCGAAAAATAGGAAAAATAGCAACAAATATTTATTTTATTTTTAAACACCTTTTTCAGTTATTGGACTTTATGTTGGGCTACTTGAGGGGCCTTTAGGAGAATTAAGATTGGACCTTCCAATGGATCTTGAATTATCAATATTGAGCCACAATATTATTCAAGCCCATAAATATTAATTAATCCCACTACATAATTAATATTGTACTATCCATCTTAACCCATATTACAGTCAATATGGCTCCCGGTTATTATTTTCCGTGTTTAAGATTATCTAGCCCATTAATTAATTCAAGCTACTGAAATAGCTTTCCATTAATTAATATCTTTTGTCCTTGGTTAAGGAACGGTTCAACATTATTATCCATACCGGAAACTAGTTCCACTTGCAAGATTTGGTATGATAAAACTTATGAACCTCCCAAGGGGGCAAATCGAACAAGCGTACTTGCACACTATTCTCCGTATTAAATCTTAGCAATCGCATGTGACCAATAATATTGACCAAGATATGAAGTATTGAATCTCGTTGATTCTCTACCCGTAATAAGTCAAAGCAATAATTACCAACCACATGCGATCCTATTTAAGGGACGAAGATTAAGAAATAACGAACCACTGAGGTCTAATTCTTCCTGGTTCAGTTCTGAAGAATTTGTCCTCTTGTAGGTCCTCTTCAGTGCACTAAACATGCACTAGTGTAATCTCTTGGTCAAGACAAGCCAATCTGAGCCTTACACTTCAACCTTTCACAATGGATTGTTCATTTCCATCTAGGTCGTGAATGGTGTAATTTTGGTTACAAGGGACTGTTAATTTAATCTTCTGTGATCTGGTATCACTAAATTAACTACAATGTAACACGTACTATTTATTGAACAGTTATGCAGTAAATATATGTAACATTCGATGATATTTAAAGCATCAGTGATAAACAATTTATTTCAGTAAATAAGTCCGAAATTCATTTTGATTATACAAAGTAAAAGCATACTTTCCAGTATAATCCCAACAATTAGAACAAAGATCAAGACCGACCTCCGAACAAAGTCGAAGTCCGCTCTTGGGGGTAATTGTTGTAGCCATAATAATCAGCCAGCAGCCACGTGGCAAATGATGATGACGTGGCAAATGGTGATGACGTGGCGGCTAGAACCAAGTTCAGCTGAAGAGTACGAGATGCCGAGGACGGCCCTCACAGGGCGACCTGACGACTAGCAAAGAAGATCAAGCTCGCCTTAACGAGCGACCTCCCCCGAAGAGGGTCCGCAGGCGAGGTCAAAAAGAGAAGAATAGAGGTCGGTTGACTGGGCGACCTCCCCCGAGGTCGCCCCACGAGCAAGGTCGGCATCCTTATATCGAAGACAAGCAAGATTCTCAGTGTTCGTTATGGAAAGAGAGATCTTACACATCTATTAAAGATCCAGAAGAAGATTTAGTGTATCATGTATTTTCTTGTTTAGAAGGCGCATTAAGTGGTCCATTAGGGTTTTCATCTTTGTACCTTGTAATCATTATAAATAGGGGACAAACCCCAAGAGAAAGAGACACGAAAAATACATAGGAAAAAGATAGTAAAATATCCTGGCTTGGCATGCCCCCAAACGTAGTCCTTCCGGATGAACTGGGTTAACAAATTCTTTCGTTCTTTATGTCTTTCAGTCATTTGTTCATTTAGAATTCATATATTACTTGTTTGTAACCTTAGATGTAAAATTTAGGTTACAACATAGGTGACGAGGCACTTGCACCTTAACCCAACCTACGTATTTACAAGGACAATCAAGATATAAGGTGGGGTTTCTTCTTAATGCTCATGTGGTGATTGGAATGCTTTGTCACTTTTAAATGCTCATGTGGTGATTTTGTTGCTTGCTGCATCTTACTGCCTATGATTTCACTATGTTATTCATCGACGCCTATGTTTATTTGCGGGGACTATAGTCCAGGAGGGCAAAGCTCCTTGGAGGCAACTCCATCGTACCTATGGTTGGCATAGCCAACAAGCCTATGAAAAATTCAGTTTGAATGTTTGTGAGTTAATGATTTCATTTCCATGCGATATTTAATTGTGGCAAAGAGGACCCCACTGAGCTAGTTGCTTGCTCACCCCAATCTACTTAACATTTTGCAGATTAAGAATGGAGTGCGGTGGATGGCGGTGGATCGGCCGACAATGTTTTACTTAATGTGCTACTGCAATACTTTATGTTATATCAAGTCTTTAGTACACTTCAACTTATGGTTTTGGATATGTCTTTTGGAGTTTATGAATAATATTATGTAATTAAGTTAAGTCTACGTTTTTCAACTAAGACAGGTTATGCTATCTTGTGATGTAAGTTTGTTTTCGCAAAGTCTTGAGTTGATGTTAACTAACCCTCGCTACTAGTTTTATAATAAAATGTGCTTGTTTTCATTACTTTGAGTTTCTTGTGTATAACTTATTATAAGGGCCTCTTCCAAAAGTCTTATGAAATTTTGGGTCGTGATAATAATATTCGGAGAAAAAATATAAAAAAATAATTCAATAGCAATCCTTCAAACACCAGTGTGAGAAAGTGGCCGCAGCGGGGTAGGGAGGGGGCCCGCGGTGGTGGGAGTACCGTCTGGTTTTGGGGCTGGGCGACGGCCCTGTCTCGTAGTGCGATGGCAGCCCGCCATAGACTGGTTCGTCTCCGGGTTTGAAAGGGGCCCTGCGCGCGGCGGCGACGGTGCGGGGGCCACCCATCTCCATGCTCCATCATCTTGCATAAAATCCGAACATATCGGAAAATCGGCGGCGGGGAGCGGGCTGTTGGGATTATACTGAAAAGTATGCTTTTTACTTTGTATAATCGAAACTGAATTTTCAGACTTATTTACTGAAATAAATAGTTTATCACTGATGCTTTAAATATGATTGAATGTTATATATATTTACTGCATAACTGTTCAATAATTCGTACGTGTTACACTGTAGTTAATTTAGTGATACCAGATCACAGAAGATTAAATTAACAGTCCCTTGTAACTAAAAGTATGCCATTCACGACCTAGATGGAAATGAACAACCATCGCGAAAGGTTGAGGTGTAAGGCTCAGATTGGTTTGTCTTGACCAAGAGATTACACTAGTGCATGACTGATGCACTGAATAGGACCTACAGGAGGATAAATTCTTCAGGAACTGAACAAGGAAGAATTAGACCTCAGTGGTTCATTGTTTCTTAACCTTCGTCCCTTAAATAGGATCACGTGGGATTGGTAACTATTGCTTTGACTTATCACGGGTAGCGAATCAGAGAGATTCAATACTTTTTATCTTGGGCAATATTATTGGTCACATGTGATTGCTAAGATTTAATACGAAGAATCGTGTGCACGTACGCTTGCTTGATTTGCCCCCTTGGGAGGTTCATAAGTTTTATCATACTAAATCTTGCAAGTGGAATTAGTTTCCGGTATGGATAATAATGTTGAACCGTTCCTCGACCAAGGACAAAAGATATTAATTAATGGAAAGTTATTTCAGTGGCTTGAATTAATTGATGGGCTAGATAATCTTAAACACGGGAAATAATGACCGGGAGCCATATTGACTGTAATATGGGTTAAGATGGATAGTGCAATATTAATTATGTAGTGGGATTAATTAATATTTATGGGCTTGAATTATATTGTGGCTCAATATTAGATATTCAAGATCCATTAGAAGGTCCAATCTTAATTCTCCTAAAGGCCCCCTGAGTAGCCCAACAAATAGTCCAATAACTGAAAAGATGATTAAAATAAAATAAATATTGTTGCTTAATTTTCCAAGTATTATTTTCGAAATATATAGATATGTTGGGAGAAAGATTTTCTTTGAATTTTGTTATGGAATGAAGATATGTATTCTTGGAATACAAGATTATCTCATTAAATTCAAGAAATCTCCCACTAGCTTATTTATATAGTAAATTTCGAAAATTAGAAAATATAATGGGCAAGAAAGATTTTCTTGATTTTCTTGAAAAGATATTATGGAAGATATGTATTTCTTAAAATACAAGAATATCTCATAAATTCAAGAAGATCCAAATCTTGGATTCTTGCACATGGTATTTTCGAAAAATCCATATTATAGAGGAGGTGGGATTTTTGTGGAATATTTTAATTATGGAAAAAAGAATATAAGGGATATATTCAAGATTTCTTGGTGACCAAGAAAAGTCTTTTCCCACATTGAAATATCACTAAAATTTCGACCATTCCCTCTCCTATAAATAGGGGATGATTAGTTCATTCCCAAGTACAATTCCATGTGCTGGAAATATTAGCAAATCCACAAAGGTGGTGCAACAAAGTTTATTTTTTTCCTTTTGTTAATTGTTCGACGAGTGTCCTTCCACCGGATAGTTGAGCAAGGGCTAAGGGAATACTTGGGAAGTCCTTTTGGTTAGTCCGTCTGACCGAAGTCACTGCCATCCCGAGAGGTACGTTCACGTAAACCCGTAGATTCTGCATGCGTAGGTTTTACGTGGTTTTTTATATGCATGATATGTTGTTGCGATTATTATTTGAATTAATATAGAATTAATTCATGCTAGTAATAATTAATGAATTAAATTTGTATTTAAATATTCACCCTGAATAGATCTGTGCAAATCATTCCCTAACAACTGGTATCAGAGCCACTATTTCGGGCTCTGTATTTTTTAAATTGTAATTTAATTCGTGGACATTAAATTTGAAATTGGATAGTAGAACTGTTAGATCTGTTTTGCAGGTATCCAATTGTCATGGATTTTAATGTTTTATTTTGCATGCATATAAACTGTGGTTTTTTTTTAATTCGATTCGTTAGGATTTGTTTTGCCTCGTGAGAAAATTCACGAGTAGACTAGGATTTGTTTGATTTGATCAATGTAATAGACTAGTCTAGATCTAGGTTTATTTATTTTTTGTAAATAAATTGTAACCGGATCGGGAATGAAGAGATGAAGAATTAAAGGACGAAATCGTAATCCGCGTGAGGGCGGCGCTGGTATGCCTACCGCACGCATGGGTGCGTCTGGCGAGGCCGGGCGACGAGCGTCTGGCGAGAAGAAGGGACGAAGACAGGCGGCGGTCTCGCGCGAGCCGAAGCGGACAGGCGGCGGATCTTTCGGGGGGCGGGGCGGATCTGTGGCGAGGCGGAGGCGGCGGAAGCCGTGAATCGTGGATCGCGGCATCACCGCCGAGAATCGCTCTGCCGAGGCGGCGTGGCTGCCGGGCGGTGCCGAAGCTGCCGAGGTTGTCTAGGCCAAGTGGCGGCCGAATGCGGACGTGCATCCTGCTGCGATTTGCTTGGCGTGGCGGTTCGAGGCGAAGTATTTTTCGAGACGAGCGAGTGGGAGAAATTCGAGGCGTGTGTTTCTTCAAGATCAAGCCAAGAAAAATCAAACCATGACAATTGGATAATTTGTGCCCAATATGTTTATTTTTTCTGTTTTTGCTTGATTTATTTGTGATATCTTATGCTTTATTTAATTTGTTTAAATGTGTTTGCATGAGGGTTGCCAAATGGAAAAATCTCACCTTCAAAATTACTAAGTATGTTTAAATAATTAATTGACAATTTTATTAGGATAATAAAATTGAATTAATTTTGACCTCCATGATTTATTTATTTGTGAATTCTTTTGGAGAAATTCCTACGGGGACGGTCAAAAGATAGGTTTCACATGAATGAATTCAAAGCGGATGATTGTGAGTTATTACTAGTGGCGGCGATGACCCTCCCACGAGGCTCGATCAAAGCGAAATAGTAATCCTGTATTTAATCATGGTTATTACTTAGGTATAAAATTGATATGCATATACTTCCCAAGTCCTGTCTAATTTTATATTGGTCAAGATGGGAGCCAACTATTAATCTGGATATTAAAGGTTTGTAATTGTTCTTGTTTGTAACACTGCTTGAATGTGTTTAAATAATGACCCACCCCACGTGGCTTATTTAAACTGTTTTGAGATGTTGGCTGATGCATGTTCATATTTTTTTGAGATTTTAATATGATGCATGTGATCGAACCTTGTGATATACTTGTGCTTATGCATGTTATTATTTTATTTCAGTTCATCATGTCACAACCTTTTAATCCACTATTCAATATACTGAAAGACAATTTGCTCACTGGAGAAAATTTTGTTGATTGGAATCGAAAACTCACTATTGTCCTCCTTTGCACAAAAAGCCATGGCGGGTTTCGACCACACCTAAACCGGATAAACCATCAGATGAGTCCACTAAAACGGTTAAGAAAGAGTATGCTGACTGGGAGCGGTCTAACGAAATGGCAAAGTGTACCATCTTGGCTTCTATGTCAGATGTGTTGCAACACCAACACCAGAGCGTTCAGACCGCTGCGGAAATCATGACTAATCTTAAAGCGATGTTCCAACATCAGAACCGTGTGGCTCGTCAGATCACCATGAGGGACTTGCTCTCTATGAAAATGGTTGAGGGAACGCCGTAAGGGAGCACGCGTTCTCGGATGATGGCTCACCTTAATAAACTTGAGGTACTTGGTGCTGAATACGATATCGAGACCCAAATCGACTTCGTGCTCCATTCTCTGCCGAAAAGCTTTGAACAATTCAGGTTGAACTACCAGATGAATAATCAGAAGTTCTCGATGCCTGATCTGTTGCAAGCTTTAGTCTCGGCAGAGGCGATATTGGGGCAGAAAAGCCAAGCCTTGGTGGCCAACGGACCTTCTTCTTCTTCTAGACCAAGGGGTGGTAAGAACAAGAAAAGGAACAAAGGCCACAAGCAAGTGAACTCAAGTGTTGCCAATGGCAAAGATAAGGTGAAGAAGGGTGGTGTAGTGAACAAGCCAGCTAAGGGGAAGTGCTTCAACTGCGGTGAGAAAGGACATTGGAGGTCAGTCTGTTCCAGACCCAAAAGGGATGGAAAGAAAGGTAATTCTCACGCACTAGTTGTTGAAACTTGTTTAGCGGCGTATGCCTCCCATTTTATGGGCGGTGGATACGGGATCCACTAATCATGTTTGTTTCACGTTACAGGGGTTCAAGCGGACGTGCAACTTAGTTGAGTGAGGTCCTCATCACCGGGCGATCTTCTGAGAGTGACAGTGAAGCGATGGGAGAAGTGCACCTGTCTTTTGAAGACAGAGTTTTATTTTGAGATATTCTTTACGTTCCGGATTTTAGAAAGAATTCATTTTCAGTTTCTAAACTTTTATGATGGATAATTGGTTACTTTTTAATAAAGTTGTTACCATTTTTCTTCTGATAAATTTATCTGTCATGGAACGTTGTTGAATGATCTCTATACAATTAACTATGCACACCACTCACGAAATGTATCCTATAACACATCAACTGTTTCCGAGAAAAGAAAACGTTCATCAGACGTGAACGAGATATTTCTTTGGCATCTAAGATTGGGTCATATAAATCCAAAGAGGATCCAAAGGTTGGTGAAAGATAGTTCCTTTGGGCGTCTCAAGTTGAATCGATTCCAACCTGCGAATCATGTTTGGAGAGTAATATGACCAAGAGGGCATTTGGAGCCAAGGGGAATAGGGCCAAAGAAGTGTTAGAGATCGTTCATACAGATGTATGTAGTCCAATGTCAACCAAAGCAAGAGGAGGTTATGAGTAATTTTATTGATGATTATTCAAGGTACATTTTCCTTATGAAGCATGAATATGAAACCTTTGAGAAATTCTAAGAATTTAAGGCTCAAACAGAGAATTATAGGGAAGAACGTATCAAGTCTCTACGATCTGATCATGAAGGCGAATGCTTCAGCATTGAGTTTTTGAACTACTTATCTGATGGAGGGATTGTATCCCAGCTAACTGCACCCGGAACCCCTAAACAAGACGGGGTAGCAGAGCGAAGTAACATAATTCTTTTGGAAATGGTTAGATCAATGATGAGTTATGCGGATCTTCCCGAGTCGTTCTGGGGTCATACCTTGGAAACAGCGACTTACATTCTGAACTTGATGCTATCCAAATCGGTTCCCAAAACTCCTAAAGAATTGTGGACCGGGCGCAAGCCTAGTATGAGACACATAAGAATTTGGGGGTGTCCGGCCTACGAGTTAGACAAGGAAGCTGGTAAATTGGATCCTCGATTAGAATTAAGGCTGTTTTGCAGGATACCCCGAGGGAACAAAAGGGTGTATGTTCTATAGTCCCGAAGATCAAAAGGTGGTCATCAGCACCCACTTTAGATTTTTTGAAGAAGACTATACGAACCAAAGAAAACCCAGAAGTGAGATTACCTTAAATGAGCTTAAAGGGCAAACCTCAGTGCCACCTGTACTAGATGATATACCAAACGATACATTTTCACAACCGTAGCCTCGTCATAGTGGGAGGGTTGTTAGACAGCCCGAGAGATTCATGAGAATAGGAGAGTCCTCGGACTTGATTCCCGGAATCAGACCCATGGACATATGATGAGGCACTCCAAGATAAGGATGCAGTTTCTTGGCAAACAGCAATGAAAGCCAAAATGGGTTCTATGTTTCATAATAGAGTGTGGGAGCTAGTCGAACCACTTAATGGGGTCAAACCCATTAGATGCAAGTGGGTATATAAGAGGAAAAGAGGACTGGACGTGAAGGTTGAAACCTTTAAAGCAAGACTAGTGGCGTAAGGTTATACTCAGAAAGAAGGGATCGATTATGAGGAAACTTTTTCACCAGTAGCCATGCTTAAGTCCATCCGTATTCTTTTATCGATTGCTGCGCATTTCAACTTTGAAATCTGGCAAATGGATGTCAAGACAGCTTTCCTTAACATAAGTCTTGATGAAGAAATATATATGCAACAACCCCAAGGTTTCATTGAAACAGGCAAAGAACATCTTGTTTGTAAGCTCAAGAAGTCCATTTACGGACTCAAACAGGCATCCAGAGCTTGGAACCAATGTTTTGATCATGTTATAAAGTCTTATGGGTTTGATCAAAATGAGTTTGAAAGTTGTGTGTATAAAAAGCGTGTCGGAACTGCATTGGTATTCTTAGTACTATACGTAGACGACATTCTGATCATCGGGAACGATGTGAAGGTGTGGTCAGACGTAAGGGCATGGCGTTTCAAAACAATTTGATATGAAAGACTTAGGGAAACCGGACACATCCTTGGGATCAAGATTACTCGAGATCGCAAGAAAAGGATGATTGGGTTATCGCAAGTATTCATACATTGATACTGGTTTTAAAACCATTCAGCATGCAAGATTCCAAGAAAGGATTCGTACCTTTCAGACTTGGAATCCATCTACCCAAGAAAATGTCCCCTAAGACGGAGAAGGAGATAGATGACATGAAAGGCATTTCTTGTGCTTCGGCTGTAGGAAACCTTATGTATGCAATGCTGTGGACGAGACTAGATATCTACTTTGCCGTAGGCATGATGGCAAGATATCAGAGTAACCAAGGGAAAGAGCATTGGACGACAGTTAAAAACATTCTGAAGTGTCTGAAAAGAACTCGGGATAGAATGTTGATTTATCAGTCAGGTACTCCAATCCCCATCGACTACGCGGACTCGGATTTCCAATCAGATTTAGATTCCAGAAGTTATCTGCCTCAGTTAGTGTGTTTCCATTTGGGAAGTGTAGCCATCAAATGGACGAGTGTGAAGCAGAAATGCATCACTGACTCAACCATGGGACTCGGGTAAGTAGCTGCTTGTGAAGCAGTGAAAGAACCGATTGGGCTCTAGATCTTCTTAGTGGACTTGGATGGTGTTCTGAATTTGTCTAGCAATATCTGCTAGGGGCAGTTGCAAATTCAAGAGAACCAAGAGTCCACGAGTCAAACAAACACATTAAAGAAAAGACATCTTATACGAGAAATCGTTAAGAGAGGAGATATAGATGTGGCAAAGATAGCGTCGAGGACGACCCTAAGCGAGATCCATTCACAAAGGCGCCGCGCCTCTGAATACATTCGAGAGACATGTGAGTGGAATGGGTGTCAAGACAGATTGCCAATTTGCTTTGAGTATAAGTGGGAGAAATTATTAGGTTCGTGTAGGTGACATTAGATGTCACGGACTCGTGAGACGTGTTGTAGTATACTTAAAAAGTCGACTTTGAGTATAAGTGGGAGATTGTTGGGATTATCTTTGAAAAGTATGCTTTTTACTTTGTATAATCGAAAAATGAATTTTCGGACTTATTCTTGAAATAAATTGTTTATCACCGATGCTTTAAATATGATTGAATGTTATATATTTTTTTGCACAATTTGTTCAATAATTAAAGACGTGTTACAATTGTAGTTAATTTAGTGATACCAGATCAAAGAAGATTAAATTAACAGTCCCTTGTAACTAAAAGTACGCCATTCACGACCTAGATGGAAATGAACAACCATTGCGAAAGGTTGAGGTGTAAGGCTCAGATTGGTTTGTCTTGACCAAGAGATTACACTAGTGCATGGTGATCTTGTTGAATAGGACCTCTGAGGAGGATAAATTCTTCTGAACTGAACAAGGAAGAATTAGACCTCAGTGGTTCGTTGTTTCTTAACCTTCGTCCCTTAAATAGGATCACGTGGGATTGGTAACTATTGCTTTGACTTATCATGGGTAGCGAATCAGAGAGATTCAATTCTTTTTATCTTGGGCAATATTATTGGTCACATGTGATTGCTAAGATTTAATACGAAGAATCGTGTGCAAGCAAGCACGCTTTGCTTGATTTGCCCCCTTGGGAGGTTCATAAGTTTTATCATACTAAATCTTGCAAGTGGAATTAGTTTAGGTATGGATAATAATGTTGAACCGTTCTCGACCAAGGACAAAAGATATTAATTAACGGAAAGCTATTTTTGGTGGCTTGAATTAATTGATGGGCTAGATAATCTTAAACACGGAAATAATGACCAAGGGAGCCATATTATTTGTAATATGGGTTAAGATGGATAGTGCAATATTAATTATGTAGTGGGATTAATTAATATTTATGGGCTTGAATTATATTGTGGCTCAATATTAGATATTCAAGATCCATTAGAAGGTTCAATCTTAATTCTCCTAAAGGCCCCCTGAGTAGCCCAACAAATAGTCCAATAACTGAAAAGATGATTAAAATAAAATAAATATTGTTGCTTAATTTTCCAAGTATTATTTTCGAAATATATAGATATGTTGGGAGAAAGATTTTCTTTGAATTTTGTTATGGAATGAAGATATGTATTCTTGGAATACAAGATTATCTCATTAAATTCAAGAAATCTCCCACTAGCTTATTTATATAGTAAATTTTGAAAATTAGAAAATATAATGGGCAAGAAAGATTTTCTTGATTTTCTTGAAAAGATATTATGGAAGATATGTATTTCTTAAAATAAAAGAATATCTCATAAATTCAAGAAGATCCAAATCTTGGATTCTTGCACATGGTATTTTCGAAAAATCCATATTATAGAGGAGGTGGGATTTTTGTGGAATATTTTAATTATGGGAAAAAGAATATAAGGGATATATTCAAGATTTATTGGTGACCAAGAAAAGTCTTTTCCCACATTGAAATATCACTAAAATTTCGACCATTCACTCTCCTATAAATAGGGGATGATTAGTTCATTCACAAGTACAATTTCATGTGCTGGAAATATTAGCAAATCCACAAAGGTGGTGCAACAAAGTTTATTTTTTTCCTTTTGTTAATTGTTCGACGAGTGTCCTTCCACCGGATAGTTGAGCAAGGGCTAAGGGAATACTTGGGAAGTCCTTTTGGTTAGTCCGTCTGACCGAAGTCACTGCCATCCCGAGAGGTACGTTCACGTAAACCCGTAGATTCCGCATGCGTAGGTTTTACGTGGTTTTTTATATGCATGATATGTTGTTGCGATTATTATTTGAATTAATATAGGATTAATTCATGCTAGTAATAATTAATGAATTAAATTTGTATTTAAATATTCACCCCGAATAGATCTGTGCAACTCATTCCCCAACACGGGCGGCACTTACTTTGACGGCAGAGGGAACGCCGTGGAGGTACGAGTGGAGGCCGGCGGTGGAGGTGAGTTGTTGGGGTTTGAAACTTTAATTGTTGCAGAGAGAAAGTGAGAAATTTGGGTGAGTTTGTTGGGTTTGGAGAGAGAAAGAGAGACACACGTGATTTAGGGGAGAGATGAGATAGTGTGACTGTTTGAGGGATTTTGAGGGTATTATAGGTATTTTAACTATAGTTTTGCACCTAAAGTAATTTATAAATGGTGTTGGATCTAAGTGTATAGTTGAGGGGAATTTTGCACCTCCTAGTCATTATCTCTAAATAATAATTGAAGAAAAAAGGCAACTCTCTCACTCTCTCTTACTTCTGGTCACCTTCCCCTGGCCCCCCAGCTCGTCGACGACGTGGCGGCGCCGCCGCCGTCGCCGAAATTTTACCTCAAACACCGCTTTGCATTTTATATATCAAAATGACTCTCACAACTCGCACGTCACAGATCTACCACTCCCTTCTCCATCCGGCGAACACCGTCGCCGAAAATCGAAGCCCAAGCTTCAGCTTTTTCGCCGTCATCGCGTCGGGCGTGTTCTGTCTCACCACCGGTGCCATCGCGAAGCTCTTGACGAGGGGAGCAAAACCCCTCTGTCTATTTCGCAATCGGACACCGGGAAGACCTCCGATTTAAGGCTTGAAGCCGAAAATAAACTCACCCTTTTGAAATCTGGAAAACCGTTCCGACCAACTCTTTGTTTTTAAGAAAGAATATCTCAAAATTAACTTAGACTAGTCTTTTGCCAGTGCGATACACAAGCCTGCTATTCTATTTTACTGGCTTGAACCCTGTTATTAATTTAACTTTTTTAAACTAATCGTGAATAGCATGAAATATCATACTAATCGTGAATATATGTCATAATTGAAAAGGACCCTTAATTATCTTTGTCCCATGTCAATATAGTTGTGTGCAAAAGTAGAAGTGGTTAGACCTTGAAATCTAATTAAATACTTTCAAATATTGTATATATGTAATATAATTAAGATGTGGAGGCTGCTGCAAGTTTGGTTGTCTATGTATGTTTCCGGAATGGATTTTTCTATGCTAATATGTGTTTTCTTATGCTTCTTAGACCTGTATCGCGACATCCTACGTTATTCCAGGCTCGTCTATGATCAATCATTATTGCCTTCATTTGTCTTATGTTTCTCTCTTCTGCTTTTGCCTCATGATTCAAACTCACACCAATTTAGTATTAAGTAATTTCATACATAAATTATTCAATAAGATTACAAATATATGCTTGAAGTATTCTCTAATCAATTTCATCATCATGATCATCTGATATGCAATATACACATGGATGTCAAGAATCCATGCAAAAATCGAAGCATAAAGAATAACAAAATTGCTCTCGTACGAAAATATTGAAAATTTAGAATATCTAAAAATGTTATATCTCTCACGAAGAATACACTTTTATTATAATTATAAAATACAATACAAAACATGGGAAAATAAAGAACGGAATGATAAAGGTTTAGCTATGAAAAATGTCTCCTCTGCTAGACGCCCTTCTATTGAAACCAACAATTTTCCTTTGTCACCTGCACCACGTTGAACCAACATATATGTATAATAAATAAGAATGCATAAAAATATTTGAATAACAATACAATTTTAGTAGAAGTATTGGATATATATTGAATCTCCTACATATGAAGATGTAATCTAATATATGTATCATAAATTAATAAATACACATACCTTATTATCGAGATTGAAGAAATCATCCCAAACATAAAAACTTGAATCCAATATATGGCAATGACTCGGCATCGTAGATGTCTGACACCACAACTTCTTCATATAAAATATGAGAAAAGAAACGGCGTTGAAGTTAAAAAGTTTGGCTAATTAAAAAGAGATCATTTTAAATTTTAGAGACTCTTGAATTTCTAAGTATTAGTGAAAGTCATAATTAACATAATTAATTGAATTGGTAGATAAATAATTAAGATAAATGGACACTTGGCAGAAGAATGAGAGCAACACTTGGCAGCATATTAGATACGACACTTGGCAGCTTCTTGTGAAAGACATCCTACTTTTATTATATAAGATTATTATTATTATTGTGTTTCATTTCCTTATGTTATGTTTGATTTGGGTGTTGTTTGTGTTAAGAAACGATTTATGAAACGAAAGAGAAGGGGGTGGGGGAGGCCACAGGACTCGATTTCTAGCGTACCGGAGCCGGCAAAGGTTGCCGGAGGTACGCAGACCTCGGCCCTGGCCGGTGGTCGTCGTCCGCCAACGTTTGGGGAAGGTGGGGATTTTCTACAAAAGTTTGGAAAATAGAGGGGGAGCCAATGAGAATTAGATTAAATACAGGAATCAAAGTGCAAATTCAAGGTCTTGGGTGAGTGGAATTGTCTAATTAAAGAAATTATCAAATAATTAAATTAGTTAAATAGATTACCTCTCAAATGGATACATCCATCTATATTGTTATGGACCAGCAATTTTTGTTTCATATGCAAGATGGACAAGTAGATGCTCCATTGAATTAATGAAGTTGGATGAAAATATGCGTTCCAACTTGCACAAGATCACTGGGATATATTGTCCAACCGAGTCATGTTTTCTACAGTAATGATCCTCGATGTTAACTCCTTGAAGAACAAGCTAATTTAAGTGATAGCTTGCCAAACGTTAGACGACAGAATCTCACGGAAAGCAATTGGGAGTAGTCTCTGCATAAACACGTGACAATCATGACTATTCATCCCAAACATCTTCAATTTTGTCCAGTCTACGCATCGAGACAAGTTGGACACATAGTTATCGGGAAATTTCAACTCATCGACCCATTTCCAGACCATATCTTTGTGCTTCTTATCAAGGGAATAACTAGCTTTGGGGGCACTTTCCTGTACGTGGACATTTCTGTAGCGAGGGTCGACGACAATATTCATTAAGTTCATCCCTGTATTTAGTTGTGTCCTTTGCTTTCTTTTCGACATTCATCATTGTGTAGAACAGATTATCAAACACATTTTTTTCGATGTGCATCACATCTAAATTGTGTCTGATCAACAAGGTACTCCAATACGACAAATCCTAGAAAACACTTTTCTTCTTCCAACCACCTTCTAAACCTTTGTTGTGAGCATCAACACCCACTTTTATTACTTTCATCAATCCAATCCAATTAATTTGCTGGAGGAGCTCAACACCTGTGAGGATCGGAGATGGGTCATCATCAACTACTTCATTCTTTCTGAATGCATTCTTGTTCCTTCGGTACAAATGACATCTCTCTACGAACTTACGATTGTTGTCAAACCGCGACTGCTTGCGACTGAGCGTAAGAGTGAAATCATCAGTGTACTATGCATAGTATGGACAAGCAAACCTTCCAGTTGTGCTCCATCCAGACAACATCGAGTAGGCTGGAAAGTCACTGATCGTCCATATTAGTGCAGCTCGAATCGAAAAATCCTACTTTGTAGCAACACCATACGTTCTCACTCCATGTTCCCATAAAAATATCAAATCACGGATCAGTGGTTGTAAAAATACGTCCAATATATCCTTTGAATTTTTTAGACCAGACACCAGAATCGTAAGAAACATGAATTGATCCTTCATGCACAACCATGGGGATAGATTGTACGGTGCACTATCACTGACCATTATGGATATTGTTTTCCATGCACCCCAAACATTTGAAAACCATCAGTGCTCAAGTCCAACCTCACGTTCCAAATTTCTGAAGCAAATTCAGGATGCGACTGGTCCAAGTGCTTCCAAGCCTGCGAGTCTGCAGGGTGACGCATAGCACCAGAGTGGTCATTAGAGCAACGTGCATGCTATGTCATATCCTTCACAGTAGCATTCGATTGATGTAATCTTTGCAGTCGAGAAATGATAGGAAAATAGAACATCTCCTTAAAAGGACGGTTTTATTTCAGTCGACCATTCACATCATGTCTAGTAGGTTTAAACTGTGGTCGACCGCAGAACTTACAATATTCAAGTTCGTTGTCTGCACCCCAATATAACATGCAATCCTGTGCACAATAATGGATCCTCTCCACCGGAAGTCCCATCTCACTCATCAGTTGTTTGTTATCAAAAAATTTCTTGGGCACCAGACTATTCGGACGAAGATCACGAATCACTTGAACCATTTGATTATAGCCCCTTTCAGACAGTCTGTTTTCAGTTTTAATGTTCAACATTAGGGTGTTGAATGAAAACTGTAAGTGCGATTCTCAACCAGGAAATAAATCCTGATTCGCTGCACGAAGCATATTATAAAAATGTGCAACATGCTCATTAGGGGGTTCATTATTAAGGGGCTCATCATTCATATTTAAGTGGGGACCAGAAGTTAAATCCGTCATCATGTCGTGGTACGAGCTAGATCCAGATGTCTCATCAACCGACCCGCGTGAAGTCGACGCAGATTGTTGATCATTATATTAACCCCACATTTTCTCAACGCGATGAATCCAATTGCAATAATTGGGCATGAACTCATTTGTAAACAAATGTGCTCTCACATCATTAGGTTCATGAAATATCTTGTTCCGACATTTAAATTTATTGCACGGACACTTAATCTTTCCCTGATTCATCGAATTCAGATTACTAGTGGCAAAATCTACAAATGATTCGAGTCCATCATAAAATTCAGAAGATATCATGCCATTAATCAATCTTGGACGACCATACATCCAACGTAAATGACTAGAATAATCCATATCAATTTGTTTCACATTTACAAATTAATTAATATTCAAAAGTCTAATTAATAATTTTAATTCTCCAATCAATACATTAATTAATATTTCCTAAAAATTTCAGCAGAGTTTCGTTTTATTTTATTGTATTCCCCAATTAATCAAGATCCTACATGCATTCATTTCCGACTTAAAATTAATCAAGTCGGAACGCACATGTTCTACAACAATCAACAAATATTTATCAACATCGATCCCTCCACTCCAACGTATAATTAATATATTATTCATAAAAAATAATACAAAATAATTAAACAACTAATACTAAATACACAAATAATATACTACACAACTAATACTAAATAAGAGAAATTAAGCTAGGAATTAAGCTAGATAATACTAAATATACACGTATTAGCTAGAAATTAAGCAAAATAATATTAAACATACACATATATATCAAGCAAAATTAAGCTAATACAACAAGCAATATATATACACTACACAATTAATACTAAATATGCATGTATTAGCTAGAAATTAAGATATGTAAATTAATTAAGTACGTACACAATTAATATTAAATAATTAAACAAACTAATACTAGATACATAAATAACTAATACTAAATACACAATATACTAATACTAAATAATTAAACAACTAACACTAAATACACAATACAATTAAAATACGTACTAATACTAAATTATAAAACAACTAATACTAAATAATAAAGCAAGTAATACTTGATTATAACTATTAAAATGAAAAAGACTTACCGTAAATAAAAATCTGGAGTGGTGGCTTCCCTCTCGTCCCCTTCAATTTTCGCCTCTTCTGGAGGGTTTCGAACTGGAATGAAAAAAAAATCTAGAGCGGTGGTAATATATGTCGTTTGCCGAGGGAATTAAAGAGGGTTGTTGGCCCTCGCCAACTTGCCTCCGGCAGAGTGTTGGGGTTATACTGGAAAATATGTTTTTACTTTGTATAACCAGACTGAATTTCTGTCTTATTTGCTGAAATAAATTATTTATCATTGTTGCTTTAAATATCATCGAATGTTACATATATTTACTGCATAATTGTTCAATAAATAGTACGTGTTACATTGTAGTTAATTTAGTGATACCAGATCACAGAAGATTAAATTAACAGTCTCTTGTAACTAAAAGTACAGAATTCACAACCTAGATGGAAATGAACGATCCATCATGAAAGGTTGAAGTGTAAGGCTCAGATTGGCTTGTCTTGACCAAGAGATTACACTAGTGCATTATGATGCGCTGAATAGGACCTACATGAGGATAAATTCTTCAGTACTGAATATAGAAGAATTAGACCTCAGTGGTTAGTTATTTCTTAATCCCGTCCCTTAAATAGGATCGTGTGGAATTAATAACTATTCCTTTGACTTATGATGGGTAGAGAATCAATGTGATTCAATACCTTGTATCTTGGACAATATTATTAGTTACATGACGATTGCTAAGATTTAATACGGAGAAACGTGTGCAAGTACGTCTTGCTTGATTTGTCCCCTTGGGAGGCTCATAAGTTTTATCATACTAAATCTTGCAAGTGGAATTCGTTTCCGGTATGGATAATAATGTTGAGCCGTTCCTGAATCAAGGAAAAAATATTAATTAATGTGAAGCTATTTCAGTGGCTTAAATTAATTAATGGACTGGATAATCTTAAACACGGGAAATAATAACCGGGAGACATCAATAGTAATATGGGTTAAGATGGATAGTGCAATATTAATTATGTAGTGTGATTAATTAATATTTATGGGCTTGAATAATATTGTGGCTCAATATTGGAAATTCAAGGTCCATTGGAAGATTCAATCTTAATTCTCCTAAAGACCCCTCAAGTAGCCCAAAGATCAAGTCCAATAATTGAAAAATGTGTTTGAAATAAAATAAAATATTGTTTCCTATTTTTCCTTTGATTTTCGAAAATAAATAAATAAAAGAGGGAGAAAGATTTTCTTTGAATTTTGTTATGGAATGAGGATAAGTATTCTTGGAATACAAGTTTATCTCATTAAATTAAAGAAATATCCCATTTGGCTATTTGTTTGTAAATTTTCGAAAATTAAGAGTAAATAAGGAAGGAAAGATTTTCTTGAAAATATATTATGAAAGATATGTATTCTTGGAATACAAGAATATCTCATAAATTCAAGAAGATCCCAATCTTGAAAATCTTGACCCTTATTTTCGAAAATTCCATAAATTAAGGAGGTGAGATTTTTGTGGAATATTTTAAATATGGAGAAAAGAATATATGAGATATATTCAAGATTTCTTGGAGATCAAGAAAAAGATTTTCCCATCTTATTCATGCACAAAATTTCGACCACCCCTTGCCTATAAATAGGGGATGAGTGTTTCATCCCCAATGCAATTCCATGTGTTGGAAAAATTAGAAATCCACAAAGGTGGTGCAACATAATTTTATTTTTCCTTTTGTTAAATTGTTCGCGAGCATCCTTCCACCGGATTGTTGAACAAGGACGAGGAAATACTTGAGAAAGCTCTTTGGGTTTGTTCGTGTGAACGGGATATCTATCTTCTCAACGGTTGTCACTCTGAGAGGTTAGTTCACGTAAACTCCTAGCAATTCCGCATGCGTAGGATTTATGTGACGAATTTTATTGCATGATTTGTTGTTGAATTATTATTTGAATTAATATAGGATTAATTCTTGCTAGTAATAATTGTTAGAATTAAATTTGTATTTAAATATCCATCCCGAATAGATCCGGGCAATTAATTCCCCAACACAGAGCAGATCAAACGGTTCAAAATTGGCGAGGGTGGTGGACCCTCATTAAACTTCACGCGGCATTGGCGAGGGTTTTGTTCCCTCGCTGACCAGTCCGACGCAATTGCCGAGCTGAAAGGTCAAAATTGGCGAGAGCGGAAGCCCTCGTGTATTCTAAACCCTCGTGAAAGCCCTCGGGACGCCCTCGTTAATTAAGGGTTTCATTCCCCTCTTTAAAAACTCTCGTTAAATCACTTTTTTTTTTTTTTTTTTGTTTTTGTAGTGTCAAAGTCAAAGAAGAGAAGAATCAGAGGAACACATTATAGTTTGAACCCGCTAATATTCAACACTTCAATTCGAAGAAATAAACTTGTAAATTTATTTTCGTGTTTTAATATTTAAATAACGAGAATTGTACTCACAATATTATCTCACAAAAAAAAAATCATGCCAAACGAAAAATCGAACAACAAAAGCAAAAGGAAAAAAATCCTACAAAACAAAAAATCGAACATCAAAAGCATAAAATTTCCAAAAAAAATTCCCAATCCATTATAATTTATTAGACAATAACTTGTGTAGACCTGTTTCATGCTATGAACCTTGTTTTTAATTCATGACATTTAACCCTAATACCTAGGGTATAATACATGTCAAGTTTAGTGGTTTAGAAAATTGTTTTGGAAATGAATAAAATAAGTCAAATAATTCAAGTTTATTAATATTTATTCCAAATATTTGTTTCTCAATTTAACATTAGAGTCTGTTTAAATATACTACATATATTCTTCAAAGATTTTTCTCAATCCGTTATAATTTGTTAATATTTATTCTAAAGATCCATTTCCCATTTGACAATAATTTTAACGTGAAAATTCAATGGTTTCTAAATGTAGGCCGATTTCTACATATTTTTTCTAAAATTTTTACTTAATTCTTTATAATTTGTTAATATTTATTCCATACATGTTTATTCCAAAAAAAATTCTCAATCCATTATAATTTATTAATATTTATTTCAATTATTTTTCTCAATTTAACATTAGAGTTTGTTGAAATATACTACATACATAATTTTTTTAAAGATTTTTCTCAATGCATTATAATTTGTTAATATTTATTTCAAAAATTTATTTCCCAATTTGATAATAATTTTGGCGAAAAATTCAATGATTTCTAAATGTAGATTCGGTTTCTACTGTTATAAATATATATGAAAAGATTATTTTTTTTTAGCCAAAAACCCAATTAAGATCACTATTTTTTGGTTACAAACACGGAGCAATACAATTGCACGGATTTAAAATGGATCGGTACATAATATGCATACAAATTTATTTATTTTATAATTCACAAAAACTTATGTGAAATTGAGTTTATCGTGAAATCGATTTTTTTATTACTACTATTATGTATAAAAACTATCACTGTTATGCATAAAAACCTTAACTGTTATGCACAAAAACTAACACTGTTAAAAAATGTTTTACATTTTTAAATATTGAAATTTTTTGTGCATGACCGTGATAATTTTTACATATAATAATAATAGGGTTCATGTATAATTCTGTTCACAGGAATGTTATTTTTTATAATTAATAAACTAATAATGAGTATGGGGACAAAGTTATGAATCGGTGAAGACTCACATGAAACTCTCAGTGGGATACATGAATCATCAACGGATAAAAAGCTTTATCCAGAGAGAGTTTCAGACTCGGCCCATGCTCCCATGTTTCTAACAAAAAATCCCCCAAACATTTAATCCACAACCGTACATATTCTTCCACCATAACTTGTCAATTTTAAATGTGTTGTCCATATTCTTTCCCCCGATGGTTGATCACTTGAAATTTAGGAGTATGCTCATTTTTAGATTTCAGGTTCGAACCCTTTAAGGTGCGATTAACTTTTGAGATGAGTCAGTCCATACAGGCTCTGGTTTGAAGTGGGACCCCCGCTAGTGGATAGTGGCTTGTGGTCCCCCGGATTAATCGGTCCTTGAGCCGGATATCGAGTTATAAAAAATAAATGTGTTGTTACTCTGCACTGACATTTTTCAAAAACTTATAAAATACACCAGAAAAGCTAATAAAAAAATGACATAATTGTCCATTTTAAATGTTTGTTACCCAGTGACATTTTTCAATAAGTAAAATACACCAGAAAAGCCAATTAACAATAAAAAAGAGTGTGTGTCCAATTAATTCTAGATCCTTCACTCACTCATTTAATTTATTTTTTTCTATATTTTGCTAATGTGTATCTTCCTTTTTTATCTTTTATTTTTCTGCATTCGCTATTTTTTAGGATAATAATTTTTTAAGGGTAATCAATTACGATAGTTCTTTAAAATAATAAATTACAATAAATTCTTCTATATCGGACACATCTTTTTGTCTCACTGTAGATCAGAACTGCAACTACCACAGAAGGGGGACCACCTAAAACCGCAACTCGTAACCGCACCATAACCACAACAAAAGGGGGACTACCAGTACCCCACCATAAGTGGGATCAGCACAAGAGAAAATATTTTTTTAAGGATAATCAATTATAATAGTTCCCTAAAATAATCAATCATAATATTTTTTTCTAAATCGGACATATCTTTTCGTCTCACTATATATCAAAACTGCAATAACCATATGAGGGGAACCACCCGAAATTGCAACTCATAACCGCACCGCAACCACCACAAAAAGGGATCACCACCCCACCACAATGGAGCTCTAAACCACTTCCCCCACTTTGACTTTCAGGATAATATTAAATTGAACATGTTCACAATATATTTGACTCATTATTAATCTGCATCCTAACAAGTCAAAATAATGATCATGTATCCCGTCTCAAAAAATGGAATCCGTGAAACTGCCACAATTTTTTGTGTATATACTTGTAAAGATAATTGAAAGAATTCAATTCCATCTAAAATAAAAGTCCGAACTTAAAAGAGGAGGTGCAAAATTAATTAATTTATTTAATTTTCTTAATAAATTTTCCTTTGGAAGGAGATCCATTGTTTAGACAATTTAATATGGATAAAATTGCTTTAAGTGGGAATCAAACCCAGAAGGTGAGTATGAGTTTGAAGGCTCCGATACCATGAAAAAATTTCGTCTAATCTAAAAGTTCGAACTTGTGAGAGGTGTGAAATTAATTCGGTTATTTAATTTTCCTAAAAATAATAATTAATTTTCACTAATTATTACCTTTTTGTATAGTTAGTGATACTTTTACTTGAGTATAAATGGGAGAGGACTTTCTCATATTCATTTTTATCGCATTGTATCAACAATTAACAGCATACAGTTTCTCTGTAATAAACTTTTAGCTTCTTCAAGCTTTCTTCTATTCAATCTTCAATTCTTCAATTCAAGATGAATCTATCTATAAAATTCTGCAATACTTTTTCCGACCTTATTGACACCAGACAGCATGACAAGCAAAGTTTACGTGGGGTAGCTTTGTTTTCAATAAATCTTTGATCCACAAACAATAATCTTTCTTCAGACATTTTTACAAAATATTTAAGGTAGTCTCCTTAGTGTCGTGCCTACCATTATTTAAACTAATGATAATGTACACAATCATGTACTTTTAAGGGGTCTTGAGATTTTTGCATAACCACAGTATCAGAACATGCAATTATATATATTTGAATTTGAATATGGGATAAGTTTATAAATAGCTTAGCATAAAAATAAAAGTTTTTTTGTGTCATAAAATTTGTAATCATTTTTTTTTAGTCTAGAGAATATTTTTCTTCCAATTCTACCCTTTTGTATCTTGTATTATTTTAGTCTGTACCACCATATATATATATATCGTACCAACATCATTTCAGCCCGTACTATCATTCAATTAACCCTGTATCACTATTAATTAATTAATCTCGTATCACACTTATTTTAACCCCGTATCACTATCACTTCAACACATACCACTATTAAATTAACTCCGTATACCACCCTTATTTTAACGTCGTACCACCATTATTTCAGTTTATACCACAATTTAATTCAACTCGAAATTATATCATTTTGAGGCACTTGCATGAGACCATCTTACAGTGAGACGGAACAGAAGTTGGGCATTGACGCTTTAACGCTTTATCACTTCAACCCATACCACTATTAAATTAACTTCGTATACCACCCTTATTTTAACGCCGTACCACCATTATTTCAGTCTGTGCCACAATTTAATTCAACTCGTAATTATATCATTTTGAGGCACTTGCATGAGACCTTTTTTCAGTAAGACGGGACAGAAGTTGGGCATTGACGCTTTAACACTTTGAGAGAGATGGATATGATTTGTGCTAGGATGTACCCCGTCTCATGCATGACACCATATCGTATGAGTTTTGTCTATAATTTTTAAGTTTGTACCACAATTTAATTAAGTTCAACATACTATAATATATTAATTTCGTACCACTATTTTAAAAAAAAATAAAAATTGTTGACTTATTTGGGGTCAATGCTCTAAGGTGCATTCTCACGACCCTTAAGACTAATATATACAAAAAAAACTTTATAGAGACTACTAGATACAAAAATTAATCATTAAAGACCTTATTACCCCTTCTTAAAATTTTGAGTGGTCTTTTGACCTAGACTTCAAATTAATTTCCACCTACCCACTGTCCTTTTCTGATAAAAAACCCTCACCTCTCTCCTCCCTCTTCGTCTTTCTCCCAGAAACCTCATCTTCATTTCTCAAAAAGCTTTCAAATTTTCTAATCACTCACAGAAACCATTTTTCTTTCAAAATGGTCTGCGCTGAAGTGCAAAATCATCTTCTTTGAAGAAACTTCACTTTCCCGCACCCAGTATCCATTTGTTCATTTTACCAAAAAAATGGATCTTTGTTTTTTACTGTATTTTTTCGTCTTCTGCTAGCAATCGTATAAATTGCACTCCGTCCATTCAAGAACCGATTTGTAAAGTGCACTTTGGGGCTAGGGTTTGCTAGTTCGATTTTATTATCTACAAGTCTTTGAAATTGTTAGTCTTCAAAAAGGTTAGTTTTTTGTTTCCCTTCTTTTATAGTTTAGTTTTTTTATGGTTTGGGTGTAATTTTGTAAAATTTTCGTTTCTTTCTGTATATTTTTATTATCAGACTTTTTTAATGTTTGTAGCTTTAGATGTGATATTCCCTCAAAAGTGCAGTTACTTTATGTGTAAAATTGTTGAAATTGTAGCTATAAAATGTTGGTTTTGCCTGGTTGTTTTATGAATGTTTGTTTGTATATAATGTTGTTCATTGATTTTGTTTTTTACTTAAGAAGTCCAGTTTACCCATGTTTGTTTATGCATACATTTGTGTGTTATTCTCTGGTTCTTTGTTTGTGTATAATATTGTTGCTATTTCTTCTGGTTTTATGATTTTGCTATAATCTTGTTCAGTTTATATTGTATGATATCAATTTAAATGTATTGAAATTTGATGGAGTGCAATTAATAGTCTGTATTTGTTTTGATTTTTACAGAAAATGGAAAGAAGTATCGGACATAAGAGCATAATGAAGGCTGATGGAGTGAAATTACCACCAATAGGTTTGATATCAATCATTTTTCAGCTCTAGCAATTATGCTTGCTTTTATGATTAATTCTTAATTTAGGTGCAATTACATCCTTGTTGGAATTTAGAGGCACGTAAACACGTAATACATGCGCAGCGGAAATTAAAGTTCACCAACGATCAGTTAATTGCATATATATTACAATAATCATAACGAGAAATCTTACAGTAACTCGAGAGCAGATTTCTCAACTATGGTATCCACGTAATCTCCGTTCACGGACTTGCACAGATTTGCCAGCGTTGAATCTGAGACGGAATTTGCTAGGAAAATTCATATTCTAGATTTTATGGAGAGAATTTGAACAACGTTGTTTGTGAATTCCCAAGAGCTCATATATATAAGAAATACTCAGCTTAAATCTTAAGCTAACCTGATTGGGAAATAAAATCCCTAATCTTTATTTAAATAAATCTCTTAGATTTATTTCCTACATATAAAATCTCTACGGATTTAATTCCCATGTATATTGATTCCATATATATTAAATTCTATAATAATATTCCAAACTCTATTATTGGTAATTCTATTTAATTAAATTCAATTTAATTAAACATTAATAATAATTAATTCCAAATTAATCTATTATTAATTAATTCTCCATAAATTAAATATTAAATTCAATTTAACATTTAATCAACCAACTATAATCCGTAAAAGGGAACTACTTGTTGTGTGACCCATAGATCCTCATATATCGAGCGATTAGTCAAACTAATGGTCTTAATTGAACCCTAGACAATAAATCAGACATTCTCAATATATGAGGTACGTTGCGAGAAACGTGCAACTACCTATAACTGAAACATGGGCTATTACGATTTCATCATTTCATTCGCGAATACTCGATTAAGTCTTAAACATGATGAATTGTCAATTCAAATAACTTAATCATATTATCTCTAATCACTAATTGATCATGTATGTCACACTTAGCCACAAAGTCTAAGTTGACGTGCATCGGCCGATGACTTTGATCCAATTATGACGAGAAGGTGAGTATTCTCTCTAAATCTACTTTGAGGAATGAATCCTATTCTTGGCTCAACTACCACACACATGTACTTCGTGATGAACCCAATTCAAGCCATATCTACCCATGGTTAGGGTGCAAGCGTCGGTCATGGTCAAAGTTCATCATCCCACATATGTCGTGCGTATTCACTTCAAGTCAAAGGAGTATCGCATCGCTCCCACTAACCGAGACACCGGTAGACACATATAGTGGAAATATATCAAACGGTTTCTCGGATGGGTATATCAATACCCTCTAAGGTATTTGTGCATCCATCATGAGATACATAGTATCTCGTAGTAAGTGAGATCTTACTACGCTCTCTAAGAGTATGATGCAGATCGCACACCAATCTCCATTGTATCATCAATATCACATTCTTGATGATCTTTGGTCGGGGCTATTTGAGAATCATGCTTAAGTCATCTGAGTTCTCACAACCTCAATGACAACAATGACTCATGGGAACACTTGCTTGAAGAAATGCAAACAATCAAACATAATATTCAAACAGGTGTATTGCCATACATTAATATTAAATGAACTATAATATTAAATCAAACTGAATATCATCGAGTATTATGTTCTTACAATAGATTGTCTTTAGGACACTAACACTAACAATCTCCCACTTGGACTAGAATCAATCACCAACATGTCTAACCCCTAGACCATCAAATGTCTAGTGTGTACATGAACACTCAGTGTTTTGGTGAAATGATCTTCCAAATTAAATATGTGTGGGAATACATTTTAATTCCATTTCTCATATCCTTATGATCTCTCGGATCAAATGATAAATCTAAGTACATGCTTGTTTCTGTTTGTTGATCTCGGTTCCTTTGCTTGCGCAATCGCACCATCGTTGTCTCAATACAACCTTATTGGACATCTGACACTTGGAACTACCCCTAGTTCTCTTAAGAATTATAAAATCCAGACAACCTCCTTGAGGCTTCTGATATATCAATGTACTCAACTTTAGTTGTTGAATCTGAGATCAACTTGCTTGGAACTATTCCAATTGATCGCCTCATCATTGAGAGTGAAACGTGACCTGACTGTGATTTATAATCATCACAGTCGGATTGAAAACTTGTGTCAGCTTAACCAGTCACTACTAGTTCTGACTGTCCACCATAGACAAGGAAACATTCTTTAGTTCGTCTAATATATTTTAGAATGGTCTTGACAGCAATCCAGTGAGACTCACCCGGATTCTGTTGGTATCTACCAGTGATGTTGATAACGTAGGCCACGTTTGACCTAGTGCAAATCATGACGTACATGATTGACCCAATTGCATATGCATATGAGACATCTTTCATGTGTTTGATATCAGCTTCAACAGAAGAACAATCCTTCTTTGATAGCTTTATCCCATGATTTGCCGATAGAGATCCTCTCTTAGAGTTCTCCATGGCAAAACGCTTCAACAACTTGTCTACATAGGTGGACTGTGACAACCCCAACATCCTCTTGGATCTATCCTTGTGGATCTTAATCCCTAGGATTTAGCAGGCTTCTCCAAGACCCTTCATCATGAAGGTCTTTAACAACAAATCTTTAACGGGATATTGTTTCCCAAAATCACTATGTCATCGACATTCACGATTATGAAAACAATATTCTTCCCGCTGCGTTTACGATAAATACAAGGATCTTCCGAATTTCGGATGAAGTCAAAAAGACTTGATAGCTTCATCAAATCGGATATTCCAACTCCTAAAAGCTTGCTTCAATCCATAAATGGATATCTTTAGCTTGCATACTAGATTGGAATTTGACTTAGATGTAAAACCTTCCGGTTGAGTCATAAACACTTCCTTATCAATGTTTCCATTGAGGAAAGCTGTTTTGACATCATCTGCCAAATCTCAATCTTTTCTTGACTTAGCACCAAACGCACGTTTCGGTGCCAGTCCAGAAAATTTGGCCTAGTAAATTTGTTTGTTTCCAAAACACATCTCAATTACAGTTATACATTTCAACTAACCAAGAGAAATAAAATAAAACGAAAATTAAACACATAATTCCTATGATCAATATTCAGCAATCAAAATAAACATGACCTTTCTTTTGTGTTTATTTTATCTTCATTATTTTCACATACTCAACGACCTCATCGGAAGAGTACGAATTTATATCAAATATAAATTGTAATGGACTAGGATCCACATTCTTACTATCATGATCCCTGCTTTGGTTGAATATCACAATAGCATAACTGGTAGGTCTCCAAATCAATTGCAAAATTTGCAATTCCTAGTTGATTGAACCTAGTTCAATCGGATGTCACTTAACTTCCGTTTCCCTGCTTTTGCTGGTGAAACAAAGTTAAGTTGATTTACAACTATCAAGCGGTGACACTACGTGTCCCTATAAAAGTCCCGTTGAATGTAGATCTTAGCAAAAGACTTTGGTTTTAAATACCCATTGGAACAAAATCCCCGATTTACTATTAATTTTGATGGAAGACATCTTATCAAATTAATGATAAAACCATATTTTAGTGAGGAACGTTTTAAAGACGGGGTATTAATTGCTTAATTGAGATTCAACATGTTATTCTACATCACATTCGAGCATCTATTGGGCGCCATTTACCCAAACAATTAATACGGTCCGACAATTATTGAGCGTCGTCTACCCAAACAATTTAATGCGGACTATAACTAATAATGTAAATATTAATTCACATAAACAGTTATACAAGTGTGGAGCAACTCATCAAGTTCTCATGCTTTATTACAAAATTTAAATTTGCATGTATAAAGCATTCAATAAATATTTAGCATCTAAATCAAATAATCATGCAAAATATTTATTCGTAAATTAACACGTATATCAAATAAACGTGTAGTCAATTAATTATCAGTAGATAAATTGTGCTAAAATTAGAAATACCAACAAGTTCTAAACTTTCGATTATTTCTAAAGTCCCAAAAATTTGCCCACATTAATCCCTAATTAAATAGAATTTAATTAAAGATTCTCATAAAATTTTAGTCCAACCAAAATTTCATTAAAAATTTTTATTGCAGAATTTTAAATTAAATTCCAGATTAAACAAATTCCTTCAGTCAAACATGGCCTTAGAAATTTAAATTTAAATTAATTGCGGGGGCTATCATGCAATTTTCTTATAGTTTGCAAAGAGGGGCCTGGTGAGAATCAAATTCTCAGACCAGGCCCTTGGCCATTGACGCTTATGCAGAAACGATGGCCAGCATCGCTGCGACATTAGCCCGTCAAGCACAGCCGCCATCGGCCGCTGACAACCTCCGCCGCCCGTCCGACACAGCTGCCATCGGCCTCTGACCGATGGCCGTCCGAACTCATCGACGATAAGAGACCATAGGCCGTCCAAGACACGCACCAGAGGCCCCGTCAATCGACGCCGAGCGAGAATCCGAAGCCATCGCGACAGATGGCGGCCATCGCGAAGCATCCCAGCGAATCGCCGCTGCTATCTTCGATAGCCAGCGAGTCGCCGCCGCCTCAATCGAACAGCAGCGGAACCCCGTCGCGCGTCGCCCTGAAACAATTTCATCAGCCGCTGGATTTCTATCTCTCGCCCAGCAAGATTAGAAAATGCCGACGGTCAACGCGATGTGAAGGATTCAATCAAAATTGCACAACCAGAATTCTAAATCCAATTCGATCAGATTTGAGTTTTGGGCATGTTTTAGCCTTTTGCGTGAAAAAACAGGCGTATTGCATCATAGAATTAATTAATCTTTGATTTAATTGATTCCAATTCCCAAAACCAACACACCATATTAAATTAGATCTCGAAAATCAAACTTAACAAATTGGTTAGAAGACCACCGATTTTTAACAAATCAAATCAAAGGGCTTTGAGAGCAACAATTTTCCCACGAAAAATTTATATTATGCAATCATTACATAGTCTGAGCTCTGATACTACCGTTGGAATTTAGAGGCACGTAAACACGTAATACATGCGTAGCGGAAATTAAAGTTCATCAACAACGAACAGTTAATTGCATATAGATTACAATAATCATAACGAGAAATCTTACAGTAACTCGATAGCAGATTTCTCAATTATGTATCAACGTAATCCACGTTCACGGACTTGCATTCCAGCGTTGAATCTGAGACGAATTTGCTAGAAAAATTCATATTCTAGATTTTATGGAGAGAATTTGAACAACGTTGTTTGTGAATTCCCAAGAGCTCATATATATAGGAAAGATCCAGCTTAAATTTTAAGCTAACCTGATTGGGAAATAAAATCCCTAATCTTTATTTAAATAAATCTCTTAGATTTATTTCCCACATATAAAATCTCTACGGATTTAATTCCCACGTATATCAAATCTCTACGGATTTGATTCCATATATATTAAATTCTATAATAATATTCCAAATACTATTATTGGGAATTCTATTTAATTAAATTCAATTTAATAAAACATTAATAATAATTAATTTCAAATTAATCTATTATTAATTAATTCTCCATATATTAAATATTAAATCCAATTTAACATTTAATCAATCAACTATAATCCGTAAAAGGGAACTACTTGTTGTGTGACCCATAGACCCTCATATATCGAGCGATTAGTCAAACTAACGGTCTTAATTGAACCATAGACAATAAATCAGACATTCTCAATATATGAGGTACGTTGCGAGAAACGTGCAACTACCTGTAACTGAAACATGAGCTATTACGATTTCCTCATTTCATTCGCGAATACTCGATTTAGTCTTAAACATGATGAAGTGTCAATTCAAATAACTTAATCATATTATCTCTAATCACTAATTGATCATGTATGTCACACTTAGCCACAAAGTCTAAGTTGACGTGCATCGTCTGATGACTTTGATCCAATTATGACGAGAAGATGAATATTATCTCTAAATCCACTTTGAGGAATGAATCTTATTCTTGACTCAACTATCATGCACATGTACTTCGTGATGAACCCAATCCAAACCATATCTACCCATGGTTAGGGTGCAAGCGTCGGTCATGGTCAAAGTTCATCATCCCACACATGTCGTGCGTATTGACCTCAAGTCAAAGGAGTATCGTATCGCTCCCACTAACCGAGACACCCGTAGACACATATAGTGAAAATACATCAAACGGTTTCTCGGATGGGTATACCAATACCCTCTAAGGTATTTGTGCATCCATCATGAGATACATAGTATCTCGTAGTAAGTGAGATCTTACTACACTCTCTAAGAGTATGATGCAGATCGCACACCAATCTCCATTGTATCATCAATATCCCATTCTTGATGATCCTTGATCGAGGTTATTTTAGAATCATGCTTAAGTCATCTGAGTTCTCACAACCTCAATGACAACAATGACTCATGAGAACACTTGCATGAATAAATGCAAACTATCAAACATAATATTCAAACATGTGTATTGCCATACATTAATATTAAATGAACTATAATATTAAATCAAACTGAATATCATCGAGTATTATGTCCATACAGTTTGATGATGATCAATTAAGAGAAATTAAGAAGTCACCTTTTTGGATGTTCTTTTCATCGATTTATGGGGCTGATTTAGAAACATTGAAGACTCGATGTGGCAAGAATGAGGAACTTCTGCTGAAGATAATATTGTGTTATGATAGATCGGTGGGAAAGTTTGTAATCGGTGGAATAGAAATCAAGTTGAGCAAACTTGACGTTAATCTTATTCTTGGTGTTAGCGGTGGAGAGAAGTGTATCCCTTATAAGGTGACTGACTACACTGTTCCAAATTGGATAAAGAGGTGCTTCCATCGTGAGCTCTCCCATGGGGATTCTATTGTGTTGTACAAGAATGTAATCTATGACAAGCTAAAGAAAATGATGAGTTTTAAGGATGAAGATAGTTTAGCTGATGTGGGAAGATTGACTCACAGTTATATGCTAGCTGATGTTCTTGCTTCAAATCAGAACACAACGATGCCTGCCCAATTAACCCAGTACATTGAAGATTATGACAACATTTGTCAATACGATTGGTGCGGGTACATCGTTGAAATGTTGTTGACTCAGATAACATCAACAAAGAATCTGAAGGTTGGGGGTTGTGTGATGATACTTCCGGTAAGATTTTCAAATTTATTATAATATTTAATTTGTTTCGTTGTTTATACTCATTCTAACTAAATATGCAATTTTTAACAGTTTTGGTTGTGCGAACACACAAGTTTGATCAAGCCCATAAACGATATGTCTTTTCCTCGTTTCTTAAAATGGGACCTCAAGGAGTTGAGTAGGTGTCTTTCAAGCATTGATATTGGTGAACGAATAAAAAATTTTGTGAGTATTTTTCTATTTTTTAGTCTTATTATATTTGTTATTCACAATGTTTATAATGGTGATTAAATTGTTCTTTCTTTTATCAAGGATCATAAAAAGGTTTTGAAAGCTACACCAATTGAGTGTGAGGCATTCGCCTTTTTGCATAGCTATTGGTCTACTAATCAAGAACGGTTTACTAATGATAGTGAATCTACTGCAAAAGAGACTGGTTCTTTCCAACAAGACAACCAAGCTACATAAAATGTATGTGTCTCTTACCAACAGAAGGAGTCTTTGTGCGATATAGATGAATCATCAAAGGAATTCGTAGAGGACACTTTTCCGATTGCAACTCCTGGTGGAATGGGACCAGAAATTGATACGACAACTCATCAAGGGTTAGTAAAAAAAATACTTATAATTCTGTTTTTAATTATACTATTATGTACTAATTATATATTTATTCCAGTTTGGGTCCAGAAAACAAAACATCAACCTCGAAAAATCAAGGGAGTAGCAGAGGTTGAATCACAGATGGTGGATGGAAGTTTGGAACTTGACAAGAAAATTGATAATATTGTCCCTAGTACGCCATCGTTCAGCCTGAAGTTTACTGGATTTCCAACACCCTTTAAGCAAGATGCCAAGTTTTCAATGCCTGTTGCGTCGAGGGATTGTCCAAAACTGGATGAATTTGTATCAGATGATGCTGATATCTTGGGAAATGCAGATGAGGTTGCTGGTAAACCTGAAGACGGTTCAATTCTGGACCATGAACATTGTTTAAAAGCTCTTTTGGAAAAGGATTTTGAGATTGAAAAGTTGAAAAAACAGTTTTCTGATGTTTCTAAGGAAAAGGACGAAAAAATTGAATACTTGAAGATGGAGCATGATCAATTAAGCAGGAATGTTGCAGCTTTTGACGTTGATAAGGAGAAGGTTCTGGCTGTATACAAAAGCAAGAATGACAGGATAATACAATTGGAAACTGAAATCGAAGTATTGATGAAGGAGGGTTTCAAAATAGAGCTAGAGGATTGTAGATTCCGTATATCTGAAATGGATAGAGTAAATGAATGTTTGAAGAAGGAAGTTGCAGATTTTCAAGTTGAGAGGGAGAAGATGGTATAAGTTTTAAATGAGAAGACGCAATCCATTCTAGTTAAGGAAAAGGAGGTTGAAAGTTGGATAAGCAAGGCAAATCAGTTGAAGGAGTGTAAGAAGCAGAAGCTTTCTGAAAATGGGATTTTAAGATCAGAGATTGATGGGTTTCGACTTAAGCTCAAAGAATTTATGGCCCCAACGCCAACACAGATCATGGAACATCTAGACACCCTAGCACGCTTCGATGCAATTGAGCAGCTGCATATAGCCAAATTGGAGAACCTACAATTAGTTAAGATTAATGAAAACTTGGTTGATACCATACAACTCCATGATGAAATAGATCACTATGATGAGGATGCAGAGGGGTTTGTAATGTTGGGGTTATACGTGAAAGTATGTTTTTACTTTGTATAATCTATGTATTAAACACTTATTTACTTAAATAAATTATTTATCAATGTTCCTTTAAATATGATCGAATGTTATATATATTTATTGCAAACCGTTCATAGCACGCGTTACATTGTAGTTAACGTGGTGATACCAGATCACAGAAGATCATGTAAACGAGTGCGTGTTTCACAACTTAGATAGATTCGAACAATCTATTGGTAGAAGTTGATGTGTAAGGCTTATATTAACTTGTCTTGACCAAGAGATTACACTAGTGCATTCGATGCATTGAAGCGGACCTGCGGAGAGGATAAACCCATTCTCACTAACTTAAGGGATGAAGAGTTAGACCTCAGTGGATGTTGATTTCTTAATCTCTGTCACTTAATAAGGACTGTGTGTGATTAGTAGTTATTGCTTTGACTTATAAATGGGAAGATAATCATTGCGACTTTGGTACCCTATATCTTGGGCAATAATATTAATTGCTCGACAGTTACTAAATTAATACAGAGAATCGTGTGCTTGCAATGTCTTGCTTGATTGGTCCCCTTGGTGGGCCCGGAGCCTTTATCATACCAAATCTTGCAAGTGGAATTAATTTTCCGGTATGTATAATAAAGTTGGGGTGTCCTTACTCCAATGATAAAGATATTAATTAATATAAAGTTTTTCAGTGGCTTAATTAATTAATGGACTAAATAATCTTAAACATGGGAAATAATAACCGGGAGCCATATTACCGTAATATGGATTAAGTTGGATAGTGCAATATTAATTATATAATTAATATTAATGGACTGAATTATATTGTGGCTCAATATTGGAATTCAGAAGCCCATTGGAAGGTCCATCTTAATTATCCTAAAGGCCCCTCAAGTAGCCCAAATTAAAGTCCAATAAATAAAAGATGCTTAAAATAAAATAAATTATTGTTGCATTATATTTCCTTATTTTTTTTTTGAAAATATTAAAGAAAAGAGGGAGAAGGATTTTCTTGAAAAGATTTTATGGAAATGAGATAATGTATTCTTGGAATACAAGATTATCCCATAAATTCAAGAAATCTCCCATTTGGCTTCTTTAATAAGAATTTTCGAAAATAGCATAAAGAGAAAGGGAAGAAAGATTTTCTTGATTTTCTTGGAAAGATTTTATGGAGAAATATGTATTCTTGGAATACAAGAATATCTCATAAATTCAAGAAAAATCCAATCTTGCAAATCTTCTTGTAATTTTTGAAAATTAAGGCTAAATAAGGGTGTGAGATTTTTGTGAAAAAATACACATGGAAAGAAGAATATATGGGATATATTCAAGATTTCTTGGAGATCAAGAAAAGATCTTTCCTAACCCCAATTAAGCCTCAAAATTTCGAACCCTCCCTCACTTATAAATAGGGGATAAATTTTTCATCCCCAACTAGTGTTCCATGAATTGAAAAAATTAGAAATCCATAAAGGTGGTGCAACAATTTTTTACTTTCCTTTGTTTTATAAATCGTTCATTGGAGAACCTTCCACCGGGGTAATTGGACGAGGACTTGGGTATTAGTGTTAGTGTCCTAGAGACAATCTATTGTAAGGACATAATACTCGATGATATTCAATATGATTTAATATTATAGTTCACTTAATATTAATATATGATTATACATTTGCTTGAATATTATGTTTGATTGTTTGCATTTATTCATGCAAGAGTTCCCATGAGTCATTGTTTTCATTGAGGTTGTGAGAACTCAGATGACTTAAGCATGATCCTCAAATAGCCCCGATCAAGGTTCATCAAGAATGGGATATTGATGATACAATGGAGATTGGTGTGCGATCTGCATCATACTCTTAGAGAGTGTAGTAAGATCTCACTTACTACGAGATACTAGGTATCTCATGATGGATGCACAGATACCTTAGAGGGTATTGGTATACCCATCCGAGAAACCGTTTGATGTATTTCCACGATATGTGTCTACGGGTGTCTCGGTTAGTGGTAGCGATGCGATACTCCTTTGACTTGAGGTTAATATGCACGACATGTGTGGAGTGATGAACTTTGACCATGACCGACGCTTGCACCCGTCTATGGGTAGATATGGCTTGGATTGGGTTCATCACGAAGTGCATGTGCGTGGTAGTTGAACCAAGAAAAGGATTCATTCCTCAAAGTAGATTTAGAGAGAATACTCATTTTCTCATCATAATTGGATCTAAGTCATTGGCCAATGCACGTCAACTTAGACTTTGTGACTAAGTGTGACATTAATGATCAATTAGTGATTTGAGATAAATTGATTTAGTTATTTGAATAGACATTTCATCATGTTCAAGACTAATCGAGTATTCGTGAATGAAAGGAGGAAATCGCAATTGCCCACGTTACAGTTACAGGTAGTTGCATGTTTCTCGCAACGTACCTCATATATTGAGAATGTCTGATTTATTGACTAGGGTTCAATTAAGACCGTTAGTTTGACTAATCGCTCGATATATGAGGGCCTATGGGTCACACAAGAAGTAGTTCCCTTTTATGGATTATAGTTGGTTGATTAAATGTTAAATTGGATTTAATATTTAATTTATGGAGAAGAAATTAATAATAGATTAATTTGGAATTAATTATTATTAATATTATTTAATTGAATTTGATTTAATTAAATTAGAATTCTCAATAATTATATTTGGAATATAATTATAGGATTTAATGTATATGGAAATAAATTGTAGAGATTTTCATATAAGACATTTAAATCCGTAGAGATTTATATTTAGGGAATTAAATTAAAGGAATTAATTTAATTCAAAATTGGGGTTTTTATTCCCTAATTGGGCTAGCTTAAGATTTAAGCTGAGCCTCCCCTATATATACAGACTCTTGGGAATTCACAAATAATGTGACTTCATATTTTCTCCATAAAATTTAGAGTTTGATTTTTCCTAGCAAAATCTGTCTCGGGATTCAACGCTGGCAATTCCGTGCATGTCCGTGATTGGGGATTACATGAATACCGTAGTAGAGAAATCTGCAATAGAATCACTGTAAGATTTCTTGTTATGATTGTTGTAATCTGTATACAATTAATTATTCGTTGTTGGTGAACTTTAATTTCCGCTGCGCATGTGATTACGTGTTTTACGTGCCTCTAAATTCCAATAGTGGTATCAGATCTTCAGGCTCTCGTTTTAATTGCATGATTAACCTTGTTGATTTATGTGTATATTTATTTTGGCACGGCCAAAATTAATTTTGACCGCACCATGAATCAACTATTGGGGCGTGTGCTTATTTTGATTAATAACCCTTTCCCTTCGCGAGAGTAGGGTTTTCTGGGAAACCACATCCGCCATCGCCGCCTTGCTCCGATGCCGTTCTTCATCCCCGTGTGCATCCGTCGTCACGAATGAGTCAGCGGTGAAGCCACGTGACTCGCGCTGACCTCGCGATGCCGCGTCGACCCGATCTCAAGCGGATTGGATCCGCGACGATGCGGGCCGAATCGCACAACCCTTCGCACGGCGGCGTTGCCCGATGAGTCTCGATGTAGATGACCTCACTCTCATTTTCGTTTGACGATTCGATTGGGCGAAGCCCCTACTCCGACGAGCCTCGCGACGGCATGCCACCGCGAGGGGCAGCGACACTGCGAATTTCAAGCCGTTTTGCTCGTGGGTCTGTCTGACTCGCCTTGGTTCACGAGTGCCGATGTCATTTCCGCCGTTCCGCCCTCGATCTGTAATTCATGTCTCCGATTAGATTTGGGACGATGAATGTTGGTTTCCTGATTGGTTGAAGTGCAGCGACGAGTCACCCGCACGCGCCCAGCGGCGGTGACGACTCGCCTGCTAGCACCGATGCTTGCTATTTTTCTTGTTGCCTGTTCCCTGTTTTGTTTGGTTCTGTGCAACTTGAATTTTGCAGATTTGGGTTTTCTGTTTGATCGAATTAGTTGGACTATTTCGTGTAATCCTTGCAAACTGAATTCCAAAGGCTGACTGTTCTTATGATTAATTGGATTAAATCTAACAAACTGGGTTGAACTGTTGGTTTCGAATTGTCCCGATTGAAAAACGGTTTTGGAAACCGGGCGATGATGAGGGAAATGACTATGTTGAAATTGGATTGTTGGTCAGGCCCTTCCGTGCTACTTTAGAAGTGTGCACATGAGCCCCCTAAACAACTAACAATTAAAAGGTTTAATTTAAAATGGATAATTGGTTGGACCAATAAGTAAATAATTAATTGAGTTAATTGTTTAATTTTAATAATTTTTTAAAATTGAATTTGAAATTGGATTTTGAAATTCAGGATTCTTAAAGGAATTATTAAAACCCACTTGTTTAACTGATTTTAATTAATTAGTTAATGCATTTAAAGTCCGCATTATAACTGTTTGGGTAGGCGGCGCCCAATAATTGTCGGACCGTATTAATTGTTTGGGTAGACGGCACCCATATAAGTGTTAGTCCGTTTAATGTCATGTTTGGGTAGGCGGCGCCCAATAAGTGCTCAACTATGATGTAGATTAACATGATTGGATCTCAATTAAGCAATTAATACCCCGCCTTTAAAATGATCCTCGCTAAAATATGATTTTCATTGAATTGAACGATGCCTTCCATCAAAATTAAAAGTAAACCGGAGATTTCGTTCCAATGAGTATTTAAGGCCCAAGTCCTTTGCTCGGATCTACATCTAACGGGACTTTTATAGGGACACGAAGTGTCGCCGCTTGATGGTTGTAAATCAACTTGACTTTGTTTCACCAGCCCAAGCAGGGAAACGAAAGTCAAGGGGCATCAGATTGAACTAGGTTCAATCAACTAGGAGTTACAGTTTTGCAATTGGTTTGGAGACCTACCAGTTATGCTATTGTGATATTCAGCCAAAGCAGGGATCATGATAGTAGGAATGTGGATCCTAGTCCATTACAATTTATATTTGATATAAATTCGTACTCTTCCGATGAGGTCGTTGAGTAAGTGAAAATAATGAAGACAAAATAAACACTAAAGAAAGGCCATGTTTATTTTGATTGCTGAATATTGATCATAAGAATTATGTGTTTTAATTCCCTTTTTATTTTATTTCTCTTGGTTAGTTGAAATGTATAACTGTTATTGAGATGTGTTTTGGAAACAAAAAAATTGGCTAGGCCAAAATTTCTGGACTGACACCGAAACATGTGTTTGGTGCTAAGGCAAGAAAAGATTGAGTACGTGTTGGACACGTCTATCCCGGTTACCCTTAAAGCTGGTACTCTGAGGCACCCACGTTTGACGTAGCAGCTCAGAAGAAGCATCAAAAGGATGCTTCCCAGACTCAGTGTGTGATGTATCTCGGCATGACTCCCGATATGTTTAAGGCAACATGAGGAAATGGGTCTCTTCAAAATGCTCAAGCATCTGAAGGATCTCTTTGATTCTGAATCTCATTATGAGATTTATGAAGTGATGAGAGATCTGTTCAGATGTCGGTTAGCTAAAGGAGAGAAGATTTCACCTCATATGCTTAAGATGATGGGCCTAATTGATAAACTTGGTAATTTAGGCTTTGAGCTAAAGGACCAACGTTTTCATTTATGATATCCTCCAGTCGCTCTAGGATTCATATTTTAGCTTCATTGTGAACTACAATATGAATAAGACGGATGCGACCATACCTGAACTTCACAACGTGCTCAAGACTTTTGGGTTCACTATCACTAAGATGGTGTTCAAATGAAGGAGCGGGTAGACAAGGATGTGTGCCTCTACTATAAGTAGAAGAGGGCACTGGAAGAAGGACTATAAGGTTCTGGTTGCTAAAAGGAAGGCACTAGGTGCTTCTGGCACTAGAACATGTATGTTTGTTATTAAGATTAACATATCCACTAATAGCGCTAACTGCTTGGTATTGGATACCGAATTTGGCTCTCACATTTGCACTAATGTGAAAGGGCTCATATGTCATAGGGCAATTAGAGCGGGTGAAGTTGTCTTACACGTGGAAATGGAGCAATAGTTGCTACTGAACGTGTGGGGACTTATGTGTTAGACTTACCCTTTGGTTTTAGATTAGAACTTAATGATTGTCATTTCGTTCTTCCTATTATTCACAACATTATTTCCATTCCTATGTTAGACATTGAGGGTTATTCCTTCCATTTTAGTGATAATAATTGTTATTTCACGTTGAATGGTGTGGTTTATGGGAATGCCCCTATGGTGAATGGTTTATACTTATTGCATTGTGGATATAATGTTCTTAATATACAAAATAAAAGACTCAAACTTAGTAATCATGAAAACCCGACTTACTTGTGGCATTGTAGACTTGATCATGTAAACGAGAAAAGAATTGCAAGGTTAAGAAAGTTAGACTACTTAACCCCATTCGACTGTGAGTCTTATGGAGATTGTGAATCTTATCTCATGGGCAAGATGATCAACAGACCATTTTCTGGGAAAGGGGTGCATGCCAAAGAAGTTCTAGAGTTGATCTACAACGATGTTTGTGGACCATCGCCCACTCTAGCTAGGGGTCACTACGGATACTTCATCATTTTTACTGATGATTTCTCAAGATACGGATACGTGTATCTTATGAAACACAAATTCGAATCTTTTGAGAAATTCAATGAGTTTAAGGTTGAAGTAGAGAAGTAACTTGGTAAGAGTATCAAGACCCCTCGATCAGATCGAGGAGGTCAATACCTTAATTCATTGATTATTTGAAGTTACATGGAATTTAGTCACAATGGACTCCTCCCGGAATATCTCAGATGAATGGTGTGTCCGAGAGGAGAAACCGAACCCTGTTAGACATGGTAAGGTCCATGATGAGCTTTTCCTCTCTTTCGACATTCTCATGGGGATACGCGTTACAAACCTCAATTTACATTCTGAATAGGATTCCATCTAAATCGGTTGAGCACAGACCATATGAACTATGGTGTGGCAAGAAGCAAACTTTTACACATATCAAACATGGGGTTGCCCCGTGATTGTGAAAAGAATGCTTACCGACAAGTTGGAATCCAAAGGTGAAAAGGATTACTTTGTGGGATATCCTAAGGAAACTAAAGGATATTGCTTCTATCTACCTGAGAAATAATCAGTGATTGTTTCTAGGCAGACCAAGTTCCTCGAAAAAGAATATGTCTTTAAGGAACAAGGTCGTAAACTGATAGAACTTGAAGAAATTTAAGAGCCACAAATTAACAAAGAGACTGATATCTTGTCAAAGTAACATGACAAGGAATCAGTGGGAGCATTCAACAACTTTCACGGTGGGAGTCTTTCACTAGGTGATCGTCTTTCAGCCAGTGGGAGCATTGTTGGTCCCGGTGAAAACTAGTCTTACACGTGTATGGGGGGGGAATACACGTGTTCAGTGATTTTAAAACTTTTTCTTACTGAGGTCAGCTTGGGTCAGATAATCCTGAAGATTAGGTTCTGAGAAGCACAGATCGTTCTGAGTCAAAGTCTACTGGGACAGTGATCCTGAGCTGCTTTCAGATACCTCAGATAATCCCAACTGAATCCTGAGTGTCAGAGATCCTGAGTTGCTTGGATCAGATAACTAGCTTACTGAATCCTCAGATGAGAGTTCAGTTTGGTAACTATCTGTTCTAGCTATTCAGTCGTGCAGAATGGTTGGCCCTTAGATTATACTCGTTTTAAGCTTTGCTGAAAAACCTTCCCTTTATGAAATAGTGATTAGGCTGTGATTCACTTATGCAACTTCAGTGGATTGATTCCAACTGAATATCAGTGAAAAGTATGCTTTCAAAATCAAGTCAATGCAACAGTTAAGCACAGATAAGGAAAGCAATAAAGAACACAGCAGTTATAGTGGTTCAGAGACTCAAGCTCCTACATCCGCTCTCTCTGACTCTTCAGAGAAATTCACTATCAACTTCTGAGCTTTCTGACTACCTCGTAGTTTACTTACTCAACTCGGCCCTGAGTTTTCTGACTACTCCACGTAGTTTACTTACTCAACCCGACCTTGAGTTTTCTGACTACCTCCGTAGTTTACTAACTCAATCACACACAAGCTTTCAGACTACCCCTGTAGCTTACTAACTTCTCCTCTAGAGTTTTCTGACTACTCCGCGTAGTTTACTAACTCTTTACAACTCTACTCACCAACAAACACACTCCAACTACCTTCTCAAGGGTTTGGGGTTTCTCGGTTGGTTTCCAACTAGGATGAGATATCCTTTACAATAAAGCACAATGCAAAGGGTTAGGATATCTCGACTAAGCTTTGGATAAATCTTATCAAGCTAGGCTTAGTAAAGTGAGCTCTCTTCAATATAGAAGCACTTGGGAAATTCAAGGTATTTCGAGTGCTTTAACTTTTGCAAGAATAAGTTTGAGCTCTTGAGTTGCGTATAAATTTCCCGTAACCTTTCAAAGTAGAGGGTCACCAGTATTTATAGGCATACACCAAGGTCACTCTTGAAAACTATCCGTTGGAGAGATAGCTTGGTGAGTTTCCTCTTATGGTGTGTGAGAAACGGCTATATTTAGGGTTTGAAACTCCCTAACATGCTTTAGGCAATAGCCTTTCATGTAGCCGGTCTTCACTTTTTGCAGTCTGGAACTTTTGTACATCTGACATCTTTTTTTCAACTTTCATCCTTTGTCGGTGTCGATGTGATGGCGATGATGTCGTCTTCTTCTTTTTGACTTTTGTCTCGGTTAAAGGTAGACACCTTCAACGGCTCTTTTGGTTACAAACTCTGAGTTTGATATAACCTTAACAACACTTCTGACTTAGTTCCTTTTGTCTGCATTTGAATGTCTTGGCAATATCTAACTTTCTAAGGTATCGCGTTTTTCTCAGTATTGCATCCTTCAGATAGATATATTCAGTGCCTCGGAACATTCAGGTTTATACTGAGCATTCAAGACATTCTTGAGTCTTGATGAATTCTTGCTTTCAAATATTCTTGATCTTGATTTCTCGATCTTGATCTTGCGTCTTCAGAGTCTTCTGAGTCTTCAGAGTCTTCTGAGCTTTTAGAGTCTTCTGAGTCCTTTAGTTTTATCTTGATGATATCTCGAGTCTTCATGCCGAAGTCTTGATTCTCGATTTCATCTTGAGTCTTGAAACTTGAGTTTCATCTTTGAAACTTTAGTTTCTTCGTAAACATCTTGAGTTCTTTGAGTCTTGTAACCTATCTGAACTATATATCACGACTATACATTTTGCGAGATGACATCCTGAATACTCTAAAACTGAATCCTGACTCAACTATCAAGATCAATCTGAACAAGTCATACTCAGGGGTTTTGGGATCTTAATCAAAATCATATAATCTTTTATTAAATTCATCTCCCAACAATTTCCCCCTTTTTGATGATGCCAAAACCTTATCTTGTTACAAGCATATAACCTATACTCAGGTTTCAGTTTATTCTTATTACAAGATATGTTCCTGAACAGAGAATCTCCCAACAATTTCTTTAAGAAGGGAATCTCTTTAAATAAATAATCTCCAAACAATTTAAATTATTCAACAGATTTCTTCAGTAATGAATCTTTTCTTAAATAGATCATTACCAAATACTTAAGCAATTTCTCTCATATCATCATACAATCAGTTCAGAGACATTCATTCAGCATATCAAAATAAAGACATGTAAGTAAGATAATGAGATATTATCTTTTGAGCATAATGATAAATCTTCATTGATGATATCGATACCATTACTGATTACAAATGAATTTATCAAACAAAATCAAAAAGACAAAATTTAAAGATTACGAATCTTTCGAGTTCTTGATCTTGATCTTGATTCGGCTCTTGAGTTTGCTTCATTCTCGACTTCATCAGCTGGCACCTCCAGGTTGAACATTCGAAAAATCTTTTCTTCAGCTCATTCCTCTCCTTGATGATGTCCGGATTATTTCCTCGTTAATCCTAAATGACCAAAGATAATCGAGCAATTTCTTTGCGTAATGGCCTTCTCATTTACCAAGCCATTTCCAAGTCTTGGAGGAGGATAGGAATATGGACCGGGGCTACTATCAGACTCCACCTTCATCCGCAAGGTTAATCCAAATTTTGTAGATACTTTGGATAGAAGGTGAGAAGATATTCAATGAAAGCTTCGTTTTGATCTGAGTCTTCCCCTCTCCATTCCCTGAGAACATCGTAATTGAACCAGATGGTTCTCTTCACTTCTTCCCACATGTCGTTGAGTTTAATGGGCATCCATTTATCAACGTGGGGCCACTTTCAGTAGCTTTCGATGTTTCCTTCCTCTTGCTTTCGCAAACCTCCCGAAGTCACACACGGCGGATCTCTCTCCGCTAAGCGATCTTGCTTTCATCTTCCATTCTCGATGTGGTTCTTAGCCCGAAAAGTTCTTTCGATAAGTGGGCAAACCGCCGAGAGTGCATCTTTAAGCATCTCTGTCATCTTGGTCATGAGCACTGAGCTCATTTCCTCAACAGATATTTGATCAACACCTCAATTTTTCTCTGCCAGTTTCACCTCTAGAAATTGATCGATTCGGTGCTTCGTTTCATTTCAAAGACTTAACTCTGCGTTGACTCCTCCCGGCTTTTCATTCAGCTTTTTTTCTTCCATGGAGGTCATCCGAGTGGTCGAGTGTTTTGTATCCGCACGATTCTCAAGAATGGCTAAGACCTTCCATTGTTTGAGCTTGATTTGCCAACGTTTCTTCCATCTCGAAAGCAATTTTGATCGCCATTGGCTCAATCTTCTCAAGTTTCTCCATTACGGGAGTGAGATCAATCTCGGAAACCTTTCGCACCTTCGTCTTTGTTTGATCATCCCGAGCTTCAACTTTCATCCCGAGCTCGATCTAATTGAGCCTCGATCATTTTATCGAGACAATTGTAATTAAAGGTAGTACTTTAAGTAACTTTGGCATAATTGTTAATAGTGCCAAAAGGTACCAAGAGTGCTAACCGATCCGAGGTTGATCGACAATGAAGTCTCTTTTTCCATTTGAGACCCGATCCTCAAGATCTCCCTGTTGGTCCCCATCTCCATCTTTGGATTTGTCTCATTTGCTTTCCGGGCACCAACCAGTTTTTTTCTTCTCGGCTAGCTTCCTCTCGAACCAACTCATCAAAATCGAATTTTTCATCCCGAGCTTTGTCCTTACGAACCCCGAGAAGTCGGTCAGAAGATCATCTCCTCATTCCACCAGATCTTCCCCTGCGAATGCAAAGAATGTCAAGCATCTCGGGAAGAGTCGATTGAGGATATACCTTTGTCGTCCCTTAATCAAGAAAAACATCTTGCAGATCGGTATTGAGCTGAGCCGGGTAGCGGTCAAGGATGAACTTCCCTTGCTTCCTCCGCTCGCCTTCTTGACCTCGCCGCTTCTTCCATCTCGGGCTCGTTCAAGAGGCTTACGCTATGAATCAAAAGAGATCACCGGGAGCTCATCAAGAATATTTTGCTCCTGAGCCTCAGCAGTGTCTGAAATGTGTGCATTCAGGTCCTCAGTTTGCATCTGAGTGGGTTCTGAGGCCTGAACTGGTATATCCTCAGGTTGAGTCTGAGTTGGCTCGTCAGTCTGAGCTTGCACATCTTCAGATCGACTCTGTCCGACTCTTGCATCGAGCTCGCACACCGAGGTAGGCATCTCGAGGTCAGGCTCCTTTGAAAATTTTCGAGAAATTTTAGACATCTTGGCGATGTCTCGAGCACCTCGAGAGAAGACTCGCCTCGATCGATCCCGAGTCCTAGAGATAACATGGGCCAACACTTGTAATGGCGAACTCGATCGGTTTTGCCCTCAGTCAGTATCTCTCGAGAATCCTTGCTATCTTCGTCGGTGAGAACCACCAATCTTTTGCGCTTTGGAGCAAGATCCTTCCGCTTCATCAGTTTTGCTCCTTGCTCCATTTTTGCCTCCAACAACACCTTCCCCCTAGTTTGTTGGGTCTCTTTTTCAGCAGCCGCAGAAGGTGATTCTTCCTTCTTTTCTCTCTTACGATGACCGCCTCTTTGCAAAGAATGGGTTTAAGGAGAATTTTGGTTTTAGGAAATGGGGTCGAATTGGCGAAGATATCCTCCTCCTCTCTGCACATCTCCAAAATGTAAGCAATTTTGGTGGCATGGTGGATCTTGCCTTTGATTGAGATCGCCCCGTCAATCTTCCTAAAAACTTTGGTCTGCTCACTCACCGTCTGGATCAGGAATTTCAGCCAGTTGAAATCTGTGGTGGGTGAAGCTTCTATCGCCGCCATCAATTTGAGCTTGGGTACTTATCCGCTCAAAACTCCCCTTGAAGACTCATGATGCACTTGCTCACAATATCCATCAGTACACGATATTGTGGCTTTAGATGCCTCTTATGCAATGTCGCCTCAAATTTAACAGGATTCTCAGCAATCCTATCTAGGTACTCCTGCTCTCTACCCGACATATACATCGCAGGATCCTCTCCTCTATCACAGAGCTCAAACACATCATTCAGATTTTTTGGAATTATGCACAAATCCCTCTCAAAATCGACGTATTTGGATGACTGCTCTAAGTGTGATACAATTAACTTAGAATGCATACAACCCTCTTCATCTATTTTCAAGTTACAGATGAATTCAATTACCTCTTTCGCAAACTCCTGGTCTGGTCGGTTTGCGACTAGTTGGGTGAGTTTAGCCAGTCGAATCATATGCAAAGCCTCCTCTTCTGGTTTTGAGTTGGTTGTGCTTTCAAGTGAGACAACGAACTCGTACCACGGCTTGTTGGTTATGGCTAATTTCTCGAACAATGTTGGGGCCATTTTAGAGATTGATTTAAGAATTTGAAGCTTTAGAGTTTGAAGATTTCTGGGCAAAGGGATTTTTAATTGCAGAGGATTTGGGAATGAAGGGTTTGATAAAATTGGCTTTGAAAGACTTCTTAGGATATATATGTAGCTTCGAGATCGTGGAGAATCGTGTTGGTTAGGTGGAAAAGCAACGGTTGAGATTAATCTTCGATTAATCCGGTATACGAACCGACGATCTCTGAAAAGTAAGCCGCCAAAATATCCTCATTGGTCAATAATGTAGCAGAACATTAAATGACTGTTGACCTTCTTCGGAATTTAAAACGATCCCGACCAAAAAAATTTCTCAGGTGTTTTGTATTTATTGTGAATGATTACTGAGTTTTACTTTGAGCAATAAATGAGTCGCATGAGTCATTTACTTCTTCAGACTAATTTCCCTCTGTCAGTCTTACTGAGTACTGACCTTGATAAAATGTCAAGATAATATCGAGTCTTGAATGGGTTCAAGATCTCGAAAGTAATCTTGACCTTGAAGAATCTGAGTTTCGAGACTCGGCCAAAATATTTCCATTTTATCCTGAGTTTCTCAGTAGAATTCTGAGAAGGCTTCATGCATCTGAAATCTTTAATTTTTCAGATTCACTCTATACACCTGGTTCTAACATCCCTAATTCAACTGAAAGTTCCTGAAATCTTGATTCAGCCAAAGGTTTAGTCAAGATATCAGATCTCTGCTTATCAGTATGAATTTTCTCCATCTTTATGTCCTTTTTCTCGACATGATCTCTGATGAAGTGATGTCTGATATCCACATGCTTGCATCTGGTGTGCAATACCGGATTTTGTGAAATAGCAATGGCACTATTGTTGTCACAAAATATTGGTACTTCATTGGCTTCAACTTTATAATCCCTTAATTGTTGTCTGAGCCAAAGAATCTGAGCACAGCAGCTTCCTGCAGCCATGTATTCAGCTTCAGTAGTACTGGTTGCTACTGAGGTCTGTTTCTTTGAAAACCAAGATATCAGCTTGCTTCCTAGAAATTGACAAGTTCCTGTTGTGGACTTCCTGTCAATTCTACAACCTCCATAATCAGCATCTGAGTAACCAGTTAATTCAAGGTTATCATCAGCTGGATACCATAATCCTCTATTCACTGTGCCCTTAAGATATCTTAGTATCTTTTTGGCAGCCTCCATGTGACTAGTCTTGGTCAGCATGGATCTGTTCTGAGAGTAGCATGCAGTGTTGACGACTTCAAATTTCAAAATCTTTTAGGAATATAAACCTTCACTATCATAGTCCTTGCGAGCCTTCTTTTCGAGTCCTGTTCCTCCTTTCAAAGAAACACCATTACGTTGAGGGTCCTTGCGGTGATGTTTCATGTGAAATTCCATTCTCTCGCACAATAATCGATATGATATGATTTATGAATTCAGTTCCTTTGTCGATCGATTTTGACCACACTCGATTTTTCTCAATATTGAGCCTTTTCAAGAACTCGCGGCTTTATTCGAGTCTCTTTCTTCGAGTAAGAATATGACCCAAGTATATCTCGATTAGTCATCAACTACTACCAATGTGTATTTCCGCCATTAGTGCTTACAGTGTTATAGGACCAAAAAGATCCATATGTAGTAATCAAGTATTCTTTTCAAGAGAAACCTCAACTTTACTTTTTAAATGATGCTCTTATCTATTTTCCTTTTCGCACGCATCACAAATATGTTCCTTCATGAACACTTCGTTAGGGCAACCCTCTCACAAGAGCTAATCTTGCAAGCTTGTTCGGGGTTTTGAAATTTAGGTGATTCATTCTTTTATGCCATAACCAAATCGGGTATCTGTGGAACTTTTAGCAACTAAACATGTATCTTTAGGAGCCGAACTCCAATCGACAAGATACACATTCCCTTTTCTTGTACGGTCAAGAAAACTTTTTCGTGATGTATCATCTTTCATAAAACATAAGTTTTTAGAGAACTCAACATTGAAATCCTTATCACGTAATTGGCTAATTGAAAGCAAATTATGCTTCAATCCAGATACATATGAAACACCATGGATATGAACTGAGTCGATTTCCAAAGTTCCATATCCTTCAGTCTGTCCCTTGGAGTTATCTCCAAAAGTGATCTGTGGGCCTCTTTGTTCAACATAGTCACTGAGTGTCTTCTTGTATCTCGTCATATGTCTTGAACATCCATTTGTCAAGATACCAAATGCCGAGGAGCTTTTTTTCATCTCTCGCTCATCGGTGCCATGTGATCTTTAGTCGATTCGGTGCCCCTTGTTTTTCCTCTGAAAAATAGATCAATTCTTAGGTACCCAATTTGTGTAGGGTCCTACAAGGTTAGATGTACCTTTCGGAATCCAAATCTGCCTGACAACTCTAATCACTTTAGAGTGGCTAATTTGTCTTCCATAAACATCAACATACACATCTACTACTCGGGTGCCTTAGCGACTTTTACGTGTATGTGTGTTAGCTTTAGCATGAACATGGGCTTTTGAATTCTTCTTTGGTTCGGGCCTTTTGTTGGATGCTTGGGCTTTTTGTCTTGTTGGTCTAAATCTTTGTTGACTCGGGTTGAGATAACCTTTACCTTTAGGCAAGTGAGGTTCAGGTTATGCATCAGAATCTGGGTCTTTCAATTGATCGAGGACTTGGTCTCTTCAGATGAGAATGTCTCTCACGCCGAGTGTTTCTCATCCGAGGATTCCTCTCGATGGTTGATGTGGAGCCTTTCAGATTTACATTCTTAGCCCTGAGGCTTTGAAGTACTTACTGAAACTTTCTTAATCGATTGCTTTCGGGGTTTTCTAGCCTTCACCTGAGGTTTGGGCTTTCTAACCTGATCATTCAGTTTTACTGAAACCATAGGTCCTTTTCCCTTGTCTACAACCTTGGGCATTACTTTAGCTTGAAGTGTAGGTGCCACTGGTTTTACAAAGATAGTCTTCTTGCTACATGATGCAGCATTCAGATGACCTTGTGAGGTTCCCCCTGGAATGTATCCCAATCCAGTTTTTATAGTGGCAGATCTCTGGTAACTCTGAATTTCATCTATCACTTTAGATGCATTATTCAATAGAGTTAACTTCTTCTGTGCACTATCCTCACAGTTCTGTAGAGTTTTATGCTTCTCAGAGAGGTCATTGAACTTCGATTCGATTAGTGAATCTCTTCAGTGGATTTCTCTAGCTTTTCAGTTAGGGACATTATCAACTTCTCTTTCTCTGAGAGTTGTACTTTCAGAACATCCAGTTCATCAGTAGCTCCCATTAATTGAGAAGTGATCTCAGTTTTGCTAGAGTCTTTCCATTTTAGATTTTCAAAGATTGATTCCTTATTACGCTCTTGAGTTTTATTTAGCGATCCTTGCAAAAACAAAGATAGTCCTTCATCGATTCTCAAAAGAATCCATCAAAGTCAAAATAATTTTTTTTCGGTGGAACATGAAAACTCTTGTGCTAGTGTAGGAGCAACAACAGAGACATAAGAGTTTACCTCCTCCATGGCCATCAGACAGATGTCATCATTTTCACTGTCTGAGAATATCTCATCTGAAGAGCTAGATCCCTCCTCGAGTGTTCTTCTTCCGCAATCATGGCTTTTTTTGCTTGAGAACTTCGGTCTCTTTTTAACTTGTCTTTCTCTTCTCTCCTTAGCACTCATTACGGACAATCATCTTTGGAAGTGACCTTTCTTCCGCAATTATAAGATCTGTTGGCATCATCATCCCGATCATTTTCTTCTTTGGACATGGAGTCCTTCTTTTCGGATGAAGATCCTTGACTTTCAGTCCTTCTTCTTCTCGGTTGATCCGTCCTCGGGTTTCTTCCGGTACTGTGGTTCTGTAATAGCTTTTGTATTTTCCAAATCTACTATTAAGTCTGTCAAACCTCCTTGCCATCTTTAGCTTTTCCTCAAGCTCATTCGATGTTTGGCATGGGGTTCTCAAAACTCTAGTTTTCTGAGGTTTTATCTTTGGCTTTTAAAGCCACATTCTTACTTGATGAAGAATCATCTTTCTTTGTCGACCTTTTTGGATTTCTTATCAATTACAAATTCTTAGGCTTTCAGCTCAGAGAAGACTTGTTGGTATGGCATTGAACTAATGTTCTTGGTGTTTTCTATCACCACTGCATGAATATCCCATTTCTTAGAAGGCCTCTAAGAATTTTCAATGCCACTTCTCTTTGTGGATATTTCTTTCCAAGTGCGTTAAGATCATTCATGATGCTAGTGAATCTGACTTCCAATTTTTCTATTGATTCACCATCATCCATTTCAAAAAAAATCAAACTTTCCAATTGCCACTTTCGAAAGTTTGTTTTCTTTTATATGATCGTGCCTTCGCACATAACCGCTAAGTGTATCCTATATCTCTTTAGCAAGATATACGGTGAGAGATCATTCCCATCACACCATCATCAACTGTACTGTATAGTGTGTCTTTTGCAATGTAGTCTAGATTGACTAACTTTCTCTCCTCAGGAGTTAGTTGGTCATCGGACTTAGGAAATTCTGCTCTAGGATCAATTCTCTCCTCTTCTGTAATTCTGGGATTCACCACAGTAAATTTGAATGGTCCTTGAGAAACCACTCTCCACATACGCTCATGTTTGGAATCTGGTGAGCCTGCATTCTCGATCTCCATAGATCATAGTTCTCTCATCGAGAACATGGGAAGTTTTTAGAAGACATTTTTCCGATCTTTTGAAAAGAAAAAAAATTTGACAAATAAGATCGGGTTCGGATAGACCACAAGTATTTTTGAAAATAAAACTTTGGTCAACACAAAGTGGTCAAGTTGAACCCTTTGCTTTGATACCACTTGTTGGTCGGTGAAAAAACGAGTCTTACACGTGTATGGGGGGAATACACATGTTAATTGATTTTAAAACTTTTTTCTTCGAGGTCACTTGGGTCGATAATCACGAAGATTAGGTTACGAGAAGCACAGATCGTTTCGAGTCAAAAGTCTCATCGAGGCGGTGATCTGGCCGCTTTTCAGATACCTCAGATAATCCCAACTGAATCCTGAGTGTCAGAGATCCTGAGTTGCTTGGATCAGATAACTAGCTTACTGAATCCTCAGATGAGAGTTCAGTTTGGTAACTATCTGTTCTAGCTATTCAGTCGTGCGGAATGGTTGGCCCTTAGATTATACTCGTTTTAAGCTTTGCTGAAAAACCTTCCCTTTATGAAATAGTGATTAGGCTGTGATTCACTTATGCAACTTCAGTGGATTGATTCCAACTGAATATCAATGAAAAGTATGCTTTCAAAATCAAGTCAATGCAACAGTTAAGCACAGATAAGGAAAGCAATAAAGAACACAACAGTTATAGTGGTTCAGAGACTCAAGCTCCTACATCCACTCTCTCTGACTCTTCAGAGAAATTCACTATCAACTTCTGAGCTTTCTGACTACCTCGTAGTTTACTTACTCAACTCGGCCCTGAGTTTTCTGACTACTCCACGTAGTTTACTTACTCAACCCGACCTTGAGTTTTTCGACTACCTCAAGTAGTTTACTAACTCAATCACACACAAGCTTTCAGACTACCCCTGTAGCTTACTAACTTCTCCTCTAGAGTTTTCTGACTACTCCGCATAGTTTACTAACTCTTTACAACTCTACTCACCAACAAACACACTCCAACTACCTTCTCAAGGGTTTGGGGTTTTTCGGTTGGTTTCCAACTAGGATGAGATATCCTTTACAATAAAGCACAATGCAAAGGGTTAGGATATCTCGACTAAGCTTTGGATAAATCTTATCAAGCTAGGCTTAGTAAAGTGAGCTCTCTTCAATATAGAAGCACTTGGGAAATTCAAGGTATTTCGAGTGCTTTAACTTTTGCAAGAATAAGTTTGAGCTCTTGAGTTGCGTATAAATTTCCGTAAACCTTTCAAAGTAGAGGGTCACCAGTATTTATAGGCATACACCAAGGTCACTCTTGAAAACTATCCGTTGGAGAGATAACCGTGAGTTCCCTCTTATGGTGTGTGAGCTTGGCTATATTTAGGGTTTGAAACTCCCTAACATGCTTTAGGCAATAGCCTTTCATGTAGCCGGTCTTCACTTTTTGCAGTCTGGAACTTTCGTACATCTGACATCTTTTTTTTCAACATCCTTTATCGATTGTCGATTATGGTGCATGATGTCGTCTTCTTCTTTTTGACTTTTGTCTCCAGTTAAAGGTAGACACCTTCAACGACTCTTTTGGTTACAAACTCTGAGTTTGATATAACCTTAACAACACTTCTGACTTAGTTCCTTTTGTCTGCATTTGAATGTCTTGGCAATATCTAACTTTCTAAGGTATCGCATTTTTCTCAGTATTGCATCCTTCAGATAGATATATTCAGTGCCTCGGAACATTCAGGTTTATCTTTGAGCATTCAAAAGACATTCTTGAGTGTTGATTGAATTCTTTGTCTTTTCAGTATTCTTGATCTTCAGTTTCTCAGTCTTCAGTCTTGCGTCTTCAGAGTCTTCCGAGTCTTCAGAGTCTTCTGAGCTTTTAGAGTCTTCTGAGTCTTTTAGTTTTATCGACCGATATCTTTGAGTCTTCATCTTGAGTCTTGGTTCTCGATTTCATCTTGAGTCTTGAAACTTCAGTTTCATACTGAAACTTCAGTTTCTTCAGAAACATACTGAGTTCTTCAGAGTCTTCAGAACCTATCCTGAACTATATCTGCTGACTATACATTTTGCAGATGACATCCTGAATACTCTAAAACTGAATCCTGACTCAACTATCAAGATCAATCTGAACATGTCATACTCAGGGGTTTTGGGATCTTAATCAAAATCATATAATCTTTTATTAAATTCATCTCCCAACAAGCATAATTGGAGTATGCTTGCCAGTGCAAGAACCTCCAAGTGGGCTGAATGAGAACAGCATTGTCCAAACTCCCGCCTAAGAGGCATACGAAAGTGTAGCTCTTGAGGACTCTTCGGACATTGATGAAATCGATGCACCACAATTTTCACGATCAGAATGTACAGCCTGCACAACCACAACTCCATAAGTCAATTAGGAATCGTAATCCGCCCATTAGATACGGTTACCTCTAGGAGGAACTCGATAATGTGGACATACCGGATAAGGACGATCTTAATACTTATTCTGAAGCAATATCAGATATTGATTCAGAGAAGTGGCATGAAACCATGAAATCCGAGATGGACTCGATGTACAAGTCTGGGACTTGGTTGAGTTGCCTATAGGGGTTAGACCCATATGTTGCGATTGGGTCTTCAAGAGCAAGACCAATGCAAATGGCAAAGTACAAACCTACGAAGCTAGGTTAGTAGTGAAGGGTTATAGTCAACGTGAAGACATTGACTATGACGAGACCTTCTCACCAGTTGCAAAGATCAAGTCCATTCGAATTTTACTTGCGATAGCAGCACACTTTGATTATGAGATTTGACAGATGGATATCAAAACATCTTTCCTCAATGGAGACATTGATAAGGAAGTGTTTATGACTCAACCGGAAGGTTTTATATCTAAGTCAAATTCTAATCTAGTATGCAAACTAAAGATATCCATTTATGGATTGAAGCAAGCTTCTAGGAGTTGGAATATCCGATTTGATGAAGCTATCAAGTCTTGTGACTTCATCCGAAATTCAGAAGATCCCTGCGTTTATTGTAAACTCAATGGGAAGAATATTGTTTTCATAATCGTGTATGTCGATGACATATTTATTTTGGGAAACAATATCCCGTTAATGCAGTCCATTAAAGATTTGTTGTTAAAAGACCTTCATGATGAAGGGTCTTGGTGAATTCTGCTACATCCTAGGGATCATGATCCACAGGGATAGATCCAAGAGGATGTTGGGGCTGTCACAGTCCACCTATGTAGACAAGGTGTTGAAGCGTTTTGCGATGGAGAATTCTAAGAGAGGATCTCTATCGGCAGATCATGGGATAAAGCTATCAAAGAAGGATTGTCCTTCTGTTGAAGCTGATATCAAGCACGTGAAAGATGTCCTATATGCATATGCAATTGGGTCGATCATGTACGCCATAACTTGTACTAGGCCAAACGTGGCCTACGCTATCAACATCACTGGTAGATACCAACAGAATCCGGGTGAGTCTCACTGGATTGCTGTCAAGACCATTCTGAAGTATCTTAGACGAACTAAAGAATGTTTCCTTGTCTATGGTGGACAGTCAGAACTAGTAGTGGCTGGTTATGCTGACGCAAGTTTCCAATCCGACTGTGATGATTACAAATCACAGTCAGGTTACGTTTCACTCTCAATGATGGGGCGGTCAGTTGGAATAGTTCCAAGCAAGAGACGACCGTAGATTCGACAACCGAAGCTGAGTACATTGCTGTATCAGAAGCCTCAAGGAGGCTTTCTGGATTTTATAGTTCTTAAGAGAACTAGAGGTAGTTCCGAGTGCCAGTTGTCTAATAAACTCGTATTGAGACAACATTGGTGCGATTGTGCATGCAAAGGAACCGAGACCGACAAGAAGTACCAGGCTTATCATTTGATCCGATGGCTCATAATGATAGGAGAAATATAATTAAAATGTATTCCCACATATTTAATTTGGCAGATCCTTTCACCATAACACTAAGTGTTCATGTACACACTAGACATTTGATGGTCTAGGGGTTAGACATGTAGGTGATTGACTCTAGTCCAAGTGGGAGATTGTTAATGTTAGTGTCCTAGAGACAATCTATTGTAAGGACATAATACTCGATGATATTCAGTTTGATTTAATATTATAGTTCACTTAATATTAATATATGGCAATACATTTGCTTGAATATTATGTTTGATTGTTTGCATTTATTCATGCAAGAGTTCCCATGAGTCATTGCTGTCATTGAGGTAGTGAGAACTCAGATGACTTAAGCATGATCCTCAAATAGCCCCGATCAAGGTTCATCAAGAATGAGATATTGATGATACAATGGAGATTGGTGTGCGATCTGCATCATACTCTTAGAGAGTGTAGTAAGATCTCACTTACTACGAGATACTAGGTATCTCATGATGGATGCACAGATACCTTAGAGGGCATTGGTATACCCATCCGAGAAACCGTTTGATGTATTTCCACTATATGTGTCTATGGGTGTCTCGGTTAGTGGGAGCGATGCGATACTCCTTTGACTTGAGGTCAATACGCATGACATGTGTGTAGTGATGAACTTTGACCATGACCGACGCTTGCACCCGTCTATGGGTAGATATGGCTTGGATTGAGTTCATCACGAAGTACATGAACGTGGTAGTTGAACCAAGAAAATGATTCATTCCTCAAAGTGGATTTAGAGAGAATACTCATCTTCTCATCATAATTGGATCTAAGTCATTGGCCAATGCACGTCAACTTAGACTTTGTAACTAAGTGTGACATTAATGATCATTTAGTGATTTGAGATAAATTGATTTAGTTATTTGAATAGGCACTTCATCATGTTCAAGACTAATCGAGTATTCGTGAATGAAAGGAGGAAATCGCAATTTCCCACGTTACAGTTACAGGTAGTTGCATGTTTCTCGCAACGTACCTCATATATTGAGAATGTCTGATTTATTGACTAGGGTTCAATTAAGACCGTTAGTTTGACTAATCGCTCGATATATGAGGGCCTGTGGGTCACACAACAAGTAGTTCCCTTTTACGGATTATAGTTGGTTGATTAAATGTTAAATTTGATTTATTATTTAATTTATGGAGAAGTAATTAATAATAGATTAATTTGGAATTAATTATTATTAATATTATTTAATTGAATTTGATTTAATTAAATACGAATTCCCAATAATTATATTTGGAATATAATTATAGGATTTAATGTATATGGAAATAAATCGTAGAGATTTCCATATAAGGCATTTAAATCCGTAGAGATTTATATTTAGGGAATTAAATTAAAGGAATTAATTTAATTCAAGATTGGGGTTTTTATTCCCTAATTGGGTGTTGGGAAATTTGTATTTAGTTTTGATGGAAGTTCCAAACAGTTTGTAATAGGGACCTACATTCTTCAACATACGAAACAATTCTTCAGCATACGAAACCATTCTTCAGCATATGAATCCATTCTTCAGCATACGAAACCCATTCGGGACCTACATTGGGCTAGCTTAAGATTTAAGCTGAGCCTCCCCTATATATACAAACTCTTGGGAATTCACAAATAACGTGACTTCATATTTTCTCCATAAAATCTAGAGTTTGATTTTTCCTAGCAAAATTTGTCTCGGGATTCAACGCTGGCAATTCCGTGCAAGTCCGTGATTGGGGATTACGTGGATACCGTAGTAGAGAAATCTGCAATAGAATCACTGTAAGATTTCTTGTTATGATTATTGTAATCTGTATGCAATTAATTGTTCGTTGTTGGTGAACTTTAATTTCCGCTGCGCATGTGATTATGTGTTTTACGTGCCTCTAAATTCCAACATTGGGAATATTTGAGAAGGACTTTTGGTGGGTATCCAGATACTTGATCCTGTCTGTCTCAGACCGTCTTTCCAAAGGGTACGTTTACGTAAACTCCTAGAAATTTCACATACTTGGATCTTTTACGTGAAATTTTATTTGCATGTTGTTGTTGGATTGATAATTGTTAATTTAAATTTGTGTTTATGAGGTCAACCCGATAGATCCTGGCATATGTTATCCCAACAACTGGTATCAGAGCCCTGGTTCGGGCTCTGATCTTTTAAACTGTAATTTAAATTGTTGTTCATTAAAAATTGAAATTGGATAGTAGAACTGTTAGATCTGTTTTGCAGGTATTCAATTGCCATGGTATTTTAATGTGCTTATTTACATGCAAATAAATTGTGATTTTTTAATTCGATTCGTTCGAATTCGTTTTGCCTCGTGAGAAAATCCACGAGTAGATTAAAATTTATTTGATTTGTTCAATGTAATAGACTAGTCTAGATCTAGGTTTATTTATTTTTCGTAAATAAATTGTAATCGGATCGTGAACAAAGAAGGAGACGAAGATTAAAAGACGTACGTCCAAGTGCCCGAACGTACGCGAGCCAAGGCGGAGCACGCGAGCTAGGCCAAGGGCCTAGCGACCGCTAGCACCAATCGGGCGGTCGCGGACGACGCTGTTGGGCGTCGGGCGACGCATGCGGCATGCGCGTGGCGCGTGCTAGGCATGAGTGCGGGCCGAGCTGTAGAGATTACACCCCAACCTGATACAATTGAAATTCTTGATATAGTGGGTGAAGATGATCCTACTGTCAAAAAGGATCGACGTACACAAAAAGTACGGTATCATATGGATAACAAGTTTGTTGCAGTCCGTAAGACTTCAGAAACCAACAAGGGTATCCTAAAGGACTATCTTAAAGAAAAAGACCATAAGTACGTATTACTTGTTACAATTCTTTGTTTGCTATACTAATTTGATGTCTCAAAAACTTTTTTAACCTTAACAAACCATCTTTTCTACAATCGAGCAGTGCACGCATTTGGATTGGGAAGAATACATTTTCTTTCGTTACATATAGTGATGCTATTTCAATTCTGCATCATGATGGTGTGGCTGACCGGGTATTGTAATCTATTATTCTGCAAATTTATATATTTTCTGCAAATATGTTTCCATTTAATAAGATGATTCATTATTTGTGTAGGTTATTGATTCATGGGTTGATATACTTCGTCAGAATGTGCCAGCAAGACAGGATGGTCGTAATTTGGTAGTTTTTACATCAAAATATTGGGTAATGTTATGTGTCCAGCTTGTACCTCTTAGTCTCATTTGTACTTCACAAACTTGTTTATTGTTAATAATATATAATTATGTTAGTTATTTGTAGGATATGATTGCAACGCCTGGGAATTTTTCAAGTTCGACGTTAAGTGCTTGCATTGAAAAGCCATTGGACAGCATTGGTTTTAATGGTATAATGTTATTCCCAATAATGACAAAATCTGAAAGGGATTTAACAGGAATCCACTAGACTTTGCTGACCTTAGATCTTGTCAATTGTGAATGGAATTTTTTTAATTCCTTGCTTCCTCGACGACGTGATGGGGTTGATATACATTTGACACGGTCTTATACTGTGGTAATATACTTTAATCTTATGTTCATTTTCATTTCCATATTCCTAAAACAGTTGAAAATCATAAATTTAATTTTCAGGTTGACCGGGTTGATTCGTTCTTAAGATGCAAGTTCTCGACTGCATATCCTGACCACCCGTTATTGAAAGTTGAACTTAAAAGGCCTGTGTCCATAGACTGTATTCAACAGAGGAGTGGGAGTCGTGACTGTTGGGGTTATTGTGTGCTCTCACATTGAGAACGTCTTTCGTTGCGTAGAAACAAAAGTTGGTGAGTTTTCTGATGCAACATCTGGAATATATAGGGCAAGAATGATTAAATGGTTCATGGACCCTATGGAAATTGGGTTTGAATGATTTACTTGGATATTGGATTTTTCGTATGTTGGTAAAACTTGATGGAACGCATGTGAACCTCTGTTTTTTTTTTATTATTCGGCTTGGTATTCTGAACATTCTGGACATTTGAATCACCATGATGTGTAATAGATTAAGTAGCCCTTTTGTATGTTGGGCAAACTTGACATTTGAATCACCATGATTATGCCCTTGTTTATTATGTATGGTTTCTGTAGTTGGTTATTGATACCTTTGTTCAGAAAATTAACTGGGCCGATTTTTTTGTTTTTGGGCAATTTTGGGCCAATCATTCCATGCCGTCTTATGTGGGTGCGGCTTGTTTGTGAACTTTTTCTTAGTCGTCTTACGTGTTGGGAAATTTATAGTTTTGATGAAAGTTCCAAAAACACATGTAATAGGACCAGTCAGACCTGTTAGCTGACTGATGTTTATATTACCTGCTATAGGAGACCAGTTGATAATGATTGTATAGAACAACTGATGTAATAGATAGGTCACATATTGAGGGGGAAACTCAATATGTATAGGTCAGATCTGAAGACTCAATGGACAGCTGATATCCGACAGGCCAGAATGCAAGACAAGAATAAAAGATTAGATCGATCTGATCTAGTCAGATAACTCAGCTGAAGTCATGAAGCTCAAACTCAGAATACTCGAAGATCAGATGACTTCCAGAAGATCAGACCAGAAGACCTACATCAGCCGAGTCTGCTAGTTGAAGCTAAGTCAACCAGCACCAGAAGACTCCATCATGTAGACTGATCAGTTCAGACTGATCAGGTCAGCTCACCAGGTGAAATCTGATGTCTCACCTAATCATACGTCGATGATCTGAACAAGAAGAATGTCAAGCTTAGTTGGAAGAACAACACTGAAAAGTGAGTCTGCTATCCAATAAGAACAAGACACGTATGATCGGAGCCGGCAATTGCGGGATTTGATGATGCTTCTCTGTAACGGCTATAAAAACACTTTTCACGCTTTCGGCCATGCCATTCCTGAAGCACATCACATCAATACTGCAAGTCTACCAAATATAGTCTGAAATTCAAATTGGTCTCCAACGGCTCTTTGATTTCAAGGTCTATAAATATGGGATCACACTTTAGAGTGAAACATATACGCGGAAAACAAAAACGCTGAACAATCAAGAAGCTCAAGCTAATATCAGATTTCCGCACGAAGAACACGATCAAGAAGATTATTTTTATTAAGTGTTCATCCCATAAGTTCTTAGCATAGAAATCTTTTCATCTAGCTGTTAGGCTGCTTATACGCAAGAAAAGATTTCATAGTTGGAACCAAAACAATCTTACCCAAACCCCCAAGTTAGGTTAAGTTGTTTAGCAAGATTTCAGACTAGGGTTTCTAGTTCTGATCTCTGGGATCGGTTGAGTGTGAACTCTTTAAACATCTAGTTGGTGTACTGTGTTGGACTTACACATAAAACAAAGTCCAGTTGGTTAAGTAGGTGCCCCTTGTGATAGGGAAGAGTGGACGTAGGACTGGTTTGTCCGAACCACTATAAATCTTGTGTGCCTTTATCGCTTTGATTAACTGATTACACAATCGCACACAACCTTTAAAGCGCATACATATTCCAAGTTGAGATCAGTTAGCACCAAGCTTCTGATCTGATCATACATGACACTTCAGTCAACTGATTAAAAGGTTAACTTTGGAATCTGATTTATCAAAATTGGTTTTTCACACGGGTAAAACTTAAGCTTCCGCACACATCAGTTAAACTGATAGTTACCGAACTGATCTGCCTTCAGGCGATCAGTAAGTTGGTTATCAACCCAAACTGATTCACTCGCACTCTGATCAGGCTAACTGCCCTCACACCTGATCTGCACAAAAAAGTTTTCAGAAGTCTATTCACCCCTCCCCTCTAGACTTATGCCCTCACTAAACCCGTTCGGGACCTACAAGTGGTATCAGAGCGAGTGGTTCTACAGACCACTGACTCTGTGTATCATCAATTCTTGAGGAAGAATCTTTGTGGTCAACTGAACTGATCTTGAAAAACCGTTTTTAAAAACTCATTCATTTTCCAAAATCACTCAGCATGGATAACACCTCAGGTATGTATCATGATCTGCCGAAGTTCTCAATCGATGAGTATGCAGATTGGGCCATATATATGTCCAACCATCTAGGCTCGATCAGTGGCAGAATGATGGAAGTCATCGAAAGAGGACCCATCATCATTTATTACGACAACCCTGCAGTCGGAGGAGATCCAGACTTTGCCCTGGGAAGTCTTGTACGAAAAAGCCCAGCCTTGATGGATGCAGAGGAAAGGAAACTGCATACTCTAGATACTATCGCAAGGCATATTATCATGAAAACAAGGGATAAGGTCACCAAGGAAAAGATTAAGTATCTCAAAAATCGAAAAGCAATGTGGGATACTCTGGCCGAGATATGCGAGGAAATGAGCAGATAAAAACGATCGTCTACAAGTTTAACCTGGTGAAGTTCAAAAATCAAGATGTCGCCTTAAATCTAAAACCATCAACGAACTCGATGGAAGAATTACAATGTCTATAAACAAGCTTCGAGAACTTGGTAGAGAGATGTCTGATAAAGATATCAACTACAAAATCCTAAGGTCTCTCACCAAGAAGTGGGATATGAAGGTCACGGTAATCAAGGATTGCCAAGACATTTCAAAAATGAAGCCAAGTAGCTTGTTCTTGAGCCTTAAAGCTCACGAGTTCGATTTGATTGAGAGAGGACAAGTTCGATGAAGATGAAGTGCCATTGAAGCCTCAACTTCAAAATCAGTTGCTTTTAAGGCAACCAGCAACAGAACGAAGGCCAACGAACCTGTTGGGAATATAATGAGTCAGGCAGAACAGATCGCTCTGCTTACCAGGAAGCTTGAGAAGTCAAACGTCCAACTTGGTAAGTATCGAAGATTTTATAAGGACTATCAACATAGCCGAGGACGAGATAGGAGATCAGCCAACAGATCTCCAGAAAGAACCAGATCTGATGATCGGAGGGATCACAGAGATAATCAGACTGAGGAAGGAAGAGATAACCAATCGATCGCGGAAGAAGCTCGGATTACTATCGAAAGCGGCACCACCGATAGGGTCATACAGAAAAAGAGTGATTCACCCGGAAGGAAAGGTACGGTGGATCAAGGAGTGTGCTTCAACTGTGAGAAGCCAGTCACTATAAGCGCAGATCGCCTGCACTGACGCCAAGAGAAAGGGAAGAAAAGAGAACGAGAAGAGAGCAACGTTATAGGGACGGTAAGAGCCTATGGTTGTCGATATCGACAGAATCGACGATTCCTATCGCGCCCCTCCGAGGACTCTGGATACTCCAGAGAAGACTTACCGACAAGAAGATCTTTGTTGACTTCTATGAAAATGAAGATCCGATATTCTCTTCAGACGATGATGAGATCCGGCCTGATGGCGGGGAGGACCAATCTGAGGTAACCTCCAAACCTCGCCGTTCGCTTTACACCGCTATCATTAGCACACCCGGCTTTGGGGAGATTGACTCTTGGCTCTACTCGAAAGCAATTGCTTGAGGACCTCTCCAATGCAAATGAGACACTTATGCTATAGTGGAAATTTGAAAATGATAAGTCGAGGACCGTAAATAATCACCATAAAGAAAATGATCTCAATAAAGCCTCCGAACTTAGATCGGTGAAACCGCTCGAAGGTGGCGAGGAATTTAAAATTCTCGAAGTTAAAGCTTCGATCGAGAAGCAGATCAAAGATCACCGGCATTAACAAACAAACAGTTCGATGACTTCAAAATCCTCGCAAGCAAAATTCGATGAGTTGTTCCAAAAGCATGAAAGTCTAAAATCATCTGAGGATAATCTGCGTAAGAAAATGGAGGTTTTTTCAAAATCATCTAAAACCGTTCAAGACATGAACGCCTATTTTCGAACAACGATTAATAAGAAGGGACTTGGCTATGAGAACCCTTCCACATCCTCAAAAGCCCCGACTGATTCATCTCAAAAAGGTGTAATCAGACGAGTTTCTGACAAAGATACACCAAAAGCCAAACATGTATCTAATAAGGGAAAAGGACCAGTTGAGCAGGTAAGGCAGGTGCCTAACCAGAAGGGGAACAGAAATGGACCCCAACTGGTAAAGCATCAGCCGAGGAATCAACAGAGGAACCCAGTTCTTCTGAAGAAACCTCAACCTAATCAACAGATCGGGGAATAAGAAAAGACAACCTCGTAAAAGGAAGTACAACTGAGACCCAATCAAGGTCACCGCCTAATAAGCATGCTTCGTAAACCGCAAAAACCACCTATGCGAAAAAGATATGAATCTTTTGATGGTAGCGATCGTACCTACCCCTATAATCGAAATCTAGGGTCGCTGCACTTTTTGAACCATAATCGATACAAAGAAGACAAACGTAAAAGATAAATCCCAAGTCTTTCGAGTCATCCAAGGTTCACACACTAATAATCATACAAAGCGAAAGCATATAAAGAGACGTATGATTATGTTGACGGTATGAGAGACAAATCGGGCCTTTCGATCTAACCGATCACAATAGAAGTGCTCTGTTTGTATGGATCCCCAAAACTAATCCTAACCCCTCGGGACCCAATCCAAAAGGGGTACCTAAAGCCCGATCCGATTGCGGGTTCGTGGGTCCGGCCAACAAAGGAGGTGTGCAAGCAACTATCCGGGTACATCGATAGTGGATGCTCAAGGCACATGATTCGAAGCAAACATCTCCTCTCTTACATAGAACGAAAAAGGCCCGCGTGTACTTTTTCGGTGATGATAACTTTGGTTATACCAAAAGGGTTGAACCTTAGAGAATGATGATGTACAAATGGCGGAGTCTCGTATGTCGAAGGTCCGAAGCACAACCTATTATCGGTTTCACAATTCTGCGAGGAACGGATTGATGTTGAGTTCTCGACCCGATCAATGCACTATCAAGAATCGAGCCACTCAATGATTTTGCTAATTGGTTCAAGGAAAGGGACGATTTACACGGTGATTGGAACAATTTGCCCAAGAAATGCATGCCCGATTGTCAAGTGTTCTAAAAGTAGCGAATTGGCTCGGCACAAAAGAATGAGCCATCCGAACTTTAAAACTCTTAATAAGATAGCAAGGATGTCTCTAGTGGAAGGACTTCGAATGAAGTATTTTCAAAGGATCAGACATGTAATCTTTGCATGGGAAGGGAAAACAGGTCAAAGCTTCATTCAAGGGAATTCCCGGACCGGCATCCAGCAGAGTACTGCAGCTGCTCCATATGGATCTATTTGGACCAGTTACACCAGTCAGTCTCAACGGACGCAAATATACTCTGGTAATCGTGGATGACTATTCCAAGTTTACCTGGGTTATATTCTTACATAAGAAGAATGAGACGACAACGAAGATACCCGAGCTGCTAAAAAGATTACAAAATGAGAAGGGTGTCAACAGAGTAAAAAATCGATCAGATAAAGGTACATAATTTCTGAACTCTTTTATTACTGATTTTTGCTCTAAGTTTGGTATACAACATGAAACATCAGCTGCAAGGACGCCACAACAAAATGGAGTAGCTGAACGGAGGAACAGAACTCTCAAAGAAGCTGCTCGCACGATGTTAGCTGAACATGCAATACCAAGCCGTTTCTGGGCAGAAGCAATCAATACTGCATGCCACACTCAGAACAGATGTCTTCTGACTAAGGCTCACTACAAAACACCCTATGAACTGTGGAAGGATAGAAAACCTCGTGTCTCTTACTTCCATGTTTTTGGGTGTAAGTGTTTCATACACAACAATGGGAAGAGTCAGTTGAAGACTTTTGAGGCCAAATCAGATGAGGGTATATTTCTAGGATATTCCTCATCTAGCAAGGCTTTCAGGGTCTACAACAAACGAACCCTAGTTGTGGAAGAAACACCCCATGTAGTCTTTGATGAAGCATCTTCTGATCAAGAGAAATCTGCCTCAGAACAAGAAGTACCTGATCAACCAGAACCTGATGTTCAGAAAATGGATCAGCTAACGATCAAGGAAAAAGAATCAGAAATCGTAACAATATACATTCCAGATCTAGCTGATTCACCAGATCAATCAGATCCTAAGGTACGAACAACTGCCGATGAAGAGCGTCTGGTGAGATAAGATCAACCGAACCATCCGGTTGTGGGGAACATCTGAAGTTCCATGAAGCAGACATCGAGACATGATGAGTCCAACATCAGCTGAGACTTGTTCTTATCAAGTGGATCATAACTCTGCACCACTCCCAATCGCTAGTAATAAAATTTTATCAGAAACGGACGATGTTCTCCAAACCGATTTTAAATCGTAGCGAAGGACACGGATAACCGGTCATCTAACCGATCGATAATCGAAGACCCATCGATAAAGTTAAAACTAGACATCGATTGGTGAAAGTGCCATGTATTCTTTGTTATCCGTCTATGAAGGAACCAACAACAATAGAGGAAGTTTCTACAAGACGCAATTTGGATTCTAGACATGCGGGAGGAATCGAAGCAGATTTGAGAGAAATCAAGTTTGGGGGAACCGGTATGCGGACCAAATCATCAAGACGTTATTGGCACAAAGTGGGTCTTCAAGAACAAGAGAGATGAGAAAAATGTCATCACCAGAAATAAGGCAAGACTTGTTGCTAAGGGGTATTCACAATCAGAAGGAATTGATTATGATGAAACCTTTGCACCGGGCCGCCGCTTTAGAAGCCATTCGGTCAAGCTTTCGCATATGCTTCCCACGAGAGGGTTCATTGCGGTATCGATGGACGTAAAGAGGGCTTTCTTAAACGGGGTACTTGCAGAGGAAGTTTATGTCGAACAACCTCCAGGCTTTGAAAAGGGCAACTAGGTGTACCGTCTAAGAAAAGCTCTCTATGGTCTGAAACAGGCTCCTCGAGCTTGGTATGATACACTCTCTCAGTTCTTGATCGAAAGTGGGTTCACTAAAGGAACAATGGGACGTAACCTTATTCGAATAGAAGATGGAAAAGATATTTCGATGGTTCGGATCTCGTGGGCGACATCATCTTGGATCTCCCAACAAAAGTCTATGTGAAAGATTCAAACAAACCGATGCAAGGGAAGTTCGAGATGTCCATGATGGGTCGATGAATTACTTTACGGGTCTTCAAGTAAAAGCAAAGTCTTGAAGGATATTCATCCAAGCCAAGCAAAGTACACTAGGAATTTATTGGCTAAGTTTGGAGTTCAAAATTGCAAGGAAGCCAAAATTCCTATGATGACTGGATTCAAGATGGATCCAGATGAGGATGGTCAGAAAACAAATCAGAAGGAATATAGGGCTCTCATTGGATCTCTACTATACCCGCCGCCGTGAACCGAGATATAACCTTCGCAGAGTAAGTGTATGTGCGATTTGAGCAAATCCAATGATAAGCCACCTAGAAGCAGCTAAGCGGATTCTTAAGTATCTGAAGGGGACAGTAAACCTTGGTTTATTTTACCCATCAGATGATAATCTAGTGCTTAGTGGGTATTCTGATTCTGATTATGGAGGTTGCAAGATTGATAGAAAATCCACCTCAGGAACTTGTGGGTTCTTAGGAAGTAAACTGATCTCGTGGTTTTCAAAGAAGCAGACATCGATTGCAACATCCATCTTTGAAGCGAGAATATATATGGGCTGCAGGAAGTTTGTTGTTCCCAATCGCTCTGGCTTATCGGCGGTGAGGATTATAACATTGAAGCTAAGAATGTACCTATTTTCTGTGACAGTAATAGTGCTATTGCAATCACTCAGAATCCCGTTCTACATACAAGATGCAAGCATGTGGATGTCAGACACCATTTTATAAGAGATCATGTTGAAAAGAAGAATATCAGAATGGAAAAGATTCATACTGATATCTGAGAAAAGTCGATATTCTAACCAAGCCACTAAATTTGAGATCGATTTAGAGAATTGTGCAATGAGCTAGGGCTTACGGATCTTGGAGAAAATGCACCTAAAATGTTTGATGGAATGATCTCGAGAAGAACCGGTGGTTAAGAGACTAACTAAAGTTGAAAGGAATCGATTGAGTTTGGTATCTCAATCGATCGTAAGATCGATCAAGGCGATGTGAGAAATCGATCATTTACAAGATTATCGAGTTAAAGGCGAATCGACGATTTAAGGTTTATCGGATTAAAGGAAACACTCAATTTAAAAGGAATATCTGATTAAATCAGTTGGGTTATTTTACATCTTTGTAAGTCGATTAAGCTGATATTCAACAAGCAAGATTCACAAGTGGTATTCACAAGATTAAAGCTTAAAATCGTATAAGGATACAGGAAATTTTACACAACAATGGAATAATAGAACTTTTCATTGATAAAGACCCGAAGGTCAGATTACATTACGAGATACAAGTACAAAGGACCCAGAGGTCAATTACATAAGTCATAACTAAAAACCCTAAACCTATAACCCTAAACCCTCATCCTAACCCAAGTAGAAAGGGGGAGAGAGATTTTAAATCGATGCTCTCATTTTCCCCCCCACTTAACAAGGGTGAGAGAGGCTTAAAAAAGAAACTCCTAAAGCCGCTATTTGGGGCTAAAACCGGATTGGAGCGGCAATGCCTTGATAGATTTTTTAAGCGGGAGCCCTAAGAAAGAGTCGATGGGCTCTCCAAACATTAAATGGTGAGTTGATATAGGAAGATCAATTTGTTGTCCGATGAAGACCGTGATATTAAACTCACGTTCATTTTCAGATCGAAAGTCTGTTGATGCTCGTTACGTCATAACGATAGACACACAAGGTGCATACGGTTAGGAGAAGTGTCTTCTCAGTTGCAACAGCAGGCCCGCCGCCGTGGTGGTAGAGAAGCTTTGCAACAATCGTATGTGAAATCTTTGATGATGACGAGAACAACAATAAGGGACGCAAAGGGTTGATTTGAGAAGCTGAAATCATTGAAAAAGGGGTAAAGGTGTTTGCCGGAAGTTTCACCGGAAATAAGGGTTCACCAGGATACATGATTCTACAAAGAAGATAAGTATGGTGAATGGGTTATGTTGTGTAAAACAATTGGTCCAATTTATAGAGGCCAAGCAAGGGTGCAAATGCAAATTCGAGTTCTCAAAACCTTTTAGAGATATCTGCACCAAAAGGACAAATGTAGGAATCACGATCGATAATTGGATAAATTTACGGCGGATTGACATATCGAAAGATTCAGACGATAATTACGCATGTCAAATCGCGCCGACTTAGGGAATGGAGACTACTATTCTAGACTAAGTTTTGGCGGTAACACTTATTCCAAGAATTGGATTGACTTGAGAAGAATCAGATTAGGTCAACCAAAATCTGATACATACGAAGCTGATCAGATGAGGAAGATCAGCTGAGCTTAAAACTCCAACAAATCAGATACATCAGTCTATGGGAAAAACAGAAATATCAGTTGAAGGGGGAACTTCACTGATCAAGGAGGATCAGAAGGGAAATCAGACGTATTCAAGGAAGATCAGTTGAGCTTGAAACCTCAACAAATCAGATGCAAGTAAAGAAGATCAGTTAAAAGGATCAGTTGGGAAATTTTAAAAGGATCAGTTGGGAAATTTTAAGGCTTAGGCAGAATACTAAGATCAACAAGTGAAATCAACATGGACAAGTGGTATTGACTGATTAGAATATCAGTCAACCAGATACGCTTTCTTTTCTCTTGTTCTTTGCTTATTTACCGGATCTTATCTGATACTATTTGCCTTACTGTACCCATTATCCTTGTGACGTATTCCCTGCAAATCATTTAATGCGGACGTGGGGAACATGTATTAACTGCTATTAAACGTGCTTTTAAATCCAAAAGGTTTTCGTACGTGCTTTTTCCTGACCCTACGATCAAAACCGCTTAATTTGGAGCGTTTAATCTTTTCAAACGGTTGATCTTCCAAATCTTGTCTTCTTTTTCCCTCCTCGTCTTTATAAAGTTCATCAAAAACATACCAGAGTTTTCCATTTCACAAACCTGCGATTTATTCTCTGAAAACTCAAGATTACTTCTCTCAGATTCAAAGTGTTTTTCCTAAGTTTCAAAATCATCTTTCCGAAAAACAAAATCAGGTAATTTATGTTTATTTGATGTATTCTTTTTAAATTCCATTGATCTTAAATGCTTTTATCCTGTGTTATGCTTTGTTGTTTCTTAGTTTCCGCTTGTGTGATATTCTTTGTATTAATGCACAATTTTTAACCGAATCTATCTTATCTGTAGATGATCACTCACGGTAAGGGTAAAATAATGTGCAACTATGCGGAACTGGCAACAAAGATTGTGGATGATAAGTTCGTACAGTTCAATATCACTCGGGATCCGAAATCCATGGAGGTCGAGCAAATTCTGCGAAAAGCAGGCCTTGAGAAATTTTGCGCTGCTCACTGCAATCCAGTGATGCAGTATGAATCACTAGAATTCCTAAGGAATTTAAGTGTGGATACGAATGCTCCAGGAGAAGAACTACTTTTGACAGTCACCGGAGAAGAAATCAGACTGACGAATGCGGATATAACACGTCTGTTCAAATTTTACCCAAAAGGATGGATCTCTTTGCTCATTACAGGAGAACGAAGATGAAATTTGATCGTAAAAAAGAGCTCTTGAGAGAGACCGACAAACATCATACGTCGAGATTTGTCGTGCCAATGCTTAAGAGGAAATACCGATTGTTGTTTGACATTACATCAAAAAACAATTATGGGTATCAGATTCAGCCGAGATCTTTATTACATCCGTCAAACTGCATAAAGATGGTCAGCAATAATTGATGAAGCCAAGAACATCAATTGGCATGGGTTTCTGAAGGCCATTCTACTCCAAGAACAAGATAAATTTGGAGTTGATGAGTGGGCGGTATTTCGAAGAAGAAGATCGCCAATCTCAACAAGGTTGCGCTTATCCTACAGGATAAAATGCCAAAGGCCAAATGGGAACAGAATGGACTGAAGTCCTATAAGGCTTTTCTCACAGCCCCCCAGAAGGCCCATCAGATGCCCCCAAGAAGAAGAAAAGGAAACTGGTGAAGGCCCAGGAGAAGAGGGCGAAGAAGGCGAAGCAAGCCCCCATGACTCGATCTTTAGAAGATGAGTCGATGAAGAAGGAGTGCGAGCGATCATTGCACCACAAAAATCAGGTGAAGCATCAGACAGCAAAGGCTTCTCTTTGAAAGCTTCGCCAGATCATTACGAGGAAGAAGCACAAGCCGATTGATCTCCTTCTCCTCCGACCCACGGTGATTCACCACTCGGACTAACGATCACGAAAGCATGTCTCTCCTATTCTTCCACCGACCGCGAACACAGAAACAACATCGGTTCGCCCGAACGTAAAGTTTTTACCCGATGTGGAACTGAAGCACACTGCTTCCACGCCAGAACCTCTCTGGTCGAACCAATCGGCCATCTTTACCGCTCAAGCACAACGTAACCTTCCACATCTCATCAAATTGAATCTGGACCAACAATTCCTCGAGTCCGGATCAACAAAGATCATAACGGGAAATTGATCGAATGCTAATCGAAGAGAAATTGATGAGTTGTATCTTAATCGGTCGCCTAACCCGCCATAAGAGAGGAAGTTTTGGAGATCCTCACTGGAGAGATCTTCGATTAAAAACTTCTCGAACTTTATAATAATTATTGAACGAGATGGTCGGTGCGGATGAGTTTGCAGACTTCGATTTTGACATGAGGAAATTGCTAAAGTGGGATCACCAAACCGAGCCGATAATCGCTAAATCTAAAGCTCGATCCACGGGAAGCTAGGGGTTTTAACAGATTTAATCGAGATGGCGACAAAGCTCCAAGCAGATGCCATCATGAAGGATCAGAGGCGCCGATGATAGTGGAGTGGTGTTTGCGGTTCACGACCAACCACTTGGAGGCACAAACAATCGAACCAGATCAAGTGACACCCAACATTCCAACATCACACGTCACTATTGATCAACTTCGAGGAGATCAAATCTTGTCTCAAAGATCTCTGAAAAAAGAAGAAGTTGAGGGATCGATAGTCGATCAAAGGCGATTGCCATCAAAGAAATAATGAGATCAAAGGGAATTGGCTATTTCCCAGATTAGGGCAATCAAAGATCGAGTTCTCTCAAATCAGGTGTCATCTGCGTACCGAATCGATAAAGACCGTTGATGCCAAACCGTCTCGGTGGATAAACAACAAGTTTTTTTTCGATGCTCACCGATAAGCTAGAATTGACAGAAGAGAAACTTGACAAAACCGATTAAAACACTCTCTACCGCCATGGAATCAAGATCGAAATGATATCGACGGTTCAAAATCTAACCGCTCAAACTCAAGGCATATCATTGCGAGATCTCAACAAAGGCGATCACAAATCAACTTTGGTTCTCGACCTCCCACCTCACTACTCTTTTTGATCAAACCAAAAAGGGGAAGGATGATCGAGAAACCAATCGACATAACAAAGTGAGGACATCAAAAACTCGACCGAGATAGTCACAACAAAGCACAACAACCCGAGATCATCGGGTGAAAAAAAGATGTCCAAAGAGCAGAGATAGTCAAGAAGCCGAAAAAGCCAAGAAGAAAGAAGGGCAAAAAATGGCAGAGGCGAGTAAAAATGAACAAGAAATTCGGATCGAGAGTGAAGAAAGGAAGAATTTGGAAAATCCGCGTAACCGGCGCCAAAGCCCGACAAGAGTTGATGAGATCATCTATAAAAAAAAACTGCTGCAAGATGCTAAGAAATTTGAGAAATGGAATAAGATCAGGAGTGAATGGCTTCTGGATACCTTTGTTCTTAATCTTGTTCCACAAGAAGAATCTCCTGATGAAGAATTCCTCAACTGGTTAGAGAATAAAGACCCGGATTTTTTGAAGTATCTGGAGAATGAGGCCAAACTTATCAACGTAAAAATAACTCGCCAAGAGTATGATCTGTTGGAGTACTCGAAGAAGGCAGATGGCTCATTTGACAGACTGGCATTTCAAAGATTCTATTTTGACATCCCGCATGTAAGCATAAATAATCGATCCTCGCCAGATCGATGATGTCAAATGGAAACTTTATCAGATTTTCAACGTACCCCAAGATCAAAGAGAGATGCCAGAAGGATACAAGCCTAAAGAGTGAAGAATCAGAAGACTACTCAGGATCAGCTGCTCTTATTTTCAAACTTTTCTGATGTAACATGTAATCATCATTCTTTAATGAGAAAAGTTTATTTTCTGATCCTAAGACAAAGTCTCATTGTCTTCTGATTATATGCTCTTAACTGTTGGTCCCGGTGGGAAAACCTATTTTGCGCGTGCGGAAGTAAAACGTTTTTGTTTCGGTGCATATAAAACAGGGGTGAGGGCAGAGTGTTTCCAATTTTTCAACTTTGGAGCTCATGTGTTGTGTTTTGCTTATAACTAGATGCATATGACAAGTATAAACATAAAGCAAATAAACAACACAAAGAAATATATAGTGGTTGGACAACCGATCCTACATCCACTCTCCCTGACTCTTCAGAGAAATTCACTATCAACTTCTGAGCTTTCTGACTACCTCGTAGTTTACTTACTCAACTCGGCCCTAAGTTTTCTGACTACTCCACGTAGTTTACTTACTCAACCCGACCCTGAGTTTTCTGACTACCTCTGTAGTTTACTAACTCAAACTCTTAGATGTTTAACGAGTTCACACTCCTTCGGGATTTATCACCCTCACTCGGGATTGCCTATAGATGTTTAACGAGTTCACACTCCAACGGGACTTATCACCCTCACTCGGGATTGCCTAACAACTACCTCACTTCACCACTGGGTTTGGGTTTGGTGTTGTCTCCAACTATGGTGAGATTTTCCCTTACAATGGTTTAGCCTCAATGCTAAGGTTGGGAAAATCTCTCTAAGCTTAGGATATATCGTGGGTTGCTTAGGTTGGGTTCTAGAACACTCTTTTGAATATATTTGTATATCTCTGAATTGTGTTCTAGGGTGGGAATGCTTTGACTATAACGCTCTTTTGCTTTGTAGCATTTTGTGCATGGTCTTCATGTATCCACACTCACTCCACCACTGATAATGAAGGAAGAACTTGTATTTATAGTGTGGATTTGAATGTTACCGTTGGAGAGAATCACATTCAAATCCATACTACTCTTCGTAAGTTCTGCAGCTTTTTCAGGCTGGTTGTCTTCCTCTCGTTGGTCCACGTCATTTGGATTCCATCGGCTATATTCCTCGGCTTGATTGCCTCGGAACATTCGGGATATCTTGAGCATTCAAGACATTCTCGAAGTCTTGATATTTCTCTCGAGTCTTGAGTTCTCCGAGTCTTGATTTCTCTGAGTCTTGATTTCTACGAGTCTTGAGTTCTCTGAGTCTTGAGTTCTCTGAGTCTTGAGTTCTCTGAGTCTTGATTTTTAACTTTGTTCTATATCTGCCGACTATACATGGTGCAGATAATATCCTGAACACTCTAAAACTGAATCCTGACTCATCTATCAAGATTTTCCTGAACATGTCATACTCAGGGGTTTTGGGATCTAATCAAAATCCTTTTTATTAAATTCATTTCCCAACAATTTCCCCCTTTTTGATGATGCCAAAACCTATCTTGTTACAAGCATATAACCTATACTCAGGTTTCAGTTTTTCCTATTACAAGAATGGTAAATCTCCAATCAATTTAAATCATTCAACAGATTTCTTCAGTAATGAATCTTTTCTAAATAGATCATTACTAAATACTTAAGCAATTTCTCATAGCATTATATAGTTTCTCTTATATATGAGCATATAATCATATTAGAGACATTCAATCAGGCATATCAACATAAAAGACATGTAAAAAAGATAATGAGGTATTATCTTTGAGCATAAAGATAAAGGTTTCATTGATCGTATGTTATCAGTTTACAGATTACAATGAACTTATCAAGGAAATAAAGACAAAAACATAAAGAATTACAAGTCTTCAGTCTTGTTCTTCAATCTTCTGTCTTCTGCTCGACTCCTCATTCCTCTTCTTCTACGGACCTTGTCTGATCAGGCATACCGACACTCATGCTGACTGAGTTCAGTTTCTTCTGACTTCAGACATCCTGACCCTCAGGTCTTTTGACCTATACTGAGTCTCATTTTACTTTACTTACTGAGTCTCAGATCACTTTTCCCAAGTTATCTGATTTCTTCTTTGCCTGATCTGATTAGCTTGACTAATCAAATCAACACATCTTTAGATCAACATAGCATTAGGTCATTATATCAGGTTAGCATATCAGATTTATCATATCTGATCTTGATCACGCGTCGATCTCGTCGATCTCTTTTGCTCATCTTCTGATCTGCAACCTTCTCTTCTGATTTGCTGGCTTTAGCTCTTCTTCACTTCTGGTTTATTGAACAGCTCATCATTTGAACTCAACTAACCCATTTGATCTCGATCAGTCTTGTCTGCAGCCGCGTCTGATCTTGACCATTTACTTTTGATTTCGTGAGTACCCCTCAAGTTGAAGTTCCCCCTCAAGTTGAAGTTCCCCCTTTCAACTGATATAGACCGATATATCTGATTTGGTGAAGCTTTCAAGCTCAGCTGATTTTCTTCATTTGATCAGCTTTGTATGTAATCGATTTTTTTTTGTTGACTTAATCTGATTCACCTCAGTTAATTTAATTTCTTGGAAAGTGTTTATCGCCAAAACTTAGTCTAGAATAGTAGCTTCTATTCCTAAGTTGGTGCGATTTGACATGCGTAGATATAAATCGACACTCTCGATAAGTCAATCCGCCGTAACTTTTTCCAATTATCGGTCGCGTGATTTCTACACATTTGTCCTTGTGATGCAAATTTTTCTAAAAAGGTTTTGAGAACTCAAATTTGCATCCGCACCCTTGCTTGGCCTCTATAAATTGGACCAATGTTTTTTACGACATAACTCATTTCACCATACATATCTTCTTTGTAGAATCATGTATCCCTGGTGAACCCTTGTTTCGGTGAGATTTCGGCAAACACTTTTACCCCTTTTTCCATGATTTCATCTTCTCAAATCAACCTGTGTGTCCTTTTTGCGGTTCTCGTCGTCATCAAAGATTTTCATACAATCGTTGCTAACCTTCTCTACCATCGGTGGCGGATCTGTTTGTCATGAATCGAGAAGACACTTCTCCTAATCGTATGCGACTTGTGTGTCCTTCGGATGGCGTAACCAAAGATTCGCAGACTCGATCCGAAAATGAGCGTGAGTTTGATATGCGAACTTGATAAGACAACAGCTGATCATCCTATATCAAACTCACCATTTAACAATTTGGAGAGCCCAATCGACTCTTTCTTAGGGCTCTAGCTTAAAAAAAAAATCCTATCAAGGCCGCTCTCGCTCCATTGGAGAGTCCATCATTTCTTGGCATAGGATTACCTTTCAAGCCTCCCTCACCTGTTAAGGGGGGAAAATGAGAGCATGAGATCTTAAAATCTCTCTCACTCCTCCTCTTAATCACTACCCCATGAGATCGGGTTTGGGTTTGGATGAAGGTTTAGGGTTATGGCTTGAGGGTTTAGGGTATAGAGTTATGTATTGATCTCCAGGTTCTCTTGTATTTGAAACTTGTAATGTAACCTGACCTTCGGGTCTTTATCAATGAAAAGTTCTATTATTCCATTGTTGTGTAAAACTTTATGTTTCCTTGATACCACTTGTTGGTATCAGATCAGAGACAGGTTTTAAAAAATAGATCCGCTTTCGGCGATTACATTGAAGAAGTAATCTTTTGAGCACCTGCTCTGATACCACTTGTTGGTCGATTGGAAAAAAACTTTTTTTTTCTTGGCGTCTGCGGAAGCAAAACATTTTTGTTTCGGTGCATATAAAACAGGGGTGAGGGCAGAGTGTTTCCAATTTTTCAACTTTGGAGCTCATGTGTTGTGTTTTGCTTATAACTAGATGCATATGACAAGTATAAACATAAAGCAGTAAACAACACAGCAATATATAGTGGTTCGGACAACCAGTCCTACATCCACTCTCCCTGACTCTTCAGAGAAATTCACTATCAACTTCTGAGCTTTCTGACTACCTCGTAGTTTACTTACTCAACTCGGCCCTGAGTTTTCTGACTACTCCACGTAGTTTACTTACTCAACCCGACCCTGAGTTTTCTGACTACCTCTGTAGTTTACTAACTCAAACTCTTAGATGTTTAACGAGTTCACACTCCTTCGGGACTTATCACCCTCACTCGGGATTGCCTATAGATGTTTAACGAGTTCACACTCCAACGGGACTTATCACCCTCACTCGGGATTGCCTAACAACTACCTCACTTCACCACTGGGTTTGGGTTTGGTGTTGTCTCCAACTATGGTGAGATTTTCCCTTACAATGGTTTAGCCTCAATGCTAAGGTTGGGAAAATCTCTCTAAGCTTAGGATATATCGTGGGTTGCTTAGGTTGGGTTCTAGAACACTCTTTTGAATATATTTGTATATCTACAGAATTGTGTTCTAGGGTGGGAATGCTTTGACTATAACGCTCTTTTGCTTTGTAGCATTTTGTGCATGGTCTTCATGTATCCACACTCACTTCACCACTGATAATGAAGGAAGAACTTGTATTTATAGTGTGGATTTGAATGTTACCGTTGGAGAGAATCACATTCAAATCCATACTATTCTTCGTAAGTTCTGCAGCTTTTTCAGGCTGGTTGTCTTCCTCTCGTTGGTCCACGTCAGCTGGATTCCAACGGCTATATTCCTCAGCTTCAGTGCCTCGGAACATTCAGGATATACTGAGCATTCAGTACATTACTGAGTCTTCAGTATTTCTCTAAGTCTTCAGTTTCTCTGAGTGTTTAGTTTCTCTGAGTCTTCAGGTTCTCTGAGTCTTCAGGTTCTCTGAGTCTTCAGTTTCTAACCTGTTCTATATCTGCCGACTATACATGGTGCAGATAATATCCTGAACACTCTAAAACTGAATCCTGACTCATCTATCAAGATTTTCCTGAACATGTCATACTCAGGGGTTTTGGGATCTAATCAAAATCCTTTTTATTAAATTCATTTCCCAACATTAACTGTTCTATTTTTTATCAACTGTATTTGGTTTCTCAAAGTGTTTTGGTTTCATCAAAAAGGGGGAAATTGTTGGGAAATTTATAGTTTTGATGAAAGTTCCAAAAACACATGTAATAGGACGGTCGGACACATTAGGAATCGATGTTTATATTACTGCTATAGGAGACCAGTTGATAATGATTGTATAGAACAACTGATGTAATAGATAGGTTACATATTGAGGGGGAAACTCAATATGTATAGGTCAGATCTGAAGACTCAAAGGACAGCTGATATCCGACAGGCCAAAATGCAAGACAAGAATAAAAGATCAGATCGATCTGATCTAGTCAGATAACTCAACTGAAGTCATGAAGCTCAAACTTAGAATACTCGAAGATCAGATGACTTCCAGATGATCAGACCAGAAGACCTACATCAGCCGAGTCTGCTAGTTGAAGCTAAGTCAACCAGCACCAGAAGACTCCATCATGTAGACTGATCAGTTCAGACTGATCAGGTCAGCTCACCAGGTGAAATCTGATGTCTCACCTAATCATACGTCGATGATCTGAACAAGAAGAATGTCAAGCTTAGTTGGAAGAACAACACTGAAAAGTGAGTCTGCTATCCAATAAGAACAAGACACGTATGATCGGAGCCAGCAATTGCGGGATTTGATGATGCTTCTCTGTAACGGCTATAAAAACACTTTTCACGCTTTCGGCCATGCCATTCCTGAAGCACATCACATCAATACTGCAAGTCTACCAAATATAGCCTGAAATTCAAATTGCTCTCCAACGGCTCTTTGATTTCAAGGTCTATAAATATGGGATCACACTTTAGAGTGAAACATATAAGCGGAAAACAAAAACGCTGAACAATCAAGAAGCTCAAGCTAATATTAGATTTCCGCACGAAGAACACGATCAAGAAGATTATTTTTATTAAGTGTTCATCCCATAAGTTCTTAGCATAGAAATCTTTTCATCTAGCTGTTAGGCTGCTTATACGCAAGAAAATATTTCATAGTTGGAACCAAAACAATCTTACCCAAACCCCCAAGTTAGGTTAAGTTGTTTAGCAAGATTTCAGACTAGGGTTTCTAGTTCTGATCTCTGGGATCGGTTGAGTGTGAACTCTTTAAACATCTAGTTGGTGTACTGTGTTGGACTTACACATAAAACAAAGTCCAGTTGGTTAAGTAGGTGCCCCTTGTGATAGGGAAGAGTGGACGTAGGACTGGTTTATCCGAACCACTATAAATCTTGTGTGCCTTTATCGCTTTGATTAACTGATTACACAATCGCACACAACCTTTAAAGCGCATACATATTCCAAGTTGAGATCAGTTAGCACCAACCTTCTGATCTGATCATACTTGACACTTCAGTCAACTGATTAAAAGGTTAACTTTGGAATCTGATTTATCAAAACTGGTTTTTCACACGGGTAAAACTTAAGCTTCCGCACACATCAGTTAAACTGATAGTTACCGAACTGATCTGCCTTCAGGCGATCAGTAAGTTGGTTATCAGCCCAAACTGATTCACTCGCACTCTGATCATGCTAACTGCCCTCACACCTGATCTGCACAAAAAAGTTTTCAGAAGTCTATTCACCCCTCCCCTCCAGACTTCTGCCCTCACTAAACCCGTTCGGGACCTACATTACGAAATGGCAATGAGGTCGTATCCTTTAGGTTGTGACTTGATCGCCTAACAAATTGAAAATCCTACCTCAGGAGGTCGTCGTTTTCCACAAGCGACCTCCTTTGGTTTTGGACATGTAGGAGATTTGCAAAGAAAGGTATGCCTTTTTTATTGCATTTGGCTAAGCTAGTACGAAATGGCGATCTCCAACCTATTGATAACATTTCTTCAGGTGAGTCGCATTTCAGGGGTACTGAGCCTTTGTGCCATCTGGGTATTCGAGCTCGTAAGCTCCATTAGGTAGACACCTTGGTATCTTTAATGAGGGATGGGCCTTCCTTGCCTGGGACAGTTTCCTGGTTGGCGATCTCACGACCTTGGTTCACTGTCCGCTTGAGGTCGCTTGATAAATTCATCCAGCATACCATCCTCATACAGTCTCCAAAGCTATTTCAGCAGGTACTTGCATTCGCTTGTGTAGTGGCCAGCATGGTCGTGATAGTGGTCGAACTTGTTTGGGTTCTGCTTGCTCTTATTCTTCATTGGGCGAGCTGGGGGGAGTAATTCCTGACCTTCGATCTGGGTGTAGACATGACTAGGTGTCATGCCCAGGACGTCCATCAACTTCACAAATATTGACTCTTCGAATGACTTGAAGCTGTCGGGTGCCTTGTAGTGGCCCCCGATTTTCTTGGAACTTCTTTTTGGTTCCGCGACTTCCTTTGTGTCGGAGAGTTGGGACTCCAGAAGTTTCGTAGTGTGTATCAAGTCGCTAACCCGCTTTTTGAAGTTGGTGTAGCTAGTTGGGTAGTCAGTGGTTATGCGTCACCATATCTTGGTTCCTTTTCTGAGGCCGCTAACGGCCCCGAGCAGTTTCACTCCATCCCCTAAGGGATCTTCTTCAAGGATGAGTTTGTCGATCCTTTCAACATTGGATCGGTCAGACTCATTGTCGCCTTGCTGAGTATTCATCAGGCGCTTTTTGGTCGCTGGTCGGGGAGCCATTGTCGAAAAATAGCTCAAGAACAATCTGGCGAGTTGTTCGAAGGTGTTTACTGAGCATGGAGGTAGAGAGGTGAACCACCTATGAGCTTGGTCGCTCAATGTCAGTGAGAAAAGTCAACACTTGGTCACGTCGGTTGCACCCGTGGATGTCATGTAGGAGTTATACCTCGCCACATGGATCCTTGGGTATGGTGCCCCTTACCTTTAGAAGGGCCTGCCCCCTGGGTAGTCCTCTTGTTTGGAAGTGATTCTTATGGGCCGTCGAAGGTAAGTTGCCTCTTACGGAGGACAGCCAAGACGACTTTTTCATCTTCGGTTAGTGTGATGGGAGCTCAGGGAGGCTTCTACCCCATCACTAGCATCAGCTTCGCGTCTAGCAGCCTCATTTTGGTTATTCGCCATTGTGAATGACTGGATGGTGGGTTTTTTAAAGAATTTTTTAAAAATTAGTAGAATTCTTCCCACAGACGACTCTAATTATTGTGATAACAATAATTCTGGAAATAAACTGTACTGAAAATGTAAAGAAAACAAGAGTTTGATAACCTAGTTCGCCATAAAGGCTACGTCTGGGGGCATTACCAAGCCAGGAAATATATATGCCTAAGAGTCTAAAATTTGATCCCTTACAATGAATAATACAAGCAATATTTATAGACTACGCCTAGGGTTTTCCCTCGCCGTGGGCCTATTGGGGTTCTACGTGAAAGTATGCTTTTACTTTGTATAACCTATGTATTAAACACTTATTTACTGAAATAAATTGTTTATCACTGTTGCCTTAAATATGATTGAATGTTATATATATTTATTACAAACCGTTCATAGCACGCGTTACATTGTAGTTAACATGGTGATACCAGATCACAGAAGATCACGTTAATATTTCCTTGTATACGAGTGCGTGTTTCACAACTTAGATAGATCCGAGCAATCTATTGGTAGAAGTTGATGTGTAAGGCTCAGATTGGCTTGTCTTGACCAAGAGATTACACTTGTGCATTCGATCTTGTTTATGGCGGACCCTCTGAGAGAGGATAAACTCATTCGCACTGACTTAAGGGATGAAGAGTTAGACCTAAGTGGTTGTTGATTTCTTAATCTCTGTCACTTAATAAGGACTGTGTGTGATTAGTAGTTATTGCTTTGACTTATAAATGGGAAGAGAATCATTGGGACTTCGATACCCTATATCTTGGGCAATAATATTATTTTCACGACAATTGCTAAATTAATACAGAGAATCGTGTGCTTGCAAAAGTCTTGCTTGATTGGTCCCCTTGGTGGGCCCGGAACCTTTATCATACCAAATCTTGCAAGTGGAATTAATTTTCCTGTATGAATAATAAAGCTGGCTGTCCTTACTCCATGGATAAATATATTAATTAATATAAAGCTTTTCAGTGGCTTAATTAATTAATTAACTAAATAATCTTAAACACGTGAAATAATAACCGGGGGCCATATTACCGTAATATGGGTTAAGATTGGATAGTGCAATATTAATTATATAGTGGCATTAATTAATATTAATGGGCTGAATTATATTGTGGCTCAATATTGGAATTCAGAAGGCCATTGGAAGGTCCATCTTAATTCTCCTAAAGGCCCCTCAAGTAGCCCAAATTATAGTCCAATAAATAAAAGATGCTTAAAATAAAATAAATTATTATTGCAATATTTCCTCAATAATTTTGAAAATATTAAAGAAAAGAAGGAGAAGAATTTTCTTGAAAAGATTTTATGGAAAGGAGATAATGTATTCTTGGAATACAAGATTATCCCATAAATTCAAGAAATCTCCCACTTGGCTTCTTTAATAGGAAATTTTTTGAAAATTGTAGAGAAATAATAGGAAGAAGTATTTTCTTGATTTTCTTGGAAATATTTTTATGGAAAAATATATGTATTCTAGAAATACAAGAATATCTCATAAATTCAAGAAAGATCCAATCTTGAAAGATCCCTTATTATTTTCGAAGATTTGGCTAAATAAGAGTGTGAGATTTTTGTGGAAAAATACACATGGAAAGAAGAATATATGAGATATATTCAAGATTTCTTGGAGATCAAGAAAAGATCTTTCCTAACCTTATTTGGAGTCCAAAATTTCGTTCCCCCTCCTCTATATAAATAAGAGGATGAATTTTTTCATACCCTAGTGTTCCATGCGTTGGTAATATTAGAAATCCACAAAGGTGGTGCAATAATATTTTTATTTTCCTTTGTTTTATAAATCGTTCATCGGAGAACCTTCCACCGAGGTTATCGGACGAGGACTTGTGAATACTTGAGAAGGACTTTTGGTGGGTATCCAGATACTTGATCCTGTTTGTCTCATATCGTCTCTCCAACGGGTACGTTTACGTAAACTTCTAGAAATTCCGCATGCTAGGATCTTTTACGTGAAATATTATTTGCATGTTGTTGTTGGATTGTTTATTATTTGAATTCACTTAGGTTAATTCATGCTAGTAATAATTGTTAATTTAAATTTGTGTTTATGAGGTCATCCCGATAGATCCTGGCATATGTTATCCCGACAGTTATACGTGAAAGTATGCTTTAACTTTGTATAACCTATCTATTTAACACTTATTTACTGAAATAAATTGTTTAATATCACTGTTGCTTTAAATATGATTGAATGTTATATATTTATCGCAAATCGTTCATAGCACGCCTTACATTGTAGTTAACGTGGTGATACCAGATCACAGAAGATCACATTAATATTTCCTTGTATACGAGTGCGTGTTTCACAACTTAGATAGATCCGAACAATCCATTGGTAGAAGTTGATGTGTAAGGCTCAGATTGACTTGTCTTGACCAAGAGATTACACTTGTGCATTCGATGCGCTGTAGCGGACCTACAGAGAGGATAAACTCATTCGCACTGACTTAAGGGATGAAGAGTTAGACCTAAGTGGTTGTTGATTTCTTAATCTCTGTCACTTAATAAGGACTGTGTGTGATTAGTGGTTATTGGTTTGACTTATAAATGGGAAGAGAATCATTGCGACTTCGATACCCTATATCTTGGGCAATAATATTATTTTCACGACAGTTGCTAAATTAATATAGAGAATCGTGTGCTTGCAAAAGTCTTGCTTGATTGGTCCCCTTGGTGGGCCCGAAACCTTTATCATACCAAATCTTGCAAGTGGAATTAATTTTCCTGTATGAATAATAAAGCTGGGCTGTCCTTACTCCAAGGATAAATATGTTAATTAATATAAAGCTTTTCAGTGGCTTAATTAATTAATTGACTAAATAATCTTAAACACGGAAAATAATAAACGGGAGCCATATTACCGTAATATGGGTTAAGTTGGATAGTGCAATATTAATTATATAGTGGCATTAATTAATATTAATGGGCTGAATTATATTGTGGCTCAATATTGGAATTCAGAAGCCCATTGGAAGACCCATCTTAATTCTCCTAAAGACCCCTCAAGTAGCCCAAATTATAGTCCAATAAATAAAAGGTGCTTAAAATAAAATAAATTATTGTTGCATAATATTTTCCTTATTTTTCGAAAATATTAAAGAAAAGAGGGAGAAGGATTTTCTTGAAAAGATTTTATGGAACGGAGATAAAGTATTCTTGGAATACAATATTATCCCATAAATTCAAGAAATCTCCCACTTAGCCTCTTTAATAGAAATTTTCGAAAATTTATAGAGTAATAATAGGAAGAAAGATTTTCTTGGAAATATTTTATAAGATATGTATTCTTGGAATACAAGAATATCTCATAAATTTAAGAAAGATCCAATCTCGAGAATCTCCTATTATTTTTTCGAAAATCAAGGCTAAATAAGGGTGTGAGATTTTGTGGAAAAATACACATGGAAAGAAGAATATATTTGATATATTCAAGATTTCTTGGAGATCAAGAAAAGATCTTTCCTAACCCCATTTAAGCTTGAAATTTTCGTTCCCCCCTCTATATAAATAAGGGGATGAATTTTTTCATTCCCTAGTGTTCCATGTGTTGGAAATATTAGAAATCCACAAAGGTGGTGCAACAATTTTTTTATTTTCCTTTGTTTTATAAATCGTTCATTGGAGAACCTTCCACCGGGGTTATTGGACGAGGACTTAGGAATACTTGAGAAGGACTTTTGGTGGGTATCCAGATACTTGATCCTGTCTGTCTCAGATAGTCTCTCCAAGCGAATGCGTTTCGTAAACTCCTAGAAATTCGCATCTTTAGGATCTTTTACGTGAAATATTATTTGCATGTTGTTGTTGGATTAATTATTATTTGAATTCACTTAGGTAAATTCATGCTAGTAATAATTGTTAATTTAAATTTGTGTTTATGAGGTCATCCCGATAGATCCTGGCATATGTTATCCCAACAATTTGTATTAGAGCCCTAGTTCGGGCTCTGATCTTTTAAACTGTAATTTAAATTGTTGTTCATTAAAATTGAAATTGGATAGTAGAATTGTTAGATCTATTTTGCAGGTATTCAATTTTCATGGTATTTTAATGTGCTTATTTACATGCAAATAAATTGTGGTTTTTAATTCGATTCGTTCGGATTCGTTTTGCCTCGTGTGAAAATCCACGAGTAGATTATGATTTGTTTGATTTGTTCAATGTAATAGACTAGTCTAGATCTAAGTTTATTTATTTTTCGTAAATAAATTGTAACCGGATCGTGAACGAAGACGAAGACAAAGAGTTAAAAATGGACGTCCAAGTGCTCGGACGTACGCGAGCCAAGATGACATACCAAACGACACACTTACACAACCGGAACCTCGACGTAGTGGGAGGGTTGTGAGACAACCCGAGAGATTCATGGGGATAGGAGAGTCCTCGGACTTAGTCCCCGGTCAAGATGAATCAGACCCATGGACTTACGATGAGGCAATCCAAAACAAGGATGCGGTTTCTTGGCAAACAGCAATGGAAGCCGAAATGGGTTCTATGGATCATAATAGAGTGTGGGAGCTAGTCGAACCACTCAATGGGGTCAAACCCATTGGCTGCAAGTGGGTATACAAGAGGAAAAGAGGACCGGACGGGGAGGTGGAAACCTTCAAGGCAAGGCTTGTGGCGAAAGGTTATACTCAGAAAGAAGGGATCGACTATGAGGAAACCTTTTCACCTGTATCAATGCTCAAGTCCATTCGAATTCTCTTATCGATTGCCGCGCATCTCGACTTTGAAATCTGGCAAATGGATGTCAAGACGACTTTCCTTAACGGAAGTCTTGAAGAAGAAATCTATATGCTACAACCCCAAGGCTTCATTGAAAAAGGCCAAGAACACCTAGTTTGTAAGGTCAAGAAGTCCATTTACGGACTCAAACAAGCATCCAGAGCTTGGAACCAATGGTTTGATCAAGTAATAAAGTCTTATGGGTTTGATCAAAATGAATACGAAAGTTGTGTGTACAAGAAGCGTGTCGGAACTGCATTGGTATTCTTAGTACTATACGTAGATGATATTCTGCTCATCGGAGACGATGTAATGGTATTGTCAGACGTAAGGGCATGACTTTCAAAACAGTTTGATATGAAGGACTTAGGGGAAGCCAGGCACGTCCTTGGGATCAAGATCACTCGAGATCGCAAGAAAAGGATGATAGGCTTATCGCAAGCATCATATATAGACACTGTCTTGAAGCGATTCAGCATGCAGGATTCCAAGAAAGGCTTCGTACCTTTCAGACATGGAATCCATCTATCCAAGGATATGTGCCCTAAGACACAGAGAGAGATAGATGACATGAAATGCATTCCTTATGCTTCGGCTGTCGGAAGCCTTATGTATGAATTGCTGTGCACGAGACCGGATATCTGCTTTGCCGTTGGCATGGTGGCGAGATATCAAAGTAATCCGGGAAAAGAGCATTAGACGTGCGGGCTGGCTGTTTCGGAAGTTGGGCAAAGGACCCCGGACGCGGACGCGTCCGGGCGATGCTCCGTGCGAATGTGCCGTGGGCGACGGGGCGGGATGGACTATCCGGACCGGGGCGTGTGCCTAGGCGCATGCGACTCGCGTTCCGGGTCGTGAGCTACTCGTTTTCCGGACGTCGTCCTAACCCAAAACGGAAGACATTTTTTTTGAAGAATTGTTGAGGATTCAGTAGGAGTCTTTCGAGTCGAACGATGAAGGCAAAAGAAGAGATGATTTCTCAAGATCAAGATTTGGAATTAAACCATGACAGTTGGATTTATGTGCCCAACTTGATTTATTTTTGTCTTGATACTTGTTTTAAATTCGTGCAATTTTATTTGTTAGATGTGTTTGCATGATTTAAATTTGTCTAAAGAAAATCTCACTTTTGAAAATTACTAAGTATGTTTTATTGACAAATTTTATTCCGGATAATAAAATTACATCAAATTGACCTCCATGATTTATTTATTTGTGAATTCTTTTGGAGAAGTTTCCCCAACGGAACGACCAAAAGATGGTTTTCACATGAATAAATTCCCAAAAGGATGATTGTGAATTATTATTAGTGGCGACGATGATCCTCCCCACGAGGCTCGTACAAAGCGAAGTAATAATTCTGTATTTAATCATGGTTATTACTTAGGTATAAAATTGATATGCATATACTTCCCCGAAGTCCCTGTCAATTTTATACTGGTCAAGTGGGAGCCGACTATTAATTTTGAATTAAAGGTTTGTCACTGTTCTTGTTTGTAACCTGCTTGAATGTGTTTAAATAGATAGTTCACCCCACGTGACCTATTTAAACTGTTTTGAGATGTCGGCTGATGTATGTTCATATTGTTTTGAGATTTTGATATGAACAATGTGATCGAATTATGTGATAATTTTGTGTTTGCACAATTGTTGTTTATTTCAGTTCAGCATGTCGCAACCTTTTAATCCACTGTTAATATACTTAAAGTGAATAGAATTGTATAGGAAACTATGTTGATTAGAAATGAAAAGTTATGATTGTCCTAACTGCACAAAAGTACAAGTGGATTCTTGACACACCAAAACCAGATGAGCTAACTGACGAGTCAAAAATGTGGGACTCGTCAGATCACCTTGCGAGAGATGTTGTCGTTGAAAATGGTGGAGGGCAACCCCGTAAGGGATTACGTTCTCAAAATAGATGGCCCATCTGAACAAACTTGAGGTTCTGGGTGCAGATTATGATCTGGAGACCCAGATCGATTTGGTACTCCACTCTCTGCCCAAAAGTTTTGAGCACTTTGGCCTCGCTAGCTGATTTGTTGCAAGCTTTGGTCACGACAGAGACGTTGATGGGGCACCAAACTCAAGCTTTGACGGCAAATGGTCCGTCTTCATCTTCTAGGCCAAGGGAAGGCAAGAAGAAGAAGAGGACCAAAAGCCATAAGCAATCAAACTCAACTGTTGCCAAGGGCAATTGTAAGATGAGGAATGCTGGTGGTGTCAAGGAAAATCCAAAGGGGAAGTGCTTAAACTGCAGTGAAAGAGGACAATGGAGGTTTTCCTGTTCTGTTGGGGTTATACTGGAAAGTATGCTTTTACTTTGTATAACCAAATTGAATTTCTGTTTTATTTACTGAAATAAATTATTTATCACTGCTGCTTTAAATATAATTGAATGTTACATATATTTATTGCATATTTGTTCAATAAACAGTACGTGTTACATTGTAGTTAATTTAGTGATACCAGATCACAGAAGATTAAATTAACAGTCCCTTGTAACTAAAAGTACGCTGTTCATGACCTAGATGGAAATGAACAATCCATCATGAAAGGTTGAAGTGTAAGGCTCAGATTGGCTTGTCTTGACCAAGAGATTACACTAGTGCATGACTGATGCACTGAATAGGACCTACAGGAGGATAAATTCTCCAGCACTGAACCAGGAAGAATTAGACCTCAGTGGTTCGTTATTTCTTAATCTTCGTCCCTTAAATAGGATCGTGTGTGGTTAGTAATTATTGCTTTGACTTATGACGGGTAGAGAATCAATGAGATTCAATACTTTATATCTTGGGCAATATTACTGGTCACATGCGATTGCTAAGATTTAATACGAAGAATCGTGTGCGAGTACGCTTGCTTGATTTGCCCCCTTGGGAGGTTCATAAGATTTATCATACCAAATCTTGCAAGTGGAATTTGTTTCCGGTATGGATAATAATGTTGAACCGTTCCTTGACCAAAGACAAAAGATATTAATTAATGGAAAGCTATTTCAGTGACTTGAATTAATTAATGGGCTGGATAATCTTAAACACGAGAAATAATAACCGGGAGCCATATTAACAGTAATATGGGTTAAGATGGATAGTGCAATATTAATTATGTAGTGGGAATAATTAATATTTATGGGCTTGAATAATATTGTGGCTCAATATTAGATATTCAAAGTCCATTAGAAGGTCCAATCTTAATTCTCCTAAAGGCCCTTCAAGTAGCCCAAACACAATGTCCAATAACTGAAAAATGTGTTTAAAATAAAATAAATTATTGTTGCTATTTTTTTTATAATTTTCGAAAATTATTGAAGGAAGAAAGAGAAAAGATTTTCTTGATTTTCTTGGAAAGATTTTATGGAATATGTATTCTTGGAATACAAGATTATCCCATAAATTCAAGAAAAGTCAAAGATCCTATTTCTTCCCTATTCAATGTGATATTTTCGAAAATCCCTTAATATAGGGAGTTGGGATTTTTGTGGAATATTTTAAATATGGAGAAAAGAATATATTGGATATATTCAAGATTTCTTGGAGATCAAGAAAAAGATTTTCCCATCTTATTCCTAGTGAAAAAATCGGCCACCCCTAGTATTATAAATAGGGGATGATATTTCATTCTCAAGTGCAATTCCATGTGTTGGAAAAATTAGAAATCCACAAAGGTGGTGCAACATAATTTTATTTTTCCTTTTGTTAAATTGTTCGCGAGTTCCTACCACCGGATTGTTGAACAAGGATAAGGGAATACTTGAGAAGACCTTTTGGTGTGTTCGTGTGAACGAAATCCATCTTCTCAACGGTTGTCACTCTGAGAGGTTAGTTCACGTAAACTCGTAGTAATTCCGCATGCGTAGGTTTTATGTGAACTGTTTATATGCATGATTGGTTGTTGAATTATTATTTGAATTAATATAGGATTAATTCATGCTAGTAATAATTGTTAGAATTAAATTTGTATTTAAATATTCAACCCGAATAGATCCGGGCAATTAATTCCCCAACATGTTCTAACCCCAAATGGGCCGGAAAGAAAGGTAATTCTCACGCACTAATTGTTGAAGCTTGTTTAGTGGCGTATACTTCTCATTCGTGGGTAGTTGATACGGGATCCACTCATCATGTTTGCTTCACGGGTTCAAACTAACCCGACAACTTAGTGGAAGTGAGATCCTCATCACACTGGACGATGCTACGAGAGTAGCAGCTGAAGCAGTGGGAGATGTGCACCTGTCTTTTGAAGACAAGATTTTAGTCTTGAGAGATGTTCTTTACGTTCGGTTTTTTACTTAAAAACCTTATCTCGATTTCAAAACTATTTAATGATGGATATTCATTTCATTTTTCTAAACAAATTCTTTTTTTCATCGTAACAATGTGTTTATCTGTCATGGAACTTTACGGAACAATCTCTATACTATTAACTGTGCACACCACTCACAAAATGCATCTTATAACACATCGACTGTTTCATGTAATAAGAGAAAACGTTCAAAAAACGTGAACAAGACACTTCTATGGCATCTAAGATTAGGTCATATTAATCTAAATAAGATCCAAAGGTTGGTCAAAGATGGTTCGGTGTCGGACCTACAGTTAGAACCACTTCCAACCTGCGAATCATGTTTGGAGGGTAAGATGACCAAGAGGGCATTTGGAGCCAAGGGGAATAGAGCCACAGAAGTGTCTCAAATCGTTCACACTGATGTGTGTGGTCCAATGTCAACCAAAGCTAGAGGTGGCTATGAGTATTTCGTGACTTTCATCGATGATTACTCAAGGTTCGGGTACATTTTCCTCATGAAACACAATTCGAAAACCTTTGATAAATTCAAGGAGTTCAAAGCCGAAGAGGAGAATCATAGGGAAAAGAGTATCAAGTTTCTACGATCTGATCGTGGAGGCGAATACCTCAGTGATGAGTTTTTGAACAACCTGTCAGACGAGGGCATTGTTTCCCAGTTGACTGCACCCGGAACCCCTCAACAAAATGGGGTTGCAGAACGAAGAAACAAAACACTCTTAGAAATGGTTAGATCCATGATGAGTTATGCAGATCTACACAAGTCGTTTTGGGGTCATGCCTTGGAAACAACGGCTTACGTTCTGAATCTGGTGCCATCCAAATATGTTGGTCCCAAAAAAATAATTTAATTTTATGAAAAAGGGGAGGGGGGAGAAATGGTGATTTTAAATTTTTTCCTTTAACCGATGTGTTTTGCTTATAAGAACATAAAGCAATAAAGAACACAACAAAGTATAGTGGTTCGGAGACTCAAGCTCCTACATCCACTCTCCCTTATCCTAGGGAAATTCCTTCAAACTGGTCTTATCTCCCACCACGGGATTGCCTAAAGATATTTAACGAGCTCAGGATTTCAGCATTTCAGAATCAGGATTTCAGCATTTTAGCATCGAGATTCGGCATTTCAAAGATCGAGTTTCAGCTTCAAAGACATCGATTCAACATTTCAAGCATTAGGATTTCAGCGTTTGACAAAGATCGATTTCAGCATTTCAAACATTTCAAAGATCAGGATTTCAAGCGTTTCAAAGACATCGAATTTCAGCGTTTCAAAGATCGGGATTTCAGCGTTAAAGGATTCCTCGTTCAGGCCATTCTGACATTCAGCGGTTTTGGACTTCAGCCTTCTTCCATTCAGGCCACTTTTTCTCAAGCCTATTTTCCATTCAGGTCACTTATCTTCAGGGCTATTTTCTCAGGAAACTTCAGATCAGTTCCCCTTCAATTTGTTTACTTCCCCCTCAACTTGTTACCTGTAAAAATGAACTTAAACAATACAATTTGACAAATACATAATGTTTTGGCATAAATAATAAAAACTAAAATATCCCAACAATATTCCCCTTTTTGATAATGATGCCAAAACCATTAAAAATGTTTCCAAAAAAAATATCTTCCCCCTTTTTAAAAATGAATCTGTTCAGGTGACCACAAAGATTTTTTTTTCTTTAAAAATAAAACACTAATTATCAAAATCAGTGGTTTTAGAACACCTGCTCTGATACCAGTTGTTGGTCCCATTAATTTTATGAAAAGGGGGGGGGGGAGAAATGGTGATTTTAAAAATTTTCTTTTAACCGATGTGTTTTGCTTATAACCAAATGCATATGACAAGTAAGAACATAAAGCAATAAAGAACACAACAAAGTATAGTGGTTCGGAGACTCAAACTCCTACATCCACTCTCCCTTATCCTAGGGAAATTCCTTCAAACGGGACTTATCTCCCTCCACGGGATTGCCTACAGATATGTAACGAGCTCTCACTCAAACGGGACTTATCACCCTCCACGGGATTGCCATACAAGCTTTCTGACTGTCTAAAATAGTTTACTCACTTCTTCTCTAGAGCTTTCTGGCTGACTCAACTGCAGCTTACTAACTCTTTACAACTCCAACAATCACACACAAACTACCTAACAATAAGGTTTGTGTTTGGTTGATGTCTCCAACTAGGATGAGATTTTCCCGTACAATGGTTTAACCTTTATGCTAAGGTTGGGAATATCTCTCTAAGCTTAGCATATATCGTTGGTTGCTTAGATTGGGTTTAGAACACTCTTGAATATATTTTGGATATCTACAGATTTGTGTTCTATGGTGGGAATGCTTTAAGATATGGCTCTTGGCTTGATAGCATTTTTCCACACTTAATTTGATGGAAGATATTGTATTTATAGTGTGGATTTGAATGTTACCATTGGAGAAAGTCACATTCAAATCCATACTAATCTATATTCTATGACTTTTTTGTCGGGGCTTTTTGACCACCTCACGATTGGTCCACGTCAAAGATTCAGGCCTTCTAAAATCAAAGATACTTCCTCTCAAGATTTCAGCGTTCTTCCCTTCGGATTTGAAAGAACTTCCTCTCGGGATTTCAACATACTTTCTCTCGAGATTTCAGCAACTTCCTCTCGGGATTTCAGCATTTCAATGATCGAGATTTGAAATTTCAAAGATCGAGTTCGGCATTTCAAACATCAAGATTTTTGCGTTTGACAAAGATCGGATTTCGGCGTTTCAAAGATCGAGGATTTCAAAGCGTTTGACGTCGAATTTCAAGCGTTTCAAAGATCGAGGATTCCTCGTTCAGGCAATTCTAACATTCAGCGGTTTTGGACTTCAACCTTCTTCCATTCAGACCACTTTTTCTCAAGCCTATTTTCCATTCAGGCCACTTATCTTCAAGCCTATTTTCTCAGGAAACTTCAGATCAGTTCCCCCTCAACTTGTTCACTTCCCCCTCAACTTGTTACATGTAAAAATGAACTTAAACAATACAAGTTGACAAATACATAATGTTTTGGCATAAATAATCAAAACTAAAATATCCCAACAATTTCCCCCTTTTTGATAATGATGCCAAAACCATTAAAAATGTTTCCAAAAAAAATATCTCCCCCCTTTTTAAAAATGAATCTGTTCAGGTAACCACAAAGATTTTTTTTTCTTTAAAAAGAAAACACTAATTATCAAAATCAGTGGTCTTTAGAACACCTGCTCTGATACCAGTTGTTGGTCCCAAAAAAATAATTTAATTTTATGAAAAAGGGGAGGGGGGAGAAATGGTGATTTTAATTTTTTTCTTTTAACCGATGTGTTTTGCTTATAACCAAATGCATATGACAAGTAAGAACATAAAGCAATAAAGAACACAACAAAGTATAGTGGTTCGGAGACTCAAGCACCCACATCCACTCTCCCTTATTCTAGGGAAATTCCTTCAAACGGAACTTATCTCCCTCCACGGGATTGCCTACAGATATTTAACGATCTCTCACTCAAACGGGACTTATCACCCTCCACGGGATTGCCATACAAGCTTTCTGACTGTCTAAAATAGTTTACTCACTTCTTCTCTAGAGCTTTCTGGCTGACTCAACTGCAGCTTACTAACTCTTTAAAACTCCAACAATCACACACAAACTACCTAACAATAGGGTTTGGGTTTTGTTGGTGTCTCCAACTAGGTTGAGATTTTCCCGTACAATGGCTTATCCTTTATGCTAAGGTTGGGAAAATCTCTCTAAGCTTAGGATATATCGTTGGTTGCTTAGATTGGGATTAGAACACTCTTGAATATATTTTGGATATCTACAGATTTGTGTTCTATGGTGGGAATGCTTTAAGATATGGCTCTTGCCTTGATAGCATTTTTCCACACTTAATTTGATGGAAGATCTTGTATTTATAGTGTGGATTTGAATGTTACCGTTGGAGAAAGTCACATTCAAATCCATACTAATCTGTAATTTCTGCAGCTTTTTGTCAGGCTTTTTGACCGCCTCTGATTGGTCCACGTCAGCATTCAGGCCTTCTGAAACCAGCATACTTCCTCTCAGGATTTCAGCGTTCTTCCCTTCAGGATTTCAGCAACTTCCTCTCTGGATTTCAGCATACTTTCTCTCAGGATTTCAGCAACTTCCTTTCAGGATTTCAGCATTTCAGCATCAGGATTCCAGCATTTCAGCATCAGGATTTCAGCGTTTCAGCATCAAGATTCCAGCATTTCAGCATCAGGATTTCAGCGTTTCAGCATCAGGATTTCAACATTTCAGCATCAGGATTTCAGCGTTTCAGCATCTGAATTTTAACGTTTCAGCATCAGGATTTCAGCGTTCAGGATTCCTCGTTCAAGCCATTCTGACATTCAGCGGTTTTGGACTTCAGTCTTCTTCCATTCAGGCCACTTTTTCTCAAGCCTATTTCCATTCAGGCCACTTATCTTCAGGCCTATTTTCTCAGGAAACTTCCGATCAGTTTCCCCTCAACTTGTTCACTTCCCCCTCAACTTGTTACCTGTAAAAATGAACTTAAACAATACAAGTTGACAAATACATAATGTTTTGGCATAAATAATCAAAACTAAAATATCCCAACAAAATCGTTTCCCAAAACCCCTAAAGAGTTGTGGACCGGGCATAAGCCCAGTCTGAGACACCTCAGGATTTGGTGGTGTCCGGCATACGTGCTAGACAAGGAGGCCGGTAAGTTGGACGCACGTTCGGAACTAAGATTGTTTATAGGATATCCCATGGGAACAAAACAGTGCATGTTCTATGGTCCCGAAGATCAAAAGGTGGTAATAAATACGCACTTTAGATTTTTGGAAGAAGACTTTATGAACAATCGAAAGCCCAAAAAGTGAGATTACCTTAAATGAAATAAGAGGGCAAACTCATACACCAATTGTACAGGTTGATATACCAAGCGTCACACCGACACAATCGGAACCTCGTCATAGTGGGAAGGTTGTCTGACAACCTGAGAGATTCATGGGGATATGAGAATCTTCAGATTTGGTCCCCGGGGATAGTGAATCAGACCCCTGTTCCTACAAGGAGACGATCCAAGATAAGGATTCAGAATCCTGGCAAACTGCGATGGAAGCCGTGATGTCAATGGATCATAATCAGGTGTGGGAGCTAGTTGAACCACCCAGTGAGGTAAAACCCATTGGATGCAAGTGGGTCTACAAGAGGAAAAGAGGACCGGACGAGAAGGTGGAAACCTTTAAAGCTAGGCTTGTGGCAAAGGGATACACTCAGAAGGAGGGTATCGATTATGAAGAAACCTTTTCGCCTGTAGCCATGCTTAAGTCCATCCGTATTCCCTTGGCAATAGCTGCGCATCTAGATTTTGAGATCTGGCAAATGGATGTCAAGACAGCTTTCCTTAACGGGGGTCTTGACGAGGAAATCTATATGCAACAACCCGAAGGTTTCATCGAAAAAGGCCAAGAACACCTTGTGTGCAAGTTGAGGAAGTCCATTTATGGACTGAAGCAAGCATCTCGGGCTTGGAACCAATGTTTTGATCATGTAATCAAATTTTATGGGTTTGATCAAAACGATTTCGAGAGTTGTGTTTATAGGAAGTGTGACAGAACCGCCTTGGTATTCCTAGTACTATACGTAGACGATATTCTTCTCATCGGAAATGATGTAAATGTTTTATCAGACTAAGGGTATGGCTGTCAAAACAGTTTGATATGAAGGACTTTGGGGAAGCCGGTCATATTCTTGGGATCAAGATCCCTCGAGATCGAAAGAAAAGAATGATCGGCTTATAGCAAGCTTCATACATAGATACCATTTTGAAGCGTTTCAACATGTAAGATTCCAAGAAAAGTTTTGTAATGTTGTGTAGTTTTGAAGCGTACCACGGAATCCATCTATCGAAAGACATGTGCCCTAAGATACAAAGGGAGATAGATGACACGAGAGGCATTCCTTATGCGTTGGCAGTAGGAAGCCTCATGTATGCAATGTTGTGTACGAGACCGGATATCTGTTACGCCGTAGGCATGGTAGCGAGATATCAAAGTAATCCCGGAAATCAACATTGGACTGCTGTTAAGAACATTCTGAAGTATCTGAAAGAACGCGAGATAGAATGCTGGTTTATCAGTCAGACAGTTTATTTCCAGTGGGATACACGGACTTGGATTTCCAATCAGACCTAGATTCCAGACTATCTACCTCAATTAGTGTGTTTTCATTTGGGAAGTGTAGCCATGAAATGGACGAGTGTGAAGCAGAAATGCATCATTGACTCAACCATGGAAGCCGGGTAAGTAGCTGCTTGTGAAGTAGTGAAGGAACCAGTTTGGCTCTAGATCTTCTTAGTGGACTTGGATGGAGTTCCGAATTTGTCTAGCAATATTTGCTTGGGGCAGTTGCAAATTCAAGGGAACCAAGAGTCCACGAGTCAAACAAACACACTGAAGAAAAGAAATATTAGACGAGAAATCGTTAAGAGAGGAGATGTAGAGGTGGCTAAGATCGTATTGGAGGATAACCTAGTTAATCCTTTCACAAAGTGTCTGCCTATGGAAACATTCAAGAGACATGTGGGAGGAATGGTTGTCAAGTGCGTAGCCAATCTGCTTTGAGTATAAGTGGGTGAGATATTATTAGGTTCGTGTAGGTGGCATTAGATGTCACGTAGAACTACACGAGACGTGATGTGGTATACTTAAAAGCAGACTTTAAGTATAAGTGGAAGATTGTTGGGGTTATACGTGAAAGTATACTTTTACTTTTTATAAACTATGTATTTAACACTTATTTACTGAAATAAATTGTTTATCACTGTTGCTTTAAATATGATTGAATGTTATATATTTATCGCAAACCGTTCATAACACGCGTTACATTGTAGTTAACGTAGTGATACCAGATCACAGAAGATCACGTTAACAGTGCCTTGTAAACGAGTGTGTGTTTCACAACTTAGATAGAAGTTGATGTGTAAGACTCAGATTGGCTTGTTTTGACCAAGAGATTACACTAGTGCATTCGATGCGCTGAAGCGGACCTGCAGAAGGATAAACTCATTCGCACTGACTTAACGGATGAAGAGTTAGACCTCAGTGGTTGTTGATTTCTTAATCTCTGTCACTTAATAAGGATTGTGTGTGATTAGTAGTTATTGCTTTGACTTATAAATGGGAAGAGAATCGCTGCGACTTCGATACCCTATATCTTGGGCAATAATATTAATTGCACGACAGTTGCTAAATTAATACAGAGAATCGTGTGCTTGCAATGTCTTGCTTGATTGGTCCCCTTGGCGGGCCCGGAACCTTTATCATACCAAATCTTGCAAGTGGAATTAATTTTCCGGTATGGATAATAAAGTTGGGCTGTCCTTACTCCAAGGATAAAGATATTAATTAATGTAAAGCTTTTCAGTGGCTTAATTAATTAATGGACTAAATAATCTTAAACACGGGAAATAATAATCGGGAGCCATATTACCGTAATATGGGTTAAGTTGGATAGTGCAATATTAATTATATAGTGGCATTAATTAATATTAATGGGCTGAATTATATTGTGGCTCAATATTGGAATTCAGAAGCCCATTGGAAGGTCCATCTTAATTCTCTTAAAGACCCCTTAAGTAGCCCAAATTATAGTCCAATAAATAAAAGGTGCTTAAAATAAAATAAATTATTGTTGCATAATATTTTCTTTATTTTTCGAAAATATTAAAGAAAAGAGGGAGAAGGATTTTCTTGAAAAGATTTTATGGAAAGGAGATAAAGTATTCTTGGTATACAAGATTATCCCATAAATTCAAGAAATCTCCCACTTGGCCTCTTTAATAGAAATTTTCAAAAATTTATAGAGTAATAATAGGAAGAAAGATTTTCTTGATTTTCTTTGAAAGATTTTATAAGATATGTATTCTTGGAATACAAGAATATCTCATAAATTCAAGAAAGATCCAATCTTGAGAATCTCCTATTATTTTTTCGAAAATCAAGGCTAAACAAGGGTGTGAGATTTTGTGGAAAAATACACATGGAAAGAAGAATATATGGGATATATTCAAGATTTCTTGGAGATCAAGAAAAGATCTTTCCTAACCCCAATTAAGCTTGAAATTTTCGTTCCCCCCCTCTATATAAATAAGGGGATGAATTTTTTCATTCCCCAGTGTTCTATGTGTTGGAAATATTAGAAATCCACAAAGGTGGTGCAACAATTTTTTTATTTTCCTTTGTTTTATAAATCGTTCATCGGAGAACCTTCCACAGGGGTTATTGGACGAGGACTTGAGAATACTTGAGAAAGACTTTTGGTGGGTATCCAGATACTTGATACTGTCTGTCTCAGATCGTCTCTCCAACGGGTACATTTATGTAAACTCCTAGAAATTGCGCATGCTAGGATCTTTTACGTGAAATATTATTTGCATGTTGTTGTTGGATTAATTATTATTTGAATTCACTTAGGTAAATTCATGCTAGTAATAATTGTTAATTTAAATTTGTGTTTATGAGGTCATCCCGATAGATCCTGACATATGTTATCCCAACAGGGCCATGGGCCGAGGGCCTCCAAATTGCCCATAGGTGGCCGACTCCTGAATAACAAGTCCGTGATCTCAACCTGGATCTTAGCCTAAATCCGCGCCCCACGATCTTCTTTCCTTGTTTACCTAGATACGGTTGAGACACGCTTTACTTCAGGTTCGGAGATCCCTTCCTTATTTACATTAACATACCCGGAGGTCGCTGGTCGCCCAGGACCGACACTCGGCAAATGGCGACCTCGAACAACTTCTCTACGGCTCACCGGGTCCCCAAGGGGCCCGACCTCCCGCCTGGCGCACCACTCTCCGGAAGCCGCAGGTCGGATTTCCCCTCCTCGTCAGGACCAAGCATCGATACCCTACTCTAGTCTCCCTGTGGCAAGCTGGCTTCCTTTGGGCGGTTGATTCACTATGGAATGTCATTAATGGGCTTCAATTTAGCTACCCGAGAAATTCGCCCTGCCGGGTCAATGGTCGACTTGGTCAGTGGGTGCCATTTGTGGACCGAGCTTCGTGGGCGGATTCTGCGGCTAGTCTGGCATTTGCCCAGCGTTGATAGGATTTGCGACTTTCGACCTCTGGCTTTTGCGGTCTTGCCCCAGGTCACTCTGCCTGGCCGCTACGGAGGTCGTGTTTATTCTTCTCACAACATATTTATATATATATATATATATTGGTTGTTAATCTATTGAAATTAAGTTGTATCTAACTAGTTCGATCGAGAAATTGTGTCTGCGGAAGGTATTTTTATACAAGGGTTTCCTCTCACCAAAGTCCTTGCATGCGACATGATTTTTGGTAGTGCGAGTTAAATTGAGCTTTGGAGTGTTTAAGCTTGATTTGTATGTTAGTTGAGTAAGTTCGAGCTTCTAATAATCGAAGGTCACGAGCTTTATCAAACTTAATTCAGTTAATAGGAACCTAATCGAATTTAATAATATCAATCTTAAATTATATTCCCTTCATCGCATGCTAAATTTTATATTTAATCATTTTGGGCGTACCAACTTAAAATTTAAATTTCTTTTTTTGACAAGTTGTGGCCCCACTTTTCTTAACAATTATCCCTACTTTCACTACAATAAAATAGAGAATTGCTTACGGTATATTCTAATATGCATATACTTATGAAATTTTCAACAAAAATAGTTTCATTCTTATATTGCCTACAACTTGCCTATAAAACTTTCTAATCATATAGACATTTTAATTCATAGGTAAATTCGACGACAATGAGTTTTATGTTGTTGTGCAGGGTCTTTTGGGTGGACATTGTAGATTCTTACAAGATCTGGCACACAAGACGACGGTGTGCGTGTTTTTGGGCAGAGGTTGTAGATGTGACCAAGATCTGGCCACAAAAGGCGGCGTCGCTATTCTACTATGGCAATGGGCAGCGTCGCTGCTACATGACGACGATTGGGGTTTTTCTAGGCGGAGGTTGTAGATCCGACCGAGATCCGACCACAAAAGGCGGCGTCGCTACTCCATGGCAGTGATGGGGGTGTTTTTGGGCAGAGGTTGTATACCTGACCAAGATCCGGCCACAAAAAGGCGGCGTCGCTGCACTCCGGCCACAACAGGCGGCAAAAATGCACTCCTAACTACCCATCACTAAGGTCAAACACTCCTATATTTATTATTCTCACTTGTTTCTTATCAGCCAACTTCAACATAAACAATACTTCTCTTCTTTTTAAATTAATCTATGCACGAGCCATACTCTGTGGACTTTGTTTATGAAATAAAGGAGATTTTTGTGGAATATTTTGTTTTTAAATAAAGGGGATTTGAGGTGTCTTTTTTAAGTTTTATTACATGTTTCCAATCACTAAGGTCAAACGCAAAATTATGGTTAGATCGTGCTATTCTATTACAGTATTTTTGTTTAATGTGTATTGGTTTGAATGTGGATTTTGGTTTGGTTTGAATGTCGATTTTTGAATGTGTATTTTGATTTTGAATGTGGATTTTGGTTTGTTTTGAATGTGAATTTTGGTTCAAATTGAATGTGTATTGTTAATTTTCTGGATACTTTTTTTTATTTTGAACAAGTTTGAAAACGAACAGTTTTTCCCTAAACATGTCCTGGAAAACCTGAACATGTTCAGTTTTTTCTAAACATGTTCAACTTTTGTGCATAAATATATGGTATTTGTGCATAAATTGAACTGAACATGTTCAGATTTTTTTTGTTTATTTTTAACTTGTTTTTTACGATTTATTGGTTCAAGATTATTTTTGGAACTTTATTATTCTGTTAATATGCATTCAGGATTTTTTTTTAAAGAACGTGTTTAGGAATATTAGTTTGATTGATTTTTTTATTTTTAATTGAAATTGTGTGCATAAATATATTGTATTTTATGAAAAAATTAAACCAAACACGTTTAAAATTTTCTGTTTGTTTTATAGGATTTTTTGGCCCGAAAATGAAGGGCCCGAAGCAAGAAGGAGCCTGAAAAAATAAGAACGAGGGGCCCCGAAAAAGAGAGACTCAACCCGAAAAGCAATGTGCCCGAAAAGTGAAGGGCCCGAAAAAGGGGCCCTAAAAATAGGAAGAGGTTTTGGGGAGAAATTGTGATTCAAAATGTTTGTGGGATTCAAAATATGAAGAAAGGGTATTATAGTCTTTTTAATAGCTTTTTTTTTGTAGTTTTTAATAATATGTAAATAGTGTTTGTAGTTTTTAGATTTAGTGTCTACTATTTTGTAGCTAGTAGTAATCCACCCATTTAATTAAATAAATTTACAGAATATAGTTGATATATATATATATATATATATATTGATAGTCAAATAATTAACGATTCTGATGTGGCTTGTTGAATTTGACCACCAAACAAATAATTAATCGAACAAGAACACTGCGGGAAGAACCGTAGTTCTTCCCTGAAATATGGTTGTTGGTATATAAGAGGAATGAGGGAAACATTCCAGTCTTTCTTTACAATGAAGGGTGAGGTCCTTTATATAAAGAGGACCAGCACGATAAATCATAAGCATGACAAATCATGTGCATAAAGCATGACAAAACATATGCGTAAGCACGACAAATCACTAAGCATGACAAATCTTTAAGCACGACAGATCACGTGGTCTAGGTGGGACCTGCTGACGTGTGATAATTCGTCTTGCTGAAGTGTGATACTTCTGGTTACAACAATAATCTTTAAGCACGACAGATCACGTGGTCTCGGTGGGACCTGCTGACGTGTGATAATTCGTCTTGCTGACGTGTGATACTTCTGGTTACAACAATAGCCCCCAAGATCGGGCTTTGACGTTGTTCAGAGCTCGATCTTGTTTCATGTCTTGATAAGCTTGTATCTTTTCTTTGCATCTAACATGTCTCATTATCGCCTCAGAGGCTTGCTTTCTGTGCAAATATGAGATCTTGATCGTTCGTTGAATGAGCCCTGCATAGAGGTTCATACCTTCTCTCGTCGTCGATCTAGTCGTGCTTTCGTGCTTGGGCGAGCCCGTTATCTGAGTCTTTTACGTGCTTGTACTTGGGCGCCCATTGTCTGAAGTCTTTTACGTGCTTTCGTGCCGAGGTGAGCCCCGTCGTCTGAGTCTTTTCTGTCTTTCGTGCCGGGGAGCCCCATTATCTGAGTCTTTTACGTGCTTTCGTGCTTGGGGATCCCGTCGTCTGAGTCTTTTTGTCTTTCGTGCTTCGAGGTAAAGCCCCATCGTCTGAGTCTTTTTCGTGCTCGTGCCGAGGGCCCGTCGTCTGAAGTTTTTTCATTCTTTCGTGCCGAGGGTGAGCCGCGTCGTAGAGTCTTTTACGTGCTCGTGCTTGAAGGAAGCCCGTCGTCTGAGTCTTTTACGTCTTTCGTGCCGAGGGAAGCCTCTTTTATGAAAGTATTTTTCTATCTTTCGTGCCGAGGGGAGCCCCGTCGTCGAAGTCTTTTTGTGCTTTCGTGCCGGGGAGGAGCCCCGTCGTCTGAGTCTTTTCGTGCGGCTCATACTTGAGGGGCCCCGTCGTCGCAGTCTTTTCCTTGCTCGTACTTTGAGGGGAGCCCCGTCGTACGAGTCTTTTCTGTGTTCATCGTAGACCACTTATAGCCGAGTTGTGTGCGACTTTCTTTCCACTCTTTAGATACATGAGGGAGCTAGGAGAGTTTGCGCTCGTCGTCGACCACTTACGGCCGAGCAGTTTGTGACTTTCCTTCGTCCGGATTGTCTTACTAGCTATGCGATCTATAGGAGTAAATTTTGCGCTCGTCATTGACCACTTACGGCCGAGCAGTTTGCAACCTTTACCCCGTATAAATCGTCTGATTGACTGTGCGGTCTTACAAGAGGGCCAAAGTCGATGAAGGCGAGTGGGTTAACGCTGATAGAGGTGGACCGGTCACTCTGAAACAAAGAGCCAACGCCGAGAAGGCGGGCAGGTCGACGCCGTAACGGCGGATGAATGCCATAAAGGCGGTCGATCTCATCGCCCGACGGGCGGCAGCACTTTCGCCGAGGGAATACGATCCCGATGTGGAAGGCCAGCGCTTAAAAGGCGGGCAGATCAATGCCGTAAAGGCTGATGAACGCCGGGAGGGCAAATGATCTCATCGCCGAGATGGCGAGGAGCGCTTCGCTCGGCAGAATATGCATCGCCGATGCGGAAGGCCAGTGCCTAAAAGGCGGGCAGATCAACGCTATAAAGGCGGATGAACACCGTGAGGGCGAATGATCTCATCGCCGAGATGGCGTAGGGAGCGCCTTCGGTGGAATACGGTCGCCGTCTGCGAAGGGCCGCTTAAAAGTCGGGTGCAGATTAACGCCATAAAGGCGGATGAATGCCGCGAGGGCGTAATGATCTTGTCATGAGACGGCGAGGAGCGCCGCCGCATCGGAATACCCATTGCCGACGCGAAGGCCGCTTAAAAGGCGGCGATCAACGCCAGAAAGGCGGATGAACGCCGAGGGTTAATGATCTCATCGCTAAGACGGGCGAGGGAGCGCCAGCCGAATACGCTGGGCTACCGTCGCGTAGGCAAAGACCTAAAAGATGGGCAGATTAACGCCGTAAAGGCGGATAAACGCCGGAGGGCGAATGATTTTCGCTACCGAGATGGCGAGGAGCGCCGCGAATCACGCCATTGGCGCGAAGGCCAGCGCCTAAAAGGTGGCGATCAACGCCATAAAGGCGGAAGAATGCCGCGAGGGCGACGATCTCGCCGCCAAGATGGCGGGGAGCGCCGCTTACCGCAGAATACGCCACGCCGATGCGAAGGGGTCACGCCTAAAAGGCGGGCGATCAACACCATAAAGGCGGATGAACGCCGTGAGGGTATAATGTTCTCGCCGCCAGATGGCGAGGGAGCTTTTTCGCCGGCTGAATACGCTACGCCGACGTGGAAGGCAGCGCTTAAAAAGCGCAAGGGCGATCAACGCCTTAAAGGGGGATGAATGCCGGTAGGGCGAGTGATCTTGTCACCGAGATGGCAAGGAGCACTTTGTTCGGGCGGAATACGACGCTAACGCGAAGGTCAGCGCCTAAAAGCGGTAGATCAACGCCAGAAGGCGGATGAACGCTGTGGAGGGCGACGATCTCGCCGCCCAGATGGCGGTGAGCCGGGCTGGCGGAATACGACGCCGATGCGAAGGCTAGCGCCTAAAAGGCATGTAGATCAACGCCAGAAGGCGATGAACTCCGGAGGGCTTAATGATTCGCCACCAAGATGGCGGCAGGAGCGCTTCACCGAGGAATACGCTACGCCAACGCGGGAAGGTCGCCTAAAGGTGGGCAGATCAACACCGTAAAGGCGGATGAACGCCGGGAGGGCGAATGATCTCGTAGCCGAGATGGCGAGGAGCGCATCGCTCGGCGGAATACGTGTCGCTGATGCGGAAGGCCAGCGCCTAAATGGCGGGCAGATCAACGCCGTAAAGGCGGATGAACGTCGGGAGGGCGAATGATCTTGTCGCCAAGATGGCGCGGAGCGCTTCGCTCGGCGGAATACGCGTCGCCAATGTGGAAGGCCGTGCCTAAAAGGTAGGCAAATCAACGCCGGGAGGGCGGATGAACACCGGGAGGGCGAATGATCTCGTCGCCGAGATGGTGAGGAGTGCTTCGCTCGGCGGAATACGCGTAGTCGATGTGGAAAGCCAGCACCTAAAAGGCAGGTAAATCAACGCCATAAAGGTGGATGAACGCCGTGAGGGCGAATGATCTTGTCACCAAGATGGCGAGGAGCGCCGCCATGGAATCTGGCTTACGCCGTCAGGAAAGCCTAAGCGCTTAAACGGGCAGTGAGATCAGCGCCGCATAAAGCGCGGATGAACGCCGTGGTGCGTAATGATCTCTATCGCCAGAGATGGCGAGGAGCGCCATTTGGGTGGAATCTGGCATCGCCGATCGCGAAGGGCCAGCGCCCTAAAAAAGCCTGGAATCAACGTAAAAAGGCGGATTTAACGTCGGAGGGCGAATGATTCGTCGCCGACGGCGAGAAATTCGGCGGAATCTGGCGTCACCGATGCGAGCCAGCGCCTAAAAGGCGAAGAGATCAACACCGTAAAGCGGAAGAACCGTAGGGAGAATGATCTACGTCATAGGGATGGCAATGAGCTGTTCGCCAGTAGAATACGCCCTCGCCGATCACGGCTTAAAAGCGGGCATAATCATCGCGAAAAAAGCGAGAAAAGCAGAAAGTCGGCCGGGCCTAATCGTCGCCGAGAAGGCAGTAGTGCCACACCGAGGAAGCGGGCATAATCGTCGCCTAAAAGGAGGTATTTCCACGCCAAGGAGGCGGGCATAATCATCGCCGAAAAGGCTGTATTGCCATGCCGAATAGGCGGGCATAATCATCGCCGAAAAGGTGGTATTGCCACGCCGAGGAGGCGGGCATAATCGTCACCGAAAAGGCGGTATTGCCACGCCGAGGAGGCGGGCATAATCATCGCCAAAAAGACGGTATTGCCACGCCGAGTAGGCGGGCATAATCATCGCCGAAAAGGGGGTAGTGCCACGCCGAGGAGGCGGGCATAATCGTCGCCAAAAAGGCGGTATTGCCACGCGGAGGAGGAGGGCATAATCATCGCCGAAAAGGTAGTATTTCCACGCCGAATAGGCGGGCATAATCGTCGCCAAAAAGGCGGTATTGCCAAGCCGAGGAGGCGGGCATAATCGTCTCCGAAAAGGAAGTATTGCCACGTCGACGAGGCGGGCATAATCATCGCCGAAAAGGAGGTATTGCCACGCCGAATAGGCGGGCATAATCGTCTTGAGAAAGTGCGAGTGCAATCAGGGGCGGGCATAATAGTCGAAAAAGCGGTATTGCTTACTGTAGAAGAGGCGGGCATAATCGTCGCCGAAAAGGCGGTATTGCCACGCCGAATAGGCAGGCACAATCATCGCCGAAAAGGCGTTATTGCCACACCGAGGAGGCGGGCATAATCATCGCCAAAAAGGCGATATTGCCACGGCGAGGAGGCAGGCATTATCGTCACCGAAAAGCCGGTAGTGCCACCCTGAATAGACGGGCATAATCGTCGCCAAAAAGGCGGTATTGCCATGCCGAGGAGGCGGGTATAATCATCGCCGAAAAGGCGGTGATAGTGCAGGGCGGGCATAATCGTATAAAAAAGTGAATAGTGTTGCCAGTGAAAGGCGCATAATCGTCATTTGAGAAAGCCCGGTATTAGCACGCCCGAAGAAAGCGGGCATAATCATCGCCGAAAAGGCGGTAGTGCCACGCCGAGGAGGCAGGCATAATCATCGCCGAAAAGGCGTTAGTTCCTGCGTCGAGTAGGTGGGCATAATCGTCGCCGAGAAGGCGGTATGAAGTCTCCGGCTTGTCATCCTGGTGGTGATAGCCTAGCAGGTGGCTTGTCTTCGTGTTTAGCGAATCATGCTCGCTTTCTGTATTTGGGTGGATGTTCGCCTCTTGATGGTCGATTATGTACTGGTCCAGGGCTCTAGGTCTATCACTTCTTGTGCTACTTTGGTGCTGCTTTTGCAAGGCGAGTACAATCACTTCGCTCCCGAGCGAGCACAATGTTGAACTCTCGTGTGTTCGCCTGATGGTGTGGTGCGTGCTCGCCTGAGGTAACGAGCTCGTAGGTTGCTTCCAGGGTTGCCCCGTATGCTCGCCTGCCTGGTAAGCCCTTTTCTTGATCTGCTCGCTATCAAGGTTGTGTTGGGATTATACTGGAAATTATGCTTTTACTTTGTATAATCAAACAGAATTTCAGACTTATTTACTGAATTAAATTGTTTATCACTGATGCTGTAAATATCATCGAATGTTACATATATTTACTGCATAACTGTTCAATAAATAATACGTGTTACATTGTAGTTAATTTAGTGATACCAGATCACAGAAGATTAAATTAACAGTCCCTTGTGACCAAAAGTACACCATTCTAGTGCACTTTAGAGGACCTACAGGAGGACAAATTCTTCAGAACTGAACTAGGAAGAATTAGACCTCAATTGGTTCATTATTTCTTAATCTTCGTCCCTTAAATAGGATCGCGTGTGGTTTGTAATTATTGCTTTGACTTATTACGGGTAGAGAATCAACGAGATTCAATACTTTATATCTTGGGCAATATTATTGGTCACATGTGTTGCTAAGATTTAATACGGAGAATCGTGTGCAAGTACGCTTGTTCGATTTGTCCCCTTGGGAGGTTCATAAGTTTTATCATATCAAATCTTGCAAGTGGAACTAGTTTCCGGTATGAATAATAATGTTGAACCGTTCCTTTACCAAGGATAAAAGATATTAATTAATGGAAAGCTATTTCAGTGGCTTGAATTAATTAATGGGCTAGATAATCTTAAACACGGGAAATAATAACCGGGAGCCATATTGACTATAATATGGGTTAAGATGGATAGTGCAATATTAATTATGTAGTGGGATTAATTAATATTTATGGGCTTGAATAATATTGTGGCTCAATATTGATAATTCAAGATCCATTGGAAGGTCCAATCTTAATTCTCCTAAAGGCCCCCCAAGTAGCCCAACATAAAGTCCAATAACTGAAAAAGGTGTTTAAAAATAAAATAAATTTTGTTGCTTATTTTTCCTCATTTTTTGAAAATTATGAATAAAAGGGGAGAAAGATTTTCTTTGAATTTTGTTATGGAATGAAGATATGTATTCTTGGAATACAAGATTATCTCATTAAATTCAACAAATCCCCCACTTGGTTATTCATATGGATATTTTCAAAATTTTTGAAATAAAAGGGAAATAAAGATTTTCTTGATTGTCTTGAAAAGATATTATGAAAGATATGTATTTCTTGAAATACAAGTATATCTCATAAATTCAAGAAGATCCAAATCTTGGTTTCTTGTTCCTATTATTTTCGCAAATTCCCATAACAAGAGGAGTTGGGATTTTTATGGAATATTTTAATAATGGAGAAAAGAATATAGAATATATATTCAAGATTTCTTGGAGATCAAGAAAAAGATTTTCTTCCCCCTATTCCATGCCAAAAAATCGTCCAACACCCCTCTATAAATAGGGGATGAATGTTTCATTCCCAAGTACAATTCCATGTGCTGGAAAAATTAGTAAATCCACAAAGGTGGTGCAACAAATTTTTATTTTCCCTTTTGTTAATTGTTCGCGAGCTTCCTTCCACCGGATTGACGAGCAAGGACTAGGGAATACTTGGGAAGGCTTTTTGGTGTGTTCTTATCGACGAGACCATTGCCACTCCAAGAGGTTAGTTCACGTAAACCCGTAGCAATTCCGCATGCGTAGGATTTATGTGAACTATTTATATGCATGATTTGTTTTTGAATTATTATTTGAATTAATATAGGATTAATTCATGCTAGTAATAATTGTTAGAATTAAATTTGTATTTAAATATTCATCCCGAATAGATCCAGGCAATTAATTCCCCAACAATTGGTATCAGAGCCTCGGTTTCGGGCTCTGATCTTTAAATTGTAATTTAATTCATTTTCATTAAATTTGAAATTGGATAGTAGAATTGCTAGATCTTTTTTGCAGGTATCCAATTGTCATGGAATTTAATGTGTTTATTTATGCATGCATATAAATTGTTTTTTTAATTGATTCGATTCGAATTCGTTTTTGCCTAAATGAGAAAATCCACGAGTAGATTAGAATTTGTTTGATTTGATCAATGTAATAGAATAGTCTAGATCTAGGTTTATTTATTTTTGTAAACAAATTGTAACCGGATCAGAAACGGAGGCGGAGATGAAGAATTAAAAGACGGATCCGAAGCAAGGCGTAAGCGCGCGGCGGCGTCGCGGAAATGTCCCAAGGAGGCTCGCAGACGTGCGGGCGAGGCCGGAGGGGCAGCGGACGGATCTCGCCTGTGGCGACGCTGGCAACGCCGCCGAGGGCGCTGGCGAGGCGGCACGCGAGGCGGATGGGCATGGGCGGGCGTATGCATGTGGACTTTGCCGAGATCTGCCGAGGACTACCGAGCGGGACGTGCACCGCCGAGCGATGTGCGCCGGGCGCTTTGGCGGTCGCGCACGGACGCCACTCGACACGGTCGGGGGAGTTCTAGACGGGCACTCCGACCCGCGAGCTGGTCGATGACATGGCTTGACAAGGCAGTTTTTTAAGACGGTCAAGTGGGAGCTTTTCGAGACGAACGATGAAGGCTATGAAGACGATTTCTCAAGATCAAGACATGACAAAAATTAACCATGACAATTGGATATATGTGCCCAATATGTTTAATTTTTTGTTTTGATGTTATGCATTATTTTATGCTTATTTAAATTGTGTTTAAATTTGCGATGCATGAGAAAATATTTTGAAAAATCTCACTTTCGAAAATTACTAAGTATGCTTAAACAATGAATTGACAATTTTATGAATAATAAAATTGAATTAATTTTGAGCTCCATGATTTATTTATTTGTGAATTCTTTTGGAGAAATTCCCCCCACAGGACGGTCAAAAGATAGCTTTCGCATGAATAAATTCCAAATGGATGATTGTGGATTATAACTAGTTGCGACGATGACCCTCCCCACGAGGCTCGTTCAAAGCGAAATAATAATTATGTATTTAATCATGGTTATTACTTAGGTATAAAATTGATATGTATATACTTCCCCGAAGTCCCTGTCAAATTTATATTGGTCAAATGGAAGCCAACTATTAATCTAGTTATTAAAGGTTTGTAACTGTTCTTGTTTGTAACCTGCTTGAATGTGTTTAAATAATGACCCACCCCACATGGCTTATTTAAACTGTTTTGAGATGTTGGCTGATGCATGTTCATATTTTTTTTGAGATTTTAATATGAAACATGTGATCGAACCTTGTGATATATTTGTGCTTATGCATATTATTATTTATTTCGCCAAAGATGTCGTAACCTTTTAATCCACTGCTATTATACTTAAAGTCAATAGAATAAGTATGGAAACTATATTGATTGGAAGCGAAAAATTATAATTGTCCTAACTGCACAAAATCACAAGTGGATTCTTGACACACCAAAATTAGATGAGCCAACTGACGAGTCAAAAATGCGGGACTCGTCAGATCACCTTGCGAGAGATGACGTCGCTGAAAATGGTGGAGGGCAAACTCGTAAGGGATTATGTCCTCAAAATTGATGGTCCATCTGAACAAACTTGAGGTTCTGAGTGCAGATTATAATCTGGAGACTCAGATGAATTTGATACTTCACTCTCTGCCCAAAAGTTTTTGAGCATTTTGGCCTCGCTAGCTGATTTGTTGCAAGCTTTGGTCTCGGCAGAGATGTTGATGGGGCACCAAACTCAAGCTTTGACGGCAAGTGGTCCATCTTCATTTTCTAGGCCAAGGGATGGCAAGAAGAAGAAGAGAACCAAAATCCATAAGCAATAAGACTCAACTGTTTCCAAGGGTAATGGTAAGATGAGGAATGCTTGTGGTGTCAAGGAAAATCTAAAGAGGAAGTGCTTCAACAGCGGTAAGGACAATGGAGGTTTGCCTGTTCCAACCCCAAACGGGCCAGAAAGAAAGGTAATTCTCACACACTAGTTGTTGAAACTTGTTTAGCGGCGTATACTTCTCATTCGTGGGTAGTTGATACGGGATCCACTGATCATGTTTGTTTCACGGGTTCAAGCTGACCCGGAAACTTAGTGGGAGTGAGATCCTCATCACACTGGGCGATGCTACGAGAGTGGCAGCTGAAGCAGTGTGAGAAGTGCACCTGTCTTTTAAAAACAGAGTTTTAATTTTAAGAGACGTTCTTTATGTTCCCAGTTTTAGAAAGAATTCACTTTTAGTTTCTAAATTCTGTTAATGGATACTTAGTTTCTTTTAATAAGAATGACATCATTTCTTGAAATGATGAGTGTATCTGTTATGGGACATTGATAGACAATCTCTATACAATTAACTGTGCACACCACTCACGAAATGCATCCTATAACACATCAATTGTTTCCGATAAAAGAAAACGTTCATCAGACGTGAACAAAACACTTCCATGGCATCTAAGATTGGGGCATATTAATCCAAAGAGGATCCAAAGGTTGGTAGAAGACATTTCACTGGAGTCTCTCCAAGTTGAACCAATTCCAACCTGCGAATCATGTTTGGAGGGTAAAATGACCAAGAGGGCATTCGAAGCCAAGGGGAATAGAGCCAAAGAAGTGTTAGAAATCGTTCACACAGACGTATGTGGTCCAATGTCAACCAAAGCAAGAGGAGGTTGTGAGTATTTCGTCACTTTTATTGATGACTACTCAAGGTACAGCTATATTTTCCTTATGAAGCATAAATCTGAGACCTTTGACAAATTCAAAGAATTTAAGGCTCAAGCAGAGAATCATAGGGAAAAACGTATCAAGTCTCTACGATCCAATCATGGAGGCGAGTACCTCAGCGATGAGTTTTTGAACTACTTGTCAGATGAAGGGATTGTATCCCAGCTAACTGCACCCGGAACCCCTCAACAAAACGGGGTTGCAGAGCGAAGAAACAGAACTCTTTTAGAAATGGTTAGATCAATGATGAGTTATGCGGATCTACCCAAGTTGTTCTGGGGTCATGCCTTGGAAACAACGGCTTACATTCTGAACTTGGTGCCATCCAAATCGGTTCCCAAAACTCCCAAAGAATTGTGGACCGGGCGCAAGCCCAGTTTGAGACACATGAGAATGTTTGGGGTGTCCGGCCTACGTGTTGGACAAGGAAGCCAGAAAATTGGATCCTCGATCAGAATTAAGGTTGTTTATAGGATACACCGAGGGAACAAAAGGGTGTATGTTCTATGGTCCCGAAGATCAAAAGGTGGTAATAAGCACCCACTTTAGATTTTTGGAAGAAGGCTATATGAACGAAAGAAGACCCAGAAGTGAGATTACCTTAAATGAGCTAAGGGGGCTAACCTCATTGCCAACTGTACAAGATGACATACCAAACGACACACTTTCACAACCGGAACCTCGTCGTAGTGGGAGGGTTGCAAGACAGTCCCCGAGAGATTCATGGGGATAGGAGAGTCCTCGGACTTGATTCCCGGTCAAGACGAATCAGACCCATGGACATATGATGAGACAATCCAAGACAAGGATGCGGTTTTTTGGCAAAAGGCAATGAAAGCCAAAATGGGTTCTATGGATCATAACAGAGTGTGGGAGCTAGTCGAACCACTTAATGGGGTCAAACCCATTAGTTGCAAGTGGGTATACAAGAGAAAAGGGGACCGGACGGGAAGGTGGAAACCTTCAAGGCAAGGCTTGTGGCGAAAGGTTATACTCAGAAAGAAGGGAACGACTATGAGGAAACCTTTTAACCTGTAGCGATGCTCAAGTTCATCCGAATTTTCTTGTCGATTGCTGCGCATCTTGATTTTGAAATCTGGCAAATGGATGTCAAGACAGCTTTCCTTAACGGAAGTCTTGATTAAGAAATCTATATGCAACAACCCCAAGGCTTCATTGAAAAGGGCCAAGAACACCTAGTTTGTAAGCTCATTTACGGACTCAAACAAGCATCCAGAGCTTGGAACCAATGTTTTGATCATGTTATAAAGTCTTATGGGTTTGATCAAAATGAGTTCGAAAGTTGTGTGTACAAAAAGCGTGTCGGAACTGCATTGGTATTCTTAGTACTATACGTAGATGACATTCTGCTCATCGGGAACAATGTAAAAGTGTTATCAGACGTAAGGGCATGGCTTTCAAAATAGTTTGATATGAAGGACTTAGGGGAAGCCGAGCACATCCTTGGGATCAAGATCACTCGAGATCGCAAGAAAAGGATGATAGGCTTATCACAAGGTTCATACATAGACACTGTCTTGAAACGATTCAGCATGCAGGATTCCAAGAAAGGCTTCGTACCTTTCAGGCATGGAATCCATCTATCCAAGGAAATGTGCCCTAAGACACAAAAGGAGATAGATGACATGAAAGGCATTCCTTATGCTTCGGCTGTTGGAAGCCTTATGTATGATATGTTGTGCACGAGACTGGATATCTGCTTTGCCGTTAGCATGGTGACAAGATATCAAAGTAACCCGGGGAAAGAACATTGGACGACAGATAAAAACATTTTGAAGTATCTGAAAAGAACTCGAGATAGAATGTTGGTTTATCAGTCAGATAGTCTAATCCCCATAGGCTACACGAACTCGGATTTTCAATCAGACTTAGATTCCAGAAACTATCTGCCTCAGTTAGTGTGCTTTCATTTGGGAAGTGTAGCCATGAAATGGACGAGTGTGAAGTAGAAATGCATCACTGACTCAACCATGGAAGCCGGGTAAGTAGCTGCTTGTGAAGCAGTGAAGGAACCAGTTTGGCTCTAGACCTTCTTAGTGGACTTGGATGAAGTTCCGAATTTGTCTAGCAATATTTGCTAGGGGCAGTTGCAAATTCAAGGTAACCAAGAGTCCACGAGTCAAACAAGCACACTGAAGGAAAGGAATCTTAGACGAGAAATCATTAAGAGAGAAGATGAAGAGGTGGCTAAGATCGCATTGGAGGATAACCTAGCCAACCCTTTCACAAAGTGTCTGCCTCTGGAAACATTCAAGAGACATGTGGGAGGAATGGTTGTCAAGTGCGTAGCCAATCTGCTTTGAGTATAAGTGGGAGACATTATTAGGTTCGTGTAGGTGATATTATATGTCACGTATCTACACGAGACATGCTGTAGTATACTTAAAAGCAGACTTTGAGTATAAGTGGGAGATTGTTGGGATTATACTGGAAAGTATGCTTTTACTTTGTATAATCAAACTGAATTTCGGACTTATTTACTGAATTAAATTGTTTATCACTGATGCTGTAAATATCATCGAATGTTACATATATTTACTGCATAACTGTTCAATAAATAGTACGTGTTACATTGTAGTTAATTTAGTGATACCAGATCACAGAAGATTAAATTAACAGTCCCTTGTGACCAAAAGTACACCATTCTAGTGCACTTTAGAGGACCTACAGGAGGACAAATTCTTCAGAACTGAACTAGGAAGAATTAGACCTCAATTGGTTCGTTATTTCTTAATCTTCGTCCCTTAAATAGGATCGCGTGTGGTTTGTAATTATTGCTTTGACTTATTACGGGTAGAGAATCAACGAGATTCAATACTTTATATCTTGGGCAATATTATTGGTCACATGTGTTGCTAAGATTTAATACGGAGAATCGTGTGCAAGTACGCTTGTTCGATTTGTCCCCTTGGGAGGTTCATAAGTTTTATCATATCAAATCTTGCAAGTGGAACTAGTTTCCGGTATGAATAATAATGTTGAACCGTTCCTTTACCAAGGATAAAAGATATTAATTAATGGAAAGCTATTTCAGTGGCTTGAATTAATTAATGGGCTAGATAATCTTAAACACGGGAAATAATAACCGGGAGCCATATTGACTATAATATGGGTTAAGATGGATAGTGCAATATTAATTATGTAGTGGGATTAATTAATATTTATGGGCTTGAATAATATTGTGGCTCAATATTGATAATTCAAGATCCATTGGAAGGTCCAATCTTAATTCTCCTAAAGGCCCCCCAAGTAGCCCAACATAAAGTCCAATAACTGAAAAAGGTGTTTAAAAATAAAATAAATTTTGTTGCTTATTTTTCCTCATTTTTTTGAAAATTATGAATAAAAGGGGAGAAAGATTTTCTTTGAATTTTGTTATGGAATGAAGATATGTATTCTTGGAATACAAGATTATCTCATTAAATTCAAGAAATCTCCCACTTGGTTATTCATATGGATATTTTCGAAAATTTTGAAATAAAAGGGAAAGAAAGATTTTCATGATTTTCTTTGAGGGTCCCGATATTTATGTCGAAAACCCATGTGCGCGTGCGGAAGAAAACATGTAATGCAATGCATATAAAACAGGGGTGAGGGCAGAGTGATTCCTATTTTTTTTGCGTTTTAAGTTCATGTGTGTTGTTTGGCTTATAATCAAATGCATATGACAAGTATAAACATAAAGCAGTAAAGAACACACGATTTTATAGTGGTTCGGACGAAACCCGTCCTACATCCACTCTTCCCTTCATGGGGCACAAACCTTACCAACTTAACCAACTGGACTTAGTTTAACGTGTTAGTCCAACACCCAACAGATGTTTACCGAGTTCACACTCAAACGGGACTTATCACCCTCACGGGATTTCCTATAGATGTTTACCGAGTTCACAGTCAACCGATCCCAGAAATCAGAACTAGAATCCCTAGTCTGAAATCTTGCGGTAACAAACTTAACCTAACTTTTGGGTTTGGGTAAAGATTTATTTGGTTTCCAACTAGGTTGAGATTTTCCCTTACATTTGTTTAGCCTCAATGCTAAGAATGAGAAAATCTCTCTAAGCTTAGGATATAGCATTTGTGCTTAGATCTAGGGTAGAACACTCTTGAATATATGCGTATATTTCTTGCTCTGTGTTCTATGGTGGAGATGCTAGATGATTTGGCTCTGTACGCATTTCTCACACCTTTCCACCCTTATAATGAAGGAAGAACTTGTATTTATAGTATAGATTTGAATGTTACCGTTGGAGAGAATCACATTCAAATCCATACTATTCTGTACTTTTTTCAGCTTTTTCAGGCTTGTCGTCTTCCTCTCATTGTTCCACGTCAGCTGATTCTAACGGCTATGTTCTTCAGGATCTTCTGAGTCTCGGGATCTTGATTTATCGAGCCTTGAGGTTATCGAGCTATCCGAGCCTTGAGGTTATCGAGCTATCCGAGCCTTGAGTTATCGAGCCTTGAGGTTATCCGAGCCTTGAGTTATCCGAACCTTCGGGTTATCGAGCCTTGAGTTTCTTCATTGACAAACTTCTCTTGGACGGACCTTATCGATCGGGCATAACCGACACTCGAACTTCGAGTTCGGATCTTCAATCGGACATCGACCCTCAGTCACATTGATTTCGAAGCTATCGATTTCTTCTTTGCACGATCGATCATTTCGGTGATCAGATCAATGCTTCTTCAGATCAACATATCAAGATAGCATTAGGTCAGTACATCAGGTTAGCATATCAGTTTATCATATCTGATCTCGATCACGTCTGATCTCGATCAGTCTCATTTGCTCATCTTCATATCTGATCTCGATCACGTCTGATCTTGATCAGTCTCATCTGCTCATCTTCTGATTTGCAACCTTCTCTTACGATTTCTTTGGTTTTAGCTTTTCTTCATATCGATTTACCTGACTCATCGATTAACTCCGGAACTAATCTAATTTCGATCGATCTCGTCGGTCTAAATCTCAACCTCGTCGATCTCGATCATCTTCATCTGATTTCGTGAGTTCCTCCCCAATTTGTTCTTTCGTTCCCCCTTAACTTGTTATCTGTAGATTAGCTTCAAAAACACAAATTGATAATGTTTTGGCATAATTCATCAAAACAAAAATATCCCAACAATTTCCCCCTTTTTGATAATGACGCCAAAACATTTAAAATATATGCATTTATACAGAGATCGGGTTTTTAAAAAAGATCAGTCCAGGTGGTCACTTTGAAAGCTTGTGAACCTTTTGAACTCCTGCTCTGATACCAATTGTGGGTATCAGATCAGAAATGGGTTTTAAAAATGGATCATCATAGGCGATCACTTTGAAAATAGTGATTTGTTGAACTCCCCGCTCTGATACCAATTGAGGGTCCCGATATTTATGTCGAAAACCCATGTGCGCGTGCGGAAGAAAACATGTAATACAATGCATATAAAATAGGGGTGAGGGTAGAGTGATTCCTATTTTTTTCGCGTTTTAAGTTCATGTGTGTTGTTTTGCTTATAATCAAATGCATATGACAAGTATAAACATAAAGCAGTAAAGAACACACGATTTTATAGTGGTTCGGACGAAACCCGTCCTACATCCACTCTTCCCTTCATGGGGCACAAACCTTACCAACTTAACCAACTGGACTTAGTTTAACGTGTTAGTCCAACACCCAACAGATGTTTACCGAGTTCACACTCAAACGGGACATATCACCCTCACGGGATTGCCTATAGATGTTTACCGAGTTCACACTCAACCGATCCCAGAAATCAGAACTAGAATCCCTAGTCTGAAATCTTGCGGTAACAAACATAACCTAACTTTTGGGTTTGGGTAAAGATTTGTTTGGTTTCCAACTAGGTTGAGATTTTCCCTTACATTTGTTTAGCCTCAATGCTAAGGATGGGAAAATCTCTCTAAGCTTAGGATATAGCATTTGTGCTTAGATCTAGGGTAGAACACTCTTGAATATATGCGTATATTTCTTGCTCTGTGTTCTATGGTGGAGATGCTAGATGATTTGACTCTATAAAATCGTGTGTTCTTTACTGCTTTATGTTTATACTTGTCATATGCATTTGATTATAAGCAAAACAACACACATGAACTTAAAACGTGAAAAAAATAGGAATCACTCTGCCCTCACCCCTATTTTATATGCATTGCATTACATGTTTTCTTCCGCACGCGAACATGGGTTTTCGACACAAATATTGGGACCCTCAATTGGTATCAGAGCGGGGAGTTCAACAGATCACTATTTTCAAAGTGATCGCCTGAGCTGATCCATTTTTAAAACCCGTTTCTGATCTGATACCTACAATTGGTATCAGAGCAGGAGCTCAAAAGGTTCACAAGCTTTCAAAGTGACCACCTGAACTGATCTTTTTTAAAAACCCGATCTCTGTATAAATGCATATATTTTAAATGTTTTGGCGTCATTATCAAAAAGGGGGAAATTGTTAGGATATTTTAGTTTTGATGAATTATGCAAAAACATTATCAACTTGTGCTTTTGAAGCTAATCTACAGATAACAAGTTAAGGGGGAACGAAAGAACAAATTGAGGGGGAACGAAAGGACAAATTGAGGGGGAACTCACGAAATCAGAAGAAGATGATCGAGATCAGATGAGGTTGTAGATTTAGACCGACGAGATCGATGAGTTAGATGAGTTAGGAGTTAATGGCGAGTCAGGCAAATAATATATGAAGAAAAGCCAAAACCAGCAAATCAGAAGAGAAGGTTGAAGATTAGAAGATGAGCAGATGAGACTGATCAAGATCAGACGTGATCGAGATCAGATATGAAGATGAGAAGATGAGATCGACGAGATCGATTTGATCGAGATCGATATGATAAAGATATGCTAACCCGAAATCGACCGAGCTATCTTGATATGTTGATCTCGAAGAAGTATTGATCCGACCAACGAGATCGACGCAAAGAAGAAATCGATATGCTAATGTGACCGAGGGTCGATGTCCTATCTTAAGATGTTGAACTCAAGAAATCGAAGTATCAAGATGCCTCGATCGATAAGGTCCGGTCAAGAGAATCGAATGAAGACATCCCGGATCAGTCACATTGACTCGATATTTCTTTTCTTTGATCGATCATTCGATCGGATCAATACTCTTCGGATCAACATATCAAGATAGCATCGGTTAGTACATCAAAGTTAGCATATCGGTTTATCATATCTCGATCTCGATCACGTCTCCGATCTCGTCGATCTCATCCATCATCTTCATATCTCGATCTCGATCACGCCCGATCTTGATCGATCTCATCCGCCTTCATCTTCGATCGCAACCTTCTCTTACGATTTCTTTGGTTTTGGCTTTTCTTCATATCCGATTTGCCGCCATCGCTTAACTCCGGAACTCATGTAACTCATTCGATCTCGTCGGTCTAAATCTGACCTCGTCGATCTTGATCATCTTCTTCTGATTTCGTGAGTTCCCCCTCAATTTGTTCTTTCGTTCCCCCTTAACTTGTTATCTGTAGATTAGCTTCAAAAACACAAGTTGATAATGTTTTTGGCATAATTCATCAAAATTAAAATATCCCAACATTCTTGAAAAGATATTATGGAAGATATGTATTTCTTGAAATACAAATATATCTCATAAATTCAAGAAGATCCAAATCTTGGTTTCTTGTTCCTATTATTTTCGAAAATTCCCATAACAAGAGAAGTTGGGATTTTTATGGAATATTTTAATTATGGAGAAAAGAATATAGGAGATATATTCAAGATTTCTTGGAGATCAAGAAAAAGATTTTCTTCCCCCTATTCCATGCCAAAAAATCGTCCAACACCCCTCTATAAATAGGGGATGAATGTTTCATTCCCAAGTACAATTCCATGTGCTGGAAAAATTAGTAAATCCACAAAGGTGGTGCAACAAATTTTTATTTTCCCTTTTGTTAATTGTTCGCGAGCTTCCTTCCACCGGATTGACGAGCAAGGACTAGGGAATACTTGGGAAGGCTTTTTGGTGTGTTCTTATCGACGAGACCATTGCCACTCCAAGAGGTTAGTTCATGTAAACCCGTAGCAATTCCGCATGCGTAGGATTTATGTGATCTGTTTATATGCATGATTTGTTGTTGAATTATTATTTGAATTAATATAGGATTAATTCATGCTAGTAATAATTGTTAGAATTAAATTTGTATTTAAATATTCATCCCGAATAGATCCAGGCAATTAATTCCCCAACAGGTTGTGCTCGACACCACCCTGCCGGAGACCTCAGATAAATAGCCCAAGTGGTTTTTTTGTAATTTGGCCGGTAGTGCTATTTTCTTCTGAATGAAATCGAACATAATATATGTCCTTGTGTTCAACCTGACTTCTTTGGTTTTCCAATCGTCTTATTTAGTTGCGATTGGATTGGTCGTCTTATTTTGCTGCAACCAGATGGGTTAACTTATGTGCAACCCCCCCTTTTTCTTTCGTGATCGTCTTATGTTTGCTGTGGTCACTATTCTGCTCGGGCCGTCTTATTTAGCTGCGACCCCGTACCCATTGCTCGCTTTGTTGCAGCCATCTGTAAGTACGAACTGTTTCGCCAGGTGAACACAAGACTCGGCTCGTTCGTCTTTGTTCGAGTCGTCCGGCTTAGGTGCGACCATTTGTTGGCACGACCAAAATGAATGAAAATAAACTAATGAATGAAAAGCCACGAGGACACAAGTATAATAAACCTGGTGAGTTGGGTAAAAGGACTACCCGTAGATTCTTTGAGTCAGTCTCGAGAGTCTGGGTGCTCGTCTAATTTTCTTTTACCGCTGCTGTCCACCTGCCCCCCCCCCCCCACCTTTTTTTTTATTTTTTATATTAGGCCGAAATATTATAAATAAATGATAAATCTTGCCCAACACTTTACTCAACAGAAACTCAGGCCCATCAATTAATCAGTGCAGCCCTTAAGCCCCACTCTTAATTAAAAACCGGGCCCAACTCATGCAATCTAAGCCCAACAGCTCAAATTTGGTCAAGCCACCCCTCATGAAGTCAGCCCAACCCCACACTCATGAAAATAGGCCCTCAAACGTATTCCTTGGCCCAGTAGTTTTTTAAAACATGCGTCTTTCTTTTGTAAAGGGCCCAACCTTACTCGGGCCCAAATAATCTTAAAAGCAAGCATTTTTTTTAAAAACCACTGAAGCCCAATAAGCCTAATAATAATTGAATGAGACCTGGCCCAAAAATAGGATAAGATCAGGCGCAAACCCACGTACCTCTCTTATTTTCCAGCGGTGCAAATCACATCTATTCGACACCGCAAAACCTCAGAAACTGCGTTGAGCAGCAATGGCGTGCCACGACGATGGCGTTGGTGCGATGGTGAGGTCGGTGATTTGCAGAAGACACCAGCGGTGGTGAAGCTTCGGGTTGATGGCGGCTCTCTGGTTAGGGATTTGGACGCACGGCAGCATCATCCTCACTCTGTTCCACCGCCGGAGTTCCGCCCTTTCCTGTCGGAAATGAACGCCAACAGTTTGCGCCACCGTCTAGGCCGTGCGTCGCGTGGAGGCGGTGCACCGTGGGTTTTGGGGCAGAGGCGGTGGCGCGCGACGGGGAGACTTCTGGTGTTGGCGATGGCGGCGCAACTCCAGGCCAAATGTTTCTGGATTTTTGTTTGTATATATCGGTGTAAGTATATGTGTGGTATCTGTTGGTGTATGTATATGGGGAGTTTGTGTGTTGGGTTTTTGATTTGTGTTTTGTCGAAGATGATACCGGACGAAGGGTGATGATTTTTTGGTTGAGTGTTCTTGTGATTTTTGGATTTTTTGGATTTTTGAATTCGAAGATCCGTTGTTGTTCTTCACGAATTTTTCAATCTACCCTCCTTCTAGCACCAATTGTTGATAGTCAAATAATTAATGATTCTGATGTGGCTTGTTGAATTTGACCACCAAACAAATAATTAATCGAACAAGAACACTGCGGGAAGAACCGTAGTTCTTCCCTGAAATATGGTTGTTGGTATATAAGAGGAATGAGGGAAACATTCCAGTCATTTTTTACAATGAAGGGTGAGGTCCTTTATATAAAGAGGACCAGCACGACAAATCATAAGCATGACAAATCATGTGCATAAAGCATGACAAAATATATGCGTAAGCACGACAAATCACTAAGCATGACAAATCTTTAAGCACGACAGATCACGTGGTCTCGGTGGGACCTGCTGACGTGTGATAATTCGTCTTGCTGACACGTGATACTTCTGGTTACAATAATATAATTTTGATATGGAGCCCATAATGGGCTCCTTATGGAGCCTAATTAGTGACATGACAATCCACCTCAATATTTATTTACTTAATTACAAAAACAACAATTAAATCATAGATTTTGTAGATTTTTTTTTTCTAAATCTAAACCCTAAACCATGAATCTTAAACCCTAAATCGTTAACCATTCGGGTTGGGTGAACCATGAACTACTTGGGCCAGGTTCGGATCGGGTCGGGTTGGGTCCGGACCGGGTAAAAAAGAAAAAAAAACTAATTTAAAAAAAAAAACATAACATAAATAAATGCTGTGATTTTTTAATTTGAGTTCAATACAAAGATTTATTCCTTCCTGAACACAAACACTAATGATTTGACCAAAAGTATAAGACATATAATGGATCGAATCAGAATCCTTTCTAAGAGTTTTCTTAACTCTTTCAGCAAATAAATTAGGAAGACCATCAACAAATTTATTCTTCCAAATATCCCGATTCCAATCAGGGATCTCATAAATACTAAACAAAAAAGTATCTTTATACCATCTAAAATCAGTAAGAGTTTTACACCTCATATTTAGAAGAAGAGTTCTGGTATTTTCATATTTATTGGTATATTGACCAGTAAAATGATCCAAAATAGTAAGAATCAACGAATAAACCGCATTGATTTTAGTCTCTCCGTTTTCAATTTTAATAGAATTAAAAATTTCCATTCTATTTTGGGGAGTCAAATAATTATCCCACCAACCTTTAAGTTGACCAATAAAACTAGAAGTAATAGCTTGTGCAGTACTAATATCATTATTACCACAAGTTTGACAAGCAGAACTATACATAAGCATGCGATGACATTGAGTGAAAATATGATTATCACTTCCACCATCAATATTCCATTCATAAATACCTTTTCCAGAATAAGAATTATTGAAAAAGTTTTTCTGTTCTTCATTAAAAACATCCATAGGAGTGGGTCTCTTATAATAATAAGTAGACATGGTATGTCTATCAGCCCATTTCATTTTATTAATACTATCAGTATTACTAGGACTATCATTATTGGGTTGAATAACATGATTATCAGCTAAATCATCATCTAAAGCTAAAATATTAAGATCTGAAATATTAAGATTACTAAATTTATCATTAATAATCTTCTCTAGGTCAGAAATAGAAGCTTCAGTTTTAAAATCTTTTATCTCAATAGGAGATTGAATAGACGAAGCTGTTTTAATAATAACATTATTATTATTATTATTATTATCTGTTGGTCCCGGTGCAAACGAGTCTTACACGTGTATGGGGGGGGGAATACACGTATTCAGTGTTTTTAAAACTTTTCTTTACTGGGGTCAGCTTGGGTCAGGTTGTCCTAATGATTTGGTCTTGAGAAGCACAAATTGTTCTGAGTCAAAGTCTATCTGAGACAGTGATCCTGAGCTGCTTTCAGATACCTCAGATAATCCCAACTGATCCTGAGTTTTCAGAGATCCTGAGCTTCTTGGATCGGATAACTAACTTACTGAACCATCAGAAGAGTAAGTTTAGTTTGGTAACTATCTGTTCTAGCTACTCAGATGTGTGGAATGGTTGGCCCTTAGTTTATACTCGTTTTTATGCTTTTGCTGAAAACCTTCCTTTTAATGGAATAATGATTAGGTTGTGATTCAGTTTAGATGCAACTTCAGTGGATTGATTCCAACTGAATATCAGTGAAAATATGCTTTCAGTTTAAAGATATGCAACAGTTAATCAAAGCAAAACAGAAAGCAAAGAACACAGCAAGTTATAGTGGTTCAGAGACTCAAGCTCCTACGTCCACTCTCTCTGATCTCTTCAGAGAAATTCACTAATCACTTCCTAAGGTTTTCTGACTACCTCTGTAGTTTACTAACCTTTCTATTTTGAGCTTTCTGACTACCTCTGTAGTTTACTAACTCAAAACACAAACAAGCTTTCTGACTATCCAAGATAGTTTACTCACTTCTTCTCTAGAGCTTTCTGACTACCTCCTTGTAGTTTACTAACTCTTTACAACTCCAATCTCACCAACAATCACACTCAAACTACCTTACAAAGGGTTTAGGGTTCTTGGTTGGTTTCCAACTAGGATGAGATATCCTTTACAATTAAGAACAATGCAAAGGCTAGGATATCTCGACTAAGCTTTGGATATATCTTATCAAGCTAGGCTTAGTGAAATGAGCTCTCTTCGAAATAAAGCACTTGGAAAATTCTTGGGTTTTCGAGTGCTTCAACTTGCAATAATAAGTTTGAGCTCTTGAGTTGCTTACAAATTTCCCGTAACCTTCAATGTAGATGGTCACAAGTATTTATAGGCATACACCAAGGTCACTCTTGAAAAACTATCCGTTGGAAGAGATAGCTTCGTGAGTTTCCTCTTATGGTGTGTGATGAACGGCTATATTTAGGGTTTGAGACTCCCTAGCACGTTTTAGGCAATAACCTTTCATGTAGCCGGTCAACACTTTTTGCAGTCTAGAACATAGTACTACTGACATATTTCAGTAACCTGTCGCTGTCAGTGTCAGTAAAGTACAATGCTGTCTTCTTTTGATTGGCTGTTATCTTCAGTTAGGTAGATAAACTCAACGGCTCTTTTTGGTCACTATCTCTGAGTGATATAACCTTAACAACACTTTATCTTAGTTCCTTTTGTCTGCATTTGAATGTCTTGGGCAATATCTATTTTTTTAAGTAATCGTGTTCTTCTCAGTATTGAATCCTTCAGATAGATATTTTCAGTACCTCGGAACATTCAGTTTTATACTGAGCATTCAGTACATTATTGAGTCTTCAGTAATTACTGTGCCTTCAGTATGCTTAGTCTTCAGTCTTCAGTCTTCTGTCTTCTGTGCCTTCAGAGTCTTCTGAGTCTTCACAGATATACGGACTGATGTACTGAGTCTTAATGCTGAGTCTTCAGTTTCTCAGTTTCTCACTGAGTCTTCAGTTTCTCAGTTTCATACTGAAACTTCAGAAACTTCAATTTCATACTGAAACTTCAGTTTCTCCAGAAACTTACTGAGTCTTCAGAATCTTCAGAATCTAACCAGATCTATATCTACTGACTATACATTTTGCAGATAACATCCTGAACACTCTAAAACTGAATCCTGACTCAACTATCAAGGTTATCCTGAACATGTCATACTCAGGGGTTTTGTGATCTAATCAAAATCATTCTTTATTAAAGCACTTAACCTATACTCAGGTTTCAGTTTGATGATGCCAAAACCTATCTTGTTACAAAAGCACTTAACCTATACTCAGGTTTCAGTTTATCCTATTACAAGATTGGTATATCTTTCAACAGTTATTCTCCCAACAATTTCTTCAGTAATGAATTTCCCAACAATTTCACCACCAAACAATAAGTCTCCCAACAATTTTCCTCAGAGACAACATTCAGGCATATCAAAAGTAAAGACATGTAAATTAAGATAATGAGATATTATCTTTTGAGCATAAATGATAGGTTTCATTGATGATTGGTAGACAGTTACAGATTACAATGAGTCTTATCTGAAAAAAAAATAAAAAGACAAAAAGATAAGAATATTACAAGAGTCTTCTGAGTTGATCTTCAGTCTTCTTTTGCTTTTCTTCTCTGGCTCTTCAGTTCTGATCTTCCACCTCATCAGCAGGCACTTCAAGGTTGAACATTCCATAATACCTTCTTTCAGCGCATCTCTTTCTTTAAGATATCAGGATTGTTCCCTGTCAGGCCCAACTGAGTGGCGTACTGAGCAATTTCTTGAGAAATGACTGCTTCATTTACCAAGCCATTTTCAAGTCTAGGAGGAGGGTAAGAGTATGGACCGGGGGCTGTTATCTGCACCTTCCCTTCGTCCGCAAGATTGATCCATCCTTGAAGGTATTTTGGATAGAAGGTCAGGTGATAGTCAATGAACGCCTCATTGGGATCTGAGCTTTCTCCCCTCCACTCTCTGAGCACATCATAGTAGAACCAAAAGGTTCTCTTGATTTCTTCTCATGCATCGTTGAGCTGGATTGGCATCCACTTGTCAACATGCGGCCATTTCTGTGCTTGTGCTGTCCCTCTTCTCTTGCTCGCGAACCTCTTGAAACCACTCCTTCTCTTCTGCTCTTCTTCCAACTTCTTTCTGATCACGGGCACACCAGAAACAGAAGCAACAGTTTTCTTAGCTTGCTCAATTTGGAGTGTTTTCAGAGCACTTCTAGTATTGAAGACCTTCTTCTGGGGCACTTCCTCAGACTCTTCAATATTCTGAATCAGCTTTCTCTGAACTGGCTTAGAAGCCTTAGCTCTTTTGCCCTTAGGCTCCTCAAACGCCATAGCTTTTCTTTTAATTGGCATTTCAGCTCCAGCTTGGCTTGTTCCAACTCTTCTACCACTCAGTTTCTCTGCAACAACTTCTTGCATTGTTTCCTCTGAAACCTGAGTGTAGACTGGCTTCTCCACCTTTTTGAACTTAAGCTTTTCAGTGGCCTCGACTTCTTTCATGACTTCAGCAATAATTTTCTTTTCAGCCTCCTTGATAGTCTTGCCTCTCAAAGTATGTTCCAATAATTCTCTCAAATCAGCTCCGGTTCTTTCCCCCTTCGTGGAACCATACTTAGGCAGAAGCCTGGAGAGTGCTGTGTCCATATGATACTGCTCTTTACTAACACTCCGCACCTCCCCTGCCAACTGATCCTGCTCCTCCTCGAGCCTCCTTAGGTGGTTCTTCGCCACTGAGAATTCTTCAGAAAGATGAGCAAATTGGCTAGAGAGAGCTTCCCTGAACATGTCTGTCATCTTGGCCATGAGCATTGAGATCATCTCCTCAACAGCGTTCTTCACCAGCATCTCATTCTTCTCTGCCAATTTAGCTTCTAGAGATTCAGTTTGCTCCTGATGCCTTTGCTTCAGCTCTGCATTAAGCTCAACTTTGACCCCCTCCATCTTTTCTTCTAACTTTCCTTCCATGGAGGTCAGCTTCTCAGTCATAGAGTTCTGAAGTTGCACCAGTTCTGAAGAAGAACTCAAGCTTTCAATCTTCTTAACCTGGTTGGCCAATATCTCCTCCATCTGAGCAACTTTGATCAGGATTGGCTCAACCTTCTCCAACTTCTCCATCACAGGGGTGAGATCAATCTCAGGAGCATATCTAATCTGCTGTGTCTCCTGAGCTGGCTGTTCAGCCTGAGTCTCAGTCTGAACCTGAGCATCAGACTCAGTCTGGGTCTGGGATTCACCCTGAGCTTGGGTGTCCACCTGAGCCTCAGTCTGCATATCAGACATTACAGATTTAAAGATAGGTACTTCAGTAATCCTGGCATAATTGTTAATAGTGCCAAAAGTTACCTGAAGGCTTACTTCAGTCTGAGGATGTTCGACAGTAGCTTTTTCAGCATCAATTTGGTCTTTCTCCTTTTGAGATTGACCCTCATCATCCCCTTGTTGATCCCCATCCTGAGATTTGTCTTTGGAGCTCAGGGCAACAACTTCCGCAGTCCTCCTCTCAGCAACTTTCTTCTTAACCAACTCATCAAAATCAGACGGTTTCATTCTGAGCTTGATTTTCCTGAATCCTGAGAATTCAGTGAGCAGAGCTGTTTTCTCGTTCCACCAGTCTTCGCCTCTGAATGAAGCTATGTTGAGCATTTCGGGAAGAGTCTGGTTGAGGATGTAGACCGTTGACCTCAATCTGAAGAAGATGTCTTGGAGGTCAGGGAATGAGCTAAGCTCAGGGTAGCGGTCAAGAATGAACCGTTCCCCCTTGCTTCGCCATTCGGTCTCTTCAGCTTTACCCTTCTTGAGCATCGGACTCTCAGGTTCAGTAGAAAAGTCTGCTGAAGGATCAAACAATAGATCACTCAGGAGCTCATCAAAGTTCATCGGCTCCTGAAGCTCATGAATATCTGAGGGTTGGGCAGACAGCTCCTCAGTCTGAATTTGACTTGGTTCTGAGGTCTGAGCTGGCGCCTCCTCAGTGGGAATTTGAGTTTGCTCCGAGGCCTGAGCAGGCACTTCCTCAGCAGAATCTTGAGCAGTTTCTGAGGTCTGAGCAGGTGCTTCCTCAGCAGGAATCTGTACTTGCTCTGAGGTTTGAGGTCCTTGGAATATTTCTTGAGAGAACTTGTCAGAGCTCAGTGACGTCTCAAGAACCTCATAGAAGACTTGCTCCTCAGTTTGCTCCTGTGCCTTTGAGATAACCTGAGCCAATACGTGTAAAGGCAATTTCTGAGCAGTTTGGCTCTCAGGTTGAATCTCCTCAGACTCACTCTCCTCCTCATCATCAGTGAGAATCACCATTCTTTTGCGTTTTGGAGCCAGGGTTTTCTTCTTCAATTTTTCACCCTGCTCCTTCTTGGCCTCCAACAAAGCCTTCCCCCTGGCTTGTTGGGTTTCTTCAGTAACAGCAGCCGCCGGTGATTCCACCTTTTTCTCCTTCTTCCCTTTGATGGTCTTCTTGGTGGTAACCGGCTTGAACATCACCTTGGACTTAGGGAACAGAGTAGTGTTGGCAAAGATATCCTCCTCCTCTCGACACATCTCCAAAATAAAGGCTATTTTGGTGGCATGGAGGATCTTGCCTTTGATCGATATTGAGCCATCCTCCCTTTTTATGACCTTGGCTTGCTCACTCACCACCTTGATCAGATACTTCAGCCAGTTGAAATCCTTGGTGTGTGAGTCCTCTATCGCCGCCATCAATCGGAGTTTGGGAGTGCTAATCTGCTCAAAACTCCCCAATCGACTCATAATACACTTGCTCACAATATCCATCAAAACTCTGTATTTTGGCCTCAAATGCCATTTATGTAAGGTCGCCTCAAACTTAACAGGATTCTCAGTAATCCTATCAAGATACTCTTGCTCTCGACCTAACATATACAAAGTGGGGTCATCTCCCCTATCGCACAGCTCAAAAACATCGTTTAAATTTCTAGGGACTATGTACAGCTCCCGAACAAAATCTACATATTTCGATGTATGCTCTAAATGCGAAACAGAAATCTTGGACTCAATATTATCATCCTCATCTATTTCTATATTAGAGACGAACTCTATTACCTCTCGCAAGTATTCCGCCTCCTGTCGGTTTACGACGAGGTTCGTCAGTTTCGCTATACGGATCAAATGAAGTGCCTCTTCTTCATGTTTGGCGTTGGAAGTACTCTCCAGAGAAACCACATACTCATACCATGGTTTATTGGTTTCGGCTAATCGGTCGAATATGGTTAGAGTCATTTTGGGAATTTGAAGGTTTAGGGTTTGGAGCGATGAAGATTTTCTGGATAAAGGGAATTTTTGGAAGATGAAGGTTAAATAAAATAGCTTGAAAAGGCTTTCGAGTGAATATATAGATCGATTCGTGGGAAGTCGTGTGAATACTCGGGTATACGAAAGGACGATCTCACGAAAAGTACGCCACCACTTTAACCTCATTGGTGATTAAATGAAACAGAGCATTTAATGACTGTTGACCTTCCTTGGAATTTCAAAGATCCCGCCCAAAAACATTCTTCAAGTGTTTTGTATTTATTGCAAATGATTACTGAGTTTCACTTAGGCAATAAATGAGTTGCATGAGTCATTACCTCTTCAGACTAATTTTCCTATCAGTCTTACTGAGTATTGACCTTGATAAAATGTCAGTATGATACTGAGTACTGAATGGGTTCAGTATAATACTGAGTACTGACCTTCAGTACACCTGAGTTTCTTCAAGACTCAGTTCAGTATTTCCAATTTTATCCTGAGTTTCTCAGTAGAATTCTGAGAAATACTTCATGCATCTGAAAACCTTCAATTTTTCCAGATTTACTCTTATACACCTGGATCCAACATCCCTAATTCAACTGATAATTCCTGAAATCTTGATTCAGCCAAAGGTTTAGTCAAGATATCAGCTCTCTGCTTATCAGTATGAATTTTCTCCATCCTGATGTCCTTTTTCTCGACATGATCTCTGATGAAGTGATGTCTGATATCTACATGCTTGCATCTGGTGTGCAATACCAGATTTTGTGAAATAGCAATAGCACTATTATTATCACAAAATATGGGTACTTCATTGGCTACAACTTTATAATCCCTTAATTGTTGTCTGAGCCAAAGAATCTGAGCACAGCAACTTCCTGCAGCCATGTATTCAACTTTAGTAGTACTGGTTGCTACTGAGGTCTGTTTCTTCAAAAACCAAGATATCAGCTTACTTCCAAGAAATTGACAAGTTCCTGTAGTGGACTTCCTGTCAATTCTACAGCCTCTATAATCAGCATCTGAATAACCAGTTAACTCAAGGTTATCATCAGCTGGATACCACAATCTTCTATTCACTGTGCCCTTAAGATACTTCAGTATCTTTTTGGCAGCCTCCATGTGACTAGCCTTAGGATTAGCTTGGTATCTTGCACATATCCCAACAACAAATGTTATATTCGCCCTACTTGCTGTGAGATAGAGAAATGATCCAATGATCCCTCTATAATCAGTATGACTTACTGATTTGCCTTCAGGATTAGGATCCATCTTGTAGTTAGTATTCATGGGAATTCTAACTGCATTGCAATTCTGTACACCATACTTGGCAATCAGATCTCTGGTGTACTTTGCTTGGTTGATGAAGATTCCTTCCTTTGATTGTTTCACTTGAAGACCTAGAAAGAAATTCATCTCCCCCATCATAGACATCTCAAACTTGCCTTTCATCAGTGTAGAAAACTTTTCACACAACTGATGATTTGGAGATCCAAAAATGATGTCATCTACATATATCTGAACTAGTAAGATATCTTCCCCATCTTCTATCCTGAACAAGGTTCTATCAACATTACCTTTGACAAAACCATGGTCAATAAGAAACTGAGAAAGGGTATCATACCATGCTCTGGGTGCTTGCTTAAGACCATACAAGGCTTTTCTGAGCCTGTAAACTTGGTCATTCTGTCTGAAACCAGGAGGTTGTTCCACATAAACCTCTTCTTTAAGCACACCGTTCAGAAATGCACTCTTCACATCCATTTGATAGACTGTGAACTTCATGTGGGCAGCATATGCAAGAAATAATCTGATGGCTTCTAGTCTTGCAACAGGTGCAAAGGTTTCATCATAATCCAAGCCTCCTTCATGGGAATAACCTTGTTTAACTAGCCTTGCCTTGTTTCTTACAATGTTGTTGTTCTCATCTCTTTTATTCTTAAAAACCCACTTGGTTCCAATAACATTGTGCCTTTCAGGCCTATCCACTAGCTCCCATACTTCATTTCTTGAGAATTGATTCAGCTCCTCTTGCATAGCAGTAATCCAATGAGAATCTTGTAGAGCTTCTTCAATCTCAGTTTGCTCTTTCTCTGATAGGAAGCAGCAGAATAGTGCACTTTCACCATGGAACCTTCTTGTTTTAACACTATCAGTTAGATCACCCACAATCTGACTTGTAGGATGACTATCTAACCAACTTCTTCTAGATGTTCCCCCTTCAATAATATCCTCAACATTTGAAATGTTAGGTTCAGTTAGTTCAATAAACTCAGGGAACAACAGAAAAGGAGAAAGGGAATCATCTTCCTCAGGGGAAATTCTATTCAGAACATTGTCAAAGTCATTTGTTCCCCTTTGGTTGATAGATTCAGAATTTACCTCAGCTGTGACCACATCTTCATTGGCATCACATACCTGAGTCTGAACTGGTGTCTGTTCAGATTGGTCACCTTTGGTGTGTTGGTTTTCCTGAGTCTCACCATCCTGAGTTCCATCTTGAACTTCCTTGTCTGAGTCTGAGTCACTCCATTCATAGATGGTGACTGACTTCTTCTTTTTAGGTTCAGTGGATGATTTGTCATTCTTTTTCAGGCTTGATCTGGTGATTCTCTTGGTCAGTTCTTCTGCATCATGTTCCTGTTTCTTCTGAACACAAGTAGATCCATCAAAAACAACATGAGGTGTTTCCTCCACAATAAGAGTCCTACAGTTGTAAACTCTGAAAGCTTTACTAACTTCAGAATATCCCAAGAATATTCCTTCATCAGCTTTGCTATCAAATGTTTTCAACTGATCTTTACCATTATTGTGTATGAAACACTTGCAACCAAACACACGAAAGAAAGAAACAAGAGGCTTCCTTTCATTCCAAAGCTCGTATGGTGTTTTGCCTTGACTCTTGGTCAGCATGGATCTGTTTTGAGAATAGCATGCAGTGTTGACAGCTTCAGCCCAAACTCTTTTAGGAATATCAGCTTCAGCTATCATGGTCCTTGCAGATTCTTTTAAAGTCCCGTTCCTTCTTTCAGCAACACCATTTTGTTGAGGGGTCCTTGCAGCTGATGTTTCATGAGTAATTCCATTTGCTGCACAATAATCAGATATAATATGATTTATAAATTCAGTTCCCTTGTCAGATCTGATTTTGACCACACTCAGATTTTTCTCAATACTGAGCCTTTTCAGTAATTCAGGCAGCTTTATCTGAGTCTCTTTCTTACTGAGTAAGAATATGACCCAAGTATATCTTGAGTAGTCATCAACTACTACGAGTGTATATTTCATGCCATTAGTGCTCACTGGTGTTATTGGACCAAAAAGATCCATATGCAACAACTGAAGTATTCTCTCAGTAGAAACATCTACTTTGCTTTTAAATGATGCTTTAACTTGTTTTCCTTTTTGGCATGCATCACAAACATGTTCCTTACTGAACACTTCATTTGGCAACCCTCTCACAAGAGCTAATCTTGCAAGTTTATTCAGGGTTTTGAAATTCAGGTGATTCATTCTTTTATGCCATAACCAACTGGTATTTGTGGAACTTTTAGCAACCAAACATGTATCTTTAGGAGTTGAACTCCAATCAGCAAGATACACATTTCCTTTTCTTGTACCAGTTAGTAATATTTTCTGTGAGATACCATCTTTCACATAACATAAGTTCTTAGAGAACTCAACATTAAATCCCTTATCACAGAATTGGCTTATTGAAAGCAGATTATGCTTCAATCCAGATACATATGAAACACCATGGATATGTACTGAATCGATTTCCAAAGTTCCATATCCTTCAGTCTGTCCCTTGAAGTTATCTCCAAATGTGATCTGAGGGCCTCTTTGTTCACATAGTCACTGAGTGTTTGCTTGAATCCTGTCATATGTCTTGAGCATCCACTGTCAAGATACCATATAGCAGGGGCCATTTCATCTCCACTCATCAGTGCTATGTGATCTTCAATCAGCTCAGTGCCCTTATTTTTCTCCTGAAAAACAGATCAATTCTTAGGTACCCAATTTGTGTAGGGTCCTACCATGTTAGCTGTACCTTTCGGAATCCAAATCTGCCTGACAACTCTAATCACTTTAGAGTGGCTGATCTGTCTTCCATAAACATCAACATACACATTTACCACTCTGGGTGCCTTAGCAGTATCCTGTGTATGAGTGCTAGCCTTAGCATGAACATGAGCCTTTGAATTTTTCTTTGGTACATGCCTTTTGTTCATTTGCTTTGGCTTCTGTGCAGCTGGTCTGAATCTTTGTTGACTTGGGTTCAGGTAACCTTTACCCTTAGGCAAGTGGGGCTCAGGTTGCTTGTACTGAAGTATGGGTCTTTCAGTATACTGAGGACTTGGTCTCTTCAGTTGAGAATGTCTCTGCTGAGTGTTTCTCTTCTGAGGATTCCTCTGATGGTTCAGTGCAGATCCTTTCAGGTTTGCATTCTTTGCCTGACGCTTCGAAGTACTTGCCTGAAATTTTCCTACTGAGTGCTCAGGTTTTCTAGCCTTCACCTGAGGTTTGGGCTTTCTTACCTGATCATTCAGTTTTATTGGAACCATACGTCCTTTTCCCTTGTCTAACACCTTGGGCATTTCTTCAGTTTGAAGTGTAGGTGCCACTGGTTTAACAAAGATTGTCTTCTTGCTACTTGATGCAGCATTCAGATGACCTTGTGCGGTTCCCCCTAGAATGTATCCCAATCCAGATTTTATAGTGGCAGGTCTCTGATAACTCTGAATTTCATCTATTACTTTAGATGCAGTATTCAATAGAGTTAGCTTCTTCTGCGCGCTATCCTCACATTTTTGTAGAGTTTCATGCTTCTCAGAGAGGTCATTGAACTTAGTTCTGATCAGCTGAATCTCTTCAGTGGATTTCTCTAGCTTTTCAGTTAGGGTTACTATCAACTTCTCTTTCTCTGAGAGTTGTACTTTCAGAACATCTAGTTCATCAGTAACTCCCATTAATTGAGAAGTGATTTCAGTATTGCTAGAGTCTTTCCACTTAAGATTTTTAGCCTTCAGTTCTTTGTTCTGCTCTTGAGTTTCATTTAACAGTTCTTGTAAAACAACATAGTCCTTCATCAAACTCTCAAAAGAATCCATCAGGTCAAACTGACTGTTTACAGTGGAACTTGATAACTCTTGTGCTAGTGTAGGAGCAACAACAGAGAAAGAAGAGTTTACTTCCTCAATTGCCATTAGACAGAGATCATCACTTTCAATGTCTGAGAATATTTCATCTGAAGAGCTAGATCCTTCCTCAGAATGTTCTTCTTCTGCAACCATGGCTTTCTTGCTAGAGTACTTCTTGTCTCTTTTAGCTTGTCTTTCTCTTCTCTCCTTAGCACTCAGATCTGGACAATCATACTGGAAGTGACCTTTCTTCTGGCAATTGTAGCATCTGTTGGCATCATCATCCTGATCACTTTCTTCTTTGGACTTGGAGTCCTTCCTTTTGGATGAAGATCCTTCAGCTTTCAGGTCTTTCTTCTTCTCAGTTGATTTTTCCTCAGGTTTCTTCTGGTACCTGTGATTCCTGTAATAGTTTTAATATTTTCCATATCGACTATTAAGTTTTTCAAACCTCCTTACCATCAGTGCTAGCTTATCCTCAAGCTCATCCTGATTTTTAGCAAGTGAGTTCTCAGACTCTCTAGTTTTACAGGTTTTATCCTTGGCTTTGAAAGCCACATTCTTACTAGATGATGAATCATCTTTGCTGTCAGCCTTTTTAGATTTCTTATCAATTACAAACTCATAAGCCTTCAGCTCAGAGAAGACTTGTTGATATGGCATTGAATCAATGTTTTTGGTGTTTTCAATCACCACTGCATGTATATCCCATTTCTTAGAAAGACCTCTAAGAATTTTCAATGCCACTTCTCTTTGTGGATATCTCTTTCCAAGTGCATTCAGATCATTCATAATACTAGTGAATCTGACTTCCAATTTGTCTATAGATTCACCATCTTCCATTTCAAAACTATCAAACTTTCCAATGGCAACTGAAAGTTTGTTTTCTTTGATATGATCTGTGCCTTGGCACATTACAACTAGTGTATCCCATATTTCTTTTGCAGTATTACAGTGAGAAATCATTCCCATCACACCATCATCAATTGTACTGTATAGTGTGTCTTTAGCAATATAGTCTAGATTGACTAACTTCCTCTCCTCAGGAGTCAGTTGGTCACCAGACTTATGAAATTCTGTCCTGGGATCATTTCTCTCATTTTCTGTTCCTCTGGGATTCACCACAGTAAATTGGAATGTCCCTTCAGAGACCACTCTCCACATTCGTTCATGTTTTGAATACAGGTGAGCCTGCATTCTCAGTCTCCATAAATCATAGTTCTCTACTGAGAACATGGGAAGTTTCTTAGAAGACATTTTGTCTGAGTCTTTTAAAATATCAGCAAATAAGATCTGTTCAGATAGACCACAAGTATTTTAGCAAATAAGACTTTGGTCAACAAAGCAGGTGGTCAAGTTGAACCACTGCTCTGATACCACTTGTTGGTCCCGGTGCAAACGAGTCTTACACGTGTATGGGGGGGGAATACTCGTGTTCAGTGTTTTTAAAACTTTTCTTTACTGAGGTCAGCTTGGGTCAGGTTGTCCTGATGATTTGGTCCTGAGAAGCATAAATCGCTCTGAGTCAAAGTCTACCTGAGACAGTGATCCTGAGCTGCTTTCAGATACCTCAGATAATCCCAACTGATCCTGAGTTTTCAGAGATCCTGAGCTGCTTGGATCAGATAACTAACTTACTGAACCCTCAGAAGAGTAAGTTCAGTTTGGTAACTATCTGTTCTAGCTACTCAGATGTGCGGAATGGTTGGCCCTTAGTTTATACTTGTTTTTATGCTTTTGCTGAAAACCTTCCTTTTAATGGAATAGTGATTAGGCTGTGATTCAGTTTAGATGCAACTTCAGTGGATTGATTCCAACTGAATATCAGTGAAAATATGCTTTCAGTTTAAAGATATGAAACAGTTAATCAAAGCAAAACAGAAAGCAAAGAACACAGCAAGTTATAGTGGTTCAGAGACTCAAGCTCCTATGTCCACTCTCTCTGATCTCTTCAGAGAAATTCACTAATCACTTCCTAAGGTTTTCTGACTACCTCTGTAGTTTACTAACCTTTCTATTTTGAGCTTTCTGACTACCTCTGTAGTTTACTAACTCAAAACACACACAAGCTTTCTGACTATCCAAGATAGTTTACTCACTTCTTCTCTAGAGCTTTCTGACTACCTCCTTGTAGTTTACTAACTCTTTACAACTCCAATCTCACCAACAATCACACTCAAACTACCGTACAAAGGGTTTGGGGTTTCTTGGTTGGTTTCCAACTAGGATGAGATATCCTTTACAATTAAGAACAATGCAAAGGCTAGGATATCTCGACTAAGCTTTGGATATATCTTATCAAGCTAGGCTTAGTGAAATGAGCTCTCTTCGAAATAAAGCACTTGGGAAATTCTTGGGTTTTCGAGTGCTTCAACTTGCAATAATAAGTTTGAGCTCTTGAGTTGCTTACAAATTTTCCGTAACCTTTAATGTAGATGGTCACAAGTATTTATAGGCATACACCAAGGTCACTCTTGAAAAACTATCCGTTGGAAGAGATAGCTTCGTGAGTTTCCTCTTATGGTGTGTGATGAACGGCTATATTTAGGGTTTGAGACTCCCTAGCACGTTTTAGGCAATAGCCTTTCATGTAGCCGGTCAACACTTTTTGCAGTCTGGAACATAGTACTACTGACATATTTCAGTGACCTGTCGCTGTCAGTGTCAGAAAAGTACAATGCTGTCTTCTTTTGATTGGCTATTATCTTCAGTTAGGTAGATAAACTCAACGGCTCTTTTTGGTCACTATCTCTGAGTGATATAACCTTAACAACACTTTGTCTTAGTTCCTTTTGTCTGCATTCGAATGTCTTGGGCAATATCTATTTTTCTAAGTAATCGCGTTCTTCTCAGTATTGAATCCTTCAGATAGATATTTTCAGTGCCTCGGAACATTCAGTTTTATACTGAGCATTCAAGACATTCTTCGAAGTCTTGATAATTATCGTGCCTTCAATATCTTAGTCTTGATCTTGATCTTACATCTTACGTGCCTTTAGAGTCTTCGAGTCTTGAGGTCTTTCGAGTCTTGAGTCTTGATGTCTTCGAGTCTTCACAGATATACTGACTGATGTACTGAGTCTTAATGTTGAGTCTTGATTTCTCGGTTTTCGATTTCTCCTTTGAAGTCTTGATTTCTCGATTTCATACTGAAACTTCAATTTCATACTGAAACTTCAGTTTCTTCAGAAACTTACTGAGTCTTCAGAATCTTCAGAATCTAACCTGATCTATATCTGCTGACTATACATTTTGCAGATAACATCCAGAACACTCTAAAACTGAATTCTGACTCAACTATCAAGATTATCCCGAACATGTCATACTCAGGGGTTTTGGGATCTAATCAAAACCATTCTTTATTAAATTCATCTCCCAACATTATCATTTTCAGATTTATTTTGAGAATCTATCTTAGAGATAATTTTATCAACTTTATCATATAAAGAAATAATTTCTTCTCCAATAATAGACAGATAAAGATTACAAAAATTATTTTGCTCAATCATTTGATTAACATGTTTAACAGTAATTTGTAAGACATCATTTTCAATGATTCTGGAGAATGGAAGAAAATTAAATATCATTTCTCCTTTTTCAATTTGAAAAGGAAGATGAGGAGGGTAAACAGATTTTTGTATACCACCAGAAATTATTTTATAATCTCTTTCGATGACTGAAATATAATCAATATAAAAAGTTTTAATAAACCAAGTAGGTTTTAATATATCATGTGCATTTGGAATTATATTTCTATAATGATCTGTAATTTGATATATCAAAGGTAGAGTTGGTTTAACCAGTAGGTTTGAGCTTTCCAGTGATATTCATGAGTTAACTATGTGGGCTAGCCCTTGTTGCCGTAATGCCAATAAATAGGCGCAGGCGTATTCTGGGCGTAAAAGCTTTTTTCAGGTTAACTCATGGACTATGGAATTTCTCAGTAATTTCCTATTTGTGTTTGTAAAAGATCCACAGGATACTATTGATATAGATCTTTGCACGATCCTTGTAAAAATACTTCTCAGTAATTTCCTATTTGTGTTTGTAAAAGATCCACATGATACTATTGATATAGATCTTTGCAAGATCCTTGTAAAAATATGGTATCAGAGCCATGAGAAGTAGGGTATATATTAGTTATATGGTTTCATGATTCAATACATCTTGATTCTTATGAATATGTTCTGATTGAAGGATACTGTTAAGAACAGTATGACTCAGGAATATGATATTCCTGAAAATCTTGATTTATTGAATAAATGGACTATTCCTAAAATTGAAACTAAAATGGTTTATAAATTAGGAGCTTTTGAAAAAATAGGTTTCAGACAAATTGTTAAAACTACTGAATCCTCTATACCTCTTCATGAAGAAGAGATGGTTATTAAATTGCTTAGTAAAAATGATATTTTACCTTACAAAAGAACTCATAAGTTCTTACATATTGGTTGTGTTCAGGTCGCTTTTAGACCGCTTACCTTAAATGGTTTACCAGAAATCTTTTTAGCTTCTCTTAGGGATGGTAAAATCTTAATTGGAGACAATCCTTAATGGGAATTATAGAATCTAGTTTGGCTTTAGGACCTGTCTATTTTGACGCATATCCTAATTTATCTCTATCTTTATTTGATAGTAATATTCTAGAAGCCTTAACATTAAATGTTAAAACTCATGGTTATAATTACATACCAGGTACAGAGGTTATGTGTATCTGTTATCGTATTTATTATAAGTCTTTATTTACACTCAATCCTATGTGTAAAAGAATTGAGAAAGATAATAATGAGACAATTCTTATAGAAAGTAATTTTGGAAAATCAAATATTACTACCAGAAGATCCATTAAGTGGGAAGAAATTATTTTTCCTGAAAATTGGATAATAGAACAACTTGTTCCTTAAAATCCTATTATAAATCGTGATTTTAAACATATTACTCAAAGTAATGATGGTATTATTAATGTTGGTTTTTAAAATAATCAAAGAAGACATCCGACTTCTTATACTAGATCAATGTCTAGTCATTCTTTTATATCTCCTTTGGATTATGAAGTAGAATTTCCCTCAGAATCTAGAGCTTCTACATCCTCTTATAGAGAAAATACTCATTGTAAAAATAATAATTATAACAATGAGAAAATTATTATTAATGAAAACAATATAATCCACAAAGATTAATTTGATCCAGAAACAATTTCGGATTGTAACTTTAAAATTTAATTTTATGGATTTTACAAACTTTTTAGATTTTTCTAAAGGTTCTTCTACTAGAGCTCATATTAATGATGAGTTTAATAATCCTAAATGGGATAAGTTTAGAATTTGGTATTTTAAATCATTCTCAAAAGATGATTTAGATTACTTTGTTGACAATTTTTATAAATTCTGTAAAAAGCATAATGAAATTACTTATTATGTTCATTGGTTTATTAAAAGTTTTTATATTGATTATATTTCAGTCATCGAAAGAGATTAAAAAATAATTTCTGGTGGTATACAAAAATTTGTTTACCCTCCTCATGTTCCTTTTCAAATTAAAGAAGGAGAAAGGATATTTAATTTTCTTCCATTCTCCAGAATCATTGAAAATGATGTCTTACAAATTACTGTTAAACATGTTAATCAAATGATTGAGCAAAATAATTTTTGTAATCTTTATCTGTCTATTATTGGAGAAGAAATTATTTTTTTACATGATAAAGTTGATAAAATTATCTCTAAGATAGATTCTCAAAATAAATATGAAAATGATAATAATAATAATAATGTTATTATTAAAACAACTTCGTCTATTCAATCTCCTATTGAGATAAAAGATTTTAAAACTGAAGCTTCTATTTATGACCTAGAGAATATTATTAATGATAAATTTAGTAATCTTAATATTTCAGATCTTAATATTTCAGCTTTAGATGATGATTTAGCTGATAATCATGCTATTAAACCCAATAATGGTAGTCCTAGTAATACTGATAGTATTAATAAAATGAAATGGGCTGATAGACCTACCATGTCTACTTATTATTATAAGAGACCCCACTCCTATGGATGTTCTTAATGAAGAACATAAAAACTTTTTCAATAATTCTTATTCTGGAAAATGTATTTATGAATAGAATATTGATGGTGGAAGTGATAATCATGTTTTCACTCAATGTCATCGCATGCTTATGTATAGTTCTGCTTGTCAAACTTGTGGTAATAATGATATTAGTACTGCACAAGCTATTACTTCTGGTTTTATTGGTCAACTTAAAGGTTGGTGGGATAATTATTTGACTCCCCAAAATAGAATGGAAATTTTTAATTCTATTAAAATTGAAAACGGAGAGACTAAAACCAATGCGGTTTATTCTTTGATTCTTACTATTTTGGATCATTTTACTGGTCAATATACCAATAAATATGAAAATACCAGAACTCTTCTTTTAAATATGAGGTGTAAAACTCTTACTGATTTTAGATGGTATAAAGATACTTTTTTGTCTCGTATTTATGAGATCCCAATTTGTAATCAGGATATTTGGAAGAATAAATTTGTTGATGGTCTTCCTAATTTATTTGCTGAAAGAGTTAAGAAAACTCTTAGAAAGGATTCTGATTCGATCCATTATAGGTCTTATACTTTAGGTCAAATCATTAGTGTTTGTGTTCAGGAAGGAATAAATCTTTGTAATGAACTCAAATTAAAAAATCAAAATAAAAAAGATAATCTTACGGAAAGAAAACAATTAGGTCAATTCTGTGACCAATTTGGATTAGATAATCCTAATTCTAAAAATAGTTCGTCTAAGACTAATAAAAGAGATTTCAAACATAAATCTAATTATAAAAGAAGAAAACTTAATTCTTCAAAACAAAAAGAGAAAGATTATAATAATAATAAAAGTAAAATAAAATCTTTTAAAAAGAGAAGATATGATACAATTATTTGTAAAAAATGTAATACGCCTGGTCATTATGCTAATCAGTGCTATGCAAAAGACAAGATTAAAAATCTTGATATTAATGAAGAGTTAAAAAAACTCTTTTTAAAATTGTTATGAGTCCTAATATTGATACAGAATCAGAAAAGTCTTATAATGACCGTTCTTCTGTTGAATCCTCTTCGGAAGATGATAATTCTGTTAAATTTGATAAAGAAAAATGCAATGAATGTGTAGTTGGATAAACATTTCTTCTTTGATTTCCTCTTAGTGAAGCTTCAAGCCATGGAATCCATACTTCCAAAACTCTAATCCTTTTCTTAAGAATTTTGAGATCATTCTTATCATTAATAACATTATTCTCATGGTCAATAATAATTTGAGAAGGAATTCTCCAAATGTTGTAATGTAAGACTCCTGTATTAGTCAGGAGATAGTATAATCTGGAACGAATTATACCATGCTGAATATCCCATCATTCCGTTGTAAAGGATGTAAAGAAACCATTAGGGTAAGAACCTTCCATTAAAACTTGCCTTATTTTAATTTCCCTTTGAGAGAATTCTTCAAAAGATCGAAACTTTCTTGAATAGAAAATTCCTGATCATCTTCATTTGGATCCTGCGCATCTTGAAGATCAGATCCAGAAATCATTGAAGCATCTGATTTTGAATCAGAAAAATCAATATCTTTGAATAAATCATTCTTAATATGATCTATATAAAGATCCATAATTTTTTCTTTTGAGAAAATACCAAAATACTTCTTAGAGTATTCAGAGAATGATGAAAGAGAACTAGAAGTCTTATCAACAGAAATTTTTCTGTATTCTTCCATTTTGGATTTAATCCGTGAAATATTTTCTTGTAATGGTGACTCATTGGAGCCAGGGGTAATAACATTTAAGTTATTCCAAAATCGTGTTGTATGGATTCTCCATAAACAATGTGTACCATGTTCAGTATAACCAAACTCTGGTCTCCATTTTAGAACCCATGGGATTCCAGAATCCACAAAAAACATACAAGTAGTTTTACCACTCGTATTATGAGACTTTAAGTCTGAAGAAACAATAGTATATTCTTTTAAGAGATTTTTAACCTCTTCTGGCAAGATATCTGCCAAAGCCCCAAAATTTCCCCACCATGAGAAAAGCCAGTTAGGAATTTGATTCCTGCCAATGTTCTCACTGATTTTAATCAACCAAGTATGAGAATGCTTAAGATTACGATACAATAACGTTTTATAAAAACTTTGAAGGTAATCCCAGTAATTGTACTGGTAAGTGGTATGTGTGACTTCATTAGTCATACTTCTTTCTGTAAAAGGTGAAGTTCCCCATTCTTGGATGGAAATAATCATTTTGATAATAAATTTAGAGTAATTGATAGCTTTACTCTTAGGAGGAAAATGCTGGATTTCAACACTTCCGAGACTAATGAGAATATTCTCATAAAATCCTCTGGATTTGTAAGTTTCAACATTCCAATTTGAATTTGGAAAATACTTTTCCATAAGAATCCATGGGGACTCTTTGAATTTCTCATCATCATCTTCAATAATAAGAATCAATTCTTTCTTAGAAGAATCAAAGAATTTGTATTCTTTTTGTGCAATTTAAGAATATGATTCTTCATCTTCTGCTTTTGAGGAATTGTCCTCAATTGGTAAATTTTTTCCCCTTTGTCTCAGGAATTCTTGAAACTCCTTTTGTACATTGTCTCCTTTTGAGGAAGAGCCACTTCCAGAAATATTCTGGTTAAAAAGGGATTTCTTCCCATGTTGTATAATCGGAGGATGGCCTCTTCCTCCTCTTCCTCTATAAGAGGAATATGGATTCCTTCCAGCATGACTCATTTATATCATGAAGAAATAAATTCATGAGTTAAAAAATCTGGAAGATGATTATCCTTCCCTTGCTTATAAACAATATCAAAATCAAAATAAGCAAGATGCGATTGCCATCGGGTAAACATTTGTTTAGAAACATTATGTTCAAAATCTTTGAAGAGCATAAAAGTAGCAGCCCTGCAATCAGTTTTAATAGTAAATTTCTGATTATATAAATCATCCTGAAATTTAAGGACACATTTAACTATAGCAAGAATTTCTTTAGCTGTGGCAGAATAATTTTTCTGACTATTATTCCATTTACCGGAATAAAATCTAATGATATAATCCTTTTTATTATCAGGAATAATTTGTTTTAAAATACCTCCATACCCCAAATCCGAGGCATCAGTTTCAACAATTTTTTCCCAAGAGGGATTAGCCAGCATAAGACAATGAATATTTTTAACCTTTTCTTTTATCCTGATAACAACCTTAGTATGATCATCATTCCAAGGAGAAGGATTCTTTTTAAGTCTATCAGATAAGATAGCGGAATCTTCAGCAAGATTCTTAATATAAGAAGACACATAATTATGGCTTCCAAAGAATCTCTGTAACTGAGTTTTATCAGTTATAACATCAGGGAATTTATTACCAAATTCAATACTTCTTTGAATTGGAATAATATTACCTTTATCAATAATATGACCAAGAAATTTTACTTTAGTCTGGAATAAAACCATTTTAGGTTTTGAAATGACAAGACCATTTTTAATGACCAAATTTTTAAACATATCAAGATGTTTAAAATGTATTTCAATATCTTTAGAAAATACAAGGATGTCATCAATATAAACAATAATAAAATCACTATAAGGATTAAAAATGTCATTCATAATTTGTTGAAATTCAGACGGAGCATTTTTAAGCCCAAAATGTATAACAGTCCATTCATAATGACCAAAAGGTACATTAAAGGCAGTTTTATACCTATCAGGTTGATTAATCTGAATTTGCCAAAAACCTGATTTTAAATCAAATTTATAGAAAATAAGAGCATTGACTAATCTGTTAAGAAGATCTTTTTTATTAGGAATAGGATGCCTAATCCATTTTAAAACCTTATTACGAGGTTTGTAATTAAGAACTAAACGAGGAACTCCGCGTTCCTGCTCAGAATGTTTATTAACATAGAAAGCAGTACAAGACCAAGGAGATTTAGAAGGAGTTATAAGCTTCTTTTGTACTAAGGAAGATATTTCCTTTTTACATAACTCTAAGTATTCAGAGTTCATTTGACAAGGTCTAGATTTACTTGGAATTTTATTCTCTTTAAAATCTTCTTCATAAGGAAGAGAAACTATATGTTTCTTTCTATCCCAAAAAGTATTAGGAAAATCATCACAAATTTCAATAGAGAATTTATTTATTAAAAATTTGATTTTATCCTGTAGTTTAGGATTATTTAATCTATCACTTATAGTAATAGAATTAAGCTCATCTTTAAGAAAATTGATTTGACAATTTTTATTTTTAATTTGATCTTGAATCAAATTAGGAACCTTATGAATAGGTTTAGTGATAAACTTAAAAGTAATAAGTTTACCATTATAAGTACCTGTAATACATTTTTCACCAACAAAAGTAAGAGGATATATTTTAAATAGAAAATGAAGACCAATAATCATTTGACTAGTGATGTCTTCAGCAATAAGAAAGTCGTTAGGAATACAACAACCATCAACACAAACATAAGCATTTTTAAGCTTATAATTAATCTTTAAAGATCCTCCACCTGCATGAGAAAGTGAATGAGTAGTTTTTTCAAAAAACTTAGTAGGAATTATTCATAACTGTATAACACTTAAATAAGCACCACTATCAATCATAGCAATAAAATCTTTCTTATAAGAATTATTTATAAGAATAGAAATCTTAGTATACCATTTCTGTGATATAACCATATTAATGGTAGATAAATGATTCTTCTCAATATTAAAATTATCATCAATATCCAAGTATTGTGAAAGAGTATTATAGCTGGTTTCACAATCTTCAATTTTTTCTTTACCTTTCTCCATAAAAAGAAAAATTTAACGTAAAGATCAAGATTCTCATTTTTTTGAAGGATCTTTACATCAGTTTTGAGATTATCAATCTCATGAACTAAATCATTTATAGTTACAGGATTATTCTTCATATTTTTTAGGCGAAGAAGTCTTTCTAATTCACCCATATTATAATAATTACTATCAATCTTTTTAGAAATATTGGCCAATTCTTGACGATGAGTTGGATAAACATTTCTTCCTTGATTTTCTCTTAGTGAAGCTTCAAGCCATGGAATCCATACTTCCAATACTCTAATCCCTTTCTTAAGAATTTTGAGATAATTCTTATCATTAATAACATTATTCTCATGGTCAATAATAATTTGAGAAGGAATTCTCCAAATGTTGTAATGTAAGACTCCTGTATTAGTCAGGAGATAGTATAATCTAGAACGAATTATTCCATGCTGAATATCCCATCCTTCCTTTGTAAAGGATGTAAAGAAACCATTAGGGTAAAAACCTTCCATTAAAACTTGCCTTATTTTAATTTCCCTTTAAGAGAATTCTTCAAAAGATCAAAACTTTCTTGAATAGAAAATTCCTGATCATCTTCATTTGGATCCTGCGCATCTTGAAGATCAGATCCAGAAATCATTGAAGCATCTGGTAACATCAGGGAATTAATTACCAAATTCAATACTTCTTTGAATTGGAATAATATTACCTTTATCAATAACTTCTATGAATTGGAATAATATTACCTTTATCAATAATATGACCAAGAAATTTTACTTTAGTCAGGAATAAAACCATTTTAGGTTTTGAAATGACAAGACCATTTTTAATGACCAAATTTTTAAACATATCAAGATGGACTATGGAATTTCTCAGTAATTTCCTATTTGTGTTTGTAAAAGATCCACAGGATACTATTGATATAGATCTTTGCACGATCCTTGTAAAAATATGGTATCAGAGCCATGAGAAGTAGGGTATATATTAGTTATATGGTTTCATGATTCAATACATCTTGATTCTTATGAATCTGTTCCGATTGAAGGATACTGTTGAGAACAGTATGACTCAGGAATATGATATTCCTGAAAATCTTGATTTATTGAATAAATGGACTATTCCTAAAATTGAACCTAAAATGGTTTATAAATTAGGAGCTTTTGAAAAAATAGGTTTCAGACAAATTGTTAAAACTACTGAATCCACTATACCTCTTCATGAAGAAGAGATGGTTATTAAATTGCTTAGTAAAAATGATATTTTACCTTACAAAAGAACTCATAAGTTCTTACATATTGGTTGTGTTCAGGTCGCTTTTAGACCGCTTACCTTAAATGGTTTACCAGAAAGCTTTTTAGCTTCTCTTAGGGATGGTAGAAATCTTAATTGGAGACAATCCTTAATGGGAATTATATAATCTAGTTTGGCTTTAGGACCTGTCTATTTTGACGCATATCCTAATTTATCTTTATCTTTATCTGATAGTAATATTCTAGAAGCCTTCACATTAAATGTTAAAACTCATGGTTATAATTACATACCGTACGAGAGAGGTTTGTGTGTCATTATCGTATTTATTATATGCCTTTATTTACACTCAATCCTATGTGTAAAAGAATTGAGAAAGATAATAATGAGACTATTCTTATAGAAAGTAATTTTGGAAAATCAAATATTACTACCAGAAGATCCATTAAGTGGGAAGAAATTATTTTTCCTGAAAATTGGATAATAGAACAATCTGTTCCTAAAAATCCTATTATAAATAGTGATTTTAAACATATTACTCAAAGTAATGATGGTATTATTAATATTGGTTTTCAAAATAATCAAAGAAGACATCCGACTTCTTATACTAGATCAATGTCTAGTCATTCTTTTATATCTCCTTTGGATTATGAAGTAGAATTTCCCTCAGAATCTAGAGCTTCTACTTCCTCTTATAGGAAAAATACTCATTGTAAAAATAATAATTATAACAATGAGAAAATTATTATTAATGAAAACAATATAATCCACAAAGATGAATTTGATCCCAAAATAATTTCGGATTGTAACTTTAAAATTTAATTTTATGAATTTTACAAACTTTTTAGATTTTTCTAAAGGTTCTTCTACTAGAGCTCATATTAATGATGAGTTTAATAATCCTAAATGGGATAAGTTTAGAATTTGGTATTTTAAATCATTCTCAAAAGATGATTTAGATTACTTTGTTGACAGTTTTTATAAATTCTGTAAAAAGCATAATGAAATTACTTATTATGTTCCTTGGTTTATTAAAACTTTTTATATTGATTATATTTCAGTCATCGAAAGAGATTATAAAATAATTTCTGGTGGTATACAAAAATCTGTTTACCCTCCTCATGTTCCTTTTCAAATTGAAAAAGGAGAAAGGATATTTAATTTTTTTCCATTCTCCAGAATCATTGAAAATGATGTCTTACAAATTACTGTTAAACATGTTAATCAAATGATTGAGAAAAATAATTTTTGTAATCTTTATCTGCCTATTATTGGAGAAGAAATTATTTCTTTACATGATAAAGTTGATAAAATTATCTCTAAGATAGATTCTCAAAATAAATCTGAAAATGATAATAATAATAATAATGTTATTATTAAAACAACTTCGTCTATTCAATCTCCTATTGAGATAAAAGATTTTAAAACTGAAGCTTCTATTTCTGACCTAGAGAAGATTATTAAAGATAAATTTAGTAATCTTAATATTCCAGATCTTAATATTTCAGCTTTAGATGATGATTTAGCTGATAATCATGTTATTCAACCCAATAATGGTAGTCCTAGTAATACTGATAGTATTAATAAAATGAAATGGGCTGATAGACCTACCATGTCTACTTATTATTATAAGAGACCCACTCCTATGGATGTTCTTAATGAAGAACAAAAAAACTTTTTCAATAATTCTTATTCTGGAAAAGGTATTTACGAATGGAATATTGATGGTGGAAGTGATAATCATATTTTCACTCAATGTCATCGCATGCTAATGTATAGTTCTGCTTGTCAAACTTGTGGTAATAATGATATTTGTAGGTCCCGAACGGGTTTTGTGAGGGTGGAAGTCTAGAGGGGAGGGGTGAATAGACTTCCAAACCTTTCGTGCGGATCAGGTGTGAACTGCAGATTACCCGATCAGAGTGCTAGTGTATCACTTTAGACTGATGTTCAATCTTACTGAGTGCCTGAGGGCAGATCAGTTTGATATCTGTCAGTGTAACTGAATGGTGCGGAAGCTTGTTTTTACCCCGTGTGAAAAACCAGTTTTATCAATCAGATTCTTAAGTTAGTTTTTAACCAGTTGACTGAAGTGTCAGACTGATCAGATCAGTTGCTTGGTGCAGACTGAACTTTAACTTTAGACTATGTATGCAGTTTAAACTCAGTTGTGTGACTTGTGTAAAGCGTAAAGAAAGCAAGTAAATGCACACAAGACGTTTTATAGTGGTTTGGACAAAACCCATCCTACGTCCACTCTTCCCTTAACACAGGGGAACCTTAACCTACTTTAACCTGCGGGACTTATATCATTTTCAGGATGGCCGAGATGTTTACCGAGTTCCCACTCAAGCTTAACCTTCGGGACTTATATCCTTTTCAGGATAGCCGAGATGTTTATCGAGTTCCCACTCTACAACGTAACCAACGGGACTTATATCCTACAAAGAGGATAGCCGAGATGTTTAATGAGTTCTCACTCTACAGACTTGACCTAACTTGCGTTTGGGTAAAGAATGATTGAGGGTTCCAACTGGAAATCTATCCTGGTGCTTTAGATAGCCAAAATGCTAGTAGATAGGATTTCTTGCTAAGAACTATGGGATGTGTTGGGAAATTTATAGTTTTGATGAAAGTTCCAAAAACACATGTAATAGGACCAAATCGGACTGTTAGGATCGATGTTTATATTATTCGCTATAGGAGACCCGGTTGATAATGATTGTATAGAACAACTGATGAAATAAATAGGTCACATATTGAGGGGGAAACTCAATATGTATAGGTCAGATCTGAAGACTCAAAGGACAGCTGATATCCGACAGGCCAGAATGCAAGACAAGAATAGAAGATCAGATCGTTCGATCCGGGTCGATATCTCAACTAAAGTCATAAAGATCAAACTCAATACTCAAGATCGGACCGGAAGACCTACATCACCGAGTCGCTAGTTGAAGCTAAGTCAACCGCACTGAAGACTCTATCAGTAGATCGATCGACCAGATCGATCAAAGTCATTTCACCAGTGAAATCGATGTTTCACCTAATCATACGCCAATGATCTCGAACAAGAAGAATGTCAAGCTTAGTTGGAAGAACAACACCGAAAAAAGTGAGTCCGCTATCCAATAAGAACAAGACACGATGATCGGAGTTTGCAATTGCGGTAGGATTTGATGCTACCCTCTCAGAACGGCTACAAAATAAAAATTCACGCTTTTGGCTGCCGATTCTCGGGTTAGTCACATCAAGCTCAAGACGTCTACCAAATATAGCCCGAAATTCAAATTGCTCTCCAACGGCTCTTTGATTTCAAGGTCTATATATATGGGATTACACTTTAGAGTGACAACAACTTAAATTTGAACAATCAAGAAGCTCAAGCTAATATCAGATTTCCGCACAAGAACACGAACAAGAAGATTAATTTTTATTAAGTGTTCATCCCATAAGTTCTTAGCATAGAAATCTTTTCATCTAGCTGTTAGGCTGCTTATATGCAAGAAAAGATTTCATAGTTGGAACCAAAAACAATCTTACCCAAACCCCCAAGTTAGGTTAAGTTGTTTAGCAAGATTTCAGACTAGGGTTTCTAGTTCTGATCTATGGGATCGGTTGAGTGTGAACTCCTTAAACATCTAGTTGGTGTACTGTGTTGGACTTACACATAAAACAAAGTCCAGTTGGTTAAGTAGGTGCCCCTTGTGATAGGGAAGAGTGGACGTAGGACTGGTTTGTCCGAACCACTATAAATCTTGTGTGCCTTTACCGCTTTGATTAACTGATTACACAATCGCACACAACCTTTAAAGCGCATACATATTCTAAGTTGAGATCAGCTAGCACCAAGCTTCTGATCTGATCAAGCTTGACACTTCAGTCAACTGGTTAAAACACTACTTTGGAATCTGATTTTTAAAAACTGGTTTTTCACGGGTAAAACTTAAGCTTCCGCACACATCAGTTAAACTGATAGTTACCGAACTAATCTGCCTTCAGGAGATTAGTAAGTTGGTTATCAGCCCAAACTGATTCACTCGCAGACTGATCAAAGTTAATCGCCTCACACCTGATCTGCACAAAAAGTTTTCAGAAGTCTATTCACCCCTCCCCTCTAGACTTCTGCCCTCACTAAACCCGTTCGGGACCTACAAGTGGTATCAGAGCGGTTGGTTCAAAGACCACTAACTCTGTGTATCATCGATTCTTGAGGAAGAATCTTTGTGGTCAACTGAACTGATCTTGAAAAACCGTTTTTTTTTAACTCATTCATTTTCCAAAATCACTCAGCATGGATAACACCTCAGATATGTATCATGATCTACCAAAGTTCTCAATCGATGAGTATGCAGATTGGGCCATATATATGTCCAACCATCTAGGTTCGATAAGCGGCAGAATGATGGAAGTCATCGAAAGAGGACCCATCATCATTTATTACGACAACCCTGCAGTAGGAGGAGATCCAGACTTTGCACCGGGGAGTCTTGTGAAAAAAAAGCCCAAATTTTGATGGATGCGAGAGGAAAGAAAGCTGCACACTCTAGATACTATTGCAAGGCATATTATCATGAAAACAATGGATAAGGTCACCAAGGAAAAGATTAAATATCTCAAAACTGCGAAAGCAATGTGGGATACTCTAGCTGAGATATGCGAGGGAAATGAACAGATAAAAGACAGCCGTCTACAAGTTTAACCGGTGAAGTTCGAAAAATCAAGATGTTGCTTAACGAAAACCATCAACGAACTCGATGGAAGGATTACAATGTCTATAAACAAGCTTCGAGAACTTGGTAGAGAGATGTCTGATAAAGATATCAACTACAAAATCCTAAGGTCTCTCACCAAGAAATGGGACATGAAGGTCACGGTAATCAAGGATTGCCAAGACATTTCAAAGATGAAGCCAAGTAGCTTGTTCTTGAGCCTTAAAGCTCACGAGTTTGATTTGATTGAAAGAGGACAAAGTTCGATGAAGATGAGGTGCCCATTTGAAGCCTCAACTTCAAAATCGCTTGCTTTTAAGGCAACCAAAAGAAGAAGAACGAAGGCCAACGAACTGTTGGGAATATAATGAGTCAAAGGCCCGAGCAGATCGCTCGCTTACGGGAAGCTTGAGAAGTCGAACGTCCAACTTGGTAAGTATCGAAGATTTTATAAGGACTATCAACATAGCCGGGGAGAGATAGGAGATCGCCTAATGGATCTCCAGAAGAACCAGATCGATGATCGGAGGGATCACAGAGATTAAAGGAAAAGAGATAATCGACCGAGGAAGGAAGAGATAACCAATCGCATGAAGAAGCTCGGACTACTATCAAAAGGGAAGTCACCGATAGGTCACATGAGACGAGTGATTCACCGGAAGGAAAGGTTCGATTGGATCAAGGAGCGTGCTTTTAAACGTGAGAAGCCAGTCACTATAGCGCAGAACGCCTGGACGGACGCCAAGAGAAAGGGAAGAAAAGAGGAACAAAAAAGAGAGCAACGTTATAGGGACGTAAGAGCCATGGTTGCCGATACGTCAGAATTGACGATTCCTATCGCCCTCGAGGACTCGGATACTCCTCCAGAGAAGACTTACCGATCAAGAAGGTCTTGTTGACTTCTATGAAAATGAAGATCCGATATTCTCTTCGGACGATGATGAGATCTCGCCTCGATGGCGGGGAGGACCAACCGAGGTAACCTCCAAACCCGCTTCGTTCGCTTCTACACCGCTATCATTAGCACACCCGGCCGGGAGATTGACTTGCAGCTTTACTCGAGCAATTGCTTGAGGATCTCTCCAATGCAAAGAGACACTTATGCTATATGGAAGTTGAAAATGATAAGTCGAGGACCGTAAATAATCACTTGCTAAAGAAAATGATCTCAAGAAAGCCTCTCGAACTTAGATCAATTTAAACCGCCGTAAGGCAACCGAGAAATTTAAAATTCTCGGTTAAAACTTCGATCGAGGAGAAGCAGATCAAAGATCACCGGCAATTAACAAAACAACAAGTCGATGACTTCAAAACTCGGAAGCAAAATTCGATGAAATTTGTTCCAAAAGCATGAAAGTCTAAAATCATCGAGGATAATCTGCGTAAGAAGAAAATAGAGGTTTTTTCAAAATCATCTAAAACCGTTCAAGACATGAACGCCTATTTTTGAACAACGATTAATAAGAAGGGACTTGGCTATGAGAACCCTTCCACATCCTCAAAAGCCCCGGCTGATTCATCTCAAAAAGGTGTAATCAGACGAGTTTCTGACAAAGATACACCAAAAGCCAAACATGTATCTAATAAGGGAAAAAGACGGGTTGAGCAGGTAAGGCAGGTGCCTAACCAGAAGGGAAACAGAAATGGACCCCAACTGGTAAAGCATCAGCCGAGGAATCAAAAGAAGAACCCGGTTCTTTTCGAAGAGACCTCAACTCGATCAATGATCGAGAATCGTAAAAGACAACCTGTAAAAGGGAAGTACAATCTGAGACCCAATCAAGGTCAGCTGCCTAATAAGCATGCTTCAGGTAAACTGCAAAAACCACCTATGCCGAAAAGATATGAATCTTTTGATGGTAGCAGTCGTACCTACCCCTATAATCAGAAATCTAGGGCTGCTGCACCAAAACCACACTGGATGAAAAGAAGACAAACATAAAAGATAAATCCCAAGTCTTCTAAGTCACCCAAGGTTCACACTAATATTCATACTAATCAGAAAGCATATAAAGAGACGTATGATTATGCTGATAGGTATGGGAGACAAATCAGGCCTTCTGATCTAACTGATCACAATAGAAGTGCTCTGTTTGTATGGATCCCCAAAACTAATCCTAACCCCTCAGGACCCAATCCAAAAGGGTACCTAAAGCCCGATTTGGGTGCAGCAGGATCGCGTGGGTCTGGCCAATAAAGGAGGTGTGCAAGCAACTATCTGGTACATTGATAGTGGATGCTCAAGGCACATGACTGGAAGCAAACATCTCCTCAGCTCTTACATAGAACAGAAAGGCCCGCGTGTACTCTTCGGTGATGATAACTTTGGTTATACCAAAGGATTCGGAACTTTAGAGAATGATGATGTACAAGTAACTGGAGTCTCGTATGTCGAAGGTCTGAAGCACAACCTATTATCGGTTTCACAATTCTGCGACAACGGATTCAGTGTTGAGTTCTCGACTGACCAATGCACTATCAAGAATCGAGCCACTCAACAGATTTTGCTAACTGGTTCAAGGAAAGGGACGATCTACACAGCTGATTGGAACAGTTGCCCAAGAAATGCATGCCTGATTGTTAAGAGCTCCAAAAGTAGCAGTTGGCTCGCACAAAAAAGAATGAGCCATCCGAACTTTAAAACTCTTAATAAGATAGCAAGGATGTCTCTAGTGGAAGGACTTCCGAATGAAGTATTTTCAAAGGATCGGACATGTCTTTGCATGTCGAAAAAAAAAAGGTCAAAGCTTCATTCAAGGGAATTTCCGGACCGGCATCCAAATCAGAGTAATCGTTTGCTTCATATGGATCTATTTGGACCGATTATACGGTCGATCTCAACGGACGCAAATATACTCGTAATCGTGGATGACTATTCCAAGTTTACGGGTTATATTCTTACATAAGAAGAATGAGGCGACAAACGAAGATACCCGAGCTGCTAAAAAGATTACAAAATGAGAAGGGTGTCAGTGTAGTAAAAATCAGATCAGATAAAGGTACAGAATTTCTGAACTCTTTTATTACTGATTTTTGCTCTAAGTTTGGTATCAAAGATGAAACATCAGCTGCAAGGACGCCACAACAAAATGGAGTAGCTGAACGGAGGAACAAAACTCTCAAAGAAGCTGCTCGCACGATGTTAGCTGAACATGCAATACCAAGCCGTTTCTGGGCGTATAATCAACATTTGCATGCCATACTCGTAGCAGATGTCTTCTGACTAAGGCTCACTACAAAACACCCTATGAACTGTGGAAGGACATAAAACCTCGTGTCTCTTACTTCCATGTTTTTGGGTGTAAGTGTTTCATACACAACAATGGGAAGAGTCAGTTGAAGACTTTTGAGGCCAAGTCAGATGAGGGTATATTCTTAGGATATTCCTCATCTAGCAAAGCTTTTCGGGGTTTACAATGCATTTAACCCTACTTGTGGAAGAAACACCCCATGTAGTCTTTGATGAAGCATCTTCCGAACAAGAGAAATCGCCTCGAGAACAAGATGTACCGATCAACAAGTACCGATGCTCGGAAAATGGACCGACTAATGATCAAGGAAAAAGAATTTAAAGCAGAATAAAGATACATTCCAGATCTAGCTGATTCACCGGATCATTCGGATCCTAAGGTACGAAAAAACTATCGATGAAGAAGTTCGTCTGGAGAGAAAGTATCAACCGAACCATCCGGTTCGGGGAACACTGAAGTTCCCACGAACGGACATCAAAGCACATGATGAGTCCAACATCACCGAGACATGTTCTTATCAAGTGGATCATAATTACGCACCACTCCGGTCACTAGTAATGAACCTTTATCGAAATGGATGATGTTCTCCAAACCCCATAAATCGAGCGAAGGACTGGATAACCGGTCATCCAACCGATCGATCATCGGAGACCCATCGATAAAGTTAAAACTAGACATCGATTGGTGAAAGTGCCATGTATTGTTGTTATTTGTCTATGAAGGAACCAACAACAATAGAGGAAGCTCTACAAGACCTTAAGGATTCTAGCCTTGCGAGGAAGAGCCGAAACAGTTTGATGTAAATCAAGTTTGGGAACCGGTAGGCAGACCAAATCATCAAGACGTAATTGACACGAAGTGGGTTTTCAAGAACAAGAGAGATGAGAAAAATGTCATCACCAGAAATAAGGCAAGACTTGTTACTAAGGGGTATTCACAATCAGAAGGAATTGATTATGACGAGACCTTTGCACCCGGCCGCTCGCTTAGAAGCCATTCGGTCATTTTTCGCATATGCTTCCCCGAGAGGGTTCATTTGTGTATCGGATGGACGTAAAGAGTGCATTTTTAAAAGCGGGGTACTAGCAGAGGAAGTTTATGTCGAACAACCTCCGGGCTTTGAAAAGAACAACCAAGTGTACCGCTTATTTAAAAGCTCTTTATGGTTCGAAACAAGCTCCTCGAGCTTGGTATGATACACTCTCTCAGTTCTTGATCGACTGTGGGTTCACTAAAGGAACAGTGGACAGAACCTTATTCAGAATAGAAGATGGAAAAGATATTCTGATGGTTCAGATTTACGTGGACGACATCATCTTCGGATCTCCTAATAAGAGTCTATGTGAAAGATTCAAAGAATCGATGCAAGGAAGTTCGAGATGTCCATGATGGGTCAGATGAATTACTTTCTGGGTCTTCAAGTAAAGCAAAGTACAGAAGGGATATTCATCTGCCAAGCAAAGTACACTAGGAACTTATTGGCTAAGTTTGGAGTTCAAAATTGTAAAGAAGCCAAAATTCCTATGATGACTGGATTCAAGATGGATCCAGATGAGGATGGTCAGAAAACAAATCAGAAGGAATATAGGGCTCTCATTGGATCTCTACTATACCTGACTGCCAGCAGACCAGATATAACCTTCGCAGTAGGTGTATGTGCCAGATTTCAGGCAAATCCAATGATAAGCCACCTAGAAGCAGCTAAGCGGATTCTTAAGTATCTGAAGGGGACAGTAAACCTTGGTTTATTTTACCCATCAGATGATAATCTAGAGCTTAGTGGGTATTCTGATTATGGAGGTTGCAAGATTGACAGAAAATCCACCTCAGGAACTTGTCAGTTCTTAGGAAGTAAACTGATCTCGTGGTTTTCAAAGAAGCAGACATCAGTTGCAACATCCACTACTGAAGCAGAATATATGGCTGCAGGAAGCTGTTGTTCCCAACTGCTCTGGCTTAGTCAGCAGCTGAGGGATTATAACATTGAAGCTAAGAATGTACCTATTTTCTGTGACAGTAATAGTTTTATTGCAATCACTCAGAATCCCGTTCTACATACAAGATGCAAGCATGTGGATGTCAGACACCATTTTATAAGAGATCATGTTGAAAAGAAGAATATCAGAATGGAAAAGATTCATACTGATATACAGAAAACTGATATTCTAACCAAGATCAGATTCAGATAATTATGCAATGAGCTAGGGCTTCTGGATCTTGGAGAAAATGCACCTAAAATGTTTGATGGAATGATCTCCAGAACCAGCTGGTTGAGAAACTAATCAGTTCAAGTAAAATCAGTTGAATTTGGTATCTCAACTGATCAGAAGATAAGTCAAGGAACTGATATGAGAAGGTCTCGATCGATTTAAAGTTTATCGATTAAAGGAACCGATCGTTTAAAGGATTATCCGATTAAACTGTTCGGTTATACTTTGTAAGTCGATTGTTCGATATTCAACAAGCAAGATTCACAAGTGGTATTCACAAGATTAAAGCTTAAAATCGCATAAGGAGGATAGAGATTTTACACAACAATGAAATAACTGAAATTTTCATTGATAAAGACCTGAAGGTCAGGTTACATTACAAGATACAAGTACAAGAGGACCCGGAGGTCAGTACATAAACCCTAGACCCTAAACCTCTAAGCCATAACCCTAAACCCTCATCCTAACCCAAGAAGTGCGGGAGAGAGAGAGATTTTAAGATCTGATGCTCTCATTTTCCCCCACTTAACAAAGGGTGAGAGAGGCTTTAAAGAAATCCTAAGGCGCTCGCTGAAGCTAAAACCAGTGGAGCGAGAGCGGCCTTGATAGGATTTTTTAGCCAGGAGCCCTAAGAAAGAGTCAGTGGGCTCTCCAGCTGTTAAATGGTGAGTTGATATACGAAGATCAGTTGTTGACTGATCAAGATCGCATATCAAACTCACGTTCATTTTTAGACTGAGTCTGTTGATGCTGGTTACGTCATCCAGATAGACACACAAGGTGCATACGGTTAGGAGAAGTGTCTTCTCAGTTGCGACAGCAGATCCGCCGCCATGGTGGTAAAGGAGCTTGGCAACAATTGTATGGGAAATCTTTGATGACGACGAAAACAGTGATAAGGGACGCACAGGGTTGATTTGAGAAGCTGAAATCATTGAAAAGGGGGTAAAGGTGTTTGCCGAAAGTTTCACCGGAAATAAGGGTTCACCAGAATGCATGTTTTTACAAAAAGAGATAAGTATGGTGAATGGGTTATGTTGTGTAAAACATTGGTCCAATTTATAGAGGCCAAGCAAGGGTGCAAATGCAAATTTGATTTCAAAAAGCCTTTTAGAGAAATTTGCATCACAAGGACAGCGTGTAGAAATCACGCGACTGATAATTGGATAAATTTACGGCGGATTGACATATCAAGATATACAGACGATAATTACGCATGTCAAATCGCGCCAACTTAGGGAATAGAGACTACTATTCTAGACTAAGTTTTGGCAGTAACACTTATCCCAAGAGTTGGATTGACTTGAGAAGAATCAGATTAGGTCAACTAAAATCTGATTACATACGAAGCTGATCAGATGAGGAAGATCAGCTGAGCTTGAAACTCCAACAAATCAGATACATCAGTCTATGGGAAAAACAGAAATATCAGTTGAAGGGGGAACTTCAACTGATCAAGGAGGATCAGAAGGGAAATCAGACGTATTCAAGGAAGATCAGTTGAGCTTGAAACTTCAACAAATCAGATGCAAGTGAAGAAGATCAGTTAAAAGGATCAGTTGGGAAATTTTATGGCTTAGGCAGAATACTAAGATCAACAAGTGAAATCAACATGGACAAGTGGTATTGACTGATTACAATATCAGTCAACCAGATACATTTTTTTTTTCTCTTGTTCTTTGCTAATTTATCGGATCTTTATCGATATTATTCATTTTTCTTGTACCCATTATCCTTGTGGACGTATTCCCGCAAATCATTTAATGCGGACGCGGGGGAACATGTATTAATCGCTACTAAATGTGCTTTTAAATCCAAAAGGTTTTTAAAGACGTGCTTTTCGACCTACGATCAAAACCGCTTAATCTGGAGCGTTTAATCTTTTCAAACAGTTGATCTTCCAAATCTTGTCTTCTTTTTCCCTCCTCGTCTTTATAAAGTTCATCAAAAAACCATACCAGAGTTTTCCATTTCACAAACTTGCGATTTATTCTCCGAAAACTCAGTTACTTCTCTCAGATTCAAAGTGGTTTTCCTAAGTTTCAAAATCATCTTTCCGAAAAACAGAATCTGGTAATTTATGTTTATTTGATGTATTTTTTTAAATCCATTGATCTTAAATGCTTTTATCCTGTGTTATGCTTTATTGTTTCTTGGTTTCCGCATATGTGATGTTCTTATATATATATGCACAACTTTAATCGGGTCCATCCCTTTGTAGATGGCCACCCACGGAATGGGAAAGATAATGTGCAATTATGCGGAACTGGCAACAAAGATTGTGGATGATAAGTTCGTACAGTTCAATATCACTCAGGATCCGGAATCCATGGAGGTCGAGCAAATTCTAAAAAAAGGTGCCTTGAGAAATTTTTGTTGCTCACTCGCGCAATCCGGTGATGCAAAGATGAAGCACTAGAATTCCTAAGGAATTTAAGAGTGGATCTTGACGTTCGGAAATGAAGCGCTCTCGGCAAATCAACGGAGAAGAAATCAGACTGACGAATGATGATATAACCCGTCTGTTCAGCCTACCAAAAGGACGGATCTCGCCTGCTCATTACAGGGAGAACGAATATTAGCTGATTAGAAAAGAGCTCTTCAGAGAGGCTGACAAACATCATACGTCAGGTTTTGTCAGGCCAATGCTCAAGAGGAAATACCGATTGTTGTTTGACATATTGTCAAAAACAATTATGGGTATTGCATTCAGCCCAGATGCTCTTACATCCGTCAAAATGTACAGCATGGCTGCAATAATTGATGAAGCCAAGAACATCAATTGACACGGGTTCCTGAAGGCCATTCTGCTCCAAGAACATGAGAAATTTGGAGTCAATGAACTGAGGCAGGTATATCTGAAGAAAAAGATCAGCAATCTCAACAAGGTTGCAGTTATTCTGAAAGATAAACTGCCTAATGCTGAATGGGAACAGATTGGACTGAAGTCCTATAAGGCCTTTCTCACGACCACTTGACCATCTTTGGGCCACCAGACGATGATATGCGCCAACCCCCCAAAGTCAAAGAAAGGAAAAAAAAGGAAGCAACTTCGTCTACACCGGATGCCCCCAAAAGAAAAAGAAATGGTGAAGGCCGCGAGAAGAGGCCGAAGAAAGCGAAAGCAAGCCTCCATGACTCTGATGCTTGAAGATGAGTCAGATGAAGAAAGAGCGCCAGATCAGTCTGTTGCAACACAAAAATCAGGTGAAAAATCAGACAGGCAGGCTTCTCAAGCTGAGAGCTCGCCAGATCATTCTGAGGAAGAAGCACAAGCCGATCGATCTCCTTCTCCTCAAGCTCGAGCTGATTCACCACTCAGACTAATGGCTGCTGAGCATGTCTCTCCTATTCTTCCACCTGCCCGCGAATCTGATACTACATCAGTTCGCGAACCAGAAAGCTTACTTGATGTGGAACGGAAGCACTCGCTTCCACGTGAGAACCTCTCGCAGTCGAACCGATCAGCCCAACTTCCGCCTACTCAAGCACAACGGAACCTTCCACATCTCATCAAACCGACCGATGGACAATTCTCGAGTCCAGATCAACAAAGATCATAACTGGGAAATTGATCAGAATGCGAATCGAAAGAGAAATTGATGAGTTGTAAGAGAGGAAGTTATGGAGATCCTCACCTGGAGAGATCTTCGATTAAAAAGCTTCTCAGACTTTATAATAATTATTGAACAGATGGGCGGTGCGGATGAGTTTGCAGACTTCGATTTCGACATGAGGAAATCTGCTAAAGTGGGATCACCAGCTGAGCTGATAACTGCTAAATCTGTCAAAGATCTGATCCACAGGAAGCTAGGGTTTAGGAACAGACAAATCGAGATCGCCGACAAAGCTCTGAAGCCAGATGCCATCATGAAGGATGCAGGAGCTGCCGATGATAGTGGAGCTGGTGCTGCAGTTCATGACCAACCACTGGAGGCACAAACAACTGAATCAGATCAAGTGACACCCAACATTCCAACATCACACGTCACTACTGATCAACTTCAGGAGATCAAATCTTGTCTCAAAGATCTCCTGAGAGAAGAAGTTGAGGGACTGATAGCTGATCAAAGGCAGATTGTCATCAAAGAAATAACAGATCAAAGGGAATTGACTATTTCCCAGATTGGGGCAATCAAAGATCGTTCTCCCAAATCAGGTCCATCTAGCGTCACCGAATCGATAAAGACCGATTGATGCCAAATCGACTCGGGTGGATCAACAACAAGTTTTTTTTCGATGCTCACCGACAAGCTAGAATTGATGTAAGAGAAACTTGACAAACCGATTAAAACACTCTCATCGCCATGGAATTGGCCAAGATCGAAGCCGATATCGAAGATTCAAAATCTAAGTGCTCAAACTCAAGGCATATCTGTTGCAGATCTCAACAGGGCGATCGCAGTCAACTTTGGTTCCCTGACCTCCCACCTCACTACTCTTTTTGATCAAACCAAAAAGGGGGAAGGACTGAATGAGAAACCAACTCGACATAACAGTCTTGAGGACATCACAAACTCGGACCATTGAAAAAGATGTCCAAAGAGCAGAAAGTGAAGAAGCCCGAAAAAAGCCAAGAAGAAAGAAAAAAAAAAAAATGGCAGAGGAAAAAATCAAGAAGAAATTCGGATCGAGAGCGAAGAAAGGAAGGGCCGAAAATTTCATGCGTAACCTAAGCCGCCAAAGAAGAGTTGATGAGATCATCCCAAAAACTGTCACAAGATACTAAGAAATTTGAGGAATGGAATAAGATCAGGAGTGAATGGCTTCTGGATGCCTTTGTTCTTACTCTTGTTCCACAAGAAGAATCTCCTGATGAAGAATTCCTCAATTGGTTAGAAAATAAATACCCGGATTTTCTGAAGTATCTAGAAAATGAGGCCAAGCTTATCAATGTAAAAATAACTCGCCAAGAGTATGATCTGTTGGAATACTCGAAGAAGGCAGATGGCTCATTTGACAGACTGGCATTTCAAATATTCTATTTTGACATCTTGCTTGAACGCGACATAATCGATCCTCGCCAGATCGATGATGTCAAATGGAAACTTTATCAGATTTTCAACGAACCTCAAGATCAAAGAGAGATGCCAGAAGGATACAAGCCTAAAGAGTGAAGAATCAGAAGACTACTCAGGATCAGCTGTTCTTATTTTCAAAACTTTTCTGATGTAACATGTAATCAACATTTTTAATGAGAAAAGTTTATTTTCTGATCCTAAGACAAAGTCTCATTGTCTTCGATTATATGCTCTTAATCGTTCTCTTTTTTATCAATCGTATTTGGTTTCTCAAAGTGTTTTGGTTTTTCATCAAAAGGGGGAAATTGTTGGGAAATTTATAGTTTTGATGAAAGTTCCAAAAACACATGTAATAGGACCATCGGACACATTAGGTCGATCGATGTTTATATTATTACCGCTATAGGAGACCGATTGATAATGATTGTATAGAACAACCGATGAAATAAATAGGTCACATATTGAGGGGGAAACTCAATATGTATAGGTCAGATCTCAAGACTCAAAGGACAGCTGATATCCGACAGGCCAGAATGCAAGACAAGAATAGAAGATCGATCGTTCGATCCGGGTCGATATCTCAACTAAAGTCATAAAGATCAAACTCAATACTCGAAGATCGGACGGAAGACCTACATCGGTCGAGTCGCGCTAGTTGAAGCTAAGTCAACCCAAGCACTGAAGACTCTATCGGTAGATCGATCGATTCCAGATCGATCAAAGTCACCACCGGTGAAATCGATGTTTCACCTAATCATACGTCAATGATCCGAACAAGAAGAATGTCAAGCTTAGTTGGAAGAACAACTTTGAAAAGTGAGAGTCGCTATCCAATAAGAACAAGACACGTATGATCGGAGCAATTGCAGGATTTGATGCTACCTCTCAGAACGGCTACAAAATAAAAATTCACGCTTTTGGCCAAGCCGTTCTCGGGTTAGTCACATCAAGCTCAAGACGTCTACTAAATATAGCCCGAAATTCAAATTGCTCTCCAACGGCTCTTTGATTTCAAGGTCTATATATATGGGATTACACTTTAGAGTGACAACAACTAAACGCCGAACAATCAAGAAGCTCAAGCTAATATCGATTTCGCACAAGAACACGAACAAGAAGATTAATTTTTATTAAGTGTTCATCCCATAAGTTCTTAGCATAGAAATCTTTTCATCTAGTCATTTAGGTCGCTTATACGCTAAAGAAAAGATTTCATAGTTGGAAACAAAAACAATCTTACCCAAACCCCAAGTTAGGTTAAGTTGTTTAGCAAGATTTCGACTAGGGTTTCTAGTTCGATCTCAGGATCGGTTGAGTGTGAACTCCTTAAACATCTAGTTGGTGTCTTGTGTTGGACTTACACAAAAAACAAAGTCCAGTTGGTTAAGTAGGTGCCCCTTGTGATAGGGAAGAGTGGACGTGGGGATCTGGTTTGTCCGAACCACTATAAATCTTGTGTGCCTTTACCGCTTTGATTAAGCGATTACACAATCGCACACAACCTTTTAAAGCGCATACATATTCTAAGTTGAGATCATTTAGCACCAAGCTTACGATTCGATCAAGCTTTGACACTTGATCAATTGGTTAAAACACTACTTTGGAATGCGATTTTTAAAAACCGGTTTTTCACGGGTAAAACTTAAGCTTTCCGACACATCGGTTAAAGCGATAGTTCGAACTAATCTGCCTTGCGATTAGTAAGTTGGTTATCGCCCAAATCGATTCACTCAAGACTCGATCGGGCTAACTTCCCTCACACCGATCCAAGAAAAAAGTTTTTGAAGTCTATTCACCCCTCCCCTCTAGACTTCTGCCCTCACTAAACCCGTTCGGGACCTACAGGATGAACACTATAAGAATAATCTTCAGATGTAGTGTTCTTTTGAGTGGAGATTTGCTGTAGCTTTAGCTTCTTTTGCGATGTCTCCATGTTTGTTCTTGCGTTTTTCACTTGTTGAACCTCTTCTTCAAAATGAAGAATGATCTCATTTTATAGTCCTCGAAATCAAGAAGCCGTTGGAGAGTAATTTGAATTTCGGGCTATATTAGGTAGGCTGTAGGATATGATTGAGACGTGCTGCGATTTTCGGAGTGGCCGTCGGCATGATTAGCGTCATTTTTGTCTGCAGCGTCGTATCCCGTATTGTCAGCTCTTTTTGTGCACATGTCGCTTTCTCCTTGACTTCGCGAGGCGGCACTTCAGAAATTTGCCCGTTAGACGATTGATATTCCTTTTGGAGAGGATTCGTCTTATCTGGTGTATCTTTTTGATTGTCACGGTGTGGTGACTTGATCAAATGGCGATCGATCTACCATGTTGATTCTTTGGTTGCACATTATCTTAGCTTCAATATGCAGACTCTGCTGAAAGTAGGTCTTCATGTCTTTTGATCTTCAAGTGTCTCCGAGCCTCAGTGTATTCAGTCGTACTGAGTCTTCAGGTTTGATGCTGAGTCTTCAGGTTTATCTGAGTCTTCAGGTTCATCTGAGTCTTCAGTGTTATCTGAGTCTTCAGGTTCATCTGAGTCTTCAGTGTTATCTGAGTCTTCAGGTTCATCTGAGTCTTCAGGTTCTTCTGAGTCTTCAGTGTCTTCTTGTCTTCACCTGATCTTCTGACTTCTTATCTTCTGATTTGCGCTTAGTCTTCAGATCATCTGACCTTCTCTGGGTCATCTGATACTTCGACCTGACCTATACATACTGAGTTCTCCCTCAATATGTGACCTATCTTTTACATCAGCTATCTATACATTTCAGCTGGTCATCTTATTCTGAATCTAAGTCATCAGTCAGCTAACAGGTCTGACTGGTCCTATTACAACCTGTTTTGGAACTTCCATCAAAACTAAATTACATATTTCCCAACAATTTCCCCCTTTTTGATGGAACCAAAACACTTAACAAAACTTGATCAGAAAAACAGATACCATGAATGGAAATGTAGATAATGCAAATAGTACATACCTCAGAAGACAATGAGATGAATGTCTTAGAATCAGTGGGATGGAAAGTTTTATTTAGATAGGTGTGTGCATTGTAGAATAGTGTAAAACGTACCTATCATCTGATTCCAAGTTGTCTTCTTCAGGTGTACTAACATTTGCAGTTCTTTGGGGATGCCAAACATCCTGTACATCCTTTGCATTAGCTTGTCCAGCTCTTCTTTTCTATGGATTCCTCCTTTTTCAGCTAGTCCATAGTAGATGTTCTTGAATTTAACGAGATCTAGCTTGTTGTCTGGACGCAAAGGTGGAAGGAGTAGTTCAAAGGGTGGAGCTTCTGGTATGAGTGACATGATCTTGCCTTCTGTCACCACTGTCTGGTAGAAGTCTGGATATTTTGTTTCTAACCAGTTTCGAAATTCATCATCATTTTCAGTCTGATCTTGATGAATTGGAATCTTCTCCATGATGTAGATGTCACATAACCATTCTCCTCTGATCTGATTCCATTCTGGAAGTAAATCTTGTCGTGCAAAGAGGATGCCTTTGACAGGTGCTGGAAGAGCATTTTTCTCACAAGCAATCTCCTCTGCTGCAGCTTCGGTCTTCCTCTTCCTTCGGATGTAGGCAATGTTCAGCCCCTTTGCCTCTGCTAACTTCTGCTTCTTAATTGAGGCCTCTCTTATTCTCTGTCTTGTTTGCTCTTGAACTTGTTCAGGAGTCATCTGGCTTTTGGTGGAGAATGTCTGGCCTTGTCTCTGATCTTCCGCAGTTGCTTTCATCATCTTGCCTTTGCCTTTCTTCCTCCTCAGAGTCTGCTCAGGTTCATCTTGTTCTTCTTCTTCAGCTAATTTCTTAGCGAGTTCAAGGCTCTTGGCCTGATCATCAGCTTCCATTCTTTTCTGAACGGATGAAGAGAAGTCTTCAATTTTGTCGACTCTGGTAGTAATCTCTGAAAGAGTACTTTTCTGCTCAGCGATCTCTTTACTGTGTTGCTCCACAATTTCTTTTATTTCAGCAACGAGATCGGTAGATGGAGTGGCTGGCAAGTTAGATACAGTGGTTTTTGGTAGAGATGGAAATTTTACCAACTGTGTCTGAGTCTGTTCTTCTCCCTTCTCTTTTTCTTGAGTCTGTTTTTCTGTATTCTCTTTTCCTTCAGACTCTTTTCTAGACTCTTTTCCTTCCCCCTTTTTGGTTGCATCAAAGAGGTTGGACATCTTGCGGTTCAGAGTTGTTAATTGCCGTGAGATCTCCTCTCTAAGTTCCTCGACAACAAGAGGAGTGATCTGGACGGTGGCAGAAGGTGCAGGTGTGTAGAAGCGTCTGAGAGCAGTTTCAATTTCCTGTCTTGCCTTTTCTGTAGAAGCTAGAAAATGTTTCCAACCCATATCCAAGTGATTGTTGGTTTTGTCCAAGGATGCCCAGACACTCTCCAAAAGTACCTGTGTCTGATTGAGCATCTCTGTCTGAATTCAGCTTGAGCTTCTCAGCAAGAGGGTATACTAGTTGCATTACTTCAGCAAGGATGTCATTGTACATCCCAGTAGTGTGACTTCGTTCCTTGTCAACTAGTTTTGCTTGCTCATCTTCAAACCGCTTCATCAGATCTGCTGTGAGCGCTGGGAATTTGTCTTCAAATGCAGCTTGGATCCCATCCTGAATCTTCTTAGAATGATGATCTAGGGTATCGGAACTCATTTTAGCAGTCTGTTCAGATGTTGAAGCCTTGCCAAATTGGGTCTCATCTGTAGCACCCATTCTTGGTTCATCGGCATTTCCCTCATGATCGGTAGGAAGTTGAACGGTTTCCTCCCTGTTATCAGTAATTCCGAACCTTTCGTGAATCAGCCATTGGATATCGTCGTCTAATGCTAATTCAACAACACTTTCAATCCCAGCATTGTGTAGACATTTCAACTCTAAGTCTACAAAGAAGTCTGATCCCAGAGTTGTCATTAGAATCAGAAGTTCTTCAATGCTCTTCAGTTTGATATCCCTCCAGAACACTATCTCTTCTATCTGTTGCTGGATGCTAGGATGTTGATCCAATTCAGGGCATAGATCTAGCAGATACTCTTTGATCTGTTGCTTCATTATTCTTACGATGAGGCTCTCTGGAGCAGGTGAAGTAAGTACTGTTCTGGTGTTGAAAGGATTATGAGAGATGGACACATGATCGTCGACTCTCTCAGGTTCTTGGGACTGGATTGGGGATTGGGATGTTTGTTGTTCAGGTTCGTTTTCAGCGTGTAGAGGGTGTTCAGTTTTCTGAACGGGTTCATTGATTGGTGGTGTGGGAGATTTTGTTCTGAGAGGTGAGGGTGAGGGAGAGAAGGTTTTGTGGGGAGAGGGTGGAGGTGATGATTTCTGAGGAGAGGGTGATGGTGATTTGGAAGTGCGCTCTCTGGAAGATCTTGGTTAGAGGCAGAGAATCAGATGGTGATTCTTCCTCAGATTGCACCACTTCTGTCCTTCTGATGGATTTCTCTCCTTCTGCTGCGATCATCTGTTCTTCCCGTACTTCTCTGATAGTTGGCTCAGAACGGACTGCTATCTCTTCGTCTGATCTTTCTTGCATCAGATCCTCTGTTCTGCTGGCTTGCTGGGCAGAACTTGGAGCAGTTTTCAGAGGAGATGAGACTCTCTTCTGACGTTTCCGCTGAGCATCTGGTTTCTTGGCCAGATCCTTCCTCTTTATCCTCTTCTCTTGAATGGCCTTTTCCTGCACTTCAGACGATGCAGTTGCCTTATCTTTTCCTTTCTTTTCTCCCTTGGGTTTGGGCACATAAGGAGTCGGATCCTCATCAGCTTGTCCAGGCAGGGACTCATCTTTGCCCAATATGGCCTTGTGCTTTGCTTGATAAATCTTCGCTCCATTCTCGTTCCATTCATAATTCTGTGGCAGCTTATCTGACAGAATGATAGAGATTTTGTGTATGAATGAGCACTTCGAAGATAAGCACACTTCATTGCTCTGGGTCAGCTCGAACTTCCCGGAGTCTTTTCTAAGTCTTGCTTTGACCATACCCAACCAATCGATGTCTGAAGCCTTCTTGATTATTGCAGCCATTACACTTATCTTGTATGAAGTGACCGCATCAAGGCTGTAAGTTGAGCACATGATCACCTTCTGAACGATCTCTAGAAGAAGGCGATACATTCTTTTCAGATAGGAGACTTTGACGTTCGTCGTGTTCTCCTTGTTTGCTGGTCTCAACAGCTCGGCTTCATGAAATACCTTTTCTCCTATAGCAGTTGTGTAGGTCTCTGGATTGATGCTTCCTCGAGTTAGTCCGAATATCCTCTGTAGATCGTCATTCGTCACTCGTACTTCCATTCCGCCAACGGAAGAAATCAGGTCAGCATCATTGTCTTCATCCCTCTGCAGACTGTAAAGAAACTCCAGGGCTTCATGGGTGTGAACGATGTTCTGATGAGTAGAGCAATATCGTTCCAGTCCACACGCTCTTAAGCACTCCAGAATTTCCTGCGATTCCGGATCTAAGGTGATATTGAAGACGACGTACTTTTCATCAATGATGTCTTTCTTCATCGATGCAAAATTGCAGTACTTTTTCCCTTGTCCCGATCTTGAAACAAGATGTGCCATTTCTGTAAGATATGCAAATAAGCGTTTAGATCAAATAAATTACAGAAATACAACTTGTAAACCTAGGTACCATAGAGAATTCTAGATCATTCAAATGATTTAAGACAAGAAATTACCAGTAATTGATTCGAAGGATTTTAAAATCAGAAGTGTAGAATCAAATGATTTCGAAGGTAATTCTCAGAGAATTTTAAACAAATGTGATCTTTTCAGAATTTTGAGAAGACGAAGTAGTGGAAAGCGGTTTTCTGAGAAAAATTTGGATTTTGTAGAAAACGAGGGAAAACCTTTTTGCACAACTTTCCAAAGTACTCAAGTATCCGTGTTTTGAAATCGATGGCTAAGATTAGTCGGCCAAAAAGTATTTTGATCGCACGGTTGAGAAAAATAGTCTTCTCATTTTCCGGACTCGAAAAATCGTAATAAAAACATTTTGAAAACATTTTCAGGTCCGCATTAAAAGCTTTGCAGGGCATGCGTCATGAATAGTGTAAAATAAATCAATTAAAATAAATAACGCATATAAAGATATTCAGAAAGAGATAAATAAGAGAGCGTATCTGACTGATTGATATTGTAATCAATCAGTTACCACGGTGATCTGATCTGGTACTTTGTTGACTTATCTGATGTTTGCCTCATGCATTTCCCAACAATATCTTCGCTTATCTGATCAGATTCTTTGCATGTAACGCTTCGCCACTTATCTGATCCTCTTTTCTGAAAAACTTCATCCTTCAGTTTTCTTCTATAATCTCGCATTAACTGAGGTCAACTCCCGCCAAAACTTTAACTTCGGGGAGTCCAAAAGTTGCCTCGATTCCCAAATCGGCGTGATTTGACATTCCGTAATAATGGCATAGATACGCTGTGATTTAATCACACCGTTAACTCATCCAACCATTAGCAGCGTGTTTCAAACGCGTTGTTGATGCAAATTTCTCTTAAGATCTTCTGAGACGATAAAATTTGCATTTATACCCCTAATTTCCTTCTATAAATAGCCTGGGGTGTTAGGCGAACAACACAATCATAAACCATTTCATCTTCTTTAGCATATCCTTCATGCTTTTCCGATGAGTTCCTTATTTCCGGTGAAACTTCCGGTGGGAACCTTTAGCCCTTTTCTAATGAAAACAACTTCTCAGATCAACCCTGTGTGTTCCTTCACACTACTTTCGTCGTCATCTAAGATTTCACATACGATCAATGCTAAGCTTCTTTACCACCATGGAGGCGGAACTGCTAAGGCAAATGAGAAGGCACTTCTCCTAACCGTATGCACCTTGTGTGCCTATCGAGATGACGGTATTAGCATCAACAGACTTAGTCTGAAACAAAACATGAGTTTGATATACACAATAGTGTATCAAACTCAATATTTGCATGCGACACAAGTGTCTGTTTGGTCCTTGTGACCAAACCTTTGGCCCTGTGCCTCATTTAACAGCTGGAAGTCCTGTTGATTTTACGTCTGAGGGCTTCCGGCTTGGACATCCATCAGAGCCTCTCTAGCTCCTCCTCCCGAAGCTTTGAGATTGGCTCAGTATTCTCGAAGCCTCTCTTACGCCTCTTCTAGGTCTGAGGGAAAATGAGAGCATCATACCTTGAACTCTCTTTCGCGTTCCCTGCCTCGGGTTGTCTTAGGGCTGATGGTTTATGTATCGACCTCCGGGTCTTCTTGTACTTGAAATACCACTTGAAGATAGATGTAGTATTTGTAATCTTGTGATATCACTTGTAACTTGTAATCGACCTTCGGTCTTTATCAATGAAAAACTCGCTATTCCATTCTTTGTGTTGTTTTCATCGACTTATCGCGATCTCGTAGCTTTACTCTTGATTTGCTTGTTGATCGCAGCCTTTAATCGGCTTATAAAGTAATCTTCCAATCGATCGGTTCCCCATTAATCGATATATCTTGAATCGATCGCCTTTGTCGAACTTCGGATCGGCTACCTTTCGACTTTTCGATCTGCTCCTATCGAACTTCAGATTGGCTCTTATCTGTTAAATCGATCGGTTGAGATTCCTAACTCAATCGATTCTACTTAACCTTGGTTAGTCTTTTAACCAACCTGAATCGGAGATCAATCCTTGACCATATCTCGGTGCATTTTCTCCAAGATCCGAAGCCCTAGCTCGTTGCATAACTCTCGAATCGATCTCGGCTAGTGGCTTGGTTAAGATATCGACTTTCTACGCTTGTCATTATGGATCTTTTCCATCCCGATATTCTTCTTTTCAACATGATCTACGATAAAATGGTGTCGACATCCACATGCTTGCATCTTATATGTAGAACATGATTACGAAAGTGATTGCAATAGCACTATTCATCATCGCGAGAATATAGGTATGCGTTCTTAGCTCCCTCACCGCCGACTTAGCAGAGGCGATTTGGGAACAACGACTTCTGCAGACCATATATTCGCTTGATTCGTAGATGTCGCGAATCGATGTACGCTTCTTGAAAAACCAAGAGATCGGTTTATTTCCCGAAACCGACATGAACACGAGGTTGACTTCACCATCGATTACGCAACCTCGGTAGTCGGAATCGAGAATACCCACTAAGCTCTAGATTGTCATCATCGATGGGTAAAATAAACCAAGGTTTCTGAGTCCCTTCAGATACTTGAGAATCCGCTTAGTCGCTTCTAGGTGGCTTTGCATTGGATTTGCTTGAAATCGCACATACACCCCTACCGCAAAAGTAATGTCCTGGTCTATTTGGCGATTAGGTATAGTAGAGATCAATTAGAGCTCTATACTCCTTCCGATTCATTTTTCGACCATCTTAAATGCGGATCCATCTTGAATCCGGTCATCATTGGAATTCTGGCTTCCTTGCAGTGTTGAACTCCGAACTTTGCCAGTAGATTCCTTGTGTACTTTGCCTGGCAGATGAATATCCCTTTTGAACTCTGCTTGACTTGTAATCCCAGAAAGTAATTCATCTGACCCATCATGGACATCTCGAATTTCCCTTGCATCAACTTGCTGAACTTCTCACATAACCTTTTGTTGGGAGATCCGAAGATAATGTCGTCCACGTAGATCTGAACCATCAGAATATCTTCTCCATCTTCTATTCTGAATAAGGTTCTGTCCATTGTTCCTTTAGTGAACCCGCTGTCTGTCAAGAACTGAGAGAGTTATCATACCAAGCCCGAGGAGCTTATTTCAGGCCGTAAAGAGCTTTTCTTAAACGGTACACTTGGTTGCCTTTTTCAAAGCGTGGAGATTGTTCGACATAAACTTCCTCTGCTAGTACCCCGTTTAAGAATGCACTCTTTACATCCATCTGATACACAAATAAACCCTCGTGGGGAAGCATATGCGAAAGCTTGACCAAATGGCTTCTAAGGCGGCGATCGGTGCAAAGGTCTCATCATAATCAATTCCTTCTGATTGTGAATACCCCTTAGCAACAAGTCTTGCATTATTCCTGGTTATGACATTTTTCTCATCTCTCTTGTTCTTGAATACCCACTTTGTGCCAATTACGTCTTGATGAGTTGGTCTGTCCACCAATTCCCAAACTTGATTTCTCTCGAATCGTATTCGGCTCCTCCTCCGCATGGCTAGAATCCGACTTTGCGTCTTGTAGAGCTTCCTCTCTTTGTAGTTGGTTCCTTCATAGACAGATAACAACAATATATGACACTTTCACCAATCTGATGTCTAGTTTTGACTCTATCAGATGGGTCTCCGATAATCTGATCAGTTGGATGACTGGTAATCCAGGTCCTTCTGTTCTGATGTGCGTTTGTTTGGAGACCATCTTCCATATCTGATAGTTCATTACTAGTGATTGAGAGTGGTGCAGAATTATGATCCACTTGATAAGAACATGTCAGCTGATGTTGGACTCATCATGTGTCAAGTCTGTTCATAGGAACTTCGATTGATCTCGCCTCTCGGTGATGGTTGATTGATCTTGTCTCAATTTATAACGACTTCTTCTTCATCGCGGTTGTGCGTACCTTTGGGTCTTATTGACCTGTTGAATCAGCAAGATCAAGTTCTGGGATGTACACTTTTACGTGTTCAGCTTCTTTCTCCTTGATGCTTAGCTGATCCATTTTTCGCGTGTCGGTAGCGGTTGATCTTATACGGCTTGTTTCGAGGCGACTTTCTCTTGTTGAGGAGGATGTCTCATCAAAGACCACATGGGGTGTTTCTTCCACAACTAGAGTTCGTTTGTTGTAAACTCTGAAAGCCTTGCTGGATGAGAAATATCCTAAGAATATACCCTCATCTGACTTGGCCTCAAAAGTCTTCAACTGATTTTTCCCATTGTTGTGAATGAAACATTTGCACCCAAAAACATGGAAGTATGAAACACGAGGTTTTCTGTCTTTCCACAGTTCATAAGGTGTTTTGAAGTGAGTCTTAGTCAGAGAACATCTGTTTTGAGTATGACATGCTGTGTTTATTGGTTTTGCCCAGAAACGGCTTGGTGTGGCATGTTCAGTTAACATAGTGCGAGCAGCTTCCTTGAGAGTTCTGTTTCTCCGTTCTGCTACTCCATTTTGTTGTGGCGTTCTTGCAGCTGACGTTTCATGCTCTATACCAAACTCAGTGCAAAAATCAGTAATAAAGGAATTCAGGAACTATGTACCTTTATCTGATCTGATCTTTACTATGCTGACACCCTTCTCATTTTGTAGCTTTTTGAGCAGTTCGGGTATCTTAGTCGTTGTCTCGTTCTTCTTGTATAAGAATACAACCCAAGTAAACTTGGAATAATAATCCACGATTACAAGAATATATTTGCGTCCACTGAGACTGACTGGTGTAACTGGTCCGAATAGATCCATATGGAGCAGTTGCAATACTCTACTGGATGTTGGTCCTGGTATTCCCTTGAATGAGGCTTTAACATGTTTTCCCTTCTGACATGCGGCACATGTCTGATCTTTGGAGAATATCTCATTCGGAAGTCCCTCAACCAAAGACATCCTAGCAATCTTGTTAAGAGTCTTGAAGTTCAGATGACTCAATCTTTTATGCCAGAGCCAAATGCAACTTTTAGAACTCTTAACAATTAAGCATGTATTCTTGGTGCAACTGTTCCAATCTGCTATGTAGATCGTGCCTTTTCTTGAACCAGTTAGCAAGATTTGTTGAGTGGCTCAATTCCTTATCGTACACTTGTCGCTCGAGAACTCAACGCTGAATCCATTGTCGTAGAATTGTGATACTGATAGTAGATTGTGCTTAAATCCTTCGACATACGAGACTCCAGTTACTTGTACATCATCATTCTCTAAGGTTCCGAATCCCTTGGTAAAACCAAAGTTGTCATCACCGAAGAGTACACGTGGACCTTCTTGTTCTTTGTAAGATCTAAAGAGATGTTTGCTTCCTGTCATGTGCCTTGAGCATCCACTATCGATGTACCAGATAGTTGCTTGTGCACCTCCTTTGTTGGCCAATCCCACGCGAACCTGCAATCAAATCAGGCTTTAGGTACCCCTTTGGAATTGGGTCCTGGGGGGTTAGTGGTGGATTTAGGGATCCACACAAACAAAGCACTTCTATGAAAATCTGAAAGATTAGAAGGTCTGATTTGTCTCCCATACATATCAACATAATCATACGTCTCTTTATATGCTTTCTGATTAGTATGATTATTAGTGTGAGCCTTGGATGACTTAGAAGACTTGGGATTTTTCTTTATATTTTGTCTTCTTTTAATCCAGTGTGGCTCAGGTGCAGTAGCCCTAGATCTCTGATTATAGGGGTAGGTATGCATTCGCTACCATCAAAAGATTCATATCTTTTTGGCATAGGTGGTCTTTTTGCGGTTTACCTATAGCTTGCTTATTAGGCGGTGACCTTGATTGGGTCTCAAATAGATTTCCTTCTCATGGGTTGTCTCTTCTGATACCTAATTTGCTGATCAGGTTGAGGTCTCTTTAGAAGAACTGGGTTTTTCTGTTGATTCCTCGGCTGATGCTTTATCAGTTGGGGTCCATTTCTGTTCCCTTTCTGATTAGGCACCTGCCTTACTTGCTCAGCATGCCTTTTTCCCTTATTAGATACAATTTTAGCTTTTAGTGTATCTTTGTCAGAGACTCGTTTGATTACACCCTTCTGAAGTGAATCAAACGAGGCTTTTGAGGATGTAGAAGGGTTCTCATACCCAATTCCCTTCTTGTTAGTCGGCGTTCGAAAATAGGTGTTCATTTCTTGAACGGTTTTAGATGATTTTGTGAAAACCTCTATTTTCTTCCGCAGACTACCCTCAGTAGATTTAAGACTCTCATGTAGTCGAAATATCTCATCAAATTTAGCTTGAAGGATTTTGAAATCATCAGCTTGCTGTTTGTTGATTGCTAGCTGATCTTTGATCTGTTTCTCCTGATCAGAAGATTTAACCTTTGAGCGTTAAGTTCCTCGATTACCTCGGCGATTTCATTGATTTTAGTTCAAGAGCTTTTACCGAGAGGCGTTCTCTTTAACGAGTGATTATTTCGATCCTTAGCTTGTCAATTTTAAACTTCCACTATTGTATAAGTGTCTCTTCGCCGGAGAGAGATCATCAAGCAATTGCTCGAGTAGAGCCGCAAGTCAATCTCTCGGCGGGTGTGCTAATAATAGCGGTGTGGAATTTGAAAAAAGTAGAAGGTTTGGAGGTTACCTCAGTTGGTCCTCATGCGCCATTTGGGCGGAACTTCATCGTCATCTGAAGAGAATATCAGATCTTCATGCTCGTGGAAGTCAATAAAGACCTTGCTATCGGACGAAGTCTTCTTCTGAGATGAGTACCGAGAGTCCTCGGAAAGGCGGATAGGAATCATCAATTCGGATGTGTCGACTACCGGGGCTTTCTTATCTCTCGAGGCGTTGCTCTCTTTTGTTAGTTTATCTTCTCTTTCTCTGGGGAGTCGGTCGAGGCGGTCGGTCTTTGTAGTGACCTGGTTTCTCGCAGTTGAAGCATGATCCTCGATCTACGGAACTTCCTCTGCCAGGTGAGTCACTCCGTCTGTAGGATCTGTTAGGTGAATTCCCTTTCCGATAGTAGTCAGAACTTATTCTGTCAGATCTGTTATCTGTTCTCTCATCTGTCAGATCATCTCTTTTCTTTTCTTCTCTGTGATCTCTTCGATCATCAGATCTAGTTCTTTCTCGTGATCTGTCAGTTGGCCTCCTGTTTCTTTGATAGTCACTATAGAATCTCCGATACTTACCAAGCTGAGAATTTGTTCTTTCAAGTTTTTCTTGGTAGCGAGCGCTGATACCTTGACTTATGATGTTTCCAACAGTTTCAGTGGCCTTCGATCTGCTGTTGGTTGCTTTAAACGCAACTGATTTAAACGTTGAGGCTTCAGCAGGCGTCTCGTCTTCATCTGCTTGTCCTCTTTCGATTAAATCGAACTCGTGAACTTTAAGGCTTAGGAACAAGCTACTTGGCTTCATTTTTGAAATGTCTTGGCAATCCTTGATTACCGTGACTTTCATGTCCCATTTCTTGGTGAGAGATCTTAAGATCTTGTAGTTGATATCTTTGTCTGACATCTCTCTACCAAGTTCTCGTAGCTTATTGACTGACATGGTGATCCTCCCATCGAGCTCGTTGATGGTCTCGTTGGGCAACATCTTTAACTTTTCGAACTTCACCAGTTCAAATTTTGTGGCTATTTGTCTTTGATCTGATCATTTCCTTCGCAGATCTCAGCAAGAGTATCCCACATTGCTTTTGCGGTTTTGAGATACTTTATCTTCTCTTTGGTGACTTTATCCATTCTCTTCATAATTATATGCCTAGCGATTGTGTCTAGAGTGAACAGCTTTCTTTCCTCTGCATCCATCAAAGCTGGGCTTTTTCGCACAAGACTTCCCGTGGCAAAGTCTAGATCTCCTCCGACTGCTGGGTTGTCTTGATATATGATGATGGGTCCTCGTTCGATGACTTCCATCATTTTGCCGCTTATCGATCCTAGATGGTTGCACATATATATAGCCCAATCTGCATACTCATCAATTGAAAATTTAGGCAAATCATGATACATACCAGAGGTATTATCCATGCTGAGTGATTTTGAAAATGAATGAGTTTTTAAAAACGGTTTTTCAAGATCTGTTCAAATGACCACAAAGATTCTTCCTCAAGAATCGATGATACTCAAAAGCCGATTGGTGCAGTAGAACCTTTGCTCTCGATACAACTTGTAGGTCCGAACGGTTTTGTGAGGGTGGAAGTCTAAAGGGAGGGGTGAATAGACTTCCAAAACTTTTTCTTGCGGATCGGTGTGAACCGCAGATTACCCGTCGAGTCTTTAGTGTATCGGTTTTGGTCGATGTTCAATCTTCTTGAGTGCACAAGGCAGATCAATTTGATATCTGTCAGTTTAACTGAATGGTGCGGAAGCTTGTTTTTACCCGTGTGAAAAACCAGTTTTATCAATCAGATTCTTAAGTTAGTTTTTAACCAGTTGACTGAAGTGTCAGACTGATCAGATCAGTTGCTTGGTGCAGACTGAACTTTAACTTTAGACTATGTATGCAGTTTAAACTCAGTTGTGTGACTTGTGTAAAGTGAAAAGAAAGCAAGTAAATGCACACAAGACGTTTTATAGTGGTTCGGACAAAACCCGTCCTACGTCCACTCTTCCCTTAACACAGGGGAACCTTAACCTACTTTAACCTGCGGGACTTATATCAATTTCAGGATGGCCGAGATGTTTACCGAGTTCCCACTCAAGCTTAACCTACGGGACTTATATCCTTTTCAGGATAGCCGAGATGTTTATCGAGTTCCCACTCTACAACGTAACCAGCGGGACTTATATCCTACAAAGAGGATAGCCGAGATGTTTAATGAGTTCTCACTCTACAGACTTGACCTAACTTGCGTTTGGGTAAAGAATGATTGAGGGTTCCAACTGGAAATCTATCCTGGTGCTTTAGATAGCCAAAATGCTAGTGGATAGGATTTCTTGCTAAGAACTATGGGATGAACACTCTAAGAATAATCTTCAGATGTAGTGTTCTTTTGAGTGGAGATTTGCTGTAGCTTTAGCTTCTTTTGCGATGTCTCCGTGTTTGTTCTTGCGTTTTTCACTTGTTGAACCTCTTCTTCAAAATGAAGAATGATCCCATTTTATAGACCTCGAAATCAAGAAGCCGTTGGAGAGCAATTTGAATTCGGGCTATATTAGGTAGGGCTGTAGGATATGATTGAGGCGTCTTTGCGATTTTTCGGCGTGGCCCGTCGGCATGATTAGCGCCATTTTTTGTCTGGCACGTCATATCCCATATTGTCGGCTCTTTTTGTGCACGTGTCGCTTTCTCCTTGAGCCAGCGAGGCGGCACTTCGTAAATTTGCCCGTTAGGCGATTGATATTCCTTTTTGGAGAGGATTCGTCTTATCGGTGTATCTTTTGATTGTCACGGTGTGGTGACTTGATCAAATAACCGATCGATCTACCATGTTGAGTCTTTGGTTGCACATTGTCTTAGCTTCAATATGGGACTCTGCTTTGAAAGTAGGTCTTGAGGTTTTTGATCTTGGTGTCTCTGAGCCTCGGTGTATTCAATCGTCTTGAGTCTTGAGTTTGATCTTTGAGTCTTGAGTTTATCTCGAGTCTTGAGTTCATCGAGTCTTGATGTTATCGAGTCTTGAGTTCATCTGAGTCTTCAGGTTCTTCTGAGTCTTCAGTGTCTTCTTGTCTTCACCTGATCTTCCGACTTCTTATCTTCTGATTTGCGCTTAGTCTTCAGATCATCTGACCTTCTCTGGGTCATCTGATACTTCGATCTGACCTATACATACTGTGTTCTCCCTCAATATGTGACCTATCTTTTACATCAGCTATCTATACATTTCAGCTGGTCATCTTATTCTGAATCTAAGTCATCAGTCAGCTAACAGGTCTGACTGGTCCTATTACAACCTGTTTTGGAACTTCCATCAAAACTAAATTACATATTTCCCAACAATATTAGTACTGCACAAGCTATTACTTCTGGTTTTATTGGTCAACTTAAAGGTTGGTGGGATAATTATTTGACTCCCCAAAATAGAATGGAAATTTTTAATTCTATTAAAATTAAAAACAGAGAGACTAAAACCAATGCGGTTTATTCTTTGATTCTTACTATTTTGGATCATTTTACTGGTCAATATACCAATAAATATGAAAATACCAGAACTCTTCTTTTAAATATGAGGTGTAAAACTCTTACTGATTTTAGATGGTATAAAGATAATTTTTTGTCTCGTATTTATGAGATCCCTGATTACAATCAGGATATTTGGAAGAATAAATTTGTTGATGGTCTTCCTAATTTATTTGCTGAAAGAGTTAAGAAAACTCTTAGAAAGGATTCTGATTCGATCCATTATAGGTCTTATACTTTTGGTCAAATCATTAGTGTTTGTGTTCAGGAAGGAATAAATCTTTGTAATGAATTCAAATTAAAAAATCAAATTAAAAAAGATAATCTTACGGAAAGAAAACAATTAGGTCAATTCTGTGACCAATTTGGATTAGATAATCCTAATTCTAAAAATAGTTCGTCTAAGACTAATAAAAGAGATTTCAAACATAAATCTAATTATAAAAGAAGAAAACTTAATTTTTCAAAAAAAAAGAGAAAGATTATAATAATAATAAAAGTAAAAGAAAATATTTTAAAAAGAGAAGATATGATACAATTATTTGTAAAAAATGTAATAGGCCTGGTCATTATGCTAATCAGTGCTATGCAAAAGACAAGATTAAAAATCTTGATATTAATGAAGAGTTAAAAGAAACTCTTTTTAAAATTGTTATGAGTCCTAATATTGATATAGAATCAGAAAAGTCTTATAATGACTGTTCTTCTGTTGAATCCTCTTCGGATGATGATAATTCTGTTAAATTTGATAAAGAAAAATGCAATGAATGTGTACTTGGAAAACCTTGTCTTAATTGCATCAGTAATACTGATAATACTAATAATGTTGATAATGAGTTTTATAAACTCATGAGTCAATTTCAAGATATGAATATTAGTGTCTTAACTAATAATAATATTTTAGAATTTCTTAAACATATAAAAGATTCTAGTTTAAGAGATAAAATCATTGAACAATTTCATGATTCTTTTAAGAATGAAGACAATGTTAAAACTAGTCTTTCTAAAAAGATTGATAGTAATTATTATAATATGGGTGAATTAGAAAGACTTCTTCGCCTAAAAAATATGAAGAATAATCAGAACTATAAATGATTTAGTTCATGAGATTGATAATCTCAAAACTGATGTAAAGATCCTTCAAAAACAGAATACTAATCTTTCTGTTCGTCTTTCTTTTATGGAGAAAGGTAAAGAAAAAATTGAAGATTGTGAAACCAGCTATAATACTCTTTCACAATACTTGGATATTGATGATAATTTTAATATTGAGAAGAATCATTTATCTACCATTAATATGGTTATATCACAGAAATGGTATACTAAGATTTATCTTCTTATAAATAATTCTTATAAGAAAGATTTTATTGCTATGATTGATAGTGGTGCTGATTTAAGTGTTATACAGTTAGGAATAATTCCTACTAAGTTTTTTGAAAAAACTATTCATTCACTTTCTCATGCAGATGGAGGATCTTTAAAGATTAATTATAAGCTTAAAAATGCTTATGTTTGTGTTGATGGTTGTTGTATTCCTAACGACTTTCTTATTGCTGAAGACATCACTAGTCAAATGATTATTGGTCTTCCTTTTCTATTTAAAATATATCCTCTTACTTTTGTTGGTGAAAAAGGTATTACAGGTACTTATAATGGTAAACCTATTACTTTTAAGTTTATCACTAAACCTATTCATAAGGTTCTTAATTTGATTCAAGATCAAATTAATAATAAAAATTGTCAAATCAATTTTCTTAAAGATGAGCTTAATTCTATTACTATAAGTGATAGATTAAATAATCCTAAACTACATGATAAAATCAAATTTTTAATAAATAAATTCTCTATTGAAATTTGTAATGATTTTTCTAATGCTTTTTGGGATAGAAAGAAACATATAGTTTCTCTTCCTTATGAAGAAGATTTTAAAGAGAATAAAATTCCGACTAAATCTAGACCTTGTCAAATGAACTCTGAATACTTAGAGTTATGTAAAAAGGAAATATCTTCCTTATTACAAAAGAAGCTTATAACTCCTTCTAAATCTCCTTGGTCTTGTACTGCTTTCTATGTTAATAAACATTCTGAGCAGGAACGCGGAGTTCCTCGTTTAGTTATTAATTACAAACCTCTTAATAAGGTTTTAAAATGGATTAGGCATCCTATTCCTAATAAAAAAGATCTTCTTGACATATTAGTCAATGCTCTTATTTTCTCTAAATTTGATTTAAAATCAGGTTTTTGGCAAAATCAGATTAATCAACTTGATAGGTATAAAACTGCCTTTAATGTACCATTTGGACATTATGAATGGACTGTTATGCCTTTTGGGCTTAAAAATGCTAAAATCTCAATTTCAACAAATTATGAATGACATTTTTAATCCTTATAGTGATTTTATTATTGTTTATATTGATGACATCCTTGTATTTTCTAAAGATATTTAAATACATTTTAAACATCTTGATATGTTTAAAAATTTGGTCATTAAAAATGGTCTTGTCATTTCAAAACCTAAAATGGTTTTATTCCAGACTAAAGTAAAATTTCTTGGTCATATTATTGATAAAGGTAATATTATTCCAATTCAAAGAAGTATTGAATTTGGTAATAAATTCCCTGATGTTATAACTGATAAAACTCAGTTACAGAGATTCTTAGGAAGCCTTAATTATGTGCCTTCTTATATTAAGAATCTTGCTGAAGATTCCGCTATCTTATATGATAGACTTAAAAAGAATTATTCTCCTTGGAATGATGATCATACTAAGGCTGTTATCAGGATAAAAGAAATTGTTAAAAATATTCCTTGTCTTTTGCTGGCTAATCCCTCTTGGGAAAAAATTGTTGAAACTGATGCCTCAGATTTGGGGTATGGAGGTATTTTAAAATAAATTAATCCTGATAATAAAAAGGATTATATCATTAGATTTTATTCCCGTAAATGGAATAATAGTCAGAAAAATTATTCTGCCACAGCTAAAGAAATTCTTGCTATAGTTAAATGTGTCCTTAAATTTCAGGATGATTTATATAATCAGAAATTTACTATTAAAACTGATTGCAGGGCTACCACTTTTATGCTCTTCAAAGATTTTGAACATAATGTTTCTAAATAAATGTTTGCCCGATGGCAATCGCATCTTGCTTATTTTGATTTTGATATTGTTTATAAGCAAGGGAAGGATAATCATCTTCCAAATTTTTTAACTCGTGAATTTATTTCTTCATGATAGAAATGAGTCATGCTGGAAGGAATCCATATTCCTCTTATAGAGGAAGAGGAGGAAGAGGCCATCCTCCGATTATACAACATGGGAAGAAATCCCTTTTTAACCAGAATATTTCTGGAAGTGGCTCTTCTTCAAAGGAGACAATGTACAAAAGGAGTTTCAAGAATTCCTGAGACAAAGGGGAAAAAATTTACCAATTGAGGACAATTCCTCAAAAGCAGAAGATGAAGAATCATATTCTTCAATTGCACAAAAAGAATACAAATTCTTTGATTCTTCTAAGAAAGAATTGATTCTTATTATTGAAGATGATGATGAGAAATTCAAAGAGTCCCCATGGATTCTTATGGAAAAGTATTTTCCAAATTCAAATTGGAATGTTGAGACTTACAAATCCAGAGGATTTTATGAGAATATTCTCATTAGTCTCGGAAGTGTTGAAATCCAGTATTTTCCTCCTAAGAGGAAAGCTATCAATTACTCTAAATTTATTATCAAAAAGATTATTTCCATCCAAGAATGGGGAACTTCACCTTTTACAGAAAGAAGTATGACTAATGAAGTCACACATACCACTTACCAGTACAATTACTGGGATTACCTTCAATGTTTTTATAAAACGTTATTGTATCAGAATGCTAAGCATTCTCATACTTGGTTGATTAAAATCTGTGAGAACATTGGCAGGAATCAAATTCCTAACTGACTTTTCTCATGGTGGGGAAATTTTGGGGCTTTGGCAGATATCGTGCCAGAAGAGGTTAAAAATCTCTTAAAAGAATATACTATTGTTTCTTCAGACTTAAAGTCTCATAATACGAGTGGTAAAACTACTTGTATGTTCTTTGTGGATTCTGGAATCCCGTGGGTTCTAAAATGGAGACCAGAGTTTGGTTATACTGAACATAGTACACCTTGTTTATGGAGAATCCATACAACACGATTTTGGAATAACTTAAATGTTATTACCCCTGGCTCCAATGAGTCACCATTACAAGAAAATATTTCACGGATTAAATCCAAAATGGAAGAATACAGAAAAAATTCTGTTGATAAGACTTCTAGTTCTCTTCCACGATTCTCTGAATACTCTAAGAAGTATTTTGGTATTTTCTCAAAAGAAAAAATTATGGATCTTTATATGGTTCATATTAAGAATGATTTATTCAAAGATATTGATTTTTCTGATTCAAAATCAGATGCTTCAATGATTTCTGGATCTGATCTTCAAGATGCGCAAGATCCAAATGAAGATGATCAGGAATTTTCTATTCAAGAAAATTTCGATCTTTTGAAGAATTCTCTCAAAGGGAAATTAAAATAAGGCAAGTTTTAATGGAAGATTCTTACCCTAATGGTTTCTTTACATCCTTTACAACGGAAGGATGGGATATTCAGCATGGAATAATTCGTTCCAGATTATACTATCTCCTGACTAATACAGGAGTCTTACATTACAACATTTGGAGAATTCCTTCTCAAATTATTATTGACCATGAGAATAATGTTATTAATGATAAGAATTATCTCAAAATTCTTAAGAAAAGGATTAGAGTTTTGGAAGTATGGATTCCATGGCTTAAAGCTTCACTAAGAGGAAATCAAGGAAGAAATGTTTATCCAACTCATCGTCAAGAATTGGCCAATTTCAGGGGGTCTCCTAAACTCCTAAAAAATCAAGCTTCATTTTTGGCGATTTAGTGAAGATTTGGACTTAGCACATTCCAGCAAGATGTGTCTATAGTATCAGACAAAATCAAATTTTCGTCATTGCTTACGATAGCAGACAAAGAACTGTTCTGAATAGTAATTACTATTCATACTTTTTACTTTTTAGCTTTTGCGGTTTTGTTTTTTCCGCACTGTTTATTTTTTATTTTGGAATCCGGGGTTTCATGTCCGTCTCTTTCATCTATAAATAGGCTTGATTTTTCATTTGAGAGAGACGTTTGAGTTAAGACTCGCCTTCTCTTTTTTCTCTCTCTACCCCTCTCTTGTGTGCAACCCTTGTAGCCTTGTAATAAATCTGTTTATAAGTTTGTTTATGGTAAAGGCTCATTAAGGTATAATTGTTGTTATTTTGTTTTTATATTTATATTTCTGATGATCGCCGCCTCTATGGACGGCTAAAATACTTGTATTGAATCATGGCCTGACATAAATATACTCTGCTATCATGTGCATTTGGAATTATATTCCTATAATGATTTGTAATTTGATATATCAAAGGTAGAGTGTGTTTAACCAGTAGGTTTGAGCTTTCCAGTGATATGCATGAGTTAACTATGTGGGCTAGCCCTTGTTGCCGTAATGCCAATAAATAGGCGTAGGCGTTTTCTGGGCGTATAAGCTTTTTTCAGGTTAACTCATGGACTATGGAATTTCTCTATAATTTTCTATTTGTGTTTGTAAAAGATCCACATGATACTATTGATATAGATCTTTGCACGGTCATTAGTCTTAGATGAACTATTTTTAGAATTAGGATTATCTAATCCAAATTGGTCACAGAATTGACCTAATTATTTTCTTTCCGTAAGATTATCTTTTTTAATTTGATTTTTTAATTTTAGTTCATTAGAAAGATTTATTCCTTCCTGAACACAAACACTAATGATTTGACCAAAAGTATAAGACCTATAATGGATCGAATCAGAATCCTTTCTAAGAGTTTTCTTAACTCTTTCAGCAAATAAATTAGAAGACCATCAACAAATTTATTCTTCCAAATATCCTGATTACAATCAGGGATCTCATAAATACGAGACAAAAAAGTATCTTTATACCATCTAAAATCAGTAAGAGTTTTACACCTCATATTTAAAAGAAGAGTTCTGGTATTTTCATATTTATTGGTATATTGACCAGTAAAATGATCCAAAATAGTAAGAATCAAAGAATAACCGCATTGGTTTTAGTCTTTCCGTTTTCAATTTTAATAGAATTAAAAATTTCCATTCTATTTTGGGGAGTCAAATAATTATCCCACCAACCTTTAAGTTGACCAATAAAACCAGAGGTAATAGCTTGTGCAGTACTAATATCATTATTACCACAAGTTTGACAAGCAGAACTATACATAAGCATGCGATGACATTGAGTGAAAATATGATTATCACTTCCACCATCAATATTCCATTCATAAATACCTTTTACAGAATAAGAATTATTGAAAAAGTTTTTCTGTTCTTCATTAAGAACATCCATAGGAGTGGGTCTCTTATAATAATAAGTAGACATGATAGGTCTATCAGCCCATTTCATTTTATTAATACTATCAGTATTACTAGGACTACCATTATTGGGTTGAATAGCATGATTATCAGCTAAATCATCATCTAAAGCTGAAATATTAAGATCTGAAATATTAAGATTACTAAATTTATCATTAATAATCTTCTCTAGGTCAGAAATAGAAGCTTCAGTTTTAAAATCTTTTATCTCAATAGGAGATTGAATAGACGAAGCTGTTTTAATAATAACATTATTATTATTATTATCATTTTCAGATTTATTTTGAGAATCTATCTTATAGATAATTTTATCAACTTTATAATGTAAAGAAATAATTTCTTCTCCAATAATAGAGAGATAAAGATTAAAAAAATTATTTTGCTCAATCATTTGATTAACATGTTTAACAGTAATTGGTAAGACATCATTTTCAATGATTCTGGAGAATGGAAGAAAATTAAATATCCTTTCTCCTTTTTCAATTTGAAAAGGAACATGAGGAGGGTAAACAGATTTTTGTATACCACCAGAAATTATTTTATAATCTCTTTCGATGACTGAAATATAATCAATATAAAAAGTTTTAATAAACCAAGGAACATAATAAGTAATTTCATTATGCTTTTTACATAATTTATAAAGACTGTCAACAAAGTAATCTAAATCATCTTTTGAGAATGATTTAAAATACCAAATTCTAAACTTATCCCATTAAGGATTATTAAACTCATCATTAATATGAGCTCTAGTAGAAGAACCTTTAGAAAAATCTAAAAAGTTTATAAAACCCATAAAATTAAATTTTAAAGTTACAATCCGAAATTGTTTCGGGATCAAATTCATCTTTGTGGATTATATTGTTTTCATTAATAATAATTTTCTCATTGTTATAATTATTATTTTTACAATGAGTATTTTCTCTATAAGAGGAAGTAGAAGCTCTAGATTATGAGGGAAATTCTACTTCATAATCCAAAGGAGATATAAAAGAATGACTAGACATTGATCTAGTATAAGAAGTCGGATGTCTTCTTTGATTATTTTGAAAATCAATATTAATAATACCATCATTACTTTGAGTATTATGTTTAAAATCACTATTTATAATAGGATTTTTAGGAACAGATTGTTCTATTATCCAATTTTCAGGAAAAATAATTTCTTCCCACTTAATGGATCTTCTGGTAGTAATATTTGATTTTCCAAAATTACTTTCTATAAGAATAGTCTCATTATTATCTTTCTCAATTCTTTTACACATAGGATTGAGTGTAAATAAAGGCTTATAATAAATACGATAACAAATACACATAACCTCTGTACCTGGTATGTAATTATAACCATGAGTTTTAACATTTAATGTTAAGGCTTCTAGAATATTACTATCAGATAAAGATAGAGATAAATTAGGATATGCGTCAAAATAGACAGGTCCTAAAGCCAAACTAGATTCTATAATTCCCATTAAGGATTGTCTCCAATTAAGATTTCTACCATCCCTAAGAGAAGCTAAAAAGATTTCTGGTAAACCATTTAAGGTAAGCGGTCTAAAAGCGACCTGAACACAACCAATATGTAAGAACTTATGAGTTCTTTTGTAAGGTAAAATATCATTTTTACTAAGCAATTTAATAACCATCTCTTCTTCATGAAGAGGTATAGAGGATTCAGTAGTTTTAACAATTTGTCTAAAACCTATTTTTTCAAAAGCTCCTAATTTATAAACCATTTTAGGTTCAATTTTAGAAATAGTCCATTTATTCAATAAATCAAGATTTTCAGGAATATCATATTCCTGAGTCATACTGTTCTTAACAGTATCCTTCAATCAGAACAGATTCATAAGAATCAAGATGTATTGAATCATGAAACCATATAACTAATATATACCCTACTTCTTATGGTTCTGATACCATATTTTTACAAGGATCGTGCAAAGATCTATATCAATAGTATCTTGTGGATCTTTTACAAACACAAATAGGAAATTACTGAGAAATTTCATAGTCCATGAGTTAACCTGAAAAAAGCTTTTACGCCCAGAAAACGCCTGCGCCTATTTATTGGCATTACGACAACAAGGGATAGCCTACATAGTTAACTCATGAATATCACTGGAAAGCTCAAACCTACTGGTTAAACCAACTCTACCTTTGATATATCAAATTACAGATCATTATAGGAATATAATTCCAAATGCACATGATAGTAGAGTATATTTAAGTCAGGTCATGATTCAATACAAGTATTCTAGCCATCCATAGAGGCGGTGATCATCAGAAATATAAATATAAAAACAAAATAACAACAATAATACCTTAATGAGCCTTTACCATAAATAAACTTATAAACAGATTTATTACAAGGCTACAAGGGTTGCACACAAGAGAGGGGTAGAGAGAGAAAAAAGAGAGGGCGAGTCTTAACTCAAGCGTATCTCTCAAATGAAAAATCAAGCCTATTAATAGATGAAAGAGCCGGACATGAAATCCCGGATTCCAAAATAAAAAATAAACAGTGCGGAAAAAACAAAACCGCAAAAGCTAAAAAGTAAAAAGTATGAATAGTAATTACTATTCAGGACGATTCTTGATGATGAGTTGGATAAACATTTCTTCCTTGATTTCCTCTTAGTGAAGCTTCAAGCCATGGAATCCATACTTCCAAAACTCTAATCCTTTTCTTAAGAATTTTGAGATAATTCTTATCATTAATAACATTATTCTCATGGTCAATAATAATTTGAGAAGGAATTCTCCAAATGTTGTAATGTAAGACTACTGTATTAGTCAGGAGATAGTATAATCTGGAACGAATTATCCCATGCTGAATATCCCATCCTTCCATTGTAAAGGATGTAAAGAAACCATTAGGGTAAGAACCTTCCATTAAAACTTGCCTTATTTTAATTTCCCTTTGAGAGAATTCTTCAAAAGATCGAAACTTTCTTGAATAGAAAATTCCTGATCATCTTCATTTGGATCCTGCGCATCTTGAAGATCAGATCCAGAAATCATTGAAGCATCTGATTTTGAATCAGAAAAATCAATATTTTTGAATAAATCATTCTTAATATGATCCATATAAAGATCCATAATTTTTTCTTTTGAGAAAATACCAAAATACTTCTTAGAGTATTCAGAGAATGATGGAAAAGAACTAGAAGTCTTATCAACAGAATTTTTTCTGTATTCTTCCATTTTGGATTTAATCAGTGAAATATTTTCTTGTAATGGTGACTCATTGGAGCCAGGGGTAATAACATTTAAGTTATTCCAAAATCGTGTTGTATGGATTCTCCATAAACAAGGTGTACCATGTTTAGTATAACCAAACTCTGGTCTCCATTTTAGAACCCATGGGATTCCAGAATCCACAAAGAACATACAAGTAGTTTTACCACTTGTATTATGAGACTTTAAGTCTGAAGAAACAATAGTATATTCTTTTAAGAGATTTTTAACCTCTTCTGGCAAGATATCTGCCAAAGCCCCAAAATTTCCCCACCATGAGAAAAGCCAGTTAGGAATTTGATTCCTGTCAATGTTCTCACAGATTTTAATCAACCAAGTATGGGAATGCTTAGCATTCTGATACAATAACATTTTATAAAAACTTTGAAGGTAATCCCAGTAATTGTACTAGTAAGTGGTATGTGTGACTTCATTAGTCATACTTCTTTCTGTAAAAGGTGAATTTCCCCATTCTTGGATGGAAATAATCTTTTTGATAATAAATTTAGAGTAATTGATAGCTTTACTCTTAGGAGAAAAATGTTGGATTTCAACACTTCCGAGACTAATGAGAATATTCTCATAAAATCCTCTGGATTTGTAAGTCTCAACATTCCAATTTGAATTTGGAAAATACTTTTCCATAAGAGTTCGTGGGGACTCTTTGAATTTCTCATCATCATCTTCAATAATAAGAATCAATTATTTCTTAGAAGAATCAAAGAATTTGTATTCTTTTAGTGCAATTGAAGAATATGATTCTTCATCTTCTGCTTTTGAGGAATTGTCCTCAATTGGTAAATTTTTTCCCCTTTGTCTCAGGAATTCTTGAAACTCCTTTTGTACATTGTCTTCTTTTGAAGAAGAGCCACTTCCAGAAATATTCTTGTTAAAAAGGGATTTCTTCCCATGTTGTATAATCGGAGGATGGCCTCTTCCTCCTCTTCCTCTATAAGAGGAATATGGATTTCTTCCAGCATGACTCATTTCTATCATGAAGAAATAAATTCACGAGTTAAAAAATCTGGAAGGATGATTATCCTTCCTTTTCTTATAAACTGTTGGTCCCGGTGCAACGAGTCTTACACGTGTATGGGGAGGGAATACACGTGTTCAGTGTTTTTAAAACTTTTCTTACTGAGGTCAGCTTGGGTCAGGTTGTCCTGATGATTTGGTCCTGAGAAGCACAAATCGCTCTGAGTCAAAGTCTACTGAGACAGTGATCCTGAGCTACTTTCAGAAACCTCAGATATTCCCAACTGAGTCCTGAGTTTTCAGAGATCCTGAGTTGCTTGGATCAGATAACTAACTTACTGAACCCTCAGAAGAGTAAGTTCAATTTGGTAACTATCTGTTCTAGCTACTCAGATGTGCGGAATGGTTGGCCCTTAGTTTATACTCGTTTTAAGCTTTTGCTGAAAACCTTCCTTTAATGGAATAGTGATTAGGCTGTGATTCAATTATATGCAACTTCAGTGGATTGATTCCAACTGAAATGTCAGTGAAAATATGCTTTCAAAATATATGCAACAGTTAAGCAAACCAAAACAGAAAGCAAAGAACATAGCAGATTATAGTGGTTTAGAGACTCAAGCTCCTACGTCCACTCTCTTTGATCTCTTCAGAGAAATTCACTAATCACTTCTTTGAGCTTTCTGACTACCTCTGTAGTTTACTTACTCAACTCAGCCCTGAGTTTTCTGACTACCTCTGTAGTTTACTTACTCAACCCGACATTGAGCTTTCTGACTACCTCTGTAGTTTACTTACTCAACTCACACAAGCTTTCAGACTACCACAAGTAGCTTACTAACTTCTTCTCTAGAGCTTTCTGACTACCTCAATGTAGTTTACTCACTCTTTACAACTCCAATCTCACCAACAATCACACTCAAACTACCTTCTAAAGGGTTTGGGGTTTCTTGGTTGGTTTCCAACTAGAATGAGATATCCTTTACAATAAAGAACAATGCAAAGGCTAGGATATCTTGACTAAGCTTTGGATATATCTTATCAAGCTAGGCTTAGTTTAATGAGCTCTCTTCAATATAAAGCACTTGGGAAATTCTGGGTTTTTCGAGTGCTTCAACTTTGCGATAATAAGTTTGAGCTCTTGAGTTGCTTACAAATTTCCCGTAACCTTTCAATGTAGAAGGTCACAAGTATTTATAGGCATACACCAAGGTCACTCTTGAAAAACTATATGTTGGAGAGATAGCTCCGAGAGTTTCCTCTTATGGTGTGAGAAACGGCTATATTTAGGGTTTGACACTCCCTAACACGTTTTAGGCAATAGCCTTTCATGTAGCCGGTCTTCACTTTTTGCAGTCTGGAACTTAGTACTTCTGACATCTTTTTCAGCGACCTGTCAATGTCAGTGTCAGTATGGTACAGTGCTGTCTTCCTCTTTTTGACTTTTGTCTCCAGTTAAAGGTAGACAACTTCAACGACTCTTTTGGTTACAATCTCTGAGTGATATAACCTTAACAACACTTTGTCTTAGTTCCTTTTGTCTGCACTTTGAATGTTATGGGCAATATCTAACTTTCTAAGGAATCGTGATCTTCTCAGTATTGCATCCTTCAGATAGATATGTTCAATGACTCTGAACATTCAGGTTTATACTGAGCATTCAGTACATTACTGAGTCTTCAGTAATTACTGTGCCTTCAGTATTCTTGATCTTCAGTTCTTCAGTCTTCTGTCTTCTGTGTCTTCAGAGTCTTCTGAGTCTTCAAGGTCTTCTGAGTCTTCAGAGTCTTCCGAGTCTTTACAGATGTACTGACTGATATACTGAGTCTTCATGCTGAGTCTTCAGTTCCTCAGTTTCATACTGAGTCTTCAGTATCTCAGTTTCATACTGAGACTTCAGTTTCTTCGTTTCATACTGAAACTTCAGAAACTTCAGTTTCATACTGAAACTTCGGTTTCTTCAGAAACTTACTGAGTTCTTCAGAATCTTCAGATCCTAACCTGATCTATATCTGCTGACTATACATTTTGCAGATAACATCCTGAATACTCTAAAACTGAATCCTGACTCAACTATCAAGATTATTCTGAACATGTCATACTCAGGGGTTTTGGGATCTAATAAAAATCATATCTTTATTAAATTCATCTCCCAAAAATTTCCCCCTTTTTGATGATGCCAAAACCTATCTTGTTACAAACATACTTAACCTATACTCAGGTTTCAATTTATCCTATTACAAGATTGGTTTTATTTTCAACAATTTCCCCCATAAATAATGAGTCTCTTAACAATTAATCTCCCAATAATTTCCATACAGAGAATCTCACAATAATTTCTTCAGTAATGAATCTCTCAAAGGATTCATCACCAAATACTTAATTTCTCAATCAATTAATCTCAGAGACAATCATTCAGGCATATCAAATTTAAAAGACATGTAAATAAGATAATGATATATTATCTTTTGAGCATAAATGATAAGTTTTCATTGATGATAGGTAGACTGTTACAAGTTACAATGAATCTTATCAAACAAAATCAAAAAGACAAAAAAAATAAAAGATTACATGAATCTTCTGAGTCTTCATCTTCTGAGTCTTCATTCTGTTCTTCAGTTCAGCTCTTCAGTTCGGTTCTTCAGCTCTGCTCTTCCACCTCATCAGCAGGGACTTCTAGGTCGAACATTCCGTAATATCTCTTCTTCAGTGCATATCTTTCTTTGATGATATCCGGATTGTTTCCTGTCAGACCTAACTGAGTGGCTGTTGGGAGTTGAATTTAATAAAAGATATATGATTTTGATTAGATCCCAAAACCCCTGAGTATGACATGCTCAGAATGATCTTAATAGTTGATTCAGGATTCAGTTTTAAAGTATTCAGGATGATATCTGCAAAATGTATAGTCAGCAGATATAGTTCAGAATAGGTTCTGAAGACTCTGAAGAACTCAGTATGTTTCTGAAGAAACTAAAGTTTCAAAGATGAAATCAAGGTTTCAAGATTCAAAGCAGAAACCGAGATATCAAGACTCAAGAGGATCTTGAGAAATTGAAGACTCAAAGACGAAGATTCAAAAGATTTACCAAGAGACTCAAGACTCGAGAGGACCTCAAGACTCGTAAGACGCAAGATCAAGATCAAGATTGAAGATCAAGAATACTGAAGACACAATAATTATCAAGACTCAAGAAGGTATGAATGCTCAAGATGAACTCGAATGTTCCGAGGCACCGAATATATCTATCTCAAGGATGCAACATCGAGAAAACGCGATTCCTTAGAAAGTTAGATATTGCCAAGACATTCAAATACGCATAAAAGGAACTAAGTCGAAGTGTTGTTAGGTTATATCAAACTCGAGTTTGTAACCAAAAAAGAGCCGTTGAAGGTGTCTACCTTTAACCGGAGACAAAAAGTCAAAAAGAGGAAGACGACATCATATACCATCGACATCGATAAAGGATGTGTCATTTGAAAAAAAGATGTCAGATGTACAAAAGTTCCAGACTGCAAAAAGTGAAGACCGGCTACATGAAAGGCTATTGCCTAAAACGTGTTAGGGAGTTTCAAACCCTAAATATAGCCGTTTCTCACACACCATAAGAGGAAACTCACGAAGCTATCTCTCCAACGGATAGTTTTCAAGAGTGACCTTGGTGTATGCCTTTAAATACTGGTGACCCTCTACATTGTAAGGTTACGGGAAATTTATACGCAACTCAAGTGCTCAAACTTATTCTTGCAAAAGTTAAAGCACTCGAAAAAATTAGAATTTCCCAAGTGCTTTTAAATTGAATAGAGCTCACTATACTAAGCCTAGCTTGATAAGATTTATCCAAAGCTTAGTCGAGATATCCTAACCCTTTGCATTGTGCTTCATTGTAAAGGATATCTCATCCTAGTTGGAAACCAACCGAGAAACCCCAAACCCTTGAGAAGGTAGTTGGAGTGTGTTTGTTGGTGAGAAGAGTTGTAAAGAGTTAGTAAACTACGCGGAGTAGTCAGAAAACTCTAGAGGAGAAGTTAGTAAGCTACAGGGGTAGTCTGAAAGCTTGTTTGTGATTGAGTAAGTAAACTACGGAGGTAGTCAGAAAGCTCAAGGTCGGGTTGAGTAAGTAAACTACGTGGAGTAGTCGTAAAAACTCAGTACGAAGTTGAGTAAGTAAACCACGCGAGGTAGTCGTAAAGCTCGTGGTTGATAGTGAATTTCTCCGAGGATCGGAGAGAGTGGATGTAGGAGCTTGAGTCTCTCGAACCACTATAATTGCCGTGGTTGTTTATTGCTTTCCTTATCCGTCGCTTAATCGTCAGATTTACTTGATTTTGAAAGCATACTTTTCAATCGATATTGGTTGGAATCAATCCTTTGAAGTTGCATGTAATTGAATCACAGACCTAATCACTATTTCATAAAGGGAAGGTTTTCAAAGAAAGCTTAAAACGAGTATAAACTAAAGGGCCAACCATTCAAGACGATCGAGTAGCTAGAACAGATAGTTACCAAAACCGAACTCTCTTCCGGGGATTCATGAAGTTAGTTATCCGATCCAAGCAACTCGGGATCTCGACACTCAGACTCGGTTGGGATTATCGAGGTATCCGAAAAGCTCGGGATCACTGTCTCAAGAGACTTTGACTCAGAGCGATCATCTGCAGGCTTCTCGTAACCTAATCTTCGAGGATTATCGACCCAAGGTGACCTCAAGAAGAAAAAGTTTTAAAACACCGAACACGTGTATTCCCCATACACGTGTAAGACTCTGTTTGCAGGACCAACAAGTGGTATCGAGAGCGGTGGTTCAACTTGACCCTTCTTTGTGTTGACCAAAGTTTTATTTTTCAAAAATACTTGTGGTCTATCCGAATCGATCTTATTTTTTGAATTGTTTTCTTTTCAAAAGATCGATTAAAAATGTCTTCAAAAACGCCCCATGTTCTCGTTGGAGAACTATGATCTATGGAGATCGAGAATGCAGCTCATCTCGTATTCCAAACATGGTGATGTGGAGAGTGGTCTCTCAAGGACCATTCCAATTTATCGTGGTGAATCCCAGGAGGAATGTAAGATGAGAGAATTGATCATAGAGCAGAATTTCCTAAGTCGATGACCAATCGACTCTGAGGAGAGAAAGTTAGTCAATCTAGACTACATTGCAAAAAGACACACTAAAGACAATTGATGATGGTGTGATGGGAATGATCTCTCACCGTAATATCGCTAAAGAAATTTGGGATACACTGAGAATGTGCCAAGGCATGATCATATAAAAGAAAACAAACTTTCGGTGGGCAATTGGAAAGTTTGACAGTTTTTTGAAATGGATGATGGTGAATCAATAGACAAATTGGAAGTCGATTCACTAGCATCATGAATGATCTAAATGCACTTGGAAAGAAATATCCACAAAGAGAAGTTGCATTGAAAATTCTTAGAGGTCTTTCTAAGAAATGGGATATTCATGCAGTGGTGATTGAAAACACCAAGAACATTAACTCAATGCCCTACCAACAAGTCTTCTCTGAGAACCCCCATGCCAAACATCAGGATGAGCTTGAGGAAAAGCTAGCACTGATGGCAAGGAGGTTTGACAGACTTAATAGTAGATTTGGAAAATACAAAAGCTATTACAGAACCACAGTACCGGAAGAAACCCGAGGACGATCAATCGAGAAGAAGAAGGACACGAAAAGTCAAGGATCTTCATCCAAGAGGAAAGACTCCAAGTCCAAAGAAGAAAATGATCAGGATGATGATACCAACAGATGCTATAATTGCCGAAGAAATGTCACTTCCCAAGATGATTGTCCAGATTTGAGTGCTAAGGAGAGAAGAGAAAGGCAAGCTAAAAGAGACCAGAAGTTCTCAAGCAAAAAGGCCATGGTTGCGAGAAGAAGAACACTCACGAGGAGGGATCTAGCTCTTGAGATGAGATATTCTCGAGACAAAGGAAAGTGATGACATCTATCCGATGGCCATTGAGGAGGTAAACTCTTCTTTCTCTGTTGTTGCTCCTACACTAGCACAAGAGTTTTCAAGTTCCATCGAAAAAAGCGGTATTTTGACCGATGGATTCTTTTGAGAATGGATGAAGGACTATCTTTGTTTTTGCAAGGATCGCTAAGTAGAACTCAAGAGAATAATAAGGAACCGAAAGTCGAAAATCTAAAATGGAAAGACTCTAGCAATATTGAAATCACTTCTCAATTAATGGGAGCTCTTGATGAACTGGATGTTCGAAAGTACAACTCTTTAAAAAAGAGAAGTTGATAATGTCCCTAATCGAAAAAGCTAGAGAAATCCTTTGAAGAAATTCAAAGCTAATCGTAATCGAAGTTCAATGACCTCTCCGAGAAGCATAAAACTCTACAGAATCGTGATGATAGTGCATGTGAAGAAGTTAACTCTATTGAATAATGCATCTAATGTAATAGATGAAATTGAGTTACCAGAGATCTGTGACTATAAAAACTGGATTGGGATTTATTCGGGGGAACCTCACAAGGTCATCTAAATGCTGCATCAACTAGCAAGAAGACTATCTTTGTAAAACCAGTGGCACCTACACTTCAAGCTGAAGTAATGCCCAAGGTTGTGGACAAGGGAAAAGGACCCATGGTTTCAGTAAAACTGAATAATCAGGTTGGAAAGCCCAAACCTCAGATGAAGGCTAGAAAACCTGAGCACTCAGTTGGAAAGTTTCAGGCAAGTACTTCAAAGCCTCAGCTAAGAATGCAAACCGAAAGGCTCCACATCGAACCATCAGAGGAATCCTCGGATGAGAAACACTCAACAGAGACATTCTCAATCGAAGAGACCAAGTCCTCGGTATCTTTGAAAGACCCAAATTTCAAAAGATGCATAACCCGAACCCCACTTGCCTAAGGGTAAAGGTTATCTGAACCCGAGTCAACAAAGATTTAGACCGGCTGCACAAAAGCCAAAGTAAATGAACAGAAGGCCTGAACCAAAGAAGAATTCAAAGGCACATGTTCATGCTAAAGCTAGCACACATACACAGAAAACTGCTAAGGCACCCAGAGTAGTAGATGTGTATGTTGATGTTTATGGGAGACAAATTAGCCACTCTAAAGTGATTAGAGTTGTCAGGCAAATTTGGATTCCGAAAGGTACATCTAACCTTGTAGGACCCTACACAAATTGGGTACCTAAGAATTGATCTGTTTTTCAGGAGGAAAACAAGGGCACTGAACTGACTAAAGATTACATGGCATGATGAGCAGAGATGAAAAAGCTCCTGATATATGGTATCTTGACAGTGGATGTTCAAGACATATGACAGGATACAAGAAGATGCTCAGTGATTATGTTGAACAAAGAGGCCCACATATCACTTTTGGAGATAACTCCAAGGGACAGACTGAAGGATATGGAACTTTGGAAGTGGACTCAGTTCATATCCATGGTGTTTCATATGTATCTGGATTGAAGCATAATTTACTTTCAATTACCAATTCTGTGATAAAGGTTTTAATGTTGAGTTCTCTAAGAACTTATGTTTTGTGAAAGATGATACATCACAGAAAGTATTACTGACTGGTATAAGAAAAGGGAATGTGTATCTTGCTGATTGGAGTTCAACTCCTAAAGATACATGTTTAGTTGCTAAAAGTTCCACATATAACAGTTGGTTATGGCATAAAAGAATGAATCACCTAAATTTCAAAACCCTGAACAAGCTTGCAAGATTAGCTCTTGTGAGAGGGTTGCCTAATGAAGTATTCAGTAAGGAACATATTTGTGATGCGTGCCAGAAAGGAAAACAGATAAGAGCATCATTTAAAAGCAAAGTAGATGTTTCTACCGATGAGAATACTTCGCCATCGTGATATGGATCTTTTTGGTCCTATAACACCAGTAAGCACTAATGGCAGGAAATACACATTGGTAGTAGTTGATGACTACTCAAGATATACTTGGGTCATATTCTTACTCAGTAAGAAAGAGACTTAGATAAAGCTGCCAGAATTACTGAAAAGGCTCAGTATTGAGAAAAATCTGAGTGTGGTCAAAATCAGATCTGACAAAGGAACTGAATTTATAAATCATATCATATCTGATTATTGTGCAGAAAATGGAATTTCACATGAAACATCAGCTGCAAGGACCCCTCAACAAAATGGTGTTGCTGAAAGAAGGAACAGGACTCTGAAAGAAGCTGCAAGGACAATGATTCCGGTCGACATTCCTAAAAGGTTTTGAAATTTGAAGTTGTCAACACTGTGATGCTACTCTCTCGAGAGATCCATCATCGACTAAGAGTCAAAGCAAAACACCCTATGAGCTTTGGAATGAAAGGAAGCCTCTTGTTTCTTTCTTTCGTGTGTTTGGTTGCAAGTGTTTCATACACAATAATGGTAAAGATCAGTTGAAAACATATGATAGTAAAGCTGATGAAGGAATATTCTTAGGATATTCTCAAGTCGAAAAAAGCTTTCGAGTTTACAAATCAGAGGACTCTTATTGTGGAGGAAACACCTCATGTTGTTTTTGATGAACTGACTAAGAGGATCACCAGATTAAGCCTGAAACAGAAAGATAAATCATCCATTGAACTCGAAAAAGAAGAAGTCGGTCACTATCTATGATTGGAGTGACTCGGACTTCGAATAAAGAAGTCGAGGATGGAACTCGGGATGGTGAGACTCGGGAAAACCAACACTCCAAAGGTGACCAATCCGAGCAGACACCGATTCGGACTTCGGGTATGTGATGCCAATGAAGATGTGGTCACGGTGAGGCAAATTTCGAATCTATCAACCAAAGGGGAATAAATGTCTCGACAATGTTGCGAATAGAATTTCCCCGAGGAAGATGATTCCTTTTCTCTTTTCTCGTTGTTCCCTCGAAGTTTCTCGATTTAATCGAACCTAACTTTTCAAATGTTGAGGATACTATTGAAGGGGGGAACATCAAGAAGGAAATGGTTAGATAGTCATCCTACAAGTCGATTGTGGGTGATCTAACTGGAAGGTGTCAAAACAAGAAGGTTCCATGGTGAGAGTGCACTATTCTCGCCGCTTCCTATCGGAGAAAGAACTCATCGAGATTGGTGAAGCTCTACAAGATTCTTATTGGATTATTGCTATGCAAGATGAAATGAATCAATTCTCAAGGAATGAAGGATGGGAGCTAGTAGATAGACCGTAAAGGCACAATGTCATTGGAACCAAGTGGGTTTTCAAGAATAAAAGAGATGAAAACAACAACATTGTAAGAAACAAGGCAAGGCTAGTTGCAGACAAGGTTATTCCCAAGAAGAAGGCTTGGATTATGATGAAACCTTTGCACCTGTTGCAAGACTAGAAGCTATCGATTGTTTCTTGCATATATCGCCCACATGAAGTTCACGGTCCATCGATGGATGTGAAAAGTGCATTTTTCGAAGCGGTGTGCTTAAAGAAGAGGTTTATGTGGAACAACCTCCCGATTTCAAACAGAATGACCAAGTTTACTGTGCTCGGAAAAGCTTTGTATGGTCTCAAACAAGCACCCGAGCATGGTATGATACTCTTTTCTCGGTTTCTTCATGACCATGGTTTTGTCAAAGGAACTGTTGATAGAACTCGCTCGTGATAGAGGATGGGGAAGATATCTTACTAGTTCAGGATATATGTTGATGACATCATTTTTGGATCTCCAAACCATCAGTTGTGTGAAAATTTTTCAACACTGATGAAAGGCAAGTTTGAGATGTCAATGATGGGAGAGATGAATTTCTTTCTAGGTCTTCAAGTGAAACAATCAAAGGAGGGAATATTCATCAACCAGGCAAAGTACACCAGAGATCCGATTGCTAAATATGGTGTACAGGGATTGCAATGCATTAGGATTCCCATGAATACTAACTACAAGATGGATCCCGATTTCAAGGCAAATCAAGAAGCCATACATCGATTATAGAGGAATCATTGGATCATTGCTCTATCTTACAGCAAGTAGGCCGGATATAACATTTGCTGTTGGGATATGTTCAAGATACTAAGCTAATCCTAAAGCTAGTCACATGGAGGCTACCAAAAAGATACTGAAGTATCTTAAAGGCACTGTGAATAGAGGATTATGGTATCCAGCTGATGATAACCTTGAATTAACTGGTTACTCGGGGATGTCGATTATGGAGGTTGCGTAGACCGATGTGAAGTCCACCGGGAACGTGTCAATTTCTAGAAAGTAAGTCGATATCTTGGTTTTCAAGAAAAACAGACCAAGAGTAGCAACCAAGATTTCTGGGTTTGAATACATGGTCTTGAGGAAGTTTTGTTGTGCTTTCGATTCTTTCGCCGGACAACAATTAAGGGATTATAAAGTTGTAGCCAATGAAGTACCAATATTTTGTGACAATAATAGTGTCATTGCTATTTCACAAAATCCGGTATTGCACACCAGATGCAAGCATGTGGATATCAGACATCACTTCATCAGAGATCATGTCGAGAAGGACATAAGGATGGAGAAAATTCATACTGATAAGCAGAGAGCTGATATCTTGACTAAACCTTTGGCGGAATCAAGATTTCAGGAACTTTCAGTTGAATTAGGGATGTTAGAACTAGGTGTATAGAGTAAAATCTGAAAAAATTGAAGGTTTTCAAATGCATGAAGTTTTCTCAGAATTCTACTGAGAAGCTCAGGATAAAATGGAAATACTGAACTGAGTCTCAAGAAACTCAGATTCATCAAGGTCAAGATTTAAGAGAGCATCTTGAACCAATTCAAGATTTCAAAGATTATTATCGACATTTTATCAAGGTCAGTACTCAGTAAGACTGATAGAGGAAAACTTAGTCTGAAGAAGTAATGACTCATGCGACTCATTTATTGCTTAAGTGAAGCTCAGTAATCATTTGCAATAAATACAAAACACCTGAGGAATGTTTTTGGGCGGGATCGTTTTAAAATTCCGAAGAAGGTCAACAGTCATTTAATGCTCTGCTACATTAATGACCAATGAGGATGTTTTTTTGGCGGCTTTTTTTAGGAGATCGCTTGGTTCAGATAATTCGATTAATGGGAGATTAATCTCAACCGTTGCTTTTCACCTAACCAATGCGATTCCCCACGATATCGAAGCTATATATACCCCAATAAGCCATTCAAGCCAAAATTTTATCAAACCCTTCGTTCCCAAATCCTCTGCAAATAAAAATTCCCTTTGCCCAGAAAATCCCAAACCCTAAAGCTTCATTTCTTCAATCAATCTCTAAAATGGCCCCAACCTTGTTCGAGAGATTAGCCGAAACCAACAAGCCTTGGTACGAGTTCGTTGTCTCACTCGAAAGCACAACTAACTCAAAGCCGTAAGAGGAGGCTCAGATATGATTCGATCGGCTAAACTCACCCATCTTGTCGCAGTTTCCACTGCACGAGTGAGTTTGCGAAAGAGGTAATCTAATTCATCTATAACTTGAAGATAGATGAAGAGGATCAGATGCATTCTAAGATTATCAGATCACATTTAGAGCAAATCGTCCAAACACATCGATTTTGAGAGGGATTTGTATATAGTTCCGAAAAATCTGAATAATGTTTTTGAGCTCTGTGATAGAGGAGAGGATCCTGCGATGTATATGTCGGGTAGAGAGCAGGAGTACTTAGATAGGATTGCTGAGAATCCTGTTAAATTTGAGGCGACATTGCATAAGAGGCACTTAAAGCCACAATATCGTGTGTTGATGGATATTGTGAGCAAGAGCATCATGAGTCTTATGGGAGTTTTGAGCAGATCAAGACTCAAGCTCAGATTGATGGCGGCGATGATAGAGGCCTCACCCACCACCGACTTCAACCGGGCTGAAATTTTTGATTCAGACGGTGAGTGAAAGGCACCAAAGTTTTGAAGAAGGTTGACGGGGCGATCCAATTAAAAGGCAAGATCCACCATGCCACCAAAATTGCTTATATTTTGGAGATGTGCAGAGAGGAGGAGGATATCTTCGCCAATTCGACCCCATTCCCTAAGTCCAAAATTCTCTTTAAGCCCATTCTTCGCAAAAGCGGTGCCATCGGGGAAGAGAGAAAAGAAGGTAGAATCACCAGTTGCGGCTGAAAATGAGACTCAACAAACCAGGGGGAAGGTTTTGTTGGAGGCAAAGATGGAGCTGGGTGCAAAAATAATGAAGCAGAAGAACCTTGCCCCAAAGCGCAGAAGATTGGTGGTTCTCACCGATGAAGATGGCAGTGATTCTGAGGAGATTCAACCTGAGGGCAAAACCGCTCAGAGTTCGCCATTGCAAGTTTTGGCTCAAGTTATCTCAAAGGCACAAGAACAGACTGAGGAGCAGGTTTTCTCTGAGGTGCTTGAGACATCTCTAAGTTCAGACAAAATTTCTCAGGAAATTTTCAAAGGAGGCCTCAGAGATTCCTACTGAAAAAGTGCCTCCAGACAGCCAGAAGAGCCAACTCAGACTAAATGGAGGAAGTGTCACCAGCTCCGTAACCCACTCGGATGCAAAACCGAGGACTGACCGCACAACCTTCAGAGGTCAGCCGAGACTCAGAGCAAAATATTCTTGATGAGCTCCCCGAGTGATCTCTTTTGATCCTCGCCAGCTTCAACTGAACCAGAGAGCCCGAGATGGAAGAAGGGCGAGGCTGAAGAAGGCGAGTGGAGGAGCAAGGGGGGATGATTCATTCTTGACCGCTACCCTGAGCTCAGCTCATACCCTGATCTGCAAGATGTTTTCTTCAGATTAAGGACAACTGTGTTCATCCTCAATCAGACTCTTCCCGAGATGCTTGATATTGCTGCTTTCAGAGGGAAAGACTGGTGGAATGAGGAAACCGCCTTTCTGACCGACTTCTCAGGGTTCAGGAGGACAAAGCTCAGGATGAAAAACTCCGATTTTGATGAGCTGGTTCAGAAGAAGTTGGCTGAGAGAAGAGTTACTGAAGTTGGTGCCCCGAGCAGCAGAGACAAATCTCAAGATGGAGATGGGGACAAACAGGGAGATGCTGAGGATCAGTTTCAGATGGAAAATGAGACTTCAGGTCGATCAACCCGAATTGGTCAACCTCGGATCGGGCTAGCACTCTTCAGACTGAGGCTCAGTTGGAGACTGGAGCTCAGGATGAAGCTGAAGCTCAGGATGATCAAACAACACAAAAGGAGGAGAAGGTTCCTGAGATTGACCTCACTCCCTTGATGGAGAAACTTGAGAAGGTTGAGCCAATGATGATCAAGATTGCTCAGATGGAAGAAACATTGGCCAATCAAGCTCAGACGATGGAAAGTCTTAGTCACTCTTGAGTCGGTGCAAATACAAAACACTCGGGCCTCTCAGATGACCTCCATGGAAGAAAAGCTGAATGAAAAGCTGGAGGGAGTCAAGGCTGAGTTGAGTGCTGAAATGAATCAGAAGCACCAGGAGTCAACTGCATTTCTAGAGGTGAAATTGGCAGAGAGGAATGAAGTGATGATAAAATTTGCTGTTGAGGAAATGAGCTTAGTGCTCATGACCAAGATGACAGAGATGCTTAAGGAGGCTCTCTCTGGCCAGTTTGCCCAATTATCTGAAGAATTTTCTGTGACTAAGAACCACATCAGGAGGATGGAAGACGAACAAGATCAGATAGCAGGAGAAGTTCGCTGTGTGAGCAAAGAACAATATCACATGGACACAAAGATTTTCAGATTTCTTCCAAATTACGGTGCCAAGAAGGGGGAAAAAGAAGGTGAAGACCTCAGGAAGTTCATGGCACGTACTTTGGAGAAGAAGGCTCAGAAAGATGTTGAAATGTATAACCTAGCCAAAGACTTAAGAGAAGTCGGTTAATCGAGAAGTTTGAAGTTCGCTCGGTGGAGAAGTTTATCTACACTCGAAGTTTTCGAGCAAACCATGCTTGATGTTGCAAGAGAGAAACCGAAAAGCTAGAGCAAAAGTTGGAACAAGCCAGTCAGTTCTTTGAATTGCTTTATGAGGAGGAAAGCCTTGGGCGTTGTTCAAAGTGAAAGCAAGCGTGCAAAGGCTTCTAAGCCAATCCAGAGAAAGCTGATTCTGGATGATGAAGAAACGGAAGAATCTGAGTCTCAACCTCAGAAGAAAGTCTTCAACACGAGAGATGCTCTGAAGACACTCCAAATTGAACAAGCTAAGAAAGCTGCTGCTTCGGTCTCAGGAGCGTCTGTGATCAGAAAGAAGATAGACAAAGAGCAGAAGTGAAGGAGTGAATTTAGGAAGTTTGCGAGCAAGAGGAAAGAGACATCAAAAGCACTAAAGTGGCCCCACGTTGATAAATGGATGCCTATCAAACTCAACGATATGTGGGAAGAAGTCAAGAGAACCTTCTCGTTCAATTATGATGTTCTCAGGGAATGGAGAGGGGAAAGCTCAGATCAGAATGAAGCATTCCTTGAATATCTCCTAACCTTCTATCCAAAGTATCTACAGGGCTGGATTAACCTTGCGGGTGAAGGAGAGGTACAGATAGTAGCCCCTGGTCCATATTCCTATTCTCCTCCGAGACTTGGTAATGGCTTGATAAATGAGAAGGCCATTACTCAAGAGATTGCTTAGTATGCTGGTCAGTTGGGTCTAACAGGAAACAGTCCGGATATCATTAAGGAGAGAAATGAGCTGAAGAAGAGATTTTTCGGAATGTTCGACCTGGAGGTGCCCGCTGATGAAGTTGAGAATGAAGCAAACTGAAGAGCAGAAGACTGAAGAGCCAAATCTGAAGAGTGAAGACTGAAGACTCAGAAGATTCTGTAATCTTTAAATTTTTGTCTTTTTGATTTTGTTGATAAACTCATTGTAATCTGTAATGGGATACCAATCATCAATGAAGATTTATCATTATGCTCAAAAGATAATATCTCATTATCTTATTTACATGTCTTTTATTTTGATATGCCTGAATGAATGTCTCTGAACTGATTGTATGTTGATAAGGGAGAAATTGTCCGAATATGGGGAAATTGTTTAAGTATTTAGTAATGAACTACTTAAAGAGATTCATTCTTCAAGAAATTCTTTGAATGATTTAAATTATTATGAGTTTTCTCGATTTAAGAAATTGTTGGGAGACAACCAATCTTGTAATAGGATAAATCGAAACCCGAGTATAGGTTATATGTTTGTAACAAGATAGGTTTTTGGCATCATCATGGGGAAATTGTTGGGAGATGAATTTAATAAAAGATATATGATTTTGATTAGATCCCAAAACCCCCGAGTATGACATGCTCGTAATGATCTTAATAGTTGAGTCAGATTCAGGTTTTAAAGTATTCGGGATGTTATCCGCAAAATGTATAAAGCAGATATAGTTGAGAATAGGTTTCAAGACTCAAGAACTCAAGATATGTTTTCGAAGAAACTAAAGTTTCAAAGATGAAAATCAAGGTTCTCAAGACTCGTGGTGAAATCGAGATACTAAAGACTCAAGAGATAATCGAGAAATCAAGACTCAAGATTTAAGATTCAAGATTACCAAGAGACTCAAGACTAAGACCCTCAAGACTCGTAAGACGCAAGATCAAGATCAAGATCAAGATCAAGAATATCAAGACACAAGAATTATCAAGACTTCAGAAGGTATCAATGCTCAAGATGAACCTGAATGTTCCGAGGCACTGAATATATCTAGCTAAAGGATGCAATACTGAGAAAAACGCGATTCCTTAGAAAGTTAGATATTGCCAAGACATTCAAATGCAGACAAAAGGAACTAAGTCAGAAGTGTTGTTAAGGTTATATCAAACTCAGAGTTTGTAACCAAAAAGAGCCGTTGAAGGTGTCTACCTTTAACTGGAGATAAAAGTCAAAAAGAGGAAGACGACATCAGCATATATCGATAATCGACAAAGGATGTGTCATTTGAAAAAAGATGTCAGATGTACAAAAGTTCCAGACTGCAAAAAGTGAAGACCGGCTACATGAAAGGCTATTGCCTAAAACGTGTTAGGGAGTTTCAAACCCTAAATATAGCCGTTTCTCACACACCATAAGAGGAAACTCACGAAGCTATCTCTCCAACGGATAGTTTTCAAGAGTGACCTTGGTGTATGCCTATAAATACTGGTGACCCTCTACATTGTAAGGTTACGGGAAATTTATACGCAACTCAAGAGCTCAAACTTATTCTTGCAAAAGTTAAAGCACTCGAAAAACTTAGAATTTCCCAAGTGCTTTTATATTGAAGAGAGCTCACTATACTAAGCCTAGCTTGATAAGATTTATCCAAAGCTTAGTCGAGATATCCTAACCCTTTGCATTGTGCTTCATTGTAAAGGATATCTCATCCTAGTTGGAAACCAACCGAGAAACCCCAAACCCTTGAGAAGGTAGTTGGATTGTGTTTGTTGGTGAGAAGAGTTGTAAAGAGTTAGTAAACTACGCGGAGTAGTCAGAAAACTCTAGAGGAGAAGTTAGTAAGCTACAGGGGTAGTCTGAAAGCTTGTTTGTGATTGAGTAAGTAAACTACGGAGGTAGTCAGAAAGCTCAAGGTTGGGTTGAGTAAGTAAACTACGTGGAGTAGTCAGAAAACTCAGGGTCGGGTTGAGTAAGTAAACCACGCGAGGTAGTCGTAAAAGCTCGGTTGATAGTGAATTTCTCTCGAGGATCGAGAGAGTGGATGTAAGAGCTTGAGTCTCGAACCACTATAATTGTTTGTGTTGTTTATTGCTTTCCTTATCTCAGGCTTAATCAATTTGCATTTACTTGATTTTGAAAGCATACTTTTCATCGATATTCGGTTGGAATCAATCCAATCGAAGTTGCATGTAATTGAATCGGACTAATCACTATTTCATAAAGGGAAGGTTTTCAAAGAAAGCTTAAAACGCAGTATAAACTAAAGGGCCAACCATTCAAGACGATCGAAAAGTAGCTAGAACAGATAGTTACCAAACTGAACTCTCTTCTAAGGATTCAGTAAGTTAGTTATCTGATCCAAGCAACTCAGGATCTCTGACACTCAGGACTCAGTTGGGATTATCTGAGGTATCTAAAAGCAGCTCAGGATCACTGTCTCAGTAGACTTTGACTCAGAGTGATTTGTGCTTCTCAGAACCTAATCTTCAGGATTATCTGACCCAAGCTGACCTCAGCAAGAAAAAGTTTTAAAAACACTAAACACGTGTATTCCCCCCCCATACACGTGTAAGACTCGTTTGCACCGGGACCAACATTGGCGTACTGAGATATTTCCTGAGAAATGGCTTTCTCATTAACACATCCATTCTCCAGCCTGGGAGGAGGGTACACATATGGACAAGGGGCGGTTATCTGCACATTTCCTTCATCCGCAAGATTTATCCATCCTTGAAGATATTTTGGATAGAAGGTCAGGAGATAGTCAATGAAAGCCTCATTTGGATCTGGGCTCTCCCCTCTCCATTCTCTGAGCACATCATAGTAGAACCAGAAGGTTCTCTTGATTTCTTCCCACGCATCGTTGAGCTGGATAGGCATCCACTTGTCAACGTGCGGCCATTCTCGTGCTTTTGTGCTCCTCTCCTCTTGCTTTGAACCTTTTGAACCCACTCCTTCTTTTACGCTCTTCTTGACCTTCTTTCGATCCTTTGGTACACCGTAAAGCAGAATAGCGGCTTTCTTCGCTTGTTCAATCTGGAGTGTTTTCAGAGTGCTTCTAGTGTTGAAGACTTTCTTTGGCTCGACTTCGGAATCTTCAGTACCCAGTATCAATTTCCTCTGAACTGGCTTAGAAGCCTTTGCTCTTTTGCCCTCAGGCTCTTCTATCACCACAGCCTTTCTCTTGATGGGCAATTCAGCACCGGTCTGGCTTGTCCCAATCCTTCCTCTACCACTCAGTTTCTCCATAGCAACTTCCTGTATTATTTCCTCAGAAACCTGAGTGTAGATTGGCTTCTCCACCTTCTTGAATTTAAGCTTCTCAGTGGCTTCAATCTCCTTCATGGCTTCGGCAAGTATCTTCTTTTCAGCATTTTTAACAACCTTGCTCTTCAGAGTATGTTCCAATAATTCCCTGAGATCAACTCCAGGTCTTTCCCCCTTCTTGGAACTATACTCTGGCAGAAGCCTGGAGAGTGCTGTGTCCATGTGATATTGCTCTTTGCTGACACTCTGCACCTCCCCTGCCATCTGATCTTGCTCTTCCTCGAGCCGCCTAAGGTGGTTCTTCGCCACAGAGATTTCTTCAGACAAATGTGCAAATTGGCTTGAGAGAGCTTCCTTGAACATGTCTGTCATCTTGGCCATGAGCATTGAGCTCATTTCCTCAACAGCGTTCTTCACCAGCATCTCATTCCTCTCAACCCACTTTGCTTCAAGAATTTGTGTCTGCTCCTGATGCTTTTGCTTCAGCTCTTCATTCAGCTCAGCCTTGACCCCCTCCATCTTGTCTTCTAGCTTTGCTTCCATGGAGGTCAGCTTTTCTGTCATAGAGCTCTGAAGCAGCACCAGTTCTGAAGAAGTACTCAATCCTTCAATCTTCTGAGATTGGTTGGTCAAAACTTCCTCCATTTGAGCAATTTTGTTCAGTATTGGCTCAACCTTCTCCAATTTCTCCATCACCGGGGTGAGATCAATCTCAGGAGCATTACTGATCTGTTGTGCCTCCTGAGTTGGCTGTTCATCCTGAGTCTCAGTCTGAAGGCTTCAGACTCAGTCTGAGTCTGGGATTCACCCTGAGCTTGGGTGTCCACCTGAGCCTCAGTCTGCATATCAGACATTACAGATTTAAAGGTAGGAACTTCAGTAAACCTGGCATAATTATTAATTGTGCCAAAAGTTACCTGAAGGCTAACTTCAGTCTGAGGATGTTCGACAGCAGCCTGATCAGCATCAGTTGAGTCTTTCTCTTTCTGAGATTGACTCTCATCATCCCCTTGTTGGTCCTCATCCTGAGATTTGTCAATGGAACTCGGGGCACCAACTTCAGCAGTTCTCTCAGCCACCTTCCTCTTCACAAGCTCATCAAAATCTGAGATTTTCATCCGGAGCTTGGTTTTTCTGAACCCTGAGAATTCAGTGAGAAAAAGTCGTCTCCTCGTTCCACCAGTCTTCCCCCGAAACGAAGCAATGTTAAGCATCTCGGAAGAGTCCGGTTGAGGATGTAGACCGTTGACCTCAATCAAGAAGATGTCTTGGAGGTCGGGAATGAGCTTCACTTCGGTAGCGGTCAAGAATGAACCGTTCCCCTTGCTTCGCCATTCGGTCTCTTGACTTCTCCTTTCTTGAGCATCGGGCTCGTGTTCATGGAAGGTCAATCAACGACTCACTCAGAGCTCTTCAAAGTTCATCGGCTCCCCGAGGCTCAAGCAGCCTTCCGAGGTTTGGACAGCTCCCGATCACCGATATGACTTGGTTCCGAGGTCCGAGTTGGGCGCCTCCTCGCCGGGGAATATCTGCTGCTTGCCGAGAACCGAGTGGGCATTTCCTCACAGAATTTGAGCATCTTCTGCGGTCTCGAGAGCGCAAGATATCCTCGGAGGGAATCAACTTTCTCTCCGAGGTCTGAGGTCCTTAGAATATTTCCTGAGAAAATTTGTCTGAGCTCAGAGAAGTCTCAAGAACCTCAGAGAAGACTTGCTCCTCAGTTTGATCCTGTGCCTTTGAGATAGCCTGAGCCAAAACATGTAATGGCGATTTCTGAGCAGTTTGGCTCTCAGGCTGAATCTCCTCAGTCTCACTTTCCTCATCTTCATCAGTGAGAACCACCATCCTTTTGCGTTTTGGAGCAAGGGTTTTCTGCTTCTTCAATTTCTCACCCTACTCCTTCTTGGCTTCTAACAACACCTTCCCCCTGGCTTGTTGGGTTTCCTTTTCAGCAGCCGCAACCGGTGATTCCACTTCTTCTCTTTCTTTCCCTTAAAAGTCCTCTTCGCAGCAATCGGTTTGAACATAATTTTGGACTTAGGGAATGGGGTAGAGTTGGCAAAGATATCCTCCTCCTCTCGGCACATCTCCAGAATGAATGCAATTTTGGTGGCGTGGAGGATTCGCTTTTTTGATAGATATTGCCCCATCATCCTCCCTTTTTATGACCTTGGCTTGCTCAGTCACCACCTTGATCAGATATTTCAGCCAGTTGAAATCCTTGGTGGGTGAGTCCTCAATCGCCACCATCAGTCGGAGTTTGGAAGTGTTGATCTGCTCGAAGCTTCCAGATCGACTCATTATGCACTTTCCCACAATATCCATCAATACTCTGTATTTCGGCTGTAGATGCCGTTTATGCAGAGTTGCCTCAAACTTAACAGGTTTCTCAGCAACCTTGTCAAGATACTCCGGCTCTCGTCCCAACATATACAATGAGGGATCATCTCCCCTATTGCACAACTCAAATACGTCGTTCAAATGCTTAGGGACTATATAGAGCTCTCGAACAAAATCTACATATTTCATTGATTATTCGAGATGCAAAATAGAAATCTTAGATTCTATACAATCTTCCTCATCGATTTCCATATTTGCAACAAACTCTATTACCTCACGGGTGTACTCCGCCTCTGGTCGATTTGCGACGAGGTTCGTCAGTTTCGCCAATCTGATTAAGTGGAGCGCTTCTTCTTCGTGCTTGGCATTTTATGTGCTCTCCAGAGACACCACGTATTCGTACCATGGCTTATTCGTCTCAGCTAATCTCTCAAAAATGGTAGGGGCCATTTTAGATTTGAAGATTTGAAGATTTAGGGTTTGGGTTTTCTGGGCAAAGGGATTTATTTGCAGAGGATTTTGGGAACGAAGGGTTTGATAAAGTTTTGGCTTGAATGGCTTCAAAGGATTAAATAGCTCGAGATCGTGGGAAACCGTACCGGTTTGGTGAAAAGCAACGGCTAAGATTAATCCACGATTAATCGGGTATGCGAAAGGCGATCCCCGAAAAGTAAGCCGCCATTTTAACTTCATTGGTGATTAAATGTAACAGAGCATTTAATGACTGTTGACCTTCTTCGGAATTTCAAAGATCCCGCCCAAAAACATTCCTCAGGTGTTTTGTATTTATTGCGAATGATTACTGAGTTTCACTTAAGCAATAAATGAGTCGCATGAGTCATTACTTCTTCAGACTAATTTCCCTCTATCAGTCTTACTGAGTATTGACCTTGATAAAATGTCAGTATGATACTGAGTACTGAATAGGTTCAGTATGCTACTGAGTACTGACCTTCAGTAAATCTGAGTTTCCTGAGACTCAGTTCAATATTTCCATTTTATCCTGAGTTTCTCAGTAGAATTCTGAGAAAACTTCATGCATCTGAAAACCTTCAATTTTTCAGATTTTACTCTATACACCTGGATCCAACATCCCGAATTCAACTGATAGTTCCTGAAATCTTGATTCAGCCAAAGGTTTAGTCAAGATATCAGCTATCTGCTTATCAGTATGAATTTTCTCCATCCTTATGTCATTTTTCTCGACATGATCTCGATGAAGTGATGTCCGATATCCACATGCTTGCATCCGGTTTGTAATACCGGATTTTGTGAAATAGCAATGGCACTATTATTGTCACAAAATATTGGTACTTCATCGCTACAACTTTATAATCCCTTAATTGTTGTGCGAGCCAAAGAATCGGCGTACGCAGCCTTCCTCGACCTATGTATTCAAATTTCAGAGTCTTGGTTGCTATCGAGGTCATTTTTTGAAAACCAAGATATCACCATTTCCTAGAAATTGACAAGTTCTCGTAGTGGACTTCCGTCAATTCAAGAAACCTCCATAATCAAAGATCTCGAGTAACCAGTTAATTCAAGGTTATCATAAATTTTGGATACCATAATCCTCTATTCATCGTGCCCTTAAGAGATTTTTTAGTATCTTTTCGGCAAATTTCCATGTGACTAGCCTTAGGATTAGCTTGGTATCTTGCACATATCCCAACAAAGAAATGTTATATCCGCCTACTTGTCGTGAGATAGAGCAATGATCCAATGATTCCTCTATAATCAGTATGACTCACTGATTTGCCTTCAGAATCAGGATCCATCTTGTAGTTAGTATTCATGGGAATTCTAACTGCATTGCAATTTTGTACACCATACTTGGCAATCAGATCTCTGGTGTACTTTGCCTGGTTGATGAAGATTCCTTCCTTTGATTGTTTCACTTGAAGACCTAGAAAGAAATTCATCTCTCCCATCATTGACATCTCAAACTTGCCTTTCATCAGTGTTGAAAACTTTTCACACAGCTGATGGTTTGGAGATCCAAAAATGATGTCATCAACATATACATGAACCAGTAAGATATCTTCCCCATCTTCTATCCTGAACAGAGTTCTATCAACAGTTCCTTTGACAAAACCATGGTCAGTAAGAAACTGAGAAAGAGTATCATACCATGCTCTGGGTGCTTGCTTAAGACCATACAAGGCTTTTCCGAGCACGTAAACTTGGTCATTCTTTTGAAACCGGGAGGTTGTTCTACATAAACCTCTTCTTTAAGCACACCGCTCAAAAATGCACTTTTCACATCCATTTGATAGATCGTGAACTTCATGTGGGCAAAGATATGCAAGAAACAATCTGATGGCTTCTAGTCTTGCAAAAGCAAAGGTTTCATCATAATCCAAGCCTTCTTCTTGGGAATAACCTTGTGCAACTAAATTTTGCCTTGTTTCTTACAATGTTGTTGTTTTCATTTCTTTTATTCTTAAATACCCACTTGGTTCCAATGACATTGTGCCTTTCAGTCTATCCACTAGCTCCCATACTTCATTTCTTGAGAATTGATTCAAATTTCATCTTGCATAGCAAAGAATCCAATGAGAATCTTGTAGAGCTTCACCAATCTCTCAAAGAGAGGCTCTTTTCTCCGATAGGAAGCAGCAGAATAGTGCACTCTCACCATGGAACCTTCTTGTTTTGACACCTTTCGGTTAGATCACCCACAATCGACTTGTAGGATGACTATCTAACCATCTTCTTCTAGATGTTCCCCCTTCAATAAAAGATCCTCAACATTTGAAATGTTAGGTTCGATTAATTCAAGAAACTCAGGAACAGAAAGGAGAAAGGGAATCATCTTCCTCGTGGGAAATTTATTTAGAACATTGTCGAGAGACATTTGTTCCCCTTTGGTTGATAGATTCAGAATTTGCCTCATTTTGTGACCATATCTTCATTGGCCTCACATACCCGAGTCCGAGGCGTGTCTGTTCAGATTGGTCACCTTTGGTGTGTTGGTTTTCCTGAGTCTCACCATCCTGAGTTCCATCCTGAACTTCTTTATCTGAGTCTGAGTCACTCCAATCATAGAATGTGTCTGACTTCTTCTTTTCAGGTTCAGTGGATGATTTATCATTCTTTTTCGTGCTTAATCTGGTGATTCTCTTGGTCGGGTTCTTCAAGATCATGTTCTGTTTCTTCCGAACACAAGTAGATTCATCAAAAACAACATGAGGTGTTTCCTCCACAATAAGAGTCCTACAGTTGTAAACTCTGAAGGCTTTACTGACTTCAGAATACCCTAAGAATATTCCTTCATCAGCTTTGCTATCAAATGTTTTCAATCGATCTTTACCATTATTGTGTATGAAACACTTGCAACCAACTCTGAAAAAAAAAAAATCAAGAGGCTTCCTTTCATTCCAAAGCTCATAGGGTGCTTTTCCTTGACTCTAGGTCAGCATGGATCTGTTCTGAGAATAGCATGCAGTGGTTGACAAAATTTTTCAAATTTCAATATCTTTTAGGAATATAAACTTTCATTTATCATTGTCCTTGCAGCAACTTCTTTCGTAGTCTTGTTCCTTCTTTCAAAGAACACCATTTTGTTGAGGGGTCCTTGCGGTGATGTTTCATGAGAAATTCCATTTCTTCAGACAATAATCGATATGATATGATTTATAAATTCAGTTCCTTGTCGATCTCGATTTTGACCACACTCAGATTTTTCTCAATCTCGAGCCTTTTCAAGAATTCTCGCAACTTTTATCGAGTCTCTTTTTCATCGAGTAAGAATATGACCCAAGTATATCTTGAGTAGTCATCAACTACTACCAATGTGTATTTCCTGCCATTAGTGCTCACTGGTGTTATAGGACCAAAAAGATCCATATGCAACAACTGAAGTATTCTTTCAGTAGAAACATCTACTTTGCTTTTAAATGATGCTCTAATTTGTTTTCCTTTTTGGCACGCATCACAAATATGTTCCTTACTGAACACTTCATTAGGCAACCCTCTCACAAGAGCTAAACTTGCAAGCTTATTCAGGGTTTTGAAATTCAGGTGATTCATTGTTTTATGCCATAACCAACTGGTATATGTGGAACTTTTTGCAACCAAACATGTATCTTTAGGAGTTGAACTCCAATCAGCAAGATACACATTTCCTTTTCTAGTACCAGTCAGTAATACTTTCTGTGAGATATCATCTTTCACATAACATAAGTTCTTAGAGAACTCAACATTAAAACCTTTATCACAGAATTGGCTTATTGAAAGCAAGTTATGCTTCAATCCAGATACATATGAAACACCATGGATATGAATTGGGTCGTTTTCCAAAGTTCCATATCCTTCAGTCTGTCCTTTGGAGTTATCTCCAAAAGTGATCTGAGGGCCTCTTTGTTCAACATAGTCACTGAGTATCTTCTTGAATCCTGTCACATGTCTTGAGCATCCACTGTCAAGATACCATACATCAGGGGCTTTTTCATCTTTGCTCATCAGTGATATGTGATCTTTAATCAGCTTAGTGCCCTTGTTTTCCTCCTGAAAAACAGATCAATTTTTAGGTACCCAATTTGTGTAGGGTCCTACAAGGTTAGCTGTACCTTTCGGAATCCAAATCTGCCTGACAACTCTAATCACTTTAGAGTGGCTGATCCATCTTCCATAAACATCTACATACACATTTACTACTCTGGGTGCCTTAATAGTTTCGTGTATGAGTGCTAGCTTTAGCATGAACATGAGCTTTTGAATTTTTCTTTGGTTCAGTCTTTTGTTCATTTGCTTTGGCTTTGCGGTACCTGGTCCGAATCTTTGTTGATTTCGGGTTCGTGTAACCTTTACCCTTAGGCAAGTGGGGTTCAAAGGGTTGCTGTCTTGAAATTTTGGTCTTTCAAAGATATCGAGGACTTGGTCTCTTCATTGAGAATGTCTCTTTGAAAGTGTTTCTCTTCTAAAGATTCCTCGATGGTTCGATTGTAGATTCTTTCAGATTTGCATTCTTAGCCCCGAGGCTTTGAAGTACTTGCTCGAAATTTTCCAATCGAAAGTGCTCAGTTTTCTAGCCTTCACCGAGGTTTGGGGCTTTCCACCGATCATTCAGTTTTTATCAAAACCATGGGTCCTTTTCCCTTGTCTACAACCTTGGGCATTTCTTCATTTTGAAGTGTGGGTGCCATTGGTTTTACAAAGATTGTCTTCTTGCTACTTGATGCAAAGATTCGGGATGACCTTGTGAGGTTCCCCGGAATGTATCCCAATCCAGATTTTATAGTGGCAGATCTTTGGTAACTCTGAATTTCATCTATTACTTTAGATGCAGTATTCAATAGAGTTAGCTTCTTCTGTGCACTATCCTCACAGTTCTGTAGAGTTTCATGCTTCTCAGAGAGGTCATTGAACTTAGTTCGATCAATTTGAATCTCTTCTTCAATGGATTTTCTAGCTTTTCGATTAGGGTCACTATCAACTTCTCTTTCTCTCGAGAGTTGTACTTTCATAACATCCAGTTCATCAGTAGCTCCCATTAATTGAGAAGTGATTTCAGTATTGCTAGAGTCTTTCCATTTTAGATTTTCAGCTTTTAGTTCTTTATTCTGCTCTTGAGTTTCATTTAGCAACATTAGACTCTCAAAACAATCCATCAGGTCAAAATGATTGTTTACAGTTGAACTTGACAACTCTTGTGCTAGTGTAGGAGCAACAACAGAGAAAGAAGAGTTTACCTTCTCAATGGCCATCAGACAGATGTCATCACTTTCACTGTCTGAGAATATTTCATCTGAAGAGCTAGATCCCTCCTCAGAATGTTCTTCTTCTGCAACCATGGCATTTTTGCTAGAAAACTTCTTGTCTCTTTTAGCTTGCCTTTCTCTTCTCTCCTTAGCACTCAGATCTGGACAATCATACTGGAAGTGACCATTCTTTTGGCAATTATAGCATCTGTTGGCATCATCATCCTGATCACTTTCTTCTTTGGACTTGGAGTCCTTCCTTTTGGATGAAGATCCCTCGCTTTTCGTGTCCTTCTTCTTCTCGGTTGATCCGTCCTCGGGTTTCTTCCTGTACTGTGATTCCCGTGAATAGTTTTTTTGTATTTTCCAGAACGATTATTAAGTCTTTCAAACCTCCCCGCCATCGTCTTTAGCTTATCCTCAAGCTCATCCTGATTTTTAGCAAGGGAGTTCTCAGACTCTCTAGTTTTACAGGTTTTATCCTTAGCTTTAAAAGCCACATTTTTACTAGATGATGAATCATCTTTGCTGTCAGCCTTTTTAGATTTCTTATCAATTACGAACTCATAGGCCTTTAGCTCAGAGAAGACTTGTTGATATGGCATTGAATTAATGTTTTTGGTGTTTTCAATCACCACTGCATGTATATCCCATTTCTTAGAAAGACCTCTAAGAATTTTCAATGCAACTTCTCTTTGTGGATATTTCTTTCCAAGTGCATTTAGATCATTCATAATGCTAGTGAATCTGACTTTTAATTTGTCAATAGATTCACCTTCTTCCATTTCAAAACTATCAAACTTTCCAATTGCAACTGAAAGTTTATTTTCTTTGATATGATCTGTGCCTTGGCACATTACAGCTAGTGTATCCCAAATTTCTTTTTCATAAAGATTGCAGGTGAGAGATCATTCCCATCACACCATCATCAATAAAGATTGTATAGTGTGTCTTTAGCAATATAGTCTAGATTGACTAACTTCCTCTCCTCAGAGTCATTGGTCATCGGACTTAGGAAATTTCGTTTCTAGGATCGTTTCTCTCATTTTCTCATTCCTCCAGGATTCACCACAAGAAATTGGAATGGCCCTTCAGAGACCACTCTCCACATTCGCTCATGTTTAGAACACTTTTGGTGAGCCTCGCATTCTCGGCCTCCATAAATCATAGTTCTCCACCGAGAACATGGGAAGTTCTTAGAAGACATTTTATCCGAAGTCTTTTAAGAATTCAAAGAAATAAGATCGATTCAGATAGACCACAAGTATTTTAGCAAATAAAACTTAGGTCAACAAAGTAGGTGGTCAAGTTGAACCACCGCTCGATACCACTTGTTGGTCCTTGCAGAACGAGTCTTACACGTGTATGGGGGAATACACGTGTTCGGTGTTTTAAAACTTTTTTCATCGAGGTCACTTGGGGTCAGTCAGTTGTCACGATGATTTGGTCCCGAGAAGCACAAAATCGCCTCGAGTCAAAGTCTATCGAGACAAGTGATCCCGAAGTTGCTTTAAAACCTCGATAATCCCAACCGAAGTCCCGAAGTTTTATAGAGATCCTCGAGTTGCTTGGATCGATAATTCAACTTATTGAACCCTCGTAAGAGTAAGTTCGGTTTGGTAACTATCTCGTTTAAAGCTACTCGGATGTCTGGGAATGGTTGGCCCTTATTTTATACTGTTTTTTAAGCTTTTTTTCAAAAACCTTCCTTTAATGGAATAGTGATTAGGCTGTGATTCAATTATATGCAACTTCAGTGGATTGATTCCAACTGAAATGTCAGTGAAAATATTCTTTCAGAATATATGCAATAGTTAAGCAAACCAAAACAGAAAGCAAAGAACACAGCAGATTATAGTGGTTCAGAGACTCAAGCTCCTACGTCCACTCTCTCTGATCTCTTCAGAGAAATTCACTAATCACTTCTTTGAGCTTTCTGACTACCTCTGTAGTTTACTTACTCAACTCGGCCCTGAGTTTTCTGACTACCTCTGTAGTTTACTTACTCAACCAAACCTTGAGCTTTCTGACTACCTCTGTAGTTTACTTACTCAACTCACACAAGCTTTCAGACTACCACAAGTAGCTTACTAACTTCTTCTCTAGAGCTTTCTGACTACCTCAATGTAGTTTACTCACTCTTTACAACTCCAATCTCACCAACAATCACACTCAAACTACCTTCTAAAGGGTTTGGGGTTTCTTGGTTGGTTTCCAACTAGAATGAGATATCCTTTACAATAAAGAGCAATGCAAAGGCTAGGATATCTCGACTAAGCTTTGGATATATCTTATCAAGCTAGGCTTAGTTTAATGAGCTCTCTTCAATATAAAGCACTTGGGAAATTCTGGGTTTTTCGAGTGCTTCAACTTTGCGATAATAAGTTTGAGCTCTTGAGTTGCTTACAAATTTCCCGTAACCTTTCAATGTAGAAGGTCACAAGTATTTATAGGCATACACCAAGGTCACTCTTGAAAAACTATCCGTTGGAGAGATAACTCTGATAGTTTCCTCTTATGGTGTGAGAAACGGTTATATTTAGGGTTTGACACTCCCTAACACGTTTTAGGCAATAGCCTTTCATGTAGCCGGTCTTCACTTTTGCGCACCGAACTTAGTACTTTCGACATCTTTTTTTTTCAATGATTGCCATCGATTGTCGTAAGATGGTACAAATGTTGTCTTCCTCTTTTTTGACTTTTGTCTCCGGTTAAAGGTAGACAACTTCAACGGCTCTTTTTGGTTACAATCTCTCGAGTGATATAACCTTAACAACACTTTGTCTTAGTTCCTTTTGTATGCATTTGAATGTTATGGGCAATATCTAACTTTCTAAGGAATCGCGATCTTCTCAGTATTGCATCCTTCAGATAGATATGTTCAGTGCCTCGGAACATTCAGTTTATACTGAGCATTCAATACATTACCGAAGTCTTCGACCATCGTGCCTTCTTCAAAGATTCTTGATCTTGATTCTTACGATCTTGTCTTTCATCTTCAGTGTCTTTCGAGTCAGGTCTTCGAGTCTTCGAGTCTTCTGAGTCTTTACAGATGTACTGACTGATATATCGAAGTCTTCATGCCGAAGTCTTCGATTCCTCGGTTTACATCGAAGTCTTGAGATCTCGATTTTTTATCGAGACTTCGATTTCTTCGTTTACATCAAACTTCGTAAACTTTGGTTTACATCAAACTTGGTTTCTTCGTAAACTTATCGAGTTCTTCGTAATCTTCGGATCCTAATCACCGACTATACATTTTGCAGATAACATCCTGAATACTCTAAAACTGAATCCTGACTCAACTATCAAGATTATTCTGAACATGTCATACTCAGGGGTTTTGGGATCTAATCAAAATCATATCTTTATTAAATTCATCTCCCAACATAAACAATATCAAAATCAAAATAAGCAAGATGTTCAAAATCTGCAAAATCAAAAATCTTTGTTTAGAAACATTATGTTCTAAATCTTTGAAGAGCATAAAAGTAGCAGCCCTGCAATCAGTTTTAATAGTAAATTTCTGATTATATAAATCATCCTGAAATTGAAGGACACATTTAACTATAGCAAGAATTTCTTTAGTTGTGGCAGAATAATTTTTCTGACTATTATTCCATTTATCGGAATAAAATTTAATGATATAATCCTTTTTATTATCAGGATTAATTTGTTTTAAAATACCTCCATACCCCAAATCTGAGGCATCAGTTTCAACATTTTTTTCCCAAGAGGTATTAGCCAGCATAAGATAAGGAATATTTTTAACCCTTTCTTTTATCCTGATAACAGGTTTAGTATGATCATCATTCCAAGGAGAAGGATTCTTTTTAAGTCTATCATATAAGATAGCGGAATCTTCAGCAAGATTCTTAATATAAGAAGACACATAATTAAGGCTTCCTAAGAATCTCTGTAACTGAGTTTTATCAGTTATAACATCAGGGAATTTATTACTGTTGCGATATTTTAGTTTTGATGAATTATGCCAAAACATTATCAACTTGTGTTTTTAAACCTAATCTACAGATAACAAGTTAAGGGGGAACGAGAGAACAAATTGAGGGGGAACTCACGAAATCAGAAGTAGATGATCGAGATCAGACGAGGCTTTCATTTAGACCGACGAGATCGGATGAGTAAGATGAGTTCCGTGAGTTAATCATGAGCCGGCAAAATCAGAAGTGAAGAAAAGCTAAAGCCAGCAAATCAGAATAGAAGGTTGCAGATCAGAAGATGAGCAGATAAGACTGATCAAGATTAGACGTGATCGAGATCAGACGTGATCGAATATCAGATATGATAAACTGATATGCTAACCTGATGAACTGACTTGATACTATCTTGATATGTTGATCTGAAGAAGTGTTGATCTGATCACGAAATGATCGATCGTGCAAAGAAGAAATCGATAGTTCGAGTCAATGTGACCGAGGGTCGATGTCTCGATTCGTAAGAGCCGAACTCGCAGAAGCTCGAAAGTGTCAAGATGCCCCGATCGTACTAAGTCCGCTGAAGAGAAGTTCCGTCAATCAAGAAACTCAAGACTCGGGATAACTCAAGGCTCGGGGGATAACTCAAGGCTCAGATAACTTGAAGGTTCGGGGATAACTCAAGGCTCGGGATAACTCAAGGCTCGGGATAACTTGAAGGCTCGGGATAGCTCGGGATAACTCAAGGCTCGGAGATAGCTCAGATAACTCAAGGCTCAAACAATTTCAGATAAAATCAAGGCTCAGATAGAATCAAGATCCCGAGACTCGTAAGAAATCAAGAATATAGCCGTTAGATTCAGCTGGTGTGGACCAATGAGAGGAAGACGACAAGCCTGAAAAAGCTGCAAAAACCTGATTTCAAAGTGACAACCTGAGCTGATCTTTTAAAACAAAAACCTGATCTCTGTATAAATGCATATATTTTAAATGTTTTGGCGTCATTATCAAAAAGGGGGAAATTGTTGGGATATTTTAGTTTTGATGAATTATGCCAAAATATTATCAACTTGTGTTTTTAAAGTTAATCTACAGATAACAAGTTAAGGGGGAACGAGAGAACAAATTGAGGGGGAACTCGCGAAATCAGAAGTAGATGATCGAGATCAGACGAGGCTATTGACGAGACTGATCGAGATCAGATGAGTAAGATGAGTTCCGAGTTAATCGATGAGTCGCGGCAAAATCGGCGAAGAAAAGCTAAAGCCAAAGAAATCGTAATAGAAGGTTGCAGATCAGAAGATGAGCAGATAAGACTGATCAAGATCAGACGTGATCGAGATCAGACGTGATCGAATATCAGATATGATAAACTGATATGCTAACCTGATGAACTGACCTGATGCTATCTTGATATGTTGATCTGAAGTAGTGATGATCTGATCAGTCGAGCTGATCAGATCATGCAAAGAAGAAATCGATAGCTCGAAATAATGTGACCGAGGGTCGATGTCCGATTCAAGAGCCGAACTCAAGAAGCCTCGAGTGTCAAGATGCCCGACGCATAAGGTCCGCCAAGAGAAGTCTCCTGAATCAAGAAACCTGAAGGCTCAGATAACCTGAAGGTTCAGATAACCTGAAGATAACCTGAAGGCTCAGATAGCTCAGATAACCTGAAGGCTCAGATAACTTGAAGGCTCAGATAGCTCGGGAGATAACTCAAGGCTCGAGACAATTTCAGATAAATCAAGGCTCGATAGAATCAAGATCCCGAGACTCGTAAGAAATCAAGAATATAGCAAGTAGATTCAAATTGACGGACCAATGAGAGGAAGACGACAAGCCTGAAAAAGCTGCAAAAAGCTACAGAATAGTATGGATTTGATTGTGATTCTCTCCAACAGTAACATTCAAATCCACTCTATAAATACAAGTTCTTCCTTCATTATTTAGTGGAGAGTGTGGAAAAATGCGTGAAACGCCCATCAAGCCAAATCATCTAGCATTTCCAACATAGAACACAGAGAAAGAAATACACGCTTATATTCAAGAGTGTTCTACCCTAGATCTAAGCACAAATGTAATATCCTAAGCTTAGAGAGATTTTCCCATCCTTAACATTGAGGCTAAACAAATGTAAGGGAAAATCTCAACCTAGTTGGAAACCAAACAAATCTTTACCCAAACCCAAAAGTTAGGTTAAGTTTCTTACCGCAAGATTTCAGACTAGGGATTCTAGTTTCTGATTTCTGGGATCGGTTGAGTGTGAACTCGGTAAACATCTAGCAATCCCGAAAGGGAGGGTAGGCAATCCCGAGAGGGAGATAAGTCCCGTTTGAGTGTGAACTCGATAAACATCTGTTGGGTGTTGGACTAACACATTAAACTAAGTCCAGTCGGTTAAGTAGGTGCCCCTGTGTTAAGGGAAGAGTGGATGTAGGACGGGTTTCGTCCGAACCACTATAAAATCGTGTGTTCTTTACTGCTTTATGTTTATACTTGTCATATGCATTCGATTATAAGCAAAACAACACACATGAACTTAAAATGCAAAAAAAATAGAATCACTCTACCCTCACCCCTGTTTTATATGCATCACATGACATGTTAGCTTCCGCACGCGCAAAATGGGTTTTTCCACAGCACAAAATTCGGGACCATCAATTACCAAATTCAATACTTCTTTGAATTGGAATAATATTACCTTTATCAATAATATGACCAGGAAATTTTACTTTAGTCTGGAATAAAACCATTTTAGGTTTTGAAATGACAAGACCATTTTTAATGACCAAATTTTTAAACATATCAAGATGTTTAAAATGTATTTCAATATCTTTAGAAAATACAAGGATGTCATCAATATAAACAATAATAAAATCACTATAAGGATTAAAAATGTCATTTATAATTTGTTGAAATTCAGACGGAGCATTTTTAAGCCCAAAAGGCATAACAGTCCATTCATAATGACCAAATGGTACATTAAAGGCAGTTTTATACCTATCAGGTTGATTAATCTGAATTTGCCAAAAACCTGATTTAAAATCAAATTTAGAGAAAATAAGAGCATTGACTAATCTGTCAAGAAGATCTTTTTTATTAGGAATAGGATGCCTAATCCATTTTAAAACCTTATTAAGAGGTTTGTAATTAATAACTAAACGAGGAACTCCTGCTCCTCGCCGTAATGTTTATTAACATAGAAAGCAAAGACAAGACCAAGGAGATTTCAAGGAGTTATAAGCTTCTTTTGTAATAAGGAAGATATTTCCTTTTTACATAACTCTAAGTATTCAGAGTTCATTTGACAAGGTCTAGATTTAGTCGGAATTTTATTCTCTTTAAAATCTTCTTCATAAGGAAGAAAAACTATATGTTTCTTTCTATCCCAAAAAGCATTAGAAAAATCATTACAAATTTCAATAGAGAATTTATGTATTAAAAATTTGATTTTATCCTGTAGTTTAGGATTATTTAATCTATCACTTATAGTAATAGAATTAAGCTCATCTTTAAGAAAATTGATTTGACAATTTTTATTATTAATTTGATCTTGAATCAAATTAAGAACCTTATGAATAGGTTTAGTGATAAACTTAAAAGTAATAGGTTTACCATTATAAGTACCTGTAATACCTTTTCACCAACAAAAGTAAGAGGATATATTTTAAATGGAAAAGGAAGACCAATAATCATTTGTGTAGGGAGATGAATTTAATAAAGAAGATTTTGATTAGATCCCAAAACCCCTAAGTATGACATGTTCAGGATAATCTTGTTAGTCTGAGTCAGGATTCATTATAGAGTGTTCAGGAAGTTATCTGCACCATGTATAGTCAGCAGATATAGTGTTGGGTCCCAACATATAGATCAAAGTTAGATTTCAAGACTCAAGAAGTTTTCAAGAAATCAAGACTCAAGAAGTTTCAAGTTTCAAGACTCAAGATGAAATCAAGAAATCAAGACTCAAAAGATGAAATCAAGAAATCAAGACTTAGTATGAAATCAAGAAATCAAGACTCAAGATGAAATCAAGAAATCAAGACTCAAAGATGAAATCAAGAAATTGAAGACTCAAGATGAAATCAAGACTCAAAGATGAAATCAAGACTCGTAAGACATCAAGACTCGTAAGACATCAAGACTCAAGACATCAAGACTCGTAAGACATCAAGAATCGTAAGACATCAAGACTCAGAAGACATCAAGTCTCGTAAGATATCAAGACGCAGTAAGATATCAATACTTAGTTATCAAGACACAAGAAGATATCAATACTAAAGATAACTCGAATGTTTAGAGGCACTGAATAATATATATCTGAAGATTACAAGACTGAGAAAAATGTGAATAGTCAGTAAAATAGATATTGCCCAAAACATTCATATGCAGACAAAAGGAACTAAGTCTAAGTGTTGTTTAAGGTTGTCTCATTCAGAGAGATTGACCTAAAAAGAGCCATTTTGTTTGTCTACATTCACTGAAGACAAGAAACAATTAGAGGAAGACAACATCTGCATTTTTATCTTAATCGAAAAGACGGAGACACTAAAGCATGTCAAGAGTACTATGTTCCGCATCGCAAAAAGTGGTGATTGGCTACATGAATGCATATTTCCTAAAACATGCAAGGGAGTATTCAAACCCTAAAAATAGTCGTTCATCAAACACCATAAGAGGAAACTCATGAAGCTATCTCCTCCAACAGATAGTTTTTCAAGAGTGGCCTTGGTGAAGTTGCCTATAAATACTAGTGACCCTTTACATTGAGGTTTCGGGATTATTTGAAAGCAACTCAAGAGCTCATTCGTATTACTGCAAATTGAAGCACTAGAAAACCCAAGAATTTCCCAAGTGTTTCACATTGAAGAGAGCTAATTCACTAAGCCTAGATTGATAAGAAATATCCAAAGCTTAGTAGAGATATCCTAGCCTTTGCATTGTACTTATTGTAAAGGATATCTCATACTAGTTGGAAACCAACCAGAAACCCAAACCCTTTGTAAGGTAGTTTGAGTGTGTTTGTTGGTGAGTTTGAGTTCTAAAGAGTTAGTAAGCTACAGTGAGTTAGCCAGAAAACTCTAGAGAAGAAGTTAGTAAGCTACTTGTGGTAGTCTGAACACTTGTGTGTGTTGAGTTAGTAAGCTGCAGAGAGTCGACTAAAAACTCAAAGTAGAAAATTGAGTAAATTATGAATGAGTTAGCCGTAAAGCTTTAGGAACTGGTTAAGGAATTTTCTTAAGGTCGAGAGAGGACGAGGGAGCTTGAGTCTCGAACCACTATAATTGTTGTGTTGTTTTGCTTTTTCAGACTACATTATTATCTTTGTTGCATGTTTTTTCATCGAAAAGCATAATTCATCGATATTGATTGGAACCAATCCAATCGAACTTGCATCAACCGATCAAACCTTAATCACGTTTTTATTAAAAGGAAGGTTTTCAAGCAAAAGCTAAAACGAGTATAAACTTAGGGCCAACCATTCCGCACACTTGAGTAGCTAGAACAGATAGTTACCAAACTGAACTAACTCTACCGAGGGTTCAAGAAGATAATTATCGATCCAAGCGCTTCAGATCTCTCGATAAAACTTAGGCTCGGTTGGGCTAATCAAGCTTCGAAAAGCGAAATTTCCAGATCATTGTCTCAAGAGACTTTGACTCAAGGCAACTGGCTTTCAGTGGCAAAATCATCGGGATAACTCCGACCCATCGACCTCATTTGAAAGAAAAAGTTTTAAAAATCACTGAACACGTGTATTCCCACCCCCCATACAAGTGTGAGACTCGCTAGCACCGGGACCAACAATTTGACTAGTGATGTCTTCAGCAATAAGAAAGTCGTTAGGAATACAACAACCATCAACACAAACATAAGCATTTTTAAGCTTATAATTAATCTTTAAAGATCCTCCACCTGCATGAGAAAGTGAATGAGTAGTTTTTTTAAAAATCTTAGTAGGAATTATTCCTAACTGTATAACACTTAAATCAGCATCACTATGAATCATAGCAATAAAATCTTTCTTTTAAGAATTATTTATAAGAAGAGAAATCTTAGTATACCATTTCTGTGATATAACCATATTAATGGTAGATAAATGATTCTTCTCAATATTAAAATTATCATCAATATCCAAGTATTGTGAAAGAGTATTATAGCTGGTTTCACAATCTTCAATTTTTTCTTTACCTTTCTCCATAAAAGAAAGACGAACAGAAAGATCAGTATTCTGTTTTTGAAGGATCTTTACATCAGTTTTGAGATTATCAATCTCATGAACTAAATCATTTATAATTACAGGATTATTCTTCATATTTTTTAGGCGAAGAAGTCTTTCTAATTCACCCATATTATAATAATTACTATCAATCTTTTTAGAAAGACTAGTTTTAACATTGTCTTCATTCTTAAAAGAATCATGAAATTGTTCAATAATTTTATCTCTTAAACTAGAATCTTTTATATGTTTAAGAAATTATAAAATATTATTATTAGTTAAGACACTAATATTCATATCTTGAAATTGACTCATGAGTTTATAAAACTCATTATCAACATTATTAGTATTATCAGTATTACTGATGCAATTAAGACAAGGTTTTCCAACTACACATTCATTGCATTTTTCTTTATCAAATTTAACAGAATTATCATCATCCGAAGAGGATTCAACAGAAGAACAGTCATTATAAGACTTTTCTGATTCTGTATCAATATTAGGACTCATAACAATTTTAAAAAGAGTTTCTTTTAACTCTTCATTAATATCAAGATTTTTAATCTTGTCTTTTGCATAGCACTGATTAGCATAATGACCAGGCCTATTACATTTTTTACAAATAATTGTATCATATCTTGTCTTTTTAAAAGATTTTCTTTTACTTTTATTATTATCATAATCTTTCTCTTTTTGTTTTGAAGAATTAAGTTTTCTTCTTTTATAATTAGATTTATGTTTGAAATCTTCTTTTATTAGTCTTATTGATATAGATATTTACACGATCCTTGTAATCATGGCCTGACTTAAATATACTCTACTATCATGTGCATTTGGAATTATATTCCTATAATGATCATATTTTTACAAGGATAGTGCAAAGATCTATATCAATAGTGTTGGTCCCGGTGCAAACGAGTCTTACACGTGTATGGGGGGGGAATACACGTGTTCAGTAATTTTAAAACTTTTTCTTTTACTGAGGTCAGCTTGGGTCAGGTTGTCCTGATGATTTGGTCCTGAGAAGCACAAATCGCCTCGAGCCAAAGTTCATCGAGATGTTGATCCCCGAAGTCGCTTTCAGATACCTCGGATAATCCCAACCGAGTCCCCGAAGTTTTCGAGAGATTCTCGAAGTTGCTTGGATCGACATTAACTTATTGAACCCTCGTAAGAGTAAGTTCGGTTTGGTAACTATTTGTTCTAGCTACTTTCGGATGTGCGGAATGGTTGGCCCTTAGTTTATACTGCTTTTTAAGCTTTTTTTGAAAACCTTCCTTTAATGGAATGGTGATTAGGTCGTGATTCAATTATATGCAACTTTCAATGGATTGATTCCAACCTGAAATATCAATGAAAATATGCTTTCAAAACACAAAGAATGCAAATGATAAATCAAGGAAAACGGAAAGCAAAGAACACAAAGAAATTATAGTGGTTCGAGACTCAAGCTCCTACGCCCACTCTCCCCGATCTCTTGAGAGAAATTCACTAATCACTTCCTAAGGCTTTCGACTACCTCTCAGAGTTTACTAACCTTTCTAATTTTGAGCTTTCGACTACCTCTCGTAGTTTACTAACTCAAAACTCACACAAGCTTTTCGGCTCATCCAAGATAGATTACTCACTTCTTCTCTAAAGCTTTCTCGACTACCTCAATGTAGTTTACTAACTCTTTATAACTCCAATCTCACCAACAATCACACTCAAACTACCTTACAAAGGGTTTGGGGTTTCTTGGTTGGTTTCAACTAGGATGAGATATCCTTTACAATAAAGAACAATGCAAAGGCTAGGATATCTCGACTAAGCTTTTGATATATCTTATCAAGCTAGGCTTAGTGGAATGAGCTCTCTTCGATTTAAAGCACTTGGGAAATTCTTGGTTTTTTTCGAGTGCTTCAACTTGCAAAGAATAAGTTTGGGCTCTTGAGTTGCTTACAAATTTCCCGTGAACCTTACAATGTAGAGGGTCACAAGTATTTATAGGCATACACCAAGGTTACTCTTGAAAAACTATCCGTTGGAGAGATATAACCGTGAGTTTCCTCTTATGGTGTGTGAGGAATCCGCTATATTTAGGGTTTGACACTCCTAACACGTTTTAGGCAATAGCCTTTTATGTAGCCGGTCTTCACCTTTTTTTGCAAGATGGAACTTAGTACCGACATCTTTTTAGTGACTCGTCATCGCTTGTCGAGAATGTACAAATGTTGTCTTCCTCTTTTTTACTTTTTGTCTCCGATTAAAGGTAGACAACTCAATGGCTCTTTTTTGGTTACAATCTCGAAAGTGATATAACCTTAACAACACTTTGTCTTAGTTCCTTTTTGTCCAAGATTTGAATGTCTTGGGCAATATCTATTTGTCTAAGGAATCGCGATCTTCTCAAAAGATTGCATCCTTGAATGGATAGATATTTTCGGTGCCTCGAGCATTAAGGTTTATATCGAGCATTCAAGACATTCTTGAAGTCTTGTGAATTCTTGCGTGCCTTGATATTCTTGATCTTCGATCTTGATCTTACGTCTTTGAGTCTTTCGAGTCTTGTGGTCTTCCGAGTCTTGAGAGGTCTTCGAGTCTTGAGGGTCTTCCGAAGTCTTTAGGGTCTTTCAGTCTTTTAGGATATATTGGTGATATAATCGAGTCTTCATCTCGAGTCTTCATGCTCCTCAGTTTCATACTAAGTCTTCAAGTATCTCGATTTCTCCTTGAGTCTTGATTTCTCGATTTCATCTTTGAAACTTGATTTTATATTGAAACTTTAAACTTCGATTTATCTTGAAAACGGTTTCTTCATAAACTTATTGAGTTCTTCAGAATCTTCAGATCCTAACCTGATCTATATTTGCTGACTATACATTTTGCAGATAACATCCTGAATACTCTAAAAACTGAATCCTGACTCAACTATCAAGATTATCCTAAACATGTCATACTCAGGGGTTTTGGGATCTAATCAAAATCATATCTTTATTAAATTCATCTCCCAACATTTTCTTTTTTTTTTGATAATGCCAAAACCTATCTTGTTACAAACATACTTAACATATACTCAGGTTTCAGTTTATCCTATTACAAGATTGGTTATATCTCTCAACAATTTCCATACAGAGAATCTCACAACAATTTCTTCAGTAATGAATCTCTCAAAGGATTCATCACCAAATACTTAATTTCTCAACAATTAATCTCAGAGACAATCATTCAGGCATATTAAAATTAAAAGACATGTAAATAAGATAATGAGATATTATCTTTTGAGCATAAATGATAAGTTTTCATTGATGATAGGTAGACTATTACATGTTACAATGAATCTTATCTAACAAAATCAAAAAGACAAAAAAAAGATAAAGGATTACATGAATCTTCTGAGTCTTCATCTTCTGAGTCTTCATTTGCTCTTCAGTACAGCTCTTCAGTTTGGCTCTTCAGTTCTGATCTTCCACCTCATCAGCAGGGACTTCAAGGTTGAAAATTCTGTAATATCTTCTTTTCAAACAAGATCTCTCTTTGATGATATCGATTGTTCCCGTCCGACCCTAACCGAGTGGCGATCGAGATATTTCTTGAGCAATGGCTTTCTCATTCACACGACCATTCTCCAAATTTTCGGGAGGAGGGTACACGATGGACGGGGCGGTTATCTCGCTGACCTTTCCTTCATCCGCAAGATTTATCCAAATTTTTGAAGATATTTCGGATAGAAGGTCAGAGATAGTCGATGAAAGCCTCATTCGGATCGAGCTCTCCCCTCTCCATTCTCTCGAAAGCACATCATAATAGAACCCGAAAAGTTCTCTTAATTTCTTCCCATGCATCGCTGAGCCGGATCGGCATCCATTTGTCAACATGCGGGCATTTCGCGTGCTTTTGTGTTCCCTCTCCTCTTGCTTGTAACATTTTGAACCCACTCCTTCTTTTTCGCTTCTTCTTCTACCTTCTTTTCGATCTTTGGTACACCGTAAAATGTATGTTAGCAGTTTTCTTTGCTTGTTCAACTGGAGTGTTTTCAGAGCGCTTCCGGTATTGAAGACCTTCTTCTTTGGCTCAACCTCGATTCTTCAATATCCAAAGATCAATTTTCTCCGAATTGGCTTAGAAGTCTTTGCTTTCTTTTGCCCTCGTGCTCTTCCATCACCATAGCCTTTCTCTTGATGGGCATTTCAAAGACCTACCAGGCTTGTACCAATCCTTCCTCTACCACTCGGTTTCTATATAGCAACTTCTTGATTGTTTCCTCCGAAACCCGAGTGTAGATCGCTTCTCCACCTTCTTGAACTTAAGCTTCTCAAATTGGCTTCTATCTCCTTCATGGCTTCGCAATGATCTTCTTTTCAAAGATCCTTGACAACTTTGCCCTTCGAGTATGTTCCAATAAATTCCCGAGATCACTCCGTGTCTTTCCCTTCTTGGAACCATACTCTGGCGTAAGCCCGGAGAGTGTTGTGGTCCATATGGTATTGTTCTTCTCGACACTCCAAGACCTCCCCTCGCCATCCGATCTTGCTCCTCCTCGAGCCTTCTCGAGGTGGTTCTTCGCCACAGAGAATTCTTGAGACAGATGAGCAAATTGGCTTGATGAGCTTCTTTGAACATGTCCGTCATCTTCGCCATGAGTATTGAGCTCATTTCCTCAATACGGCGTTCTTCACCAAAGATCTCATTCTTCTCTACCAACTTTGCTTCTAGAATCCGAGTCCGCTCCCGATGTTTTTGCTTTACTACCAGATTAAGCTTTCGGCCTTGACCCTCCATCTTTCTTCTTCTAACTTTCCTTCCATGGAGGTCGGCTTGTTCGTCGAGTATCCTCAAGTAGCACCAGATCAAGAAGAACCTGCTTTAAATCTTCCGAGCTTGGTTGGCCAATGCCTCCTCGATCCGAAAGCAACTTTGGTAGGGGATCGCTCAACCTTCTCCAAATTTTCTCCATCATCGGTGAGATCAATCTCAGGAGCATATCGATCGTTTGTGCCTCCCGAGTGTTTGCTCATCCTGAGTCTCACCGAACTCGAGCTTCAGCCCGAATCGGGCTTCAGACTTCGATCTGAGTCTGGGATTCACTCGAGCTTGGGTGTCCACTGAGCCTCACCGCATATCGACATTACTGATTTAAAGGTAGGAACTTGCTTATCCCGCATAATTATTAATAGTGCCAAAAGTTACCTGAAGGCTAACTTCAGTCTGAGGATGTTCGACAGCAGCCTGATCAGCATCAGTTGAGTCTTTCTCCTTCTGAGATTGACTCTCATCATCCCCTTGTTGGTCCCCATCTTGAGATTTGTCAATGGAGCTCGGGGCACCAACTTCAGCAACCTTCCTCTTCACAAGCTCATCAAAGTCTGAGATTTTCATCCTGAGCTTGGTTTTCCTGAACCCTGAGAATTCAGTGAGAAAAGTTGTCTCCTCGTTCCACCAGTCTTCCCCTCTGTGAAGAGGAACTATTTTTAGAATTAGGATTATCTAATCCAAATTGGTCACAGAATTTCCTATTTGTGTTTGTAAAAGATCCACAGGAAACTATTGATATAGATATTTACACTATCCTTGTAATCATGGCCTGACTTAAATATACTCTACTATCATGTGCATTTGGAATTATATTCCTATAATGATCATATTTTTACAAGGATCGTGCAAAGATCTATATCAATAGTATAATATGGATCTTTTACAAACACAAATATGAAATTACTGAGAAATTCCACAGTCCATGAGTTAACCTGAAAAAAACTTTTACGCCCAGAAAATGCCTGCGCCTATTTATTGGCATTACGGCAACAAGGGCTAGCCCACGTAGTTAACTCATGAATATCACTGGAAAGCTCAAACCTACTGGTTAAACCAACTATACCTTTGATATATCAAATTACAGATCATTATAGGAATATAATTCCAAATGCACATGATAGTAGAGTATATTTAAGTCAGGCCATGATTCAATACAAGTATTCTAGCCGTCCATAGAGGCGGCGATCATCAGAAATATAAATATAAAAACAAAATAACAACAATTATACCTTAATGAGCCTTAACCATAAACAAACTTATAAACAGATTTATTACAAGGCTACAAGGGTTGCACACAAGAGAGGGGTAGAGAGAGAAAAAAGAGAGGGCGAGTCTTCTCTTAAGCGTATCTCTCAAATGAAAAATCAATTTTATTTATAGATGAAAGAGCCGGACATGAAACCCCGGATTCCAAAATAAAAAATAAACAGTGCGGAAAAAACAAAATCGCAAAAGCTAAAAAGTAAAAAGTATGAATAGTAATTACTATTCAGGAACAGTTCTTTGTCTGCTATCGTAAGCAATGACGAAAATTTAATTTTGTCTGATACTATAGACACATCTTGCTGGAATGTGCTAAGTCCAAATCTTCACTAAATCGCCAATAATGAAGCTTGATTTTTTAGGAGTTTAAGAGACTCCCTGAAATTGGCCTATTCTTGACGATGAGTTGGATAAACATTTATTCCTTGATTTCCTCTTAGTGAAGCTTCAAGCCATGGAATCCATACTTCCAAAACTCTAATCCTTTTTTTAAGATTTTGAGATAATTCTTATCATTAATAACATTATTCTCATGGTCAATAATAATTTGAGAAGGAATTCTCCAAATGTTGTAATGTAAGACTCTCAGATATTATTGAGAGATAGTATAACTGAAACTAATTATTCCATGTTGAATATCCCATCCTTCCATTTGTAAAGGATGTCAAGAAACCATTAGGTAAGAACCTTCCATTAAAACTTGCCTTATTTTAATTTCCTTTGAGAGAATTCTTCAAAAGATCGAAACTTTTTGAATAGAAAATTCTCGGTCATCTTCATTCGATCCTGCAAGATCTTGAAGATTAGATCCGTAAATCATTGAAGCATCTCGATTTTGAATCAGAAAAATCAATATCTTTGAATAAATCATTCTTAATATGATCCATATAAAGATCCATAATTTTTTCTTTTGAGAAAATACCAAAATATTTCTTAGAGTATTCGTAAAAATGATGGAAGAGAACTAGAAGTCTAATCAATGTAAATTTTTTCAGATTCTTCCATTTTGGATTTAATCCGTGAAATATTTTCTTGTAATGGTGACTCATTGGATGGGGGTAATAACATTTAAGTTATTCCAAAATCGTGTTGTATGGATTCTCCATAAACAAGGTGTACCATGTTCAAAGATAACCAAACTCGGTCTCCATTTTAGAACCCATGGGATTCCAGAATCCACAAAGAACATACAAGTAGTTTTACCACTCGTATTATGAGACTTTAAGTCTGAAGAAACAATAGTATATTCTTTTAAGAGATTTTTAACCTCTTCTGGCAAAATATATGCCAAACCCCCAAAATTTCCCCACCATGAGAAAAGCCAGTTAGGAATTTGATTCCTGCCAATGTTCTCACAGATTTTAATCAACCAAGTATGAGAATGCTTAGCATTCTGATACAATAACGTTTTATAAAAACATTGGAGGTAATCCCAGTAATTGTACTGGTAAGTGGTATGTGTGACTTCATTAGTCATACTTCTTTCTGTAAAAGGTGAAGTTCCCCATTCTTGGATTGAATTAATCTTTTTGATAATAAATTTAGAGTAATTGATAGCTTTACTCTTAGGAGGAAAATGCTGGATTTCAACACTTCCGAGACTAATGAGAATATTCTCATAAAATCCTCTGGATTTGTAAGTCTCAACATTCCAATTTGAATTTGGAAAATACTTTTCCATAAGAATCCATGGGGACTCTTTGAATTTCTCATCATCATCTTCAATAATAAGAATCAATTCTTTCTTTGAAGAATCAAAGAATTTGTATTCTTTTTGTGCAATTGAAGAATATGATTCTTCATCTTCTGCTTTTGAGGAATTGTCCTCAATTGGTAATTTTTTTCCCCTTTGTCTCAGGAATTCTTGAAACTCCTTTTGTACATTGTCTCCTTTTGAAGAAGAACCACTTCCAGAAATATTCTGGTTAAAAAGGGATTTCTTCCCATGTTGTATAATCGGAGGATGGCCTCTTCCTCCTCTTCCTCTATAAGAGGGATATGGATTCCTTCCAGCATGACTCATTTCTATCATGAAGAAATAAATTCACGAGTTAAAAAACTGAAGATGATTATCCTTCCTTGCTTATAAACAATATCAAAATCAAAATAAGTAAGATGAGATTGCCATCGGGCAAACATTTGTTTAGAAACATTATGTTCAAAATCTTTGAAGAGCATAAAAGTAAGAAATTTCGCAATCTTTTTTTAATAGTAAATTTCGATTATATAAATCATCCCGAAATTTAAGGACACATTTAACTATAGCAAGAATTTCTTTAGTTGTGGCGTAATAATTTTTTCGACTATTATTCCATTTTAGGAATAAAATCTAATGATATAATCCTTTTTTATTATCGTGGATTAATTTTGTTTTAAAATACCTCCATACCCCAAACTGGAGGCATCGGTTTCAACAATTTTTCCTAAGAGGGATTAGCCAAAGATAAGACAAGGAATATTTTTAACCTTTTTTCTTTTATCCCGATAATTGCCTTTTTTAGTATGATCATCATTCCAAGGAGAATGATTCTTTTTAAGTCTATCATATAAGATAGCGGAATCTTCAGCAAGATTCTTAATATAAGAAGACACATAATTAAGGCTTCCTAAGAATCTCTGTAACTGAGTTTTATCAGTTATACCAAATTCAATACTTCTTTGAATTGGAATAATATTACCTTTATCAATAATATAACCAAGAAATTTTACTTTAGTCTGGAATAAAACCATTTTAGGTTTTGAAATGACAAGACCATTTTTAATGACCAAATTTTTAAACATATCAAGATGTTTAAAATGTATTTCAATATCTTTAGAAAATACAAGGATGTCATCAATATAAACAATAATAAAATCACTATAAGGATTAAAAATGTCATTCATAATTTGTTGAAATTCAGACGGAGCATTTTTAAGCCCAAAAGGCATAACAGTCCATTCATAATGACCAAATGGTACATTAAAGGCAGTTTTATACCTATCAGGTTGATTAATCTGAATTTGCCAAAACCTGATTTTAAATCAAATTTAGAGAAAATAAGAACATTGACTAATCTGTCAAGAAGATCTTTTTTATTAGGAATAGGATGCCTAATCCATTTTAAAACCTTATTAAGAGGTTTGTAATTAATAACTAAACGAGGAACTCCGCGTTCCTGCTCAGAATGTTTATTAACATAGAAAGCAGTAAAAGACCAAGGAGATTTAGACGGAGTTATAAGCTTCTTTTGTAATAAGGAAGATATTTCCTTTTTACATAACTCTAAGTATTCAGAGTTCATTTGACAAGGTCTAGATTTAGTCGGAATTTTATTCTCTTTAAAATCTTCTTCATAAGGAAGAGAAACTATATGTTTCTTTCTATCCCAAAAAGCATTAGGAAAATCATTACAAATTTCAATAGAGAATTTTTTATTAAAAATTTGATTTTATCCTGTAGTTTAGGATTATTTAATCTATCACTTATAGTAATAGAATTAAGCTCATCTTTAAGAAAATTGATTTGACAATTTTTATTATTAATTTGATCTTGAATCAAATTAAGAACCTTATGAATAGGTTTAGTGATAAACTTAAAAGTAATAGGTTTACCATTATAAGTACCTGTAATACCTTTTTCACCAACAAAAGTAAGAGGAAATATTTTAAATAGAAAAGGAAGACCAATAATCATTTGACTAGTGATGTCTTCAGCAATAAGAAAGTCGTTAGGAATACAACAACCATCAACACAAACATAAGCATTTTTAAGCTTATAATTAATCTTTAAAGATCATCCACCTGCATGAGAAAGTGAATGAGTAGTTTTTTCAAAAAACTTAGTAGGAATTATTCCTAACTGTATAATACTTAAATCAGCACCACTATCAATCATAGCAATAAAATCTTTCTTATAAGAATTATTTATAAGAAGAGAAATCTTAGTATACCATTTCTGTGATATAACAATATTAATGGTAGATAAATGATTCTTCTCAATATTAAAATTATCATCAATATTCAAGTATTGTGAAAGAGTATTATAGCTGGTTACACAATCTTCATTTTTTTCTTTACCTTTCTCCATAAAAGAAAGACGAACAGAAAGATCAGTATTCTGTTTTTGAAGGATCTTTACATCAGTTTTGAGATTATCAATCTCATGAACTAAATCATTTATAGTTACAAGATTATTCTTCATATTTTTTAGGCGAAGAAGTCTTTCTAATTCACCCATATTATAATAATTACTATCAATCTTTTTATAAAGACTAGTTTTAACATTGTCTTCATTCTTAAAAAATATGGTATCAGAGCCATGAGAAGTAGGGTATATATTAGTTATATGGTTTCATGATTCAATACATCTTGATTCTATGAATCTGTTCTGATTGAAGGATACTGTTAAGAACAGTATGACTCAAGAATATGATATTCCTGAAAATCTTGATTTATTGAATAAATGGACTATTCCTAAAATTGAACCTAAAATGGTTTATAAATTAGGAGCTTTTGAAAAAATAGGTTTCAGACAAATTGTTAAAACTACTGAATCCTCTATACCTCTTCATGAAGAAGAGATGGTTATTAAATTGCTTAGTAAAAATGATATTTTACCTTACAAAAGAACTCATAAGTTCTTACATATTGGTTGTGTTCAGGTCACTTTTAGACCGCTTACCTTAAATGGTTTACCAGAAAGCTTTTTAGCTTCTCTTAGGGATGGTAGAAATCTTAATTTGAGAATATCCTTAATGGGAATTATAGAATCTAGTTTGGCTTTAGGACCTGTCTATTTTGACTCATATCATAATTTATCTCTATCTTTATCTGATAGTAATATTCTAGAAGCCTTAACATTAAATGTTAAAACTCATGGTTATAATTACATACCAAGTACAAAGGTTATGTGTATCTGTTATCGTATTTATTATAAGCCTTTATTTACACTCAATCCTATGTATAAAAGAATTGAGAAAGATAATAATGAGACTATTCTTATAGAAAGTAATTTTGGAAAATCAAATATTACTACCAGAAGATCCATTAAGTGGGAAGAAATTATTTTTCCTGAAAATTGGATAATAGAACAATCTATTCCTAAAAATCCTATTATAAATAGTGATTTTAAACATATTACTCAAAGTAATGATGGTATTATTAATATTGTTTTTCAAAATAATCAAAGAAGACATCCGACTTCTTATACTAGATCAATGTCTAGTCATTCTTTTATATCTCCTTTGGATTATGAAGTAGAATTTTCCTCAGAATCTAGAGCTTCTACTTCCTCTTTATGGATTGTAACTTTAAAATTTAATTTTATGGATTTTACAAACTTTTTAGATTTTTCTAAAGGTTCTTCTACTAGAGCTCATATTAATGATGAGTTTAATAATCCTAAATGGGATAAGTTTAGAATTTGGTATTTTAAATCATTCTCAAAAGATGATTTAGATTACTTTGTTGACAGTTTTTATAAATTATGTAAAAAACATAATGAAATTACTTATTATGTTCCTTGGTTTATTAAAACTTTTTATATTGATTATATTTCAGTCATCGAAAGAGATTATGAAATAATTTCTGGTGGTATACAAAAATTTGTTTACCCTTCTCATGTTCCTTTTCAAATTGAAAAATGAGAAAGGATATTTAATTTTCTTCCATTATCCAGAATCATTGAAAATGATATCTTACAAATTACTGTTAAACATGTTAATCATATGATTGAGCAAAATATTTTTTGTAATATTTATCTGTCTATTATTGGAGAAGAAATTATTTATTTACATGATAAAGTTGATAAAATTATCTCTAAGATAGATTCTCAAAATAAATCTGAAAATGATAATAATAATAATAATAATAATGTTATTATTAAAACAGCTTCGTCTATTCAATCTCCTATTGAGATAAAAGATTTTAAAACTGAAGCTTCTATTTCTGACCTAGAGAAGATTATTAATGATAAATTTAGTAATCTTAATATTTCAGATCTTAATATTTCAGCTTTAGATGATGATTTAGCTGATAATCATGCTATTCAACCCAATAATGGTAGTCCTAGTAATACTGATAGTATTAATAAAATGAAATGGGCTGATAGACCTACCATGTCTACTTATTATTATAAGAGACCCACTCCTATGGATGTTCTTAATGAAGAACATAAAAACTTTTTCAATAATTCTTATTCTGGAAAAGGTATTTATGAATGGAATATTGATGGTGGAACTGATAATCATATTTTCACTCAATGTCATCGCATGCTTATGTATAGTTCTGCTTGTCAAACTTGTGGAAATAATGATATTAGTACTGCACAAGCTATTACTTCTGGTTTTATTAGTCAACTTAAAGGTTGGTGGGATAATTATTTGACTCCCCAAAATAGAATGGAAATTTTTAATTCTATTAAAATTGAAAACAGAGAGACTAAAACCAATGCGGTTTATTCTTTGATTCTTACTATTTTGGATCATTTTACTGGTCAATATACCAATAAATATGAAAATACCAGAACTCTTCTTTTAAATATGAGGTGTAAAACTCTTACTGGTTTTAGATGGTATAAAGATACATTTTTGTCTCGTATTTATGAGATCCCTGATTGTAATCAGGATATTTTTAAGAATAAATTTGTTGATGGTCTTCCTAATTTATTTGCTGAAAGAGTTAAGAAAACTCTTATAAAGGATTCTGATTCGATCCATTATAGGTCTTATACTTTTGGTCAAATCATTAGTGTTTGTGTTCAGGAAGGAATAAATCTTTGTAATGAATTCAATTTAAAAAATCAAATTAAAAAAGATAATCTTACGGAAAGAAAATAATTAGGTCAATTATGTGACCAATTTGGATTAGATAATCCTAATTCTAAAAATAGTTCCTCTAAGACTAATAAAAGAGATTTCAAACATAAATCTAATTATAAAAGAAGAAAACTTAATTCTTCAAAACAAAAAGAGAAAGATTATGATAATAATAAAAGTAAAAGAAAATCTTTTAAAAAGAGAAGATATGATACAATTATTTGTAAAAAATGTAATTGGCCTGGTCATTATGCTAATCAGTGCTATGCAAAAGACCACGATTAAAAATCTTGATATTAATGAAGAGTTAAAAGAAACTCTTTTTAAAATCTTTATGAGTCCTAATATTGATACAGAATCAGAAAAGTCTTATAATGACTGTTCTTCTGTTGAATCCTCTTCGGATGATGATAATTCTGTTAAATTTGATAAAGAAAAATGCAATGAATATGTACTTGGAAAACCTTGTCTTAATTGCATCAGTAATACTGATAATACTAATAATGTTGATAATGAGTTTTATAAACTCATGAGTCAATTTCAAGATATGAATATTAGTGTCTTAACTAATAATAATATTTTAGAATTTCTTAAACATATAAAAGATTCTAGTTTAAGAGATAAAATCATTGAACAATTTCATGATTCTTTTAAGAATGAAGACAATGTTAAAACTAGTCTTTCTAAAAAGATTGATAGTAATTATTATAATATGGGTGAATTAGAAAGACTTCTTCACTTAAAAAATATGAAGAATAATCCTCAGAATTATAAATGATTTAGTTCATGAGATTGATAATCTCAAAACTGATGTAAAGATCCTTCAAAAATGTATCATCGATCTTTCGCTCGTATTTCTTTTTATGGAGAAAGGTAAAGAAAAATTGAAGATTGTGAAACCAAATTTATAATACTCTTTTCACAATACTTGGATATTGATGATAATTTTAATATTGAGAAGAATCATTTATCTACCATTAATATGGTTATATCACGTAAATGGTATACTAAGATTTCTTCTTATAAATAATTTTTATGTTAGATATTTTAGTTTTGATAATTTATGCCAAAACATTATTAACTTGTGTTATTCAAGCTAATTAATTTACGATAACGAAGTTAAGGGGGAACGAAAAGAACAAATTAAGGGGGAACTCAATTAAATCAAAAGAAGATGATCGAGATCGACGTGGGTCAAGAGATTTAGACCGATCAAGATCGATGAGTTAGATGAGTTCCGAGTCAACCGGATGAGTCAGGTAAATCGATGTGAAGAAAAGCTAAAGCCAAAGAAACCGTAAGAGAAGGTTGCAAATCGAAGATGAGCAGTAAGAGATCGATCAAGATCGACGTGATCGAGATCGATAAGAAGATGAGCAGATGAGATCGATTGAGATCGACATGATCGAGATCGATATGCTAACCTCGATGCAGATGACCCGATGTTATCCCGAGATGATCCTCGAAGATATGTTGATCTCGATCAACCGAAATGATCGATCGTATAAGAAGAAATCGATAGCTCGAGTCAATGTGACCGAGGGTCGATGTCCGATTTAGAAGAGTCGAACTCAAGAAGCCCGAAAGTGTCAAGATGCCTAATCGCATAAGGTCCGCCAAGAGAAGTCCGGTCAATCAAGAACCCCGAGTAACCCGAGGCTCGATAACTCAAGGCTCGATAACTCAAGACTCAGACGACCGACAAATTTCAGATAACCTCAAGGCTCGATAGAATCAAGATCCCGAGACTTAAGATCCTAAAGAATATAGCAAGTTAGAGACTCGTGAAGAAATCAAGAATATAGTCATAGATTCAAATTGATGTGGACCAATGAGAGGAAGATGACAAGACTAGAAAAGCTGCAAAAAGCCACAATGTAGTATGGATTTGAATGTGATTCTCTCCAACGGTAACATTCAAATCCACACTATAAATACAAGTTCTTCCTTCATTATCAAGTGTGGATGAATGTGGAAGAGTATGGAGAATGTAGCAAACGATGCTACAGAGCTAAGAAGATATGGGTTCCAGCAGTTCCCATCCAAGGTCGTGGTGCCGATGACGCGAGTCCCAAATATGGTCCGACAGAAGACTCCGCTTAAGGCATTCAACAGAATTGTGCTCCCAATCCTATATACTCAAGCATTCCCACCATAGAACATGAGCTAGAAATACACGATATATTCAAGAGTGTTCTACCCTAGATCTAAGCACAAATGCTATATCCTAGCTTAGAGAGATTTTCCCATCCCAAAGATCGAGGCTAAACAAATGTAAGGGAAAATCTCAACCTAGTTGGAAACCAAACAAACCTTTACCCAAACTAAAAGTTAGGTTAAGATTGTTAGGTGAGTGTGAACTCGGTAAACATCTATCGGCAATCCCATGAGGGAGATAAGTCCCGCTTGAGTGTGAACTCCCAGAACATCTATCGGCAAGCCCATAAGGGAGATAAGTCCCGCTTGAGTGTGAACTCGGTAAACATCTATCGGCAATCCCGTGAAGGGAGATAAGTCCCGCTTGAGTGCGTAAACTCGTAAACATCTCGCCATCCCGTGGAGGGGTATAAGTCCCAGGGTGTTAAGTTCGTTAAGGTGCCCCGTGTTAAGGGAAGAGTGGATGTAGGACAAGTTTCGTCCGAACCACTATAAAATATCGTGTGTTCTTTACTGCTTTATGTTCATACTTACCATATACATTCGATCACAAGCAAAACAACACACATCGTTCTTAACAGATCAAAATTTGGTATCACCATTCCTCACCCTCGCTTTTTTATATGCATCATACCAAATGATCCGCCAAGACGCCAAAAAAATCGGTTCTAATCGGGACCTCACATCTTATAAGAAAGATTTTATTGCTATGATTGATAGTGGTGTTGATTTAAGTGTTATATAGTTAGGAATAATTCCTACTAAGTTTTTTTGAAAAAACTACTCATTCACTTTCTCATGCAGGTGGAGGATCTTTAAAGATTAATTATAAGCTTAAAAATGCTTATGTTTGTGTTGATGGTTGTTGTATTCCTAACGACTTTCTTATTGCTGAAGACATCACTAGTCAAATGATTATTGGTCTTCCTTTTCTATTTAAAATATATCCTCTTACTTTTGTTGGTGAAAAAGGTATTACAGGTACTTATAATGGTAAACCTATTACTTTTAAGTTTATCATTAAACCTATTCATAAGGTTCTTAATTTGATTCAATATCAAATTAATAATAAAAATTGTCGAATCAATTTTCTTAAAGATGAGCTTAATTCTATTACTATAAGTGATAGATTAAATAATTCTAAACTACAGGATAAAATCAATTTTTTAATAATTAAATTCTCTATTAAAATTTGTAATGATTTTCCTAATGCTTTTTGGGATAGAAAGAAACATATAGTTTCTCTTCCTTATGTAACTGAACTGCTCCAGTCCACTCTGACGAAGACAGTCCAAAATTTCCATGGATTCAGGGTCTGTTGTTGTGGTGAATTCAACGTATTTCTCGTCAACAATATCTTTAACCATGGAGGCATAGTCGCATACTTCTGGGGTTGCTCTTGAAGTTGCCATTTCTGCAAATACACATACAAGCTAAGTTAGGTTATCCAAACCCTATTAAGTGTTAAATCGTGCAAGGAGCATTAGACAGTATGTTGAATATTTTCATAAGTAAAATCCCCAAATATGCATTTTGTTCATAGATTTCAGAGATTAATCATAGACATGATTTTAACAGATGAACAAAATACCATATGCATATATAATCTGTAACCCTAGCGCATAATAGTTATGAAACAACAAATATAAAATACGCAAATTACTAGAAAAGCGATGTATGATTTTGAAATAGAAGAATAATCGCTGAATGTAGAGTTGTATGAAATTTTCTGGGAACGATTGCATTTTTTAGTGTTAGAAATGCGAAAGGTTTTAGAAAATGGGATATTAGGGTTTTAAATAGGTGGGAGGGAAAGTTTTGCACGAAAATTTTTGAAAGCACTTGAGTGTCCTTATTTAATTGGATGGTCAAGATTAAACGGTTGAAAAGTAATAACATCGTGCGGTCAAGAATTTAAAACGGCAGACTTTTGGACTTAAAAACTCGGAATAAATGCATTTAATACAACAACCCCATGTCCGCATTAAATGCTTGCAGATATGACGTCACAAAGTAATGGGCACAGTAATAACTAGCATAGATTAGCATAGGCTTATAGAATGATAAATCAGAAAACTTATCTGACTGACTGATATTGTAATCAGTCAATTACCACGATGTTCTGATCTGGCTTGCCTGATTACTGTTGACCTTACTGATTGTAGCCTAATCCTTAGTATTTCCCAACAATATCCCACTTATCTGATCAGGTTCCTTCTGATCCTATCTAATCAGTTGAAGTTCCCCCTTCAACTGTTATCCTATTCTGATCAGTCCCTGGCTGATCCTCCCTGATCAGTTGAGGTTCCATTTCTCAACTGATCCTTCTTTTCTGATCAGTCTCTTAACCAACTGGTCTTGGAGACCAGTCCACCAAAGATTTCTGGTGCACTTTCTCCTAAATCCAGAAGTCCTAGCTCATTACATAGTTTTTTGAATCTGACTTCAGCTAGTGGCTTGGTTAAGATATCAGCTCTCTGCTTATCAGTGTGGATCTTTTCCATTCTGATATTCTTCTTTTCCACATGATCTCTTATGAAGTGATGTCTGACGTCCACATGCTTGCATCTTGTATGTAAAACAGGATTCTGAGTAAATGCAATAGCACTATTACTGTCACAGAATATGGGCACGTTTGTAGCTACAATGTTATAATCCCTCAGCTACTGACTAAGCCAGAACAGTTGGGAACAACAGCTTCCTGCTGCCATATATTCTGCTTCAGTAGTAGATGTGGTAACAGATGTCTGTTTCTTTGAGAACCAAGAGATCAGTTTGCTTCCTAAGAACTGACATGTACCTGAGGTTGATTTTCTGTCTATTCTGCAACCTCCATAATCAGAATCAGAATACCCACTAAGCACTAGATTATCATCTGATGGGTAGAATAAACCAAGGTTTACTGTCCCCTTCAGATACTTAAGAATTCGCTTAGTTGCTTCCAGGTGGCTTTGCATCGGATTTGCCTGAAATCTAGCACATACACCTACTGCAAATGTTATATCTGGTCTGCTGGCAGTCAGGTATAGTAAAGATCCAATGAGAGCCCTATATTCTTTCTGATTAGTTTTCTGACCATTCTCATCTTGAATCCAGTCATCATAGGAATTTTGGCTTCCTTACTGTTCTGAATTCCAAACTTAGCCAACAGATTCCTAGTGTACTTTGCCTGACAGATGAATATCTCTTCTGTACTTTGTTTAACTTGAAGACCCATAAAGTAATTCATCTGACCCATCATGGACATCTCGAACTTCTCTTGCATCAGTTTGCTGAATCTATCACATAAGCTTTTGTTGGGAGATCCGAAGATGATATCGTCCACATAAATCTGAACCATCAAAATATCTTCACCATCTTCTATTCTGAACAATGTTATGTCTATGACTCCTTTAGTTAATCCGCTTTCTACCAAGAACTGAGATAGTGTATCATACCAAGCTCGAGGAGCTTGTTTCAGGCCATAAAGAACTTTTTTTAAACGGTACACCTGGTTGCCTTTTTCAAAGCCTGGAGGTTGTTCGACATAAACTTCCTCTGCTAGTACCCCATTTAAGAATGCACTCTTTACATCCATCTGATACACAGTAAACCCTCTGTGGGCAGCGTATGCCAGAAACAGCCGAATGGCTTCCAGGCGAGCGACTGGTGCAAAGGTCTAATCATAATCAATTCCTTCTGATTGTGAGTACCCATTCGTAACAAATCTTGCCTTATTTCTGGTGATGACATTATTCTCATCCCTCTTGTTCTTGAATACCCACTTTGTGCCTATTACATCTTGATGAGTTGGTCTGTCTACCAGTTTCCAAACCTGATTCCTTTCAAACTGCTCTAATTCTTCTTGCATAGCTAGAATCCAACTGGCATCTTGTAGAGCTTCTTCTATTGTGGTAGGTTCCTTCAAAGACAGATAGCAACTATACATGGCACTTTCACCAACCTGATGTCTAGTTTGGACTCGGGCATTAGGATTGCCGATTATCTGATCAGTCGGATGGTCTTTCAACCAAGTCCTTCTTTTCTGATGTATATCAGTTTGGATATTGTCATCCTCTTCTGATATTGAGTCACTAGGGATTGGGAGTGGTACAATTATAGGATCCACTTGGCATGGACAAGTCTCATCTGATGTTGGAATCATCATATGCTGATGTCTGTCCGCCGGAACATCCGGTGTTCCCCCTGAACCAGATGGTTCAGTTGTTACTGTCTCAGCTATACAAGCTTCTTCATTGACAGTTGTACGTACCTTGGGGTCTGTCTGACCTGGTGAATCATTAAGATCAAGATTAGGAACATACACTGTTAGGTGATCTGATCCCTTTTCTTTGATCCTTAACTGATCCATTTTCTTAGCATCAGGTACTGGTTGATCTGGTACTGCTTGTTCTAAGGCAGATTTCTCTTCTTCAGAAGATGTCTCATCAAAGACCACATGAGGTGTTTCTTCCACAACTAGGGTTCGCCTGTTGAACACCCTAAAAGCTTTGCTGGTTGAGGAATATCCTAAGAATATACCCTCATCTGACTTGGCTTCAAAGGTTTTCAACTGACTCTTCCCATTGTTGTGAATGAAACACTTGCACCCAAAAAACATAGAAGTAAGAAACACGCGGTTTTCTGCCCTTCCACAGTTCATAAGGTGTTTTGAAGTGAATCTTAATCAGAGAGCATCTATTCTGAGTGTGACATGCTGTGTTGATAGCTTCTGCCCAGAAACGGATTGGTGTTGCATGTTCAACCAACATTGTGCGAGCAGCTTCTTTGAGTGTTCTGTTTCTCCAATCTGCTACGCCATTCTGTTGTGGTGTTCTGGAGGCTGATGTTTCATGTTGTATACCAAACTTAGTGCAAAAGTCAGTAATAAAAGAGTTCAAAAATTCTATACCTTTATCTGATCTGATTTTCACAATACGGACACCCTTCTCATTTTGTAATCTCTTGAGCAGCTCAGGTATCTTTGTTGTAGTCTCATTCTTCTTATACAAGAATACAACCCAGGTAAACTTGGAATAATCATCCACAATTACCAGAGTGTATTTGCGTCCGCTGAGACTAAGTGGTGTAACTGGTCCAAATAAATCCATGTGGAGCAGTTGCAGTACTCTGCTGGATGCTGGTCCTGGGATTCCCTTGAATGAGGCTTTAACCTGTTTTCCCTTCTGACATGCGACACATGTCTGATCCTTAAAGAATACCTCATTAGGGAGACCCTCAACCAGGGACATCCTTGCTATCTTGTTAAGAGTCTTAAAGTTCAGATGGTTCATTCTCTTGTGCCAGAGACAACTGCTGCTTTTGGAACTCTTAACAATCAGGCATGCATTTCTTGGACAATTGTTCCAGTCTGTAGTGTAGATCGTTCCTTCCTTGAACCAGTTAGCAAAATCTGTTGAGTAGCTCAATTTTTTATAGTGCATTGATCAGTCAAGAACTCAAAGTTGAATCCGTTGTCGCAGAATTGTGAAACCGATAACAGGTTGTGCTTCAAACCATCGACATACGAGACTCCAGTAACTTGTACATCATCATTCTCTAAGGTTCTGAATCCTCTTGTAAAACCAAAGTTATCATCACCAAAGAGTACACGCATATGCTTGTTCTCGTGGAATGAACCGAGAAGATGTTTGTTTCGGGCCATGTGCCTTGAGCATCCACTATCGATGTACCAGAGATAGTTGCTTGTACACCTCATTTATGGCCAAACCCACGCGATCCTCGCAACCGATCAGATTTTTTAGGTACCCTTTAGATTGGGTCCTAAGAGGTTAGAGTTACCATTTAAGATCCAAACAAACAGGCACTTCTATGGTAATCATTGAGATCGTAAGGGCCCGATTTGTCTCCCCATAATATCTACATAATCATACATCTCTTCATGTGTTTTCCGGTCAAGATGATTATGAGTGTGAACCTTGGATGAATCGTAAGACTTGGGATTTTTCTCGATTAGTTTGTCTTCTTTTTAATCCAAAGGTGGTGGTTCGCATGATGTCCCGGATTTCTAGTTGAAAGGATAGGTACGATCGCCGCCATCAAAAGATTCATATCTCTTTTGCACAAATGGTTTCGGCTGCTTACTTACCTTGGCATGCCGGGTTAGGGCCTTGACCCGATTAGATTCAGACGATTTTCTCTTGAGATTGTCCTTTCGATTCCTAATCACGATCGATTGAGGTCTCTTCGTAAGAACAGGTTCTTTAGTTGATTCCTACCGATGTTTGATCGCTTGAGGTCCATTTGTTCCCTTTTCGATCAGCACACGCCTTTACCCGCTCAAAGAGGTTCTGCTTTCCTTTCTTTGATACAGATTTGACATTTTCGGTATCTTGTCCGTAAATCTTCCTAAATTCACTTTCGATCTGGGAACTGTGTTGGACATATGAGGATCCGTATGGGCTATCAAACCCAATACCCTTCTTATCACAGTTGGCTTCCGAAAAGTAGCTTGTTATTTCATCAACATTTTTAGAGACTTTTCCAAAAATCTCTACTTTCATTCGCAAATTGTCCTCACTTTGTTTTAAACTCTCATGCAGTCGGAAGAGTTCATCAAACTTAGCTTGGAGGGTTTTGAGATCATCAGCTTGCTGCTTGTTGATAGCTTGTTGTTCCTTAACCGCTTTTATCCCGATCGTAAGAATCGACTTTCAAAAATTCCGCTTCATAGCTATCTTCTCAATGGGCCTCAACCGATTTCGATTCAAGAGATTTACTTATAGATTCTCCTCGACAAGTCAATGTTCTCTACCCTCATTTTTATCGCTCTCGCCTTCCACTATTGTATAAGTGTTCATCGCATTAGAGAGATCATCAAGCAATTGCTCATTATAGAGCCGCAAGTCAATCTCTCCAAAGAGGTGCTCAAAGACAACAAAAGTGTGGAAACAGAAAACACATAAGGTTTAGAAGTTACCTCGCATTGATCAAAGGGCCCTCTTGGCCATGAGGTAGATGTCGCCATCGATGAGAACATCGATCGCCGGTTGTCAAAATCATCAAGAAGTGGTCATTAGACGTAAATCTTCTATGATGAATAACCGTAATCATCTCAAGGCGATAAGAATCATCTATTACGATGTATCAAAGAACCATAGCTTTTTCCTCTCTCAGATCTTTGTTCTCTTCGCTCCGCTTTATCTTCTTTTTTCTTTTGAGTCGTCCGGGCACCGCACTATAGTGACCTGGTTTCTAACAAATTGAAACATGCTCCAGTGTTCCACGGAATTTCTTCCCCGCCAGTGAATCATTTCTTCTATAGATCCGCCGTGACTTCCTCGCTTGCATGTGATCGTAATTCCTTCTTTTTCGTATATGTTGTCTCTTCGTCATCATAGCGATCATCTCTCTTCTTGTCTTCTCTGTGGGTCATCTCTATGATCATCTCTTCGGCCATCGTAATCCATTCCTCTCTTGTGATCCGTCAAGAGATCTCCTATCTCTTCCTCTCGCATTTCGATAGTCTCTATAAAATTTCCTATATCTTCCTAGTTGAATGTCGATCTTTCAAGCTTTCTCGTTAGCAAAGCAACTGCTCACCGACTCATAATATTTCCAATAGGTTCAAGAGACTTTGAATCGCCGCTAGTCGCCTTTGAATACAACCGCTTTTGATGTGGCGGTGTGGCTTCAAAGAAGCGATTGCCTTTTTTCTTGACCTCTTCTTTCGATCAAAGTCAAATTCATGAGCCTTCTTGACTAACTAAAAAAGTTGCTTGGCTCCATCTTTCGCAATATCTTGACAATCCTTTATCATCAAGTTATTTTCATATCCCATTTTGGTCGAGATCTCAAGATCTTATAGTTGATGTCTTTGTTAGACATTTTCGTCGATTCACGGCTTGTTGATCGACATGGTGATTCGCCCATCGAAATGATTTATGGTTTCATTTGGCAAAGATCTTGACTTTTTCAAACTTTTACCGCTCAGATTGCAATTGTTGTCCTTAATGAGATCATTTCCTTCAAGACATCTCAAATAAAGAGTATCCCACATCAACTCGCGCCTTTGAGATACTTGATCTTCTCACGTGTTATCTTGTCCATCGCCTTCATTATGATATGTCCGCTACAATATCCCGATTGACAATTTTTTCCGCAAGATCCATCGCTGAAGGATTTTTTTCTAATTCGCCCAGCTTGGAATTTCCGGATCACCTCCTTCACCGGGTTGTTTGGATAGATAATGATGGGTCCTTGTTCAAGAACTTCCATCATTCTTCTGCTTATCGCTACCAGATGGTTGCTCATGAGTATGGTCCCAAAGATACTCATCAATAGAAAACTTAGGCAGCATCATGCGATACATACCAAGTATTATCCATGCTGATCGTGAGTTTTGAAAATAGATGAGTTTTAAAAATAGGTTTTTCGTGAGGGTTGAGGTCTAGAGGGGAGGGTGAATAGACTTCAAAAACTTTTTGTGAGATCAGATGTGAAGAGCAAGTAATTCGATCGAGTGCGAAAGTGAAGCAAAGACGAATCGACATCCGACTTCATCGATCGCTTGTAAGCGCACTCGGTTTTTACGCCTATCAATTCAACTGTTGGCGCGAAGATGAGTTAACCCGTGAAAAAACTTTTGTTCAAATCGATTCTCGAAAGTGATCCGCTTTTAGGTCGATGTCAAAGTGTCAAACCGATCAAATCATTGTTTGGTCCAAATCGATCCGCAGACTCGTAATATGCATGTAATATTAAAATAAGTAGTGTGCAAAGTGTAAAGGTGTAAATCGATAATGCACACCGATTTTTATAGTGGTTCGCATAACTTGTCCCACGCCCACTCTTCCCTATCGCCAGGGCACCAACTTAACCAACCGGACTTAGTTTAATGTGTTAGTCCAAAGACAAGACAACAGATGTTTTAAGAGTTCTCACTCAACCAATCCCGTAAATCGTAAAAACTAGAAACCCTAGTCCGAATCTTGTCAACAAACTTAACCTAACTTTTGGTTTGGGTATAAGATTTGTTTTTGTTCCAACCGGAAATCTATCCAAGCATATGGGTAGCCTAAGGCTAAAGGATAAGATTTGGTTAAGAACTATGGGATGAACACTTAGAAAATATTCTTGATTTTGTGTTCTTCGTATGGAAATTGCGGATAAATTTTGAGCTTGATGATAATTTTTGTAACCTTACTATGAAGGTTTGATCCCATATTTATATACATGAATTTGAACTAGTCGTTGGAGAGCAATTCAAAATTCAAGCTATTTTAGGTAGTTTGAAGGCTTGATGTGACGATTTCAGAATGCACGATGGCCGAAAAGCATGTATGTTTGTCCTTTCTAGTTGTTTGATGCGGCAAACCGAATCCCGTGATTGCGGCTCCATACATATGTGTCCCGTTTCATTTATTAACAAGTACACTTGTTCAGGTGTTTGCTTTTACCAACTAAGGTTGACATTCTTCTTGGTCCGATTAACTCAGATGATCCGGGTGAACTTCAGCTTGTCACCGATGTGAGTCGACTCGATCGATAATACTAATCACCAACTCCCGATTGAAGTCTTCGATGCAAGTTGTCTTAAAGACAACCAGCAGACTTTCTTCATTCTTCTGATGTAGATCTTCTGGTCTTCTGGTCTTGTTCTTCTGGTAGTCTTCTGATCTTCAGGTCTTCTGGTCTTCAGCTTCATGTTCTTCCCTGATTATCTAACTATAATTATTCGATTTGTCCGGTCTTCTCGATCTTCCGATTTGTTCGATCTTCCGATCTTCCGACTCATTCCGATCTTCTTCAAGATTCTTGACCTATACATATTGAGTTCCCCTCAATATGTGAATCCATCTAATACATCGCTTGTCTATACATTTCAAACGGGTCATCCTATCCTGATTCTAGATTATCAGTCAGCTAACAAGTCTGACTGGTCCTATTACAAACCGTTTTGGAACTTCCATCAAAACTACAAATTTCCCAACAAAACGAAATGTATTACTACGGGAAATAAAAATTACATTATCATTTAAAAAATATACATTATCATTCTCCATGTGTTGTCGAATGGATAAGTAAATGTTACTACATTGTCACTAAAAAACTCTATATCTTACGAACACGATAAAAACATAACGTAACGACGTGAATGTTCATAAGGTAACACATAATTATTTATATGGTAACACATGAGTATTCACATAGATATTTAAAGGCATGTATACAATGTTACATATTACTAAAAAAAATATGTGTTACTACATGAACAAAAAAAAATGTTACCCTATGAAGAAAAAAAATGAGTTACCACATGAACAAAAATTATTACAAGCACGAAAAAAAAAATTCTCAAACCCAAAATTACGCTTTCAAAAGAACAATGTGAGAAGAGTGCAAGGATCTCAAAGATCGCTTTGAAAACCGAGAGAAAAATATCTAAGGAATGTTAATTTGCAAGGATGATAAAATTGAAGAAAGTGAGAAGAATATGGAAGAATCTGAATAAGGAAGAGAAAAAAAGAAAAAGAAGAACAAGAGTAACAAAACCTAGAACGCGTCGCTATGAACCATTGAGATTTGATCGTGGTGTCTGTTACGAGGAAGAAAAAACAAGGAAGGCAGGATAAGCGGGACCGACCCGAAAAAAAGTTAAATTTTTTAAAATTTGGGCCAAATTATACATAAATTATAATATGCAATATTGCATACAAATTTTTGTCTTGTTTTACCTACTTTATCCACTTTTTTTCTTAAAACTTGTGTCTGACTCATCAGACATAAGTTTGGTGGACAGAGTGAGTATAAAAATTGTCAATTATTTCATGAATGGTACGATAGTCATTTTATCAAATAAATGGGAAGCTGCTAAATAGCCAAACTCACCCCGGGATGATAAAGGTAGTTCAGTCATTTATATGATGAAATGATTGTTGTACCCTTAATAAAATAAGTGACAATTTTTATATCACTTTTTTTATTAAGGGTAAAAAAGTAATTTGACACGTCAGAATAGTGTTCATCCCAGGGTGAATCAACCCCAATTCCATTACTGCACAGGGCTTAAGCTCAATGCAAGTCCGCCCCAAATCCACTAAATATAGATATGCTCTAATAGAAATTAACCAAAAGCCGCTCTACTTAATTACGCAGCCCACCCCCAACTAAATAGTTTATTTTAATTAAATATGCAATAGCCCATGAGCCCACCCCATTACAATTTCTTGAATCCGCCACTACAGCATTACCTTATAAAATAATTGAACTACTCCTGTCATCCTGGGGTGAGTTTGGTCATTTAACAACGTGTTTTTTAATATACATATATGTGTATATAACTCGAGCAATCATGTTTTTTATAGCCAATTTCAACGTAAAAGTACACAATATAACACACACACACACAAAGTTACAAACTACATATATAGTGCAACACGGAGGCAAAGTACTAGCAATTTGTTTCAAATTGTTAATGTTCATTTCATTAAAGAAAAACAAAAATAGGCATGCAATTAATTGCATGTCACGAATCTAGGCCATAAACAGTTTGTAGGTTCAAGAAGTATTGGAAATAATTGTGGGGATGCGGAGGTCGATGCTTATCTGGTCCTATGGCCATGTGAATAGCAGCGTGAACACGCACGTGTGCCCTACCCTGCAAGATTCCATCAAAATTTGTCTCATCTGCATGCCCATCCATATTGTATATGGCTCTATACATGCATCAAACTACATGGCTATATATGGTGATGGGGAAAGAATTCAACCTCATCTAAATCTAAACAATCCAACTAGTAACTATGTGTAATCAATTCATTTAATACTAGTTTTCTAATACTCTCTCCCTGCTCGATCACTCTTGGACTGGTTTCTCAACTCCATATCGTGTATGAAGAGAAGATTCATCGAAGTGAAAAAATTTAATATGATGATCGTGGAGTTAATTTTCTTTTAAGATCTAATGATGAATCTAACTCTTACCCTCATATAGGTAGTGATTCTTTAACTAATTGATCTATTATAACTTTTTTTAGCGGGATTCAAACACAGGATATGGGCATGTGAGCCTATGACACTAATACCATGAAATAATTTAATGTCATTTAAAAGTTCAAAGCTATAGATAAGTTGTGTAACCAATTCATTTAGAGTATGTCTCCCATTTAAAACTTATTTATAGATTTAAATTTATACCATCAGATTTACAAATAAATACCATAACACTTATCAATTATTGATACCAATATCAAGTTATAAATTTATATCATATCGTTATATGTTATAAGTAATTATTTTATAAAAGTAATGATATCAATTTATAAGATAATGATATCAATTTCATAGATATATGAATAAGTTTTTTACAGGAGAGTCTGTGATTCATTTAATATTAATTCCCTTTATCATGGGATTACTGATCAAATCCAGGCATGGTCTCATAGATTTATCATCAACAACTTGCTTCCATCTTTGCCTACATTCACCAGCAATGCATCAGAATCCACTCCACCACCTTCAATTCAAGAGAGAGAGAGAATGGTCGTTTGTCCCTTGGTAGGGTAAAGGGGTTGAGTCATCTTAATTTATATTTAATTTGCAGTTATATTGAGAGATGAATCTATATATGTGTTGTGAAAAATGAGAGACAGATGGGACATGATAAGTAGGGCAAAGACAGAGAGACAAGAAGTTTATGCAAGAGCAATATTGTGTGATTATTGAATGTTTGAGAAGGAAACAAATTGATCTGATCTAGATCTCTGTAACGCTGTCCGGAGGCAGTGGAAACTATGCATGATCCCTTCTGTTATCTTCACACCTTGGTCCTACTATTTTGTGCATACAAATTAAAATACAAAAAAGATTCTCTTACCATATACTACAAGCTTCCATTTATTGTTTTTCAATGCTTACCAAAGCCGCCAAACATGGTTAGTGTGATTACATCTCGAGTTAAAAACATTTTAACTTTTTACATTTTGGCAAATCATTTCAACATAGTTAAAAATTTTAATTTAATTAGTCTTGTAACTTCATACATTGCTTAATTTACGGACTTTTGCAAAATGACGATATTTTTTCGCTCATTTTTGGTCCTGTAATTTTCACCTTTTCACAAATTGTCCCAAGACATTGCTAGAAGCAACGATGTTTTTGGCCAAAAATTGGAGGTAAAATGAGCAAGGTATAAAATTACCGTTCTAAAATTAATTTTTTTAACTATCTTGTGCCGATATGCGAAAAAGGAAAGTAGTTACGGGACCAAAATTGTTTTTAAGTCTTTACGATTCTCATTTCAAAACATAATATTGAAAATGCTCATTGAATAAGACATTTAATAAGTAATGAGGGATCGAATAGATATTGATATACACCCGCCCTATGGAAAAAAAGTACATTATATGTTCATGATTTTCAATTTTGTGAACTATTGCACGAGAGCTAGCTAGATTTTGCAGATTATTTGAATACTAAATGCAATGATATCGAAGCTTAATTTGTAATCTCTTTGCTACATGCAAAGAACAATGTTAGAGTTAAATGCGCAAAATACTTGTAAACAACTTACCCTTGGACGAACACAAATCGTACGAACTAAATTAATATGGTTGAAGTTGACCTTAAAAATCATGGTTAATTAGAGCTAATTAATTCCTTCTTCAAGATATGTTTACTCTCTAATATATATTAGAGAGGTTTGAAATGTCCCTCTGAGATGCAACATTACAGCTAATCTGCAGGATTATCAAGGGTATGTCAGATTAAGATAATTATTTCAATTAATTAAACAAACATTTGGAATTATTCTTTGTTGCAATTTCCAGGAACCTCACACCGTCCTTTGTAGTACAATTGCATATGTTTACTCCAAGTTGTAGGTTAAATAGTAGCCTACTAGCTTCACAGTGGAGAGTTATGCTTAACATGATTCAATTATATGACGAATTTTTGTGTGAGACAGCGCGTACGTAATATATGATATGTTCTGATACTTGTCTAAATTAGACGTGGCACAAACTTTTATGTATCGATAGCACAACATGCAACTCAAGTGCATGCATTAGTTATTTTAATAAAAAGTATTATAGTGTTATTCATTGTTTTCACTAAACAATATTAGTCATTTTCATTTAATAGTAAGAAGAACAAAGGCATCCAAGTGTCACTTTATTAAACACTCCTCTCCGCTTCTCACTTGTTTGTATCGTTTCATCATTGATTGCTTTTTTTAGCGAGTGAGTTGTTTATTAGTATTTAAAATGATAAAAATATTTTTAAGGTGGAGTCTGATAGTCCTACACCTGATCATCTATCATACATCTCCTTAAAAGTCACTTTATCATTTCATATATTATAAACAACTCGCTCGCTAAAACACGAGTCAAAAAGTAAAATGTACAAAAGATTATGGCACCGAGGGAGTATATATTATTCATATTTTCAATTTTTCATTTACCCACTAACTTTGTTTGAATTTTTATTTCTGAGTATTTCCAACTATAGAGTAAGTAACATCAAGTACTTTTCAACTAGTGAAATCATTTGCGATTTACCACAAGTTGAGCTGAATATGTGCAGATACTCCGAACATATATCATGAAGATAGTAAAAGTTCTCCATTATAGTAGGTACAAAATATTATTTTTAAACTAGTTGATAAACATAATTGATTTCCATGTCCAATTTTTTTAATAATTGTTGAAAGCATGGGCCAGTTGGATAGGCAGAGTCCCACATGCAAACAGCTGGTCCCAATGCCTTGTCCAATATATATGTATATATAGTGTTCCAAGAGTTATGCAAATCACACTCAAAACATAGGATAACACGAAGCTTTCAAATTCATCTTACATTGTAAGAAAAATGGCTTTCTGGTCTGCTGAAAACGCCACCAACGCTTATCTCAGAACCATGAGAATGGTAAGAATCAACAACATTTAACCCTTCATTTTAGTTTCTCATGAAAGAGTTATACATACTACATATAGGCAAATTCTTGTATTCTTTTAAACAATATTAGTTGTTTTCATCGAATAGTATTACTTGTTTTCACTGAACAGTATTCATTGTTTTCATTGAACAGTATTATTTGATCAGGAATAAAATTCACTTTTGGTCCCACATGACACGGTAATTCACGATTTTGGTCCACCACTCATCACTTTGGTCCCAAAATTATTTTTTCATGCAGTTTTGATCTCACTATTACGTTTTCCATTAAAGTTAGCTGCAGTTTTGAGACCAAAATCGTGAGGTACTGTGTCGTATGTGACAAAAATGAATTTAACTCTATTATTTGGTCAATATTAATGGTTTTCACTAAATAGTATTACTTGTTTCTATTGAACAGTATTAGTTCACTCTTATCTGATCAGATTTTACACACGTTTTCCAGGGAACTAAAAGTGGGAAAGAGCCAAACGGGGCCGAATTCATATCCGCTCTGGCAGCCGGGAACAACGCCCAGTTCATGGTGGTCGCATGCGGCGGCGCAGCCGATTCCACCGCCGTCGCCCTTGTGGCAGCCGCGCAGCAAACCGGCGGCCGCATCGTTTGCATTCTCCGAGGCGATGACGAGCTCCGCTCCTCCCAAGCAACTCTCGGCACCAACATCGAATTCGTAACCGGAGACGCCAACAAACTCCTATCCAACATCTACAAAGAATCGGATTTCGTCGCAATCGACTGCAATCTCGAAAACCACGAAGAAATCATTAGCGGCCTCCAAGAGAAAGCTAGGGTTCATAACAACCGTAGGATTGTATTGGGGTACAATGCTTTCTGCAAAGAGTCGTGGAAAAAGAGCCCCTTGAGAACGCAGCTGCTGCCCATTGGAGAAGGGCTGTTGGTTACACGAATTGCGGCGAAGAAGAGTAATAAGAGTAACTGGGTTGTTACGGTGGATAAATGCACGGGTGAAGAGCATGTGTTTAGGGTTAGATCTTCTGAGGGCAGAAATGTCATTAGAGCTTGAGCTAGCTTCAACGTTCTTGCACATGCATATTCGTTTGATTTTGACTCGTTAATTACCTGGATCGGAAGAGGTTCTTAATTAGGATTAATATGTCAATTGTATATAGTTTTGCAGTGCAATTAATTATCAGCACGAGACAAATTCTCTTTTTTTTTATCTTTGTTCATTAGGTAGAAATGATGAAACAACTTTTAATAAATTAGGGTCAATTTGGTTTTGGGTAATGAAAATTAATGACTTCTATTAATGTTGTTTGGTAGTTTTGATACACAAGTAGTAATGGGAATAGAAGTAAGCAATTGATTACTCCAACTCATTCAACTCACCTCACATAATACCCATTGTTGATGTTCTAACCAAGCAATAACAATGCAATCAATAACTCTTAGGGATTGACCCCTCAATGATACTCATTACCATTATCATTCTATAATCATACCAAGCGGTCCCTTAATTAATATCATTTAAAAATGCACTTGAATTGCATGATGCAATTGATGCATATAACTAATTATGTCGCTGAATATATGAATGTTGTATATCGTTTATAAAAAGGCAATTGTAAATTGGGCCTTAGCCCAATTCCCTAACAAGACGAGCAGAAGGTTCACCTCGGCGAAATTTGAGAGTTCGCCTAATCTAAGAGATTGATTCTCACTGAGCTCGACTAGCGTACTTTAATGAAGAACCAGACCTCCACACACTAAGAAAAAGAGTTGATCGACATGATAAGTTTATCTCGATCTAAATCAACCAAGGGTTTTGTTTGGAAATCAGTTGCACTACAAAAAAAGTTATAACATTTGCAAAAGTATAAAATGAAGGGCTCTCTTCTCTTGCTAAAGAAATTGTAGGTCCCGAACGGGTTTTGTGAGGGCAGAAGTCTAGAGGGGAGGGGTGAATAGACTTATGAAAACTTTTTGTGCAGATCAGGTGTGATTGCGCTTAGCAAGATCAGAGGCAAGTGAATCGGCTTTGATCGATATCCAACTTACTAATCGCCTCAAGGCAGATCGGCCGGTATCTATCGCTTTAACCGGACAGCGGAAGCCAATTTTACCCGTGAAAAACCGGTTTTAATAAATCGATTCCAAAGTCCTTTTTCAACCTACTTGACTAAAGTGTCAAACTTGATCGATCGTAAGCTTGGTGCTAATGATCTTAACTTAGAATATGTATGCAGTTTTTAATTGTTGTGTGATTGTGTAAAAAACAGCTTAATCAAAGCAGGTAAATGCACACAAGATTTATAAGGGTTCGACAAAACCCCACGCCCACTCTTCCCTATCACAAGCGGGCACCAACTAAACCAATCGGATTTAGATTATCGTGTTAGTCCAACACAAGACATCAACAGATATTTAAAGAGTTCTCACTCAACCGATCCCGTAAATCGTAAACTAGAAATCCTAGTCCGAATCTTGCTAAGCAACTTAACCTAACTTTGGGTTTTGGATAAGATTGTTTTTGTTCCAACTTTGAAATCTTTCCTAGTTTTTAAGTAAATTTTATCGCCTAGATGAAAAGATTTATGTGCTAAGAACTATGGGATGAACACTTAGAAAATAATCTTCAAGTTTGTGTTCTTCGTATGAAATTTGATTATAGCTTGAGCTTCTTGATAGTTTCCGTGTCTTCACTCAAGAGTAATCCCATATTTATAGACCTCAAATCAAAGAGTCGTTGGAGAACAATTTGAATTTCCGCCATATTTGGTAGACTTGCAGATTGATGACGCGGTTTTTAAACGGCATGGCCGAAAGCGTGAATAGTGTCTTTTATAGCCTTTTGAGAAAGCAAAGACCAAATCCCGTGAATTGCCGGCTCGATCATACGGTCTTGTTCTTATTGGTTAATGTAACACTTTTCAAAGTGTTGTTCTACCAACTAAGGTTGACATTCTTCTTGTTCAGATCATCGATGTATGATTTGGTGAAACATCGATTTTCAATTGGTGAATGACCGATCAATACAACCGATCACCACCGATAGTCTTTTGGTGCCGCTTGTCTTAGCTTCAACCAGCGACTTACCGATGTAGGTCTTCCGTCCGATCTTCCGTAGTCATCTGGATCTTCGTGTCTTCCGGATTTGAATTTCATGACTTCAAACCGAGGTATCCGACTTTATCGATTGATCCGATCTTCTATCCTTCCTTGCCTTTTCCGCCCGCTTGATATCACCGTTTTTTGATTCGACTTTATACATATTGAGGTTCCCCTCAATATGTGATCTATCTTCTACATCGCTTGTTCTATACAATAATTATCAATCGGTATTCTTATAACTCGGTAATAAAACCATCACCGCCTAATGTGTCCGACGGGTCCTATTACATGTGTTTTAGAACTTTCATCAAAACTCTAATTTTCCCAACAATTTCCTTTTTGATGAAACCAAAACACTTGAGAAACCAAGCAGCTTGATAAGTATAAAACAATAAAGAGCATATAATCAAGACAATGAGATTTTGTCTTAGATTTAAAAATAAACTTTTCTTTCATTAGATTTATCGATTACATATTACATCGTAAAAGTTTGAGTTTAAAAATGCTTGATCCTAAGTAGTCTTCCTCGATTCTTCATCTCTAGGTTTGTATCCTTCTCGCATTTTCTTTGATCTTGAGGGATGTTGAAAATCGGGTATAGTTTCCATTTAACATCATTGATCCGCCGAGATCGCTTATGCGCCGCTTTTGCTCAGATGTCAAAATAGAACCTTTGAAATGCCACCACAAATGAGCCATCCGCCTTCTTCGAGTAATCCATCACATCATACTCAATTAGATATTTTTACATTGATTATTTTGGCCTCATTTTCCAGATACTTCGTAAAAAACTGGTATTTGTTCTCCAACCATTGAGGAATTCTGATCTGGAGATTCTTCAGGAACAAGATCTAGAACAAAAAGCATCCTTTCATTCACTTCGATCTTATTCCATTCTCAAACCTATCAAAGATTTGCAAGTTAGCTTTTCTAATGATCTCATCAATTCCTCGGCAAACCGAGGTTCCGATCCAGATTTTCCAACTTTTCCTTTTTTTGCCCTCGATCCAGATTTTTTTTCAGATCTTCTTCCTCGCCAATTTTTTTCGCTTCTTTTTTTCTTCTTCACTTATTCGGCTTCTTCAAAGAATTAATCCTTTTCGATGCTTTCACCAGGCTTTATCGGCCAGATTCAAGAAGCTGTTTTTTTGTGACTTTCTTAGTCCGAGGATCGTATAAGTTGTGATGTCCCAAAGACCAAGAAATAACTTTTTTTGCCTTTGACTTTTCCATCTTTCGTAAATTTCGATTAAAAAGATCCAGATGGTCTAGTTTTGGCCATAGATTCAACCCGTCTAATCAGTCTTCGTTGTTCTCGACAGGTCATTGGTTTCAATTGTTCTCCCCCCTTTTTGTTTTGATCAAAAAAGAGCGAGGAGGGAAGTCGAGATCCAAAGTCGATCGATATGGCCTTGTTAAGATCTTTCAACAGATAAACCTTGAGCTTGAAAGCAGATAGACTTTGAATCTTCGAGATCAGTACTTGACAGATTCCACGGTAGTAGAGAGGGTAAGAATTAGTTTGTCAAGTTTCTCTTCACCATTTCAAGCTTTTCAAAGGACTATTAGAAGAGAAACTTGTTGTTGATCAACCTCGACTAGCTTGTCATCAACTGCCTTCTTAAATTCAAAGAATGTTGGTCACAGCTTTGAGAGAATCGATCTTTTGATTGCTTCAACTGGGAAATAGCCAATTCTCGCTGATCTGTTATTTCTTTGAGGCCAATCGCCTCGACGCCTATTGTGTTGCTAAGTTGATTAGCCAACACTCCTCAACTTCTTCTTTTTTTCAGAGATCTTTAAAACACCATCCGATCTCCGGGTTGATCAACGTGATGGAGTTGTAGGAATATTTTGCGCCACCGATTTTTTTTTCGCTTGTTTTGCGCCTCCAAATAAGTTGGTCATGAATCGCAAACACGGCCCACTATCATCTAAGAACTTCCAGTATCCTTCATAGATCATCTTCTTTTAGGAGTTTTTCGCCAGCCTCCAAATTCAACTTGTTCAATAATCCCCTTTTTTTCGCGGATCGAAGCTTTGATCAATTCAAGAGCTTATCACCAATTTGGTGATCCTACTTGAGCGCATTTCTTCATGTCGAAATCAAAATCGCGAATTCATCAAAGACCTCCCATCCGTTTCTATAATGATCATAAAAACCGAGAAGCTCTTTTAACAGGAGATCTTTCAAAGTGAGGATCTCCATTACTTCCTCTCTAATAACAGGGATGGGCTACCAATCGATACGTTTCATCAATATCGCGTTCAATTTGCATTCTAACCTTTTTTCCCTGATGGTCTTGGATGATCTCGACTCAGAATTATCTGCTCAATCGACCAGATTCCGCTGATGAGATGTAGAGGGTTCCGTGGTGTCCGAAGTAGCGGATGTCGATCGGGCTGAATCGGGCAGAGGTTCCGCTGTAGAAGCAAGTACATCCGGCTCTGAAAGCCAGGTGATTTTTCCTCGTTCGCGAATCGATGAACTTTCGTGTTCGCAGGCGTGTGAAGGAGAAATATGCTTTCAGTTTTAAGTCCGGAAAGTGGTGAATCAATGAGATTGATGGTAGAGATCGCTCGCCTCTCGCTTCTTCTTCCCTCGAGAATGTTCTCTCGTGAGCTCTCAACTTGAGAAGCCCTCACCGGCGTCTCGATTTTTGGCCGATTTTCGTAGGGGCGATCAAAGTTGCTCGGGCACTCCTTCTTCATCCGCTTCGCCTTCGAAAACAGAGTCATGGTGGCCTATTTTGCCTTCTTCGGCCCTCTTTCTCCCCGAGCCTTTACGATTTTTCTTCTTCTTTTGGGAGCATCCGTGCGCACGAGCCGCCTCTCCTTGTTCTTTTATTTTCTTCACCTTTTGGAAGGGTGGGGCGTATCATCATCATCGATGGCCCATATATGGCAGATGTGGTTGTGAGGAAGGCCTTGTAGACTTCAAGTCCGCTCGATCCCATTCGGCATTTGGCATTTTGTCCTTCGTAATAACCGCAACCTTGTTGAGATTGGCCGATTCTCTTCTTCGATAGACTTGGTTTACCATCATTAACTCCAAATTTTCATGTTCTTGGAGCGTATCGGCCTTCGTGAAGCCATGCCAATTGATATTCTGGCTTCATCGATTATAAGCAGCTTATGCCAGACATTTTACGGATGTTAAAGATCGGGCCGAACTAAATACCCATGATTGTTTTTTACAAGATGTCAAACAACAGGTCGGTATTTCCTTTTCAACATAGGGTCCCCATAAAAACTCCGGGTCCGGTGTTTGTCACTCTCTCAAGAATCTATTTCGACAACCATCTTCATTCTCCTCAGAGGAGGAAGTGAGAGATTCTTCCTTTCGGGGTGTCGAACAGACGAAGTTATGTCAAGATTTGAAAGTCCGATCTCCTCTCCGTTAATCAAGAAATCAGCCATCTCCGTGGATTGTCCGTATCCACTTCAAATTTCTAAGAATTTAAAGGTTTCATCGATGACACGGATTGCGGAGCAAGACAAGATTTTTCAAGACCTCCCTTCTTCGTAATTTGTTCCACCTCCATTGACTCCGGATCCAGAACACCAAACTTTACAAATTTGTCATCCATAAATTTTATTGCCAGAGAGATAGTTGCACATAATTTTTCCCATTCCGTGAGTGGCCATCTACAACAAGATATCATATATTGATTATCGACCTATTCTCGTGCCTAGTAATCGATAAATACATACGGATACCAAGAAATGATAAGGCATATCACAGGATAACATATATAGACATAATCTATGTGATCAATGGATTTTGGAAAAGAAATTCATCAAATAACCGTAAATTACCAGATTCTCTTTTTTTCTAAAAAGTTTGAATCGCAAGAAAAACACTTGAATCGCAGAAAGGTAATTTTGAGTTTTCAGAGAATAAATCGCAAGATTTTGAGAAGAAGAATACTCTAGTAGGGTTTTGATGAAACTTATAAGATGGAGGAGGGAAAGTCGAGATTAGAAGATCACCGCTTGAAAAGGTTAAATCCATCCAGATTGAGCGGTTTTGATCGTGGTGGTCGAAAAGCACGCATTTATTGTTTTTTCGATTTAAAAGCACATTTTGTGGCAATTAATACAAATACCCCACGCCCTCATTAAATATTTTGCAGATATACGCCACAAAAAATAACAGGTAAAGAAAGGCAAATATTATCGATAATATCGATAAGTAAAGAAAACAAGGAAACAGTAAATACGATTGGGTTGATCGATATTGTAATCACCAATACCACCAGATGTTGATTCCACTTGTTGATCTTAGTTTTCGCCTAATCCTTATAATTTCCCAAACCGCCCTTTTCAACCGATCCCCTTCACTTTAAGGCCCCGATTTTTCCTTTTTCGATTCTTTCCTACGGGCTTGAAGTTCCCTTCAATCGTTATTTCGATTTTTATCGATCGATATATCCGATTTGTTGAGGTATCATACTCAACCGATCTTCCTCATCTCGATCGCTTTTATCTAATCGATTTCACTTGACCTAATCTGATTATACTCGCATCAAGCCAATTTTTGGGATAAGTGTTACCGCCAAAACTTAGTTCTTTAAGAATTGAATAGTAGTCTCGATTCCCTAAGTCGGCACGATTTGACATTTGTAATAATAGTCCGATACTTCGTAATGTCAAATCGCCATAAATTTATCCACTATCAACGCTGTTTCCTACACACGTCTTTGTGGTGCAAATTCTCTAAAAGGCTTTTGAGAAATCAAATTTGCATTTGCACCCCTTGTTTGGCCTCTATAAATTGGACCAATGATTTACACAACATAACCCATTCACCATACTTATCTTCTTTTTAAATCATGTATTTCGTGAACCCTTATTTTAAGTGAAACTTCCTAAGAAAATCCTTTTTACCCCTTTTTCAATGATTTCACTTTTCTCAAATCAACCCCTGCAGGTGTCCTTTATTACCGCCGCCATCAAAGATTACACATACAATTATTGCCAAGCTTTCTACCACCGAGGCGGCGGATAAGTTATCGCAAATGAGAAGACACTTCTCCTAACCAGATGCACCTTCAGGTGCCTATCGAGATGATTTTAATTAAGATCAACAGCATCTACCGATATAGAATATGAGTTTGATATAACGATCTTGATCGACAACAACCGATCTTCGTGATATCAACTCATTTTGCATGTGACACATGTGGGCCATATGATCTTTTTTCGATCACTTTTCGCACTTCTGTGTCCCATTTAATGTACCTAGAGAGCCCATTGATTTCGTGTCTAGGCTCCCCGGCTTAGAAATCCTTTCAACGCCGCCTCGCCTCCTAACTCCAAGCTCTTAGGTGGCTTTTAGATTATTTCAAAGCCTTCACACCCCCGTTAAGGGGAAAATGGGAGCATCGATTTTTAAAATCTCTCTCCCCCCTTCTAGGGTTAGGCTTAGGTTTTTGTTTAGGTTTAGGGTTTATGGCTTATGTACCGACCTCCCAGTCCTTTTGTACTTGTAACTTGTAATGTAACCGACCTTCGGGTCTTTATCAATGAAAATTTCTATTATTCCATTGTTGTGTAAATTTCTCGCTTTCTTACGCGATGTTTTTAATCTTGTGAACCTTGCTTGTTGAATATCACTTAATCGACTTACAAAGTATGAAATAACCAAAATGATTTAATCAGATAATCCTTTAACTGATCGGGCCTTTAACTCGATCAGCCTTTAATCCGATAATTCAGAACTGACGCTTTTCTCATATCGGGCCTTTTCATCGATTTTCCGATCATTGAGATACCAAACTCAATCGATTCCTCTTAACCCGTTTAGTCTCTTAACCAAACCGGGTTCGAGATCACCCATCAAACATTTTAGGTGCTTTTTTCTCCAAGATCCGTAAGCCCTAGCTCATTGCATAATTCTTCGAACCGATCTCAAATAGTGGCCGTTAGAATATCGACTTTCAGATATCAAGATGAATCTTTTCCATTCTCGATATTCTTCTTTTCAACATGATCTCTTATAAAATGGTGTCTCGACATCCACATGCTTGCATCTTGTATGTAGAACAGATTTTGAGTGATTGCAATAAGACTATTATCGGGCCACGTAATATAGGTACATTCTTAGCTACAATGTTATAATCCTCACCGCCGACTAAGCCGGAGCAGCTTGGGAGCAAATGCCTTCCTCGCAGCCCATATATTCTCGCTTCAAAGAGTAGATGTTGCAACCGATGTCCCGCTTTTGAAAACCACTTAGATCGCTTTTACTTCCTAAAAATCGACATGTTCCCGAGGTTGACTTCCATCGCCAATTTTGCAACCTCCATAATCGTAATCGTAATACCCACTAAGTTTCTAGATTATCATCCGATGGGTAAAATAAACCAAGGTTTACTATCCCTTCAGATACTTAAGAACCGCTTTTAGTCGCTTTTTAGGTGACTTTGCATCGATTTGCTCAAACCGCACATACACCACCGCAAAAGTGATATATGGTCGGCAAGCAAAATGTATAGTAAAGATCCAATGAGAGCCCTATATTCTTTTCTCGATTGGTTTTTCGACCATCCTCATCCGATCCATCTTGAATCCAACAACATAGGAATTCTCGCTTCCTTACGCTTTTGAACTCCAAACTTAGCCAATAAACTCCTAGTGTACTTTTGCTTGGTAGATGAATATCCCTTCAGATTTTGCTTAACTTGTAGACCCGTAAAGTAACTCATCCGACCCATCATGGACATCTCGAACTTCCCTTGCATCACCTTTTTGTCAATCTTTCACATAGACTCTTGTTGGGAGATCCAAGATGATGTCGCCCACATAAACCGAACCATCGTAATATCTTCTCCATCTTCTATTCTCAATAAGGTTCTATCCACTATTCCTTTAGTGAAACCACGCGTAGGTTCCAAACGGGTTTAGTGAGGGCGTAAGTCTAGAGGGAGGGGTGAATAGACTCAAAAACCAAGCAGCGGATCGGTGTGAGGGCAAGCAACCGATCGAGTGCGACCAATCTTTACCGACGCTCAAGGCAGATCGATTCAGTAACTATCGCTTTTAACCGGATGTGGGGCGAAGCTTAAGTTTTACCCGTGTGAAAAACCAGTTTTGATAAATCGATTCCAAAGTTAATCTTTTAATCGGTTGGATCATGTCAAGTTTGATCGATCGAAGCTTGGTGCTAACCGATCTCAACTTGGAATATGTATGCTTAAAAGGTCAGGTGCGATCAGGTAATCGCTAATCAAAGCAAAGAAGGCACACAAGATTTATAGTGGTTCTGACAAACCAGCCCCACGCCCACTCTTCCCTATCACAAGGGGCACCTACTTAACCAACCGGACTTTGTTTTTATGTGTAAGTCCAACACAAGACACCAACTAGATGTTTAAGGAGTTCACACTCAACCGATCCCGAGAGATCGTAACTAGAAACCCTAGTCTCGAATTTGCTAAACAACTTAACCTAACTTGGGGGTTTGGGTAAGATTGTTTTGGTTCCAACTATGAAATCTTTTCCTCACAGATAAGTAGCCTAATGCCCTAGATGAAAAGATTTCTATGCTAAGAACTTATGGGATGAACACTTAATAAAAATAATCTTCTTGAACGGTTCTTCGTAATGAAAATATTAGCTTGAGCTTCTTGATTGTTCAAAGGTTTCCGTCATGTTTCTTCACTCTAAAGTGTGATCCCATATTTATAGACCTTGAAATCAAAGAGCCGTTGGAGAGCAATTTGAATTTCAGTGCTATATTTGGTTGGCAGATTGATGTGTGTTTTCAGAATGGCATGGCCGAAAAGCGTGAAAAGTGTTTTTATAGTCACATAGAGAAGCATCATCAAATCCCGAATTGCCGGGTCTCCGATCATACGGTCTTGTTCTTATTGGATTGCAGACTCACTTTTCAAAGGTTGTTCTTCCAACTAAGCTTCGACATTCTTCTTTTGTTCAGATCATCGACGATGATTAGGTGAAACATCGATTTCGGTGAGTCGACCGAACCGAACCGATCACCACCGATGGAGTCTTCTCGGTGCAAGGTTGACTTAGCTTCAACCAGAACTTTTACCGATGGAGGTCTTCGGTCGTCCCATCTTCTTGAAGTCATCCGATCTTCAAGTATTTCAATTTGAGCTTCACGACTTCACCGAGATATCCGACTAGATCGATCGATCGATCTTCTATTCTTGTCTTGCATTCCGCCCCGTTTGATATCAAACCGGCCTTTGAGTCTTCAGAAACCTATACATATTGAGTTTCCCCTCAATACGTGACCTATCTATTTCATCGCTTGTTCTATACAATCATTATCAACGGGTCTCCTATAGCAGTAATATAAACATCATACCAATGTGTATGATCGGGTCCTATTACATGTGTTTTGGAACTTTCATCAAAACTATAAATTTCCCAACAATTTTTTTTTGATGAAAACCAAAACACTTTGAGAAACCAAATACAGCTTGATAAAAATAGAATAACAGCTTAAGAGCATATAATCGTAAGACAATGAGACTTTGTCTTAGGATCGTAAAAATAAACTTTTCTCATTAAAGAATGATGATTACATGTTACATCGTAAAAGTTTGAAAATAAGAGCAAACCGATCCCCGAGTAGTCTTCTAATTTTTCACTCTTTAGGCTTCAGATCCTTCCGCATCTCTCTTTGATCTTGGAGGTAACGTTGAAAATCCGATAAAGTTTCCATTTGACATCATCATCACGAGGATCGCTTATGTGCTGCTTCAAGCAGGATGTCAAAATAGAATCTTTGAAATGCCATCATTAAACGAGTCATCCGCCTTCTTCGAGTACTCCAATGATCATACTCTTGGCGCAGAAGTTATTTTACATTGATCACCTTGGCCTCATTTTTTCAGATACTTCGTAAAAATCCGGTATTTATTTTCTAACGGGGCTTGAGGAATTCTTCATCGTGAGGTTCTTCTTGGGAACAAGATTGAGAACAAAGGCATCCGTGGCCATTCACTCGATCTTATTCCATTCCTCAAATTTCGCATCGCAGTTAGCTTTTTGGGATGATTTCATCAACTCTTGGTGGCAAATTTTAGGTTCGTAACGGATTTTCCAAATTTCTTCCTTTTCTTCACTCTTTCTCTTTGAATTTTTTTCGATTTTTCTGCCCTCATGCCATTTTTTTCGCCCTTCTTTCTTCTTGGCTTTTTCGGCTTCTTCAAATTTTACCATCGCTTCTTTAGACATCTTTTTTCACCAAGATTCCGCTGGTTGTGCTTCTTGTGACTATCTCTCGGTCCGAAGTTTGTGATGTCCCTCAAGACAAGTTATGTCAGTTGGTTTTCAATCATTCTTCCTTTTTGGTTTGATCAAAAGAGTAGTGAGGTGGGAGGTCGAGAACCAAAGTCGATCGTGGATCGCCTTTGTTGAGATCTCGCAATGTATATGCCTTTGAGTTTGAGCAAGTTAGATTTTGAATCGCCGATATCACTTCGCCTTTGACAGATTCCATGGCAAGAGAGAGTGTTTTAATCCGCTTTGTCAAGTTTTCTTCCACAATTCTAGTCACAAGAAGTTAATCGTAAAAAAGAAACTTGTTGTTTATCCACCGAAAGTTAGTTTGGCATCAACGGTTTTTATCGGGTTCAAATTTGATTTAGTGGGACACAGCTTTGGGGGAGAACCGATCTTTGATTGCCCTAACTGGGAAATAACCAATTCCCTTTGATCGTTATTTCTTTGATGGCACTGCCTTTTGATCGCCTATCGATCCCTCAACTTCTTTTTCAGAGATCTTTGAGACAAGATTTGATCTCCCGGGTTGATCAAGAGGACATGTGATGTTGGAATGTTGGGTGTCACTTGATCCGATTCGCTTGTTTGTGCCTCCAAAGTGGTTGGTCATGAACCGCAAAGACACACCTCCACTATCATCGTAAGCAGCCCTCCTCAAGATCCTTCATGATGGCATCTGCTTCAGGAGCTTTGTCAGCAGTCTCCAGTTCGTCCTGTTCCGGCAACCCTAGCTTCCTGTGGATCAGAGCTTTGACAGATTTAGCAGTTATCAGCTCAGCTGGTGATCCCACTTTAGCAGATTTCCTCATGTCGAAATCGAAGTCTGCAAACTCATCCGCACCGCCCATCTGTTCAATAATTATTATAAAGTCTGAGAAGCTTTTTACCGAAGATCTCCAGGGAGGATCTCCATAACTTCCCTCTTATGGCTGGATGGGGCGACTGTTCGATACAGCTCATCAATTTCTTTTCGACCAGATTCGGATCAATTTCCCAGCTTATGATCTTTTGCTGATCTCGACTCGTGGAATCACCGGCCTCGTGGCCCGCATTCTTTGACGGTGAGCGGGAAGGTTCCGCTGCGGCTTGAGCAAAGTGTGAAGATGGTCGACGGTTCGACCCGCAGAGGTTTCTGCGGCGGGAAGCAGTGTGCTTCCGGGTTCCACGGGCCGTAAGCCGTCCGGGCGAATCGATAAGTTGTTTCGTGTTCACAAGGTGTGGGAAGAATAGGAGAGACATGCTCTGTAGATTAGTCTGAGTGGTGAATCACCGTGGGCCGGAGGAGAAGGAGATCGACGGTTTGTGCTTCTTCCTCAGGAATGATCTATGAAGCTTTGAGAGCCCGCCTGGCCTGTCGATGCTTCACCGATTTTTTGGTGGGCAAAACAGACTGTTATGGGCCGCCCTTCTTCATCGACTCATCTTCTAGCATCGAGTCGTGGGCTTTTCACTTTTCTTGACGCTCTTTTCTCCCTGGCCCTTCACCCGCTTTCTTTTCTTCTTCCGGGGGCATCTGTGGGTTTACGGAGGGCCTTCACCAACTCGAGTTGATTCGCCAAGATTCGGTGTAGAAGAAGTTGCCTTCTTGCTTTTTTTTCTTTGACTTTTGGGGGTTGGCCATGATATCATCGTTCCTGCGGCCAAAAAATGATGAAGTGGTCATGAGAAAGGCCTTATAGACTTCAAACCATTCTCGTTCCCATTTGGCCTTTCGCATTTTATCCTCAGAGGGATAACCGCAACCTTGTTGAGATTGCCGATCTTTTTTCTTCAGATATACCGCTTCCACTCATCAACTCCAAATTTATCATGTTCATGGAGTAGAATGGCCTTCGTAAACCCATGCCAATTGATGTTCTTGGCTTCATCAATTATCGCGTTCTTATGCCGCATGCACTTTGACCGGATGTAATAAGATCCGGGTGAATGCAATACCCATAATTGTTTTTGACAAAATGTCAAACAACAATCGGTATTTCCTCTTGAGCATTGGCCCCGACAAATCCCCGACGATGATGTTTGTCACCTCTCAAGAGCTCTTTTTCTCGATCACCATCTTCGTTCTCCTATAATGAGCAAAAGTAGATCCGCCCTTTTCGTAGGCTAAACAGACGGGTTATATCCACATTCGTCACCGATTTCTTCTCCGGTGATCGCCGAAAAAGTAGTTCTTCTCGAGCATCTCAGATTCACTCTTAAATTCCTTAGGAATTTAGTGCTTCATATCGCATCACCGGATTGCAAAGTGAGAGTATAAAAATTTCTCAAGGCTCGCTAGAATTTGCTCGACCTCCATGGATTCCGGATCCCGAAAGTGATATTGAATCTGCATTTAACTTATCATCCACAATCTTTTGTTGCTGCCTCAAGATAGTTGCACATTATTTTACCCATACCATGAGTGATCATCTATGTGATAAGATAGATTCGTAAAAAATTGTGCATTAATACAAAGAACATCACATACGCGAAACCAAGAAACAACAAAGCATAACACAGATAAAAGCATTTAAGATCAATGGATTTTAAAAAAAGAATACATCAAATAAACATAAATTACCGATTCGCTTTTTCTAAAGATGATTTTGAAACTTAGGAAAAACACTTTGAACTGAGAGAAGTAATCTTGAGTTTTCAGAGAATAAATCGCAGTTTGTGAAATGGAAAAAACCGTATGGTTTTTTGATGATCTTTATAAAGACGAGGAGGGAAAAGAAGACAAGATTTGGAAGATCAACCGTTTGAAAAGATTAAACGCCCAGATTAAGCGGCTTTTGATAGTAGGGTCAGAAAAGCACGACGAAAAACCTTTTCGATTTAAAAGCACGCTTAATAAGAAGTTAATACATGTTCCCACGCCCCGCATTAAATGATTTGCGTGAAATACGCCACAAGGATAACGGGTACAAAGAAGGCAAATAATATCGATAAGATCCGATAAATCAAAGAAAGAACAAGGGAAAAGAAAAACAGATTCCGTCGATCGATATTGTAATCAACCAATACCACTTGTCCATGTTGATTTCACTTGTTGATCTTAGTATTCAAATTTAAGCCTTAAAATTTCCCTAACCGGGTCCTTTTTAATCGATCTTCTTCACTTGCATCCGATTTGTTGAAGTTTCAAGCTCAACCGATCTTCCTTGAATACGCCCCGATTTCTTTCTTCGATCTTCTTGATCTTTTGAAGTTCCCCTTCAACCGATATTTCTATTTTTCCCATAGATCGATGTATCCGATTTGTTGAGTTTTAAGCTCAAATTGATCTTCCCTCATCCGATCAATTTTTGTATGTATCGATTTTGGTCGACCTAACTGATTCTTTCAAGTCAATCCAATTTTGAATAAGTGTTACCGCCAAAAAACTTAGTCTAGAATAGTAGTCTCTATTCCTAAGTCGCCGATTTGACATGCGTGAATTATCGCCTCAATCTTTCGATATGTCAATCCACCAGAATTTATCCATTATCGGGCTGATTCCTACATATTTGTCATTCTTTTTGGTGCAGATTTTAAAAGGTTTTGAGAACTCAGATTTTTGCATTTGCGACCCTTGCTTGGCCTCTATAAATTGGACCAATTGTTTTACACAACATAACCCAATCACCATACTTATCTTCTTTGTAAAATCATGATCCCGTGAACCCTTATTTCCGGTAAACTTCCGCAAATACCTTTACCCCTTTTTTCAATGATTTCAAATTTTCTCAAATCAACCCTTTATGTCTCCTTTATTGTTGTTCTCGTCACACATCAAAGATTTCACATACAATCGTTTTAACCACCACACGAGGCGCGGCTTCGCTTATCGCGAATCGAGAAGACACTTCTCCTAACCGTGATGCACCTTGTGTGTCTATCGAGATGACGAATCCGCATCAACAGACTCTCACGAAAAATGAACATGAGTTTGATATGCGATCTTGATCACCAACAACCGATCTTCGATATCAACTCACCATTTAATGGTGGAGAGCCCGGCGACTTTTTTGTGGTTCTCGCTTAAAAATCCTATCATGTCATTGTCGGCTCCAATCGGTTTTAGCTTCAAATTTAGCTTTTAGGATTTTTTTTAAAGCCTCTCACCCCTTGTTGTGGGGGAAAATGAGAGCATCGATTTAAAATCTCTCTCCCGCCTACTTCGGGGTTGGGGATGAGGGTTTAGGGTTATAGGTTTAGGTTTTTGGTTATGACTTATGTAACGACCTCCCGGTCCTTTTGTACTTGTATCTTGTAATGTAATCCGACCTTTCGGTCTTTATCAATGAAAAGTTCTATTATTCCATTGTTGTGTAAAATTTCAGATCCTTATGCGATTTTAAGTTTTAATCTTGTGAATACCACTTGTGAATCTTGCTTGTTGAATATCGCTTTTAATCGATTTTACAAAGATGTAAAATAACCCAAACCGATTTAATCGATATTCCTTTTAAATTGAGCGTTTCCTTTAATCTCGATAAACCTAAATCGACGCTTTTAACCTCGATAATCTCAGAACTGACGATTTTCACCCCGCCTTGATCGATCTTCCGATCGCTTGAGATACCAAACTCAATCGATTCCTTTCAACCCCGTTAGTCTCTTAACCAAATGGGTTCTCGAGATCATTCCATCAAACATTTTAGGTGCATTTTCTCCAAGATCCGTAAGCCCTAGCCATCATTGCATAATTCTCGAACTGATCTCACCAGTGGCTTGGTTAAAATATCACTCTCAGAGATATCAAGATGAATCTTTTTCATTCCGATATTCTTCTTTTCAACATGATCTCTTATAAAATGGTGTCGACATCCACATGCTTGCATCTTGTATGTAGAACATGATTCTCGAGTGATTGCAATAAAGACTATTACGGCCACGTAAAATAGGTACATTCTTAGCTTCAACGTTATAATCCTCACCGCCGACTAAGCTGAAGAAGCTTGGGAACAATAAATTTCCCGCTTGACCCATATATTCTCGCTTCAAGTAGTAGATGTCAGAATCGATGTCCGCTTTTGAAACCACGAGATCGCTTTTACTTCCTAAGAACCGACAAGTTCTCGAGGTGGATTTTTTTAATCTTGCAACCTCCATAATCGTAATCGTAATACCCACTAAGCACTAGATTATCATCCGATGGGTAAAATAAACCAAGGTTTATCGCCCCTTCAGATACTTAAGAATCCGCTTAGCTGCTTCTAGGTGGCTTATCATCGATTTGCTCAAACCGCACATACACCCATCATGGTAAGGTTATATCCGGTCTGGCCGGGCAACAGTATAGTAGAGATCCAATGAGAGCCCTATATTCCTTCCGATTTGTTTTCGACCATCCTCATCCGATCCATCTTGAATCCAACCATCATAGGAATTTGGCTTCCTTACAATTTTGAACTCCAAACTTAACCAATAAATTCCTAGTGTATTTTTGCTTGGTAGATGAATATCCCTTCAGATTTTGCTTTACTTGTAGACCCGTAAAAGTAATTCATCCGACCCATCATGGACATCTCGAATTTCCTTGCATCGCTTTTGTCAATCTTTCACATAGACTTTGTTAGGAGATCCGAAGATGATGTCGCCCACGAGATCTCAACCATCGTAATATCCATCTTCTCCATAAGGTTTCTATCTCCTTTAGTGAACCCACTTTCGATCAAGAACGAGAGAGAGGTATCATACCAAGCTCGAGGAGCTTGTTTGTGCCAAAGAGCTTTTCATAAACGTACACTTGGTTGTTCTTTTCGGTTCGAGGTTGTTCGGCTAGTAGCTTAAAAAGCACTCTTTACGCCCATCTCGATACAAAGTGAACCCCTCTAAGGAAGATATGCTTGAATGGCTTTTAGCGAAGCCATCTGCAAAGGTCTCATCATAATCAATTCCTTCCGATTGTGAATACCCTTAGCAACAAGTCTTGCTTTATTTCGTGATGACATTTTTTCATCTCTTGTTCTGAAGACCCACTTCGTTGCCAATAACGCCTTGATGATTTGGTCCCTCACCGTTCCCAAACTTGATTTTCCGAACGCTCCAAATTTCTTCGCATGGCTAGAATCCAATTTTTAAGGTCTTGTAGAGCTTCTCTATTGTTGTTGGTTCCTTCATAGGCAGATAACAGCAATACATGGCACTTTCACAATCTGATGTCTAGTTTTAACTTTATCGATGGGTCTCCGATTATCGATCGGTTTGTATGATCGGTTATCCAGTCCTTCGCTCGGTGCATGTCGTTTGGAGAACATCGTCTGCTTTTCGATAAAATTTCATTACTAGCGATTGGGAGTGGGTGCGAGTTATGATCCACTTGATAAGAACAAGTCTCACCGATGTTGGACTCATCATGTGTTATGTCTCGCTTCATGGGAACTTCAGATGTTTCTCGAACCGGATGATGGTTCTTTTTGATATTGTCTCACCAGAACTTCTTTCACCGAACGGTTTTTCGTGCCTTAGGATCCGAATGATCCGTGAATCGCCTAGATCCGAATGTATATTGTTATAGTTTCGGATTCTTTTTCCTTGATCGTTAGTCGATCCATTTTCTAACATCGTGTTCTTGTACATCTTGTTACATCTTGTTACAGATTTCTCTTGTTAAAGATGCTTCATCAAAGACTAACACGGGTGTTTCTTCCACAAGTAGGTCTTGTAAACCCCCGAAGCCTTGCTAGATGAGGAATATCCTAAGAATATACCTCCTCATCCGACTTGCCTCAAAAGTCTTCAACTCGACTCTTCCATTGTTGTGATGAACACTTAACCAAAAAATGGAAGCAAGAGAAACGAGGTTTTCCTTCCACAAATTATAGGGTGTTTTGTAGTGAGCCTTAGTCAAGACATAGTTTTAACATGTAGTATTGATCGCTTCATTTAAACGGCTTGGTATCATGTTCAAATTTAACATCGTATGACAACTTCTTTTGAGAGTTCCAGTCCTCCGCTTTTTAGCTACTCCATTTTGTTGTATGCCCTTGCGGTGATGTTTCATGTCAGATAATTAAACTTAGAGCAAAAAAATTAATAAAGGAGTTCGTAAATTCCGCACTTTTATCGATCTCGATTTTACTAAACCCTTCTCATTTTGTAACTTTAGCGGATCGTGTATCTTCGGTGTCGCCATTCATTCTTTATGTAAGAATATAACCCGTGAAACTTGGAATAAGTCATCCACGACATTACCAGAGTATATTTGGACTGAGATCATGTAATCTGGTCCGAATAGATCCATATGAAGCAACCGCAGATTGTTGGATGCGGTCATCCGAATTCCTTGAATGAAGCTTTGACCAGAAAATTCCTTTCTCGACCAAGACATGTCCTTGAAAATCCATTTGAAAAATACTTCATTCGAAGTCCTTCCACTAGAGACATCCTTGCTATCTTATTAAGAGTTTTAAAGTTCGGGGATGGCTCATTCTTTTTTCAGCCAATCGCTACTTTTGGAGCTCTTAACAATCGTGCATGCATTTTTTGGGCAATGCTCCAATCACCGTAGATTGTCCCTTTCCTTGAATGTAAGAATTGTTATGAGTGGCTCGATTTTGATAGTGCATTTAATGAGAGAACTCAACACCGAATCATGGTCGCAGAATTGTGAAACCGATAATAGGTTGTGCTTCGGACCTTTGACATACGAGACTCCAATTACTTGTACATCATCATTCTCTTGTTCCAAATCCTTTTGTATAACTAAAGTTATCATCACCGAAGAGTACACGAGGGCCTTTTGTTTCTATGTAAGAGCCGAGGAGATGTTTGCTTCCAAATATGTGCCTTGAGCATCCACTATCGATGTACCAGATAGTTGCTTGCACACCTTCTTTTGTTGGCCGTGATTCCACGCGATCCTCAGCCCAAATCATCAGCTTTTTAGGCACCTTTCGATCGGGTCCTGGGGTTAGGATTAGTTTTAGATCCATACAAAAAAAGCACTTCTATTGTGACTGGCTTAGATCGTATGCCTGATTTGTCTCCCATACCTATCAACATAATCATACGCCTCTTTATATGCTTTTCGATTAGTATGATTATTAGTGTGAACCTCGGGTGACTTAGAAGACTTGGGATTTATCTTTTTTCGCTTGTCTTCTTTTTCATCCAAAGGTGGTTCTCGTGTTGCTCCCCTAGATTTCTTATTATAGGGGTAGTACGATCGCTACCATCAAAAGATTCATATCTTTTCAAGCATAGGTGGTTTTTTGCAGTTTTTTACGGCATGCTTATTAGGCAATGACCTTGATTGGGGTCTCGATTGTACTTCCTTTTACTGCTGTTGTTTTTTCGATTCTCGATCGTTAATTAGGTCGAGGTTTCTTCCGTTGAACGGGTTCTTCGCTTGATTCTGTTGATGCTTTTACCAGTTGGGGTCCATTTTCGTTTCTTTCGTTAGGCACCGCCTTTACCCGCTCAACCGGGGTTTTTTTTCCTTATTAGATACATGTTTCGCTTTTTGTGTATTTTTTGTAAACTCGTCTGATTACACCTTTTTGAGATGAACGGGCCGGGGCTTTTGAGGATGTGGAAGGGTTCTCATAGCCAAGTCCCTTCTTATTAATCGTTGTTTAAAATAGGCGCTCATGTCTTGAACGGTTTTAGATGATTTTGAAAAACCTCTATTTTCTTACGCAGATTATCCTCGGGATGATTTTAGACTTTCACGCTTGGGGAACAAATTTCATCGAATTTTGCTTGCAGGATTTTGAAGTCATCACTTTGTCGTTTGTTAATGCAACCGATCTTTGATCTCGCTTCTCCCCGATAAGCTTTAACTTCGAGAATTTTAAATTCTCACCGCTTTCGAAAGTGCTTTCAACCGATCTAAGTTCGAGGCTTTTATCGAGATCATTTTCTTTTAGCAAGTCGATTATTTCGGTCCTCAAATTTTATCATTTTCAGCTTCCACTATAAGATAAGTGTTCATCGACGATTGAGAGATCCTCAAGCAATTGCTCGTAGTAGAGTCGCAGTCAATCTCCCCAAAGAAGGTAATGATAATGATGTAGCGGTGTTAACGGGAAGAGGGTTCTCGAGGTTACCCCAGATTGGTCCTCCCCGCCATCAGCAGATCTCATCATCGCTCAAGAGAATATCGATCTTCATTTTCATAGAAGTCATCAAAGACCGATCAAAGTAAGTCTTCTACAGAGGAGTATCCAGAGTCCTCGAGGGCGATAGAATCGCTAATTCTCGACGACGCGAACCACGGCTCTTCCGTCCCTATAACATTGCTCTTCTTCGCTCCTCTTTTCTTCCCTTTCTTGGTGTCAGTCCGGGCGTCATGCTTATAGTGACGGCTTCACAGCTTGAAGCACGCCTTGATCCACCGAACCTTTCCTTCCGTGAATCACTCAAAATCGGCCTCAGATGACTATCGTGACTTCCTTTCGAGCAGAATCCGCTTCTTCCGTCTCGATTACATTCTTCCTTCCTCACCGATTATCTCTTTTCCTTTCATCTCGGTGATCCCTCCGATCATCGATCCGGGTTCTTTTCGAGATCCGCTATCGATATCCTATCTCCCTCGCTTATGTTGATAGTCCTTATAGAATCTTCGATACTTTTACCAAGTTGATGTTTGACTTCAAGCTTTCCCGTAAGCAGAAGCGATCTGCTCGCCAATTCGACTCATTATATTCCCAAATGTGTTCGCTGCCTTTCGCTGGCGCCAAGGTTGCCTTTAAAAGCAATCGATTTTGAAGTTGAGGCTTCAATGGCACCTCATCTTCATCTTTTTGTCCTCTTTCAATCAAATCGAACTCGTGGAGCTTTAAGGCTCAAGAACAAGCTACTTGGCTTCATTTTTGAAATGTCTTGGCAATCCTTGATTACCGCGGACCTTCATATCCCACTTCTGGTGAGAGACCTTAATATTTTGTAGTTGATATCTTTATCGACATCTCTACCAAGTTCTCAAGCTTGTTTATCGACATAGTAATCCTTCCATCGAGTTCGTTGATGGTTTCGTGGGCAAACATCTTCAGCTTTTTTCAACTTCACTACCGCTTGTAGACGATCGCCTTTTATCTCTGCTCATTTCCTCGCATATCTCAGCCCAGAGTATCCCACATTGCTTTCGCAGCTTTTGAGATATTTAATCTTTTCCCTGGTGACCTTATCCATTGTTTTCATGATAATATGCCTTGCAATAGTATCTAGAGGTGCAAACTTTCTTTCCTCTCGCATCCATCAAGGCTGGGCTTTTTCGCACAAGACTCCCTTGCAAAGTCTCGGAGCTCCTCCGATTGCAGGGTTGTCGAATAAATAATGATGGGTCCTCTTCGATGACTTCCATCATTCGCTTAACGATCGAGCCTAGATGGTTGGACATATATATGGCCCAATCAGATACTCATCGATTGAGAACGCAGATCATGATACATACCGAGGTGTTATCCATGCCGAGTGATTTTGGAAAATGAATGAGTTTTAAAACGGTTTTTCAGATCGATTCATTGACCACAAAGATTCTTCCTCAAGAATCGATGATACACAGAGTCAAGTGGGTCTAGAGAGAACCAACCGCCCGATACCACTTGTAGGTCCCGAACTAAGTTTAGCGAGGGCGTAAGTCTAGAGGGAGGGGTGAATAGATCAAAAAACTTTTTTGCAGATCGGGTGAGGGCGCTTAGCCCGATCAGAAAAGTAGTGAATCATTGGTCGATAATTAACTTATCGACGCCTCAAGGCGATTGGCAGAATTATCGCTTTAACTGACAAAAGGAAGTTTAAGTTTTACCCGCAGAAAAACAGCTTTTGATAAATCGATTCCAAAGTTAATCTTTTTAATCATTGATCAAGTGTCAAGTTTGATCGATCAAGTCTTGGTGCTAACCGATCTCAACTTGGAATATGTATGCGCTTTTAAAGTCAGGGTGCGACAGTAATCGCTAATCAAAGCAAAGAAGGCACACAAGATTTATAGTGGTTCGACAAACCGGCCCCACGCCCACTCTTCCCTATCACAAGGGCACCTACTTAACCAAACCGGACTTTTGTTTTATGTGTAAGTCCAACACAAGACACCAACTAGATGTTTAAGGAGTTCACACTCCACCGATCCTGCAGAGATCGTAACTAGAAACCCTAGTCCAAATCTTGCTAAACAACTTAACCTAACTTGGGGTTTGGGTAAGATTGGTTTTTGTTCCAACTATGAAATCTTTTCTTATGATAAGTAGCCTAACAAAACCTAGATGAAAAGATTTCTATGCTAAGAACTTATGGGATGAACACTTAATAAAAATAATCTTCTTGATCGTGTTCTTCGTAGGAAACTGATATTAGCTTGAGCTTTTGATTGTTCAATTGTTTCCGCTTTTCCAAGGTTTCTTCACTCTAAAGTGTGATCCCATATTTATAGACCTTGAAATCAAAGAGCCGTTGGAGAGCAATTTGAATTTCAAAGCTATATTTGGTAGACTTGGCAAAGATTGATGTGATGTGCTTCAGGAATGGCATGGCCGAAAGCGTGAAAAGTATTTTTATAGCCGTTATAGAGAAGCATCATCAAATCCCGTAATTGCCGGCTCCGATCATACGTGTCTTGTTCTTATTGAATAGCAGACTCACTTTTCAGTGTTGTTCTTCCAACTAAGCTTGACATTCTTCTTGTTCGGATCATCGACGATGATTAGGTGAAACATCGATTTCACCCGGGTGAGTCGACCCGATCAGTACCGAATCGATGACCAATTCGATGGAGTCTTCGTGCCGTTGACTTAGCTTCCAACTAGAAGCGACTTACCGATGTAGGTCTTCTGGTCTGATCTTCTTGAAGTCATCTGATCTTCAAGTATTCTGAATTTGAGCTTCATGACTTCAGCTGAGATATCTGACTAGATCAAGATCGATCTGATCTTCTATTCTTGTCTTGCATCTGGCCCGGCGGGTATTAACTGTCCTTTGAGTCTTCAGATTCGACTTATACATATTGAGTTTCAATATGTGACCTATCTATTTCATCGCTTGTTCTATACAATCATTATCAACTAGTCTCCTATAGCGTAATATAAACATCACTACCTAACAGTCCGACCGGGTCCTATTACATGTGTTTTTGGAACTTTCATCAAAACTATAAATTTCCCAACACACCGCCTATCAAGAACCCGAGAGAGTGTATCATACCAAGCTCGAGGAGCTTGTTTTGTGCCATAAAGAGCTTTTTCTTAAACGGTACACTTGGTTGCCCTTTTCAAAGCCCGGAGGTTGTTCGACATAAACTTCCTCTCGCTAGTACCCCATTTAAGAATGCACTCTTTACTTCCATCCGATACACGTTGAACCCTCTCGTGGGAAGAATATGCTTAAACAAATGAATGGCTTTCTAGCGAGCGATCGGTGCAAAGGTCTCATCATAATCAATTCTTCCGATTGTGAATACCCCCTTAGCAACAAGTCTTGCCTTTATTCCCCGTTATGACATTTTTCTCGCCTCTTGTTCTTGAAAACCCACTGCGGTGCCAATTACGCCTTTGATGAGTTGGTCCGGCTCCACCAATTCCCAAACTTGATTTCTCTTGAACTGCTCCAGCCTCCTCCTCGCATGGCTAGAATCCATTTTGCGCTTGTAGAGCTTCCTCTATTGTTGTTGGTTCCTTCCATAGATGATAACAAAGAATACATGGCACTTTCACCAACTGATGTCTAGTTTTAACTCTATCGACGGGTCTCTCGATGATCGATCACTGATGACCGGGTTATCTAGGTCCTCTCGCTCGATTTGCGCTGGTTTTGGAGAACATCATCCATTTCGATAATAGTTCATTACTAGAGATCGGGAGTGGTGCGAGTTATGATCCACTTGATAAGAACATGTCTCAAACCGATGTTGGACTCATCATGTGCTAATGTCCGCTCGGGAAACTTCAGTGTTCCCCGAACCGATGGTTCATTGATATTGTCTCAAATTGCACAGCCTTCTTCATCGACAGCTTGTTCGTACCTTTGTGGTCCGATTGACCGTGAATCACCTAGATCCGGAATGTATACCGTTATGAGTTCTCGATCCTTTTCCTTGTTCATTAGCCGATCCATTTTCGCGGCTTGCAATCGGTTGATCGGGCAATTTCTTTGTTCGAGGCGATTTCTCTTGTTCGTAAGATGTTTCATCAAAGATTACATGGGTGTTTCTTCCACAACTAGGGTTCGCCAGGTTGTAAACCCCGAAAGCTTTGCTAGATGAGGAATATCCTAAGAATATACCTCATCCGACTTGGCCTCAAAAGTTTTCAACCCGACTCTTCCCATTGTTGTGTATGAACACTTACACTAAAAAAAAACATGGAAGTAAGAAACACGAGGTTTTCTGCGCCTTCCACAGATTCATAGGGTGTTTTGTAGTGAGCCTTAGTTAGAAGACATCCTGCTCCGAGTGTGGCATGCAAGATGATGGCTTCGCGCCGTAAACGGCTTGGTATTGCATGTTCAACTAACATAGTGCGGTAGAAGCTTTTTTGAGAGTTCTGCTTTCTCCGCTCGCATCTCCATTCTCGGTTAGGGCGTTTTGCAAATGGATGTCTCATGTCAGATACCAAACTTAGTGCAAAAATCAAGAATGAAAGAGTTCAAATTATGTACCTTTATCTCGATCCGATTTTCACTACACCGACAATCTTTTCATTTTGTAATCTTGAGAAATTTCGGGTATCTTTGTTGTTGTCTAATTCTTCTTATGTAAGAATACAACCTGTAAACTTGAATAATCATCCACGACACAGAGTATATTCAAGGTCCACGAGACCGACCGGTGTAATCGGTCCAAATAAGTCCATATGAAGCTACAATAACATCATGGATGCCGGTCCAGGATTTCCTTGAACGAGGCTTTAACTCGCTTTTCCTTCGACATGCGACACATGTCCGATCTTAGAGAATACCTCATTCTAAGTCCTTCCACTAAAGACATCTTGCTATCTTGTTAAGAGTTTTAAAGTTCGATGACTCATTCTTTTGTGCCAGAGCCAACTTCTACTTTTGGAACTCTTAACAATCAGCATGCATTTCTTTGGGCAACTGCGTCTAACTGGCCAGGTAGATCGCCCCTTTCCTTGAACCAGTTAGCAAGATCTCGTTGAGTGGCTCGATTTTTTGATAGTGCATTGATCGGCCGAGAACTCAACACCAATCCGTTGTCGCAGACCAGAAACCGATAACAAAGTTATGCTTTAAACCTTCGACATACGAGACTCCAAAGAATCTCAGACATCATCATTCTCTAAGGTTCAATCCTCCGCGTAAAACCAAAGTTATCATCACCGAAGAGTACACGCTGGCCGCTTTTGTTCTATGTAAGAGCTAAGGAGATGTTTGCTTCAAATATGTGCCTTTGAGCATCCACTATCGATGTACCGAGATAGTTGCTTGTACACCTCCTTTGTTGGCCGCACCCACGCGAACCCGCAACCAAATCAGTTTTTTAGGTAATTTTCGATCGGGTCCCGGAGGTTAGGGTTGGGTTTAGGGATCCATACAAACAGGCACTTCTATTGTAATCCGCTAGATCAAGGCCCCGATTTGTCTCCCCATACATATCAACATAATCATACGCCTCTTTATATGCTTTCAGATTAGTATGATTATTCGCATGAGCCTTGGGTAACTTAGAAGACTTAGAATTTTTCTTTATATTTTGTCTTCTTTTAACCCTTGGGGCTCAAAAAGAAATTTCTAGGTTTCGATTATAAGGGTAGGTACGATCGCTACCATCAAAAGATTCATATCTTTTGGCATTGGTGGTTTTTTGCAGGTTTACCTATAGCTTGCTTATTAGGCAAACCGACCTTGATTGGGTCTCAGATTAGATTTCCTTGTGTCAGTTTTTTTTCGAGACTCTAACTGCTGATCAAAGTTGAGGTCTCTTTTAAGAATCGGGTTCTTCGCTGATTCCTACCGATGCTTTTACCACTTGGGGTCCATTTCGTTCTTTTTCGACAGGGCACCGCCTTTACTTGCTCAATGTGTCTTTTTCCCTTATCGATACAAGTTTAGCTTTTTAGTGTATCTTTTGTCGTAAACTCGCTTGATTACACCTTTTTGAAGTGAATCAAACGGGGCTTTTTTGAAGATGTGGAAGGGTTCTCATACCCAATTCCTTCTTGTTAGTCTCTGTTCAAAAAATAGGTGTTCATTTCTTAAACGGTTTTAGATGACTTCGTGAAAACCTCTATTTTCTTCAAGCAAACTATCCTTAAGATTTTAGACTCTCATGTATTTTAATAGCTCATCAAATTTAGCTTGAAGGATTTTTGAAATCATCATTTGTCGCTTTGTCGATTGCTAATCGATCTTTGATCTGCTTTCCCGATCGAGAAGATTTAACTTTCGTAATGTTAAGTTCCTCGGGTTACCTTCCGAGCTTTCAAACAGATTTCGCCAAAGAGTTTTATCGAGAGCGTTCTCTTTAACAAGTCGATTATTTCGATCCTTAGCTTGTCATTCTCACCTTCCACTATAGTATAAGTGTTCATCGATTAGAGAGATCATCAAGCAATTGCTTTCGAGTAGAGCAGCAGGTCAATCTCTCCAAAGTGTGCTAATAATAGAAGGTGGAAGCAGAATAAAGGCGAAGGTTTGGAGGTTACCTCAGATTGGTCCTCCTAGCCATCGATGATTTCATCGTCATCCAAGAGAATATCGATCTTCATTCTCATGGAAGTCAACAAAGATCGCCATCGATGTAAGTCTTCACGAGATGAGTACCAAGAATCCTCAGAGGGCGATAGAATCATCAATTCCGATGTGGTCACGACGGCTTTACTCTCTCTATAACGTTGTCTCTTTTGTTCCGCTTTTTCTTCTCTTTGTTTTAAGGCCGTCTGGGCAATCATACCAGAGTGACTCGGTTTCACGCTTGAAACACGCCCATGATCCACGGAACCTTTTCTTCGGTGAGTCATTCCGTCAGAGAATCTATCGTGACTTCCACTTTTTCGATAGTAATCAACTCCTTCGTCAGACTGTTATCTCTTCTCTCATCACCGACATATCTCTTTTCTTTTTCTTCTTCAGGATCTCTTCGATCATCGATTCGGTTCTTTCTCGAGATCCGCTACCGATCTCCTATCTCTTCCTCTCGCTATGTTGATAATCTTTATAGAATCTGCGATACTTGCCAAGTTGAATGTTTGATTTTTCAAGTTTCTGCAAGAAAGCGATCTATTTCGCCGACTTATTATGTTTCCAACAGTTCAGCTGGCCTTCGACTGGCTGGCCGTTGTTTTTTAAACGAATCGATTTAGACGTTGAGGCTTCAAAGAAGCGCCTCGCCTTCATCTCGCTTGTTCTCTTCGATTAAGTCTAACTCGTGAGCTTTAAGGCTTAGGAACAAGCTACTTTGGCTTCATCTTTGAAATGTCTTGGAAATCCTTGATTACCGCGGACTTTCATGTCCCATTTTTGGTGAGAGATCTTAAGATCTTGTAGTTGATATCTTTGTCCGACATCTCTCTACCAAGTTCTCGTAGCTTATTTATCGACATAGTAATCCTTCCATCAAGCTCGTTGATGGTCTCTGGCAAAGATCTTTAGTTTTTCGAACTTCACCGGTTCGCGCTTAGCTCACTCTTTGATCCGATCATTTCCTTCGATATCTCAAATACCAGAGTATCCCACATTGCTTTCGCGGGTCTTGAGATATTTTATCTTCTCTTGGTGACTTTATCCATCGCCTTCATGATTATACGCGTGGCGATTGATCTAGAGTATACAGTTTTCTTTCCTCTCGCAGATCCATCAAGGTCGGGCTTTTTTCAAGACAAGACTTCCTGTTCTGTAAAACCGATCTCCTCCAACCGGCCGGGTTGTCGTGATATATGATGATGGGTCCACGCTCAATGACTTCCATCATTCGCCGCTTTTATCGATCCTAGATGGTTGCATATAGATGGCCCAACTGCATACTCATCAATTGAGAACTTCGCAAATCATGATACATACCGCAGGTATTATCCATGCCGAAAGGATTTTTGAAAAATGAATGAGTTTTAAAAATGGTTTTTCAAGATCTGCTCAAATGACCACAAAGATTCTTCCTCAAGAATCGATGATACTCAAAGCCGCTGGTCCAGAGAACCACCGCCCGATACCACTTGTAGGTCCCTTTAACGGTTTTGCGAGGGCGTAAGTCTAGAGGGGAGGGTGAATAGAATTAAAAAACTTTTTTGTGCAGATCGTGTGATTGCGCTTACTTCGATCAGAGTGCAAGTGAATCTTTTGGAATGATATCCAACTTACTAATCGCTCAAGGCAAATCGCCGCAGATTCATCGGGCTTTAACCGACAGCGGAAGCTAAATTTACCCGTGAAAAAACCGCTTTTAATAAATCGATTCCAAAGTCGGGCTTTTTTCAACCGGGCTTGACTAAAGTGTCAACTTGATCGATCGAAGTTTGGTGCTAATGATCTTAACTTAGAATATGTATGCACTTTTTAATTGTTGTGTGATTGTGTAAAACAGCTTAATCAAAGGTAAATGCACACAAGATTTATAGTGGTTCGACAACTAGTCCCACGCCCACTCTTCCCTATCACAAGGGCACCAACTAAACCAATCGGACTTAGATTATTGTGTTAGTCCAACACAAGACATCAACAGATATTTAAAGAGTTCTCACTCAACCGATCCCGTAAATCTAACTAGAAACCCTAGTCCAAATCTTACTAAATAACTTAACCTAACTTTGGGGTTTTGGATAAGATTGTTTTTGTTCCAACTTTGAAATCTTTCCTAGTTTTTAAGTAGCCTATCAACTAGATGAAAATATTTATGTGCTAAGAACTATGGGATGAACACTTAGAAAATAATCTTCAAGTTTGAGTTCTTCGTGCGGAAATTTGATTATAGCTTGAGCTTCTTGATAGTTTCCGTGTCTTCACTCAAGAGTAATCCCATATTTATAGACCTCAAATCAAAGAGCCGTTGGAGAGCAATTTGAATTTCCTATTATATTTGGTAAACTTGCAGATTGATGACGCGTCTTAAAACGGCATGGTCGAAAAGCGTGAATAGTGTCTTTTATAGCGTTGGAGAAAGAAAGACCAAACCCGTGAATTGCCGCTCCCGATCATCGTGTCTTGTTCTTATTGGTTAACAGAAGCACTTTTCAGTGTTGTTCTACCAACTAAGGTTGACATTCTTCTTGTTCAGATCATCGATGTATGATTTGGTGAAACATCACACTTTGGTGAGTCGACCGATCGATCAACTAAATCGATCGTCCACCGATAGAAGTCTTCGTGCCATTGTCTTAGCTTCAACTAGCGACTCGGCCGATGTAGGGTTCCGTCCGATCTTCCGTAGTCATCGGATCTTCGTGCCTTCCGGATTTGAATTTCATGACTTCTTGGTGAGATATCCGACTTTTATCGATCGTCGATCTTCTATCCTTCCCTTGCCTTCTGGTCCGGTCGGATATCAGTTGTTCTTTTGATCTGACCTATACATATTGAGGTTCCCCCTCAATATGTGACCTATCTTCTACATCAGTTGTTCTATACAATAATTATCAACTGGTATTCTTATAACTGGTAATAAAAATATCAGTCAGCTAACAGGTCTGACTGGTCCTATTACATGTGTTTTAGAACTTTCCTCAAAACTCTAAATTTCCCAACATAAATGATGTGTCACTCTTCAATTGGCTAGACATATGCGGTCAAAGATATGTAGGGCGGGCAACAAATTTAATTTTTTAACATAAAAAGGAAAATCTATATATATATATATATATATATGACAAAGTCTAGTATGAAAATTTTCATACATGAAAAAACTTTAATTTACAACCAAATTCTGTAATTGGTGAAGTTAAGACAAAATTGATGGTTCATGGTTCACTCGGCCCAAGTGATTCATGGTTCACCCGGCCCGAATAGGTCATAATTTAGGCTCATTATTTAGTGTTTAGGTGTAGATGGTTGATTTAGGACAATTTTATAGATTTTCATACATGAAAATTTTCACACTGTACATACTATATATATATATATATATAAATGTGATAGTCCCTCAGTAAAAAACATGTTCCCATCTCATTTCATTTTCCTCTTCTCTCTCTCTCTCTTTGCCCATTTCCCACACTCTCTCTTTTTTTTAAATTAATTGTGCTTCATTTTCTAAAGACTCTCTCCATATTAAATAATTTATCGCCTCCCATTTCTTCTTACACTACTTCCTCTCTCTCCACATTCTCTAATAAATTAACTAACCAAATTTAATTAGAATGTGTTTTGAATTAATTTTTTTAGTGATTTTATTTAATTACTTTATATAAAATTAAATAAATCATTAAATCATTAACTAGAAAAAAATCTCAATATAAAATTTTCTAATCAAATCTAATAACTTTAATATAATGCATATATTTTTTTTTCATTGGTTTTATAATTGTTGTTCTCATATGATTGAGTATTATTTGACTAATGTAATGAATATTTTGCTATCTATTTCATTAAATATTTAATTTTTAAGTGAATTTTGTTTAAGTAAATTTAAGACAAAGACAAATACTTTTTAAATTAGGCTTCACTTTTTTTTTCTTCAAATATTCAATTTACTTAATTGAGCAATATTAATATTGACAAACACTTCATATAATTTTTTTTAAATGTAATACATAATCAAAGTTTCAAAACACTAAACCATATCTTATATATAATGAATGTATAAATTGACACTTAAATATTAATATACATTAATAAGAAAAAAATTATGCATAAGATTATAATTTTAAATGAGAATTTTGTGTGAGTCTATCTCATATGTGAGACGAACCTTCACTTGATATTTGGATCATACTTCTCAAGTTAAGTTGGAGCGTTACAAATTCATAATTTATTACATAATATAATAAATTTATATAATAATATAGTAAATAAGACCTGTCGAGCACTCGGGTGAAATACTAGCAAGGGCAAACTGTTGTTGAAACTTCTATATAAAATATAATAGCAAGGGCCAACTGTTGTTGAAACTTTTCCCATTTTCACCAACCTTTTCGAAAAAATTTCACACACTATTTAATTGGAATAAAATTGCACACACTTTTCCCTTTTTCATCAACCGCTTTTTTGAAAAATTGCACACACTATTTAATTGGAATAAAATACAATAGCAAGGGATCTTCCTTGCTATTGAGGAAGGGTTGGAATAAGATAAAATAGCAAGAATTTTTCCTTACTATGAACAAGGGTTTATTTTGGATTAAATTTTTCCTCCTAATATCCGATCGCTTCACTCCCTTGACTTCCCTCCCTTCCCGTCTTCAAATATGAATAGGAGTAGTATTATGAGAAAATTACTCATAGGTCCATTCCATGTGTGTTTATTACTCTTAGGTCTATGCATTTATTTTATTACTCTTAGGTCCATATTAGGTCCAAAATACCCTTCCTTACATAAAGTCTTATACCTACCCGTAATCATTCACGCCTCATTCTCTATCTCACTATGCCAAGAAAACCCCTCTTTTCCTCCCACGAAAAACCCATCTTTTCCCCAAATCATTCCCCACCACCATCACCACCATTCTCGACAGAAATCAAGTTGGAAAAAATCCCTCCCACCCAAAAAAAAAAAATCGTTTCACCAAGACGGGCCAAGGTTCCCACCGCCACCCACCCCGCGGAGGCCGCCACAGACACCTCCCAAAAATCGTTGCCCCACCGCTGCCCACCCCATAGCCGCCTCCTCTCAAAAAATCACTATTTTACAGATTTGGTTCATGAGGGCCATCCCTCCATCCCTTAAGGCCGCCTCCTCCTCCTTCACGGTCTGGAAGCATATGGTTTTAACGGCGATGGTGGTGGGGTTTTCACGATCTGGAAGCATTGTGGTAAAGACCTTGTGGTAACTTAAACATTGTGGTAAAGACCTACTAGTAATTATTTCACAAGGTAGGACCTTAGAGTAATTTAGGGTACCAATATGGACCTAAGAGTACTCCTCTCTAGTATTATAAGTGTTAGTGTTAGTGTCCTAAAGACAATCTTTTGTAAGGACATAATACTCGATAATATTCAGTTTGATTTAATATTATTATCCATTTAATATTAATGTATGTCAATACACTTGTTTGAATATTATGTTTGATTGTTTGCATTTATTCTTATATGTGTTCCCATGAACCAATGTTGTCATTGAGGATGTGACCCCTCAGATGACTAAAGCATAATTCTCAAATAACCCCGATCAAGGATCATCAAGAAAGGGATATTGATGATGCATTTGAGATTGGTGTGCGATCTGCATCATACTCTTAGAGAGTGTAGTAGTTCTCACTTACTACAAGATACTAGGTATCTCATGATGGATGCACAGATACCTTAGAGGGTATTGGTATACCCATCCGAGAAACCGTTTGAAGTTACTCCACTTAAGTGTCTACGGATGTCTTGGTTAGTGGGAGCGATGTGATATTCCTCTGACTTGAGGTCAATACGCACAACATGTATGGAGTGGTGGACTTTGACGATGATCGACGCTTGCACCCTTAATGGGTAGATATGGCATGGATTGGGTTCATCACGAAGTGCATGTGCGTGGTAGTTGAGCCAAGAAAAGAATTCATTCCTCAATGCAGATTTAGAGAGAGTTCTCGTCTTCTCATACTAATTGGATCGTTAGTCATTGGTCAATGCACGTCACATTTGGACTTTGTGTCCAAATGTGACAAACGTGATCAATTAGCGTAATGGGAAAATATGATTAAATTATATGAATAGACACTTCATCATGTTCAAAATTTAATCGGGCATTCGCGAATGAAAGGATATTATCACAATAGCCCACGTGTGTTATAGGTTGTTGCAGATACCTCGCAACATACCTTATATATTGAGAATGTCCGATTTATCGACTAGTGGTTCAATTAAGACCGAATTAGTTTTACTAATCGCTTCAGATATAAAGGCATATGGGTCACACAACAAGTAATTCACATTTGCAGATTATAGTTGGTTGATTAAATATTAAATTAGATTTAATATTTAATTTATGGAGAATTAATAATAATTATATTTGGAATTAATTATTATTACTCTTTAATTAAATTAGATTTAATTAAATAGGAATCCCAAAATAATATATGGAATATTAATGTAGGAAAATATATATATATATGGAAATCAAATCTATGGGATTTGATTTGGGCTTTTATTTCCCAATAGAAATATCTTAGGGTTTAACCTAAGTCTCCCCTATATATATGAGTCCTTGGGGATTCATTAAACACAAAATAAATATTTTCTCCGTAAAATCTCTAGTATAGAATTTTCCTAGCAAATTCATACGGGGATTCAACGCTGACAAATCTGTGCGGATCTATTAACGGGGATTACGTGGATACAATAGTAGAGGAGATTGCTTACGAAGCACTGTAAGAAATCTGTTTACGTATTTTGTTATTTCAATTATGCAATTGTAATTCGTTGTTGGTGAATTCGTATTTTCGCATGTTTTATATGATTACGTGCCTATAAATTCCAACAATAAGAATACTTAATTAACCATCTATTGTATTAAAAACTAGTTAGAGGTATTCATTAAAGTATATTTTTATTAAATATTTTTCATTTGTCACTACAAAAAAAATATATATATAGTGAAAATTATTCATTATGTTACAAAATCTGTTTTCTCCCCTTCTTTTCAAGTTCAAGACTTATTTATTTTTATTAATTTTTATTTATTCATTATTTTTAGTTATTTATTTAAGTTATCCATTAATTTCATCCTAATTAAAATTATGAAAAAATAATTTTTTTCGTATAACATTAATTGCAGTTATGCATTTATAATTATAGATATTAAAGATAAATATTAAGATAATTTTATTGTAATAAAGAAATTAATAAAAATCAAGGTAACTTGTAAATATAAATTCATAATATTTTGAAATTTTAATTATGATTATAACTAACTAAAATTTAATAATACTAATCAAATTTGTAAACATAGGCTCACGAATTTGTACTTTTTACAAGAAACAAACTTCTAAAAAAATTATCTAATATTTAGCAGAGGTAAATAACATTTAATTAGAATATTTAACTGATCGAGGTAAATTATATAATACTATATATTTAGCAGAGGTGTGTGTGTGTATATATATATATATATATATATACACAAATAAAGAGCCACACTAAAAAACTAATGATCATGCCCATCCGCATCACTAGGGTATGAGGATATGGCGTCGATTTGAGAATTTATCCAATAATGCTTTTATCAATGCGGATTTTCTTGGGTCTCCTAACGTAACTCGTTATTTGAGACCGATAAGATTGACGTTCTTCATTAAATCGAGTATTCATGGTCTTTAATATCTTTTTGGAGTGCATTTCGATGGACTTGGTTGTCAAATGCACGTATGTACTGACATCCACCTATTCATTTTGTAACCTAGTTATTCAAGAATATCATGATTAAAACACCGATAACCTTATCTTTCTGGGGCCCACCACCCACCTTTGGCCCATCACTCCTCATCACGAGGCTCCCATTCACCAGGTTTGTCCTGTAGCCAGTTAGCGTACTTCATAGCCGCTAGTTCATCATACCATTCCGATTAAATTAAAACAATTAGACAAAAAATTTGCTACTAAGAATAACTTTCTATAATTTATGATAGGAACAAGTTTTTTTCTCAAATTATGGACTTATCCACTTGGGTGTCTCTGAAATTGCACTCTCAGATTCGACTTGACTTGAACAACTGGCAATATCAATACCTTTCTGACTTTTACGCGTTTTCTTTTTCTTTCCCAACCCAGTCATATGCATGGCTTTAAAGTTGGCAATAGTAAGTATATTTGATGTGGATGAATTCCCATCCTGTTTACAAAACACATATTGAAAAAAGTAACGATGATTAGAAATAGAAGGAAATTATGATGCATAACAACATTGGAAAAATAAGGGTTTAGCATAAGTTATTATACTTCATTTCAATGGGCAACAAACTTTTAATAAACACAATGCTCGATAAGATAAAGACTGCATTTAAATTTATTATTCCCTTTGTCCGACCAAGACATCTTATCTTTTTGCGCGTTTTTGCGAGAGAGTTTTGTATTAGTAATTGAAATGATAAAGTGATTTTTAGCGAGGGTATGATAGATGCCCCCTCATCTATCATACCCTCCTTAACAATCACTTTATCATTTCAATTACTAATACAAAACTCGCTCGCAAAAATGCGCATGAAAAGTAAATGTGGCTTTGAATTCGGGACGGAGGTAGTATAATTTCTCTTTTCAAACACAATTCCTAAGTTGCCGTTCAGAATACAATTATATCCTAATGACATTAATTATTAGTTTCCCATTTCAATAATTAAATTTCATTAATACTAATTCTGGTAATAATATCATCATCAACTCATAATATAGAATGTTTATGCATGTTTTATACTACTTTTGATAGTGTAATTTTTAGATATAATACTAACCATGATGGAATATAACATCTTTGCACCACTGAACACTATTAATAAAGTTAATTTAGAAACTATGAAAATTAAAGCATAATATTTGAAAGAAATCAAATTTACCATCTTCTTATCTCGGCGTAACATACTCGTTGAACCCCCAGTAAAAGTCGCAGCAGCCTTTTTCTCCACCTGACCCTCCTCATTACGAAAAACACCTCAATTCTGGGAATGTCTTAAGTATCTTCTTGAACCTCACGTTTTTTTCCAATATTGAACAAGGTGGTTAAATCTAGTAATTGAATATCATTTTTTCATTTTCTTATGGTCTTTCCAAATTCATTTTGTGCTTGCCATCATATTGACAAAACCTGAGCGATTCACTTTTTCCCAAAGAGTCTATCTCCTTGTCCTTGGTTGAGTCTCAATTTAAATCTCATCTAAATTTATAAACATAATTAATAAGTACATAAAAAATTATTTAACTAAACAAAATAAGATGTGAAACAATTCAACTTACATCGAACCTTTGCCATAGGATGTCTCCGGGTTTTCCTTGAGACATGTTCCTAATTCATATCACCTTTATATTATTTCATACCAAGGTCAGATTCATCTTGTTAGCACACTTTTTGCTCAAACTTTACCTCACTAATTGCTTGGCTCACAAGAAGCTTTGTCTCAAAAACGATCGTGTTGGGTCTCTAGTTTAGTAAGACCACGACCATTAAGCACACCAGTATCAACATCATCTTCTGTTGGGAAATTTAGAGTTTTGATTAAAGTTCCAAAACACATGTAATAGGACCAGTCAGACCTGTTAGCTGATTGGTGTTTTTAAATACCAGTTATAAGATGACCAGTTGATAATTATTGTATAGAACAACTGATGTAAAAGATAGGTCACATATTGAGGGGGAACTTAATATGTATAGGTCAGATCAAAAGATCACCGAGAAGAACAAAAGACCAAATTGAAGTCGAAGGCCGTATGCGCAAGGAAAGATGAAGATCGACGATCCGATAAAGTCAGATGATCAGAGTGAGGTCATGAAGCTCAAATTCAGAAGACCTGAAGATCAGATGACTACCAGAAGATCAGACCAGAAGACCTACATCAGTCGAGTCTGCTAGTTGAGCTAAGACAACTGGCACCAGAAGACTTTATTAGTAGATCGATCGGGTTTGTAATCGATCAGTCACCACACCGTGGTAATCGATGTTTCACCAAGTCACACGTTGTTGATCCTCGACAAGAAGAATGTCAACTTTAGTTGGTAGAACAAACACCGAAAAAGTGTTCTTGTTAACCAATGAGAACAAAGACACGATGAACGAGCCGACAATACGGGATTTGGTGCTGCTTGGTCAAACGGCTATAAAAGATAACTATTCACACTTTCGGCCATGCCGTCCCTGAAGCACGTCACATCAAATCCTACATATCTACCAAATATAGCCGGAAATTCAAATTGCTTTCCAACGGCTCTTTGATTTCGGGGTCTATAAATATGCGATTCCTCTTCAGAGTGAATACGACGGAAATTATCAAGAAGCTCATATTATAGCCAAATTTCCGCACGAAGAACACAACCTTGAAGATTATTTTTTTCTAAAGTGTTCATCCCATAGTTCTTAGCACATAAATCTTATCCTCTAGCTGTTAGGCTACTTAAACACAAGGATAGATTTCAAGTTTTCAGAAGTCTATTCACCCCTCCCCTCTAGACTTCTGCCCTCACGAAACTCGTTCGGGACCTACATCTTCTAGAAAGTCCTCTTCCACCGGAACATAATTTTGTATGTGTGCATCGTGACACAATGGAGGGCTAGAAGGTTTATCCCTATGAGGAAGAGCTAAGTCTCTAATAGACATGTCTAATATGTCTGCCCCACTTGACATACCAACACTAGTATGTGATGAGTGAGCTCTATCAGCAACATTTACTCTCAAGTTAAGAATGGTCCCAATAAATCCATTCACTTGATGGAGGTGGAGGCTAGGTCTAAGAAGAGACGTGCACTCACCCATCAAAGATATAAGTGGAAATGCCTGACCAAACTGTCCAAATAACTGAGTGGATAAGCCAGCGTTTGATGAGATCTTGGAAAGAGAGAGCTGAGTAAGAAGTGGCATTGTAGGGCATCCTCGTTGACTAATGCTCTTGACTACTAGCACCTCGGGGGATGATATCATGAAGACATCATTACCTTGTTGATCACTCGAAGATGAATTTGTGCAAGTCGCGCTCTCACATTTCGTGTCTGGTTCCAACGTTGTTTTTCAGACATCTTTTTTTAAGTACAGGGATATTAGCAAGGGCGGTCAATACCCCTTGCAAATAAAATATTACCTTGTTGATCACTCGAAGATGAATTTTTTTCAGACATCTTTTTTCAGACATCGTTTCAGACATCTTTTTCAGACATAAAATAAAAAAAAAATAGCAAGGGCGGTCAATGCCCCTTGCAAATAAAATATTAGCAACGTCACTTATGGAAAGGAGTTGCTCTTGCTAATTCTAATAGCAAGGGGTCAAACCCATATAACAACAGTTTCAGCCCTTGCTATAACTCTCAATTTTTTGTAGTGTTGGAATGATATCGGGGAGTGTTTCAAGGAATAGACAGAGTAAGAGATAAAAACTATCAAGGAGAGCTCGGAGGCATTAAATGAAGATCGCACTATGAAGATCTTGTCTCAATAGATATTTCTCAATCTTCCTCTTCCCATATTGGCGGCGTCGCCGCCCGTATGGCCGTCGGCAAGCAATTTCCGTGTTACCCACACTTTTCACCAAAACGTTCCCCTCAACTCATAGATTCCAGATCCACCGGCTGATCATCCAATCGCCGGGAATCTCCAAAAAAACAGCAGATTTTCTTTTTAAAAAATGACGATCGTGTCCCCTTTTCATTGTCGCCATACTGGCAAACAACAACCTTCAAGCTTTATACCGTTTCGAAGCTCTTGGTAAGGGGAGCAAAAACGATCAACCAATTTCTCACAAGGCGCCTGATTTTCGTCTGAAAATTTCCAAGAAAACCCACGTTTTTTTTTAATCTTCTTAAGCTTCGATTGACCTTTTCGTGTTGTTCTTTCGTATCTCCAGGTGTTGGGTGGGCTGTAGGCGTGCTTTCCTTACCTTAGATAGGGGAGAGAGAGCTTCCCCGTCAAGTTTGGGTTTTAGTACGTGTGTCTATGTGCGTTTAGTGTTTGGTGCATTTTTTTGTCGAGGACGTCCGGCATCGGGTAGGGTCTATTTTGGTGGAGAAAGTAACCGGAGTCGAGGAGATTTCGGGTAGTATAATGATGGCAGGGGTGTTTAGGTCGAAAGCTTAATAGTTTAGGGGAGACTATACAGAATTAGACTTAAACCAAGGACCAAACTGCAATTTTCAAGAAAAATCTTTCCATGTTGGCTAGTCAACTGGTCTAACAGTCAGCTCCTTTTATTTACAGCTTTGCCACCCATTTTCAAACGCTCATAAAATCTTCGTTTCTCATCTGTTTTGATCCAAACTAGTTCCAAAAGATTCCAAATTTCTAGCCCTAACTTCTAACATCAATCTCGATTGTTGAATCCCTATAAAATTACCTTTATACCCTCAAATCTTCCCACCCTTAAAGCTTCTTGTTTAGGTCCAAAAAACTTTATTTTATGTCCAAATTCTTTCAAATAATTCTCAATCCTTCCCAATCACTTAAGATACCCTTTAGTCACTTGTGCATGTATAAATTTATGATTATAACATTTTCCGCTTGTTGTAACATAGATTTTACGTCTATGCCACAAACAAGTAATAAATGAATCATGAATGAATAATGAAAGAAAAATATAAAGAACAATCGAGTTTGTTGACCCAGTTCGTCCAGAAGGACTACGTCTGGAGAATACCAAGCTAGGACTATTCTACTATCATTTTGTCTCTGTATTTTAGTGTCTTTTCTCTTGGGGTTTGTCCCCTATTTATAACAATTACAAGATACAAAGATGAAAACCCTAACGGGTCACTTAATGGGCCTTCTAAACAGAGAAATACAAGATACACTAAATCTTCGTCCGGATCTTCAATAGAAGTGTAAGATCTCTCTTTCTATAACGAACACTAGGAATCATGCTTATCTTCGATATATGGATGCCGACCTCGGAGGAGGTCGCCCAGTCAACTGGTCCCTATTCTCTTCTTTTCGACCTCGCCTGCGGACCCTCCTCGAGGGAGGTCGCTCGTTAAGGCGAGTTTGATCTTCTTTACTCGTCTCCAGGTCGCCCTGCGAGGGTTGTCCTCGGCATCTCGTACTCTTCAGCTGAACTTGGTTCTAGCCACCACATCATCACCATTTGCCACGCCATCGTCCTTTACCACTGGGCTATTGAGTGATTATTATGGCTACAACAATTGCCCCCAAGAGCGGACTTCGACTTTGTTCGGAGGTCGGTCTTGATCTTTGTTCAAATAAGGCTTATCTAATTTTCGGCCTTGAGGATGCATTCTTTGCCCTGTGCATGCTCTGAATGCCTTCATGAGGTCTTTATTGTTCATATATTGATGACAATATTTCTGGTATCCAGTTTGGATCTTCAACTTTAGACTTGGTGTGTTTTAGCGGGCTCAATTATCCCTTGTACCCCCAGGTCGGGGGTCTATCTTATGCTCGCTGTTTGTCAGGAGGTTCATCTGAAATTGCTACTTGTTGGGATTTGAGCTTGTCGAGAGGCTGGGCTCGTCGAGAGTCTCGATCGCTGGTTCGTGCCATGACTTAGTAAGTATTTGATTTTCTTCATTTGTGCTCGTACTTTGAGGTGAACCTCTTTGTAATGAAGTCTTGTCTCAGTGGCTCGTGATTTTTTAGGGTGAGCCTCTTTTGTATTTAGTCTTATCTATTCTCGTACTTTTAGGTGAGCCTCTTTGTACGAGTCTTATCTATGCTCATACAATGAGGTGAGCCTCTTTGTACAAGTCTTATCTATGCTCGTACTTTGAGGTGAGTCTCTTGGTACGAGTTTTTTTCTCAGGCTTTCAGATTTTGAGATTGAGCCTCTTGGCACGAGCCTTTTTTTGTGCTCAGATTTTGAGATGAGCCTCTTAGTGCAGACAAAGGCTAGATCCTTTGAGATAAGCCTCTTTTGACGTAGTCTTATCTATGCCTCAAGTACTTTGAGGTGGAGTCTCCCGGTGCGAGTCTTTTCTCGTCTTTCGTACTTTGAGATGAGCCTTTTGCACGAAGTCTTATCTATGCTTTCGTACTTTGAGGTGAGCCTCTTTATGCTGAGTCTTATCTATCTTTCGTGCTTTGAGGTGAGCCTCTTGGGTACGAGTGTTATCAGGTGCTTTGAGGTGAGCCTCTTTACGAGTTATATCCTGTTCTTTCAGACTTTGAAATGAGCCTTTTTTGTATGAGTCTTTCCATTGCTTTTTCGTGCTTGGAGGGTGAGCCTCTTAGTATGAGTCTTATTTGTGCTCGTCTTTGGGGTAAGCCTCTTTTGTACGGAGTCTTTTTGTGCTCTCGATTTTGAGGTGAGCCTCTTGCACGAGTCTTATCTCAGGTCGTGCTTTGAGGTGGAGCCTTTGTATGTAGTCTTATCTTAGGTTTCGCATTACTTTGAGGTGAGCCTCTTTTGTCTGAGTTTTATCTGTCTTTCATTTCTTTTGTGGTAGCCCTTTTGTGCGTAGTCTTATCTCGTCTTTCGTGCTTTGAGGTGAGCCTCTTTGTACGAAAGTCTTATCTCAGGCTCGCACATTGAGGTGGAGCCTCTTGATGCAGTCTTATCTCAGGGATAACAAATACTTTTGAGGTGAGCCACTTTGTATGAGGTTTATCTCAGGTTTCGTGCTTTGAGATGAGCCTCTTGGTACGAGCCTTTTTTTGTGCTCAGATTGAGGTGAGCCTCTTGCACGAAGGTCTTATCTGAGGCTTTCAGCTTTGAGGTGAGCCTCTTTTATGACGAGTCTTTTTCTGTCTTTCAGACTTTGGAGGTGAGCCTCTTGGTACGAAGTCTTTATCGCTTCTCGACTTTCGGTGTGAGCCTCTTTGTATCTGAGTCTTAGTTGTGCTTTCGTAATTTGAGGTGAGCTTCTTTGTGCGAGTCTTATTTGTGCTCGACTTTGTGGTAAGCGCCTTTGTGCGAGTCTTATCTCAGGTTTCAGATTTTGAGGTGAGCCTCTTTATACTTAGTCTTATCTCAGGTCAGTAATTTGAAGTGAGCCTCTTTGTACGAAGTTTTATCTCGTGGCTCAGATTTTTGAGGTGAACCCCTCTTGTCACGAAGTCTTATCTCAGGTTTCGTATTTTGAGGTGAGCCTCTTGGTACGAAGTCTTGTTTGTGCTCGTCGATGATCATTTCTCGCCGAGTAGTTCATGATTTTATCTAATTAAATTTCTCGGTCTTTCATCATTAATGAAAATCATTTTTTTTTCCTTCCTTTATTGGTCGACTTGATTTCCTTACGCGAATTTTAGAATTGATATGTTCTTGCCGCCTTATTTGGATGTGGCTTATTTATGAACTTTGTTTAGTAGTCTTACAAAGTCGGGGGAGGACCAAGACTCTCAGTGGTGGCGATCTTGCCGCCAAATATGTCGAAAAGTCGCACCTCGGGGTTGATGTTTATTCATGCGACCTCCTTCGGTTTAAACGTATAGGAATTTTGAAAAGAAAGGTAACAATTTATTTTGACTTGTATTGGCTTATGATAGATAAAACCAGTGAATCTCGCCGAAATAGGCGGAAAGCCGATGCCGAAGAGGCGGGCAGGTCGACGCCAATGAAGGCGGGCAAAATCGCCGCCAAGAAAGTAAGTAATGCAGTAAGAAGGCAGGCAAAGTCGACGCCAGATAGGTGGACAGAGGCATCGCCTTAAGAGGCGGAATGTCAGCGCCAAGGAGGCGAGCAGGTCGACGTCATTTAGGCGGACATAGTCATCGCCTTAGGAGGCGGAATACCAGTGCCGAGGAGGCGGGCAGGTCGATGCCCTATAGGCGGACAAAGTCATCGCTTTAGGAGACAGAATGCCCACGCCAAGGAGGTGGCCAGGTCGACGCCGTATAGGCGGACAAAGTCATCGCCTTAGGAGGCAGAATGCCAACACCTAGGAGGCGCAGGTGTCGACGCCAGATAAAGGATAAAGTAATCGCCTTTAAGAGGCGGAATGCCAGCGCTAGGGAGACGGGCAGGTCGACGCCAGATAAAGTGACAAAGTCATCGCCTTAGGAGGCGGAATGCCATGGTTTGTTTGACCGTTTGAGGAAATTCTTTGGGAGAGAGAGATATAGGTTTAAAGACTCATGAAAATTTTGTACAGATATTATTAGGAGGTCAAAAAATGTTTCTGATATTTTTGGTAAAATTGGCTTTTATCAGTGTTGGAAAGGAGGCTTGAATTTCGAGATCATTAACAAGATCTTTTTCGATTTTGTGGTATAAAATAACCTTGGAGATTTCTGGGGTTTTGCCCCCAGGATCGTGTTTTGATATCTGTTTAAAAATATCTTTCATGGATGTGCAAAGGTTTGGGATTCCTTGTGGTCTTGCCCCCGGATCGAGATTTTATTCTCGTTTGTTTAGATCGTCTGCACTTTGAGGCGATTTGTTGTTTCAAGAATATGGAAGAGGGTTGGCACATCGGTTTATAGTCATTACGCATCATTTGCTAGCGACTTGGATAACTTTTTGGCGACTCGAATCGAGCTATGATCTTATCGCCTTATTGACATTGCGATTTAAATGAGCTTGTTCTTGTCGCCTTTATGAAGTCGCGGATAAAAATCGAGCCGTTTAGGTCGCTAACCTCATCGACCTTTGGGATTCGGAAAAGTTATGGCTACGATATGAGTGAAGGATATTCAAATGTGACTTTAATCAAGTGTTTTAACTTGGTGTCAACTTAGATCGAGATATTCGCTTTGATATAAAAAGGTCATCTTTCGAGGACGCTTTTGAGATTACTTAATTCTCTTTTGACTTGTGATTTGAAGGGCTTATTTGTCGCCTTACTTAAATTGCGATTTGATTGCCTTCCTCGTTGATTATCATACCGCCGAGGCTTCTATTGTGGTCATTTTTGGAAGTGTGACCTTGTTAATTTGAGGTCGTCGGGTCTTGTTTGTTTAAGACCGCGACTTCGTGATTTTGATGTTGTCGGGTCTTCTGGTTTGAGACCGCAACTCTTTGAATTTGAGTATTTTCCTTAATCGTTTGATACGACGTAAGTTTGAAGTCGGATTATAAATCTGTTTCCGTCTGTATGAGACTTTTGAGTGCTCGTAGATGAATTTTGTGATAGTCCTTTTCTAAGGTTTAAGTTATTAGTTAAAAGTAAGGGTTTGGAGTGTTTTAATTAACCCTCCAAATTTAGACTTGCTAGTTTGAGTCTCTAACCTCAACTAGTGTTTCAAAATAACTCTAATAAATGGTAGATATGAAAGACATATATGCTTCGCCTTTTTAATATATGCGAAAAAGTATTTAACACAAGATAATATATTATTAAAAGGAAGTAAATGGAATAGACCGATTTGACGCTTAAAAGACGCCTGTAGATTCTTCGAAAGTTCTTTTTAAAGTCGAAAGTGCCTGCCGATTAATTTTTTTGCCAGAGTCATGATTATTTTTTCCAATTTAATTAAACTGAACTGGGCTTATGCATTTATCAGACCCGGACCCATTTTGTTTATTAAACTTAATAACCTTTCATGGGGCCCATTTGCTGGCTAGGTCACGCCCAAAATTTCCGTCGGTTTTCTTAAAGTCGAAAATCGCTCTGCTTCTGGACCAGAAATCACGCCCTCTTCGTTGAATTGCAGAATTCACGCATTCTCCGTTCAATTGCAAAAAATCACGCGTCCTTCCCAATTTCGCTAGCCTCGCGCATCTCGTGCCCCCAACCGATGCCCATACCTTCCGTATGAAAACACACAGCGCCGAGAATTCGACCCCCAATTCACGCGCCGTGTCGATGTTGCTTGGTGGCACTCAAAATGGCGGTGGAGATGGCGGACTCCTGTATCTGCAATGAGGACAAGCGTCGGAGTCATCTGTGTTTGTGACGGTGTGACGGGATGATAGGACGGGTGTTTTGCTAAAATGGAGAGGCCGACGCGGTGTGGCGTCGGCTTCCGGTGGATCGATGTCGCCACGGTGGGGTTGAGGTGCTGCGATTTGGGGTATCGCGACGGGATCGAGGGCAAGCGGCTATGGGTTTCAGTTGCGAGTTGCGGAGGCTCTTCTTTGTTGATTGCGATGGTCTCGGCTGCTTTGCGAAAGGGATTAATACATTCGGTGGCGCTGTAGATTTTGCATAGCGGAGGCGGAGGATTTCCGATGCGAGAAGTGCAAAAATATGTACGGTTGTTCAGTGTGAGATTTTGAATGGTTGATGGATTTGTAATCCAAAATCATATATGAATGTTGGTCTGGTGTATGACCAGTGTATGAATTTTGTAAAGAATTCACGAAATTTTTAGTTTTTTCGATGAACAGCTTGTATGAATGTGATGTTTTTGTGAAATTTGGGTATGGATTTTGGATGAACAGTGAGTGTTACATCCGGATTTGATCTTTGTTTTTGGGTCCTACCGAATGTTCCGTGAAAGATTCGATAGTTGTTTCCCACAGACGACGCCATTTGTTGTAACATAGATTTTGCGTCTATGCCACAAACAAGTAATATATGAATCATGAATGAATAATGAAAGAAAAATATAAAGAACAATCGAGTTTGTTGACAGGATTATTCTGTATGACTACGCCCAAAAAGATACCACGCCAAGACTATTCTACTATCATTTTGTCTCTGTATTTTCTCTTGAGGTTTTTTCCCTATTTATAACAATTACAAGATACAAAGATGAAAACCCTAACGGGCCACTTAATAAGCCTTCTAAACAGAGAAATACAAGATACACTAAATCTTCGTCCGGATCTTCAATAGATGTGTAAGATCTCTCTTTCTATAACGAACACTGGGAATCATGGTTATCTTCGATATATGGATGGCAACCTTGCTTATGGGGCGACCTTGGGAGGTCGCCAAATAACCGTCCCTATTCTCTTCTTCCGACTGCTGCGGACCTCCGAGAGGAGGTCGTCGTTAAGCGAGTTTGATCTTCTTTACTTGTCGTCGTCGCTTCGTGAGGGTCGCCCCAAGATCTCGTGACTCTTCAAATTTAACTTGGTTTCGCCGCCACATCATTAACATTTGCCACGCCATCATCCTTGCCACATGGTCATGAGTGATTATTATGGCTACAACAATTGCCCCCAAGAGCGGACTTCGACTTTGTTGGGAGGCTTGGTCTTGATCTTTGTTCAAATTGTTGGGATTATACTAGAAAGTATGTTTTTACTTTCAGATAATCAAAATTGAATTTCTAACTTATTTATCGAAATAAATTGTTTATCATCGATGCTTTAAATATCATTGAATGTTATATATATTTCTTTGATAATCGCTCAATAAATCGTCGTGTTACATTGTAGTTAATTTAGTGATACCGCATCACGTAAGATTAAATTAACAAATCCCTTGGAAATGAACAATCCATCGTGAAAGGTTGAAGTGTAAGGCTGGATTGGCTTGTCTTGACCAAGAGATTACACTAAGTGCATGACCGATGATCGAATAGGACCTACGGAGGACAAATTCTTTAATCAACAAGGAATAATTAGACCTCGGTGGTTCGTTATTTCTTAATCTTCGCCCCTTAAATAGGATCACGTGTGGTTGGTAACTATTGCTTTGACTTATCATGAGTAGAGAATCAACGAGATTCAATACTTTTTATCTTGAAGAATATTATTGGTCATACGTGATTGCTAAGATTTAATACGGGAATCGTGGTGCAAGACGCTTGTTCGACGCCCCTTGGGGAGGTTCATAAGCTTTATCATACCAAATCTTGCAAGTGGAATTAGTTTCCTGATGGATAATAATGTTGAACCGTTCCTCGACTAAGACAAAAGATATTAATTAATGGAAAGCTATTTCAAATGGCTTGAATTAATTAATGGGCTAGATAATCTTAAACACGGAAATAATAACCGGAGCCATATTGACTGTAATATGGGTTAAGATGGATAGTGCAATATTAATTATGTAGTGGGATTAATTAATATTTATGGGCTTGAATAATATTGTGGCTCAATATTGATAATTCAATATCCATGGAAGGTTCAATCTTAATTCTCCTAAAGGCCCTCTAAAGAAATTTCAACATATAGTCCAATAACCTAAAAAGGTGTTTAAAATAAAATAAATATTGTTGCTTATTTTTTCCATTATTTTCAAATTTATGGATAAAAAAGGGGAGAAATTTTTGAATTTTGTTATGGAATGAAGATATGTATTCTTGGAATACAAGATTATCTCATTAAATTCAAGAAATCTCCCACTTGGTTATTCATAGGAAATTTCTAAATTTTTGAAATATAAAAGGGCAAGAAAGATTTTCTTGATTTTCTTGAAAAAGATATTATGGAAGATGTGTATTTTTGAAATACAAGAATATCTCATAAATTCAAGAAGATCCAAATCTTGGAATCTTGACCTATAATTTTAAAAATATCCATAACAAATAGTAGGGTGGGATTTTGTGGAATATTATAATATGGGAAGAGAATATAGTGAGATATATTCAAGATTTCTTAGAGATCAAGAAAAGATTTTCCCACATTATTTTGTTTCTAAAATTTTAGACCACTTATGCTCTATAAATAGGAATGATTCTTTCATTCCCAAGACAATTCCATGTGCCGAAAATTAAAGAAATCCACAAAGGTGGTGCAACATAATTTATTTTCCTTTTTGTTAATTGTTCGCAAGTTGTCCTACCACCGGATAGTCGAGCAAGGATTAAGGGAATACTTGGGAAGTTCTTTTTGGTGAGTCTAATCACCTGCACTATTGCCGGCCCCAAGAGGTAACGCTCACTTAAACTCAGATCGTAGGATTTACGTGAATTAATTATATGCATGATATGTTGTCGATTATTATTTCAATTAATATAGATTAATTCATGCTAGTAATAATTATAAGAATTAAATTTGTATTTAAATATTCACCCCGAATAGATCCAGGCAACTTATTCCCCAACACAAATAAGACTTATCCGATTTTCAATTTCGAGGATGCACTCTTGCCCCCTGCCCAGCATGCTCAATGCCTTCATGAGGTCTTGATTGTTCATATATTGATGATAATATTTTCGCATCAAGTTTGGATCTTCAACTTCGGACTTGGTGTGTTTTAGCGGGCTCAATTCTCCTCGTGTCTCCCCTGTGTGGGTCTATCTTGTGCTCCCCCGTTTACGAGGTTCATCCGAAATTGCTACTTGTTGGGATTTGAGCTTGTCGAGAGGTCGGGCTCGCCGAGAGTCTCTAAATCGTTGGTTTGTTTCATGACTTGGTAGGTATTTGATTTTTCTTCATTTGCATTTCAGATTTTGAGGTGAACCTCTTTTATGAGTCTTATCTATTTCGATTTTTGAGGTGAGCCTCTTTGTAAGAGTCTTATCTATGCTCAGATTTTGAGGTGAGCCTCTTTGTACGAAGTCTTATCTGGCTCAGCATTTTGAGGTGAGTCTTGGCACGAAGCCTTTTTGTGCTCATACTTTGAGATGAGCCTCTTTGCACGAAGCTTTTTTGTGCTCGTGATTTTGAGATGAGCCTCTTAGCACGAGCCTTTTTCGTGGTTTCACACTTTGAGATGAGCCTCTTTTTGTCTGATATTATCTATGCTCGTCGTGCTTTGAAAGTCAAACCTCTTGGCACTGGAGTCTTTTCGTGCTCAGATTTTGAGATGAGCCTCTTTATACGTAGTCTTATCTATGCTCAGTCTTTTAAGGTGAGCCTCTTTGTATTTAGTCTTATCTATGCTGCATACTTTGAGGTGAGCCTTTTTGCACGAAGTCTTATCTCAGGCTTTCAGATTGAGGTGAGCCTCTTTGTACGAGCCTTATATCTCAGGTCACTTTGAGGTGAGCCTCTTTGTACTAGTCTTTTTCTGGTGGTTCATTACTTTGAGGTGAGCCTCTACGACGAGTCTTATTTGTGCTCAGTTCTTTTTGAGGTGAGCCTTCTTTAGACGAGTCTTATATGTGCTTTCTCAGCACTTTGAGGCGAGCCTCTTTGTAATGAAGTCTTATCTGGTTTCAGATTTTGAGGTTAATTTCTTGGTATGAGTCTTGTTTATACCATCGACGACCATTTTCGGCCGAGCGCTTTATGATTTTATGTAATTAGCCTGCCTTCGCCTTCGTCATTAACGAAAATCATTTTTTTTCCTTCCTTTATCAGGCCGGGCTTGATTTTTTTTTTTACGATTTTAGAATTGCATATGTTCTTACCGTCTTATTTGGATGCGGCTTATTTATGAACTTTGTTTAGTCATCTTACAAAGTCGGGGGAGGACCGCACCGCTAGGGTGGCAATCTCGCCGCCAGTATGTCGAAAGTCGTACCTCGGGGGTTGATGTTTATTCATGCGACCTCTTTCGGTTTAAACACATAGGAATTTTGAAAAGAAAGGTAACACTTTATTTTGACTTGTATTGGCTTATGATAGATAAAACCAGTGAATCTCGTCGAAATAGGCGGAAAGCCGACGCCGAAGAGGCGGGCAGGTCGACGCCAATGAAAGCGACAAAAATCGCCGCTAAGAAGGCAGAATGCCACGGCGAGGAGGCATGGGGTGTCGACGCCATATAAAGGACAGAGTCATCTCCTTAGGAGGCGGAATGCCAGCGCCAAGGAGGCGGACAGGTCGACACCGTAGAGGCGGACAAAGTCATCGCCTTAAGAGGCGGAATGATAAAGGCTAAGGAGACGGCAAGTTATCGCCTTTAGAGGCGGAATGCCGGGCGCCGAGAAGGCAGTAAGTCGACGTCAGATAAAGTGACAAAGTCATCGCTTTTAGAGGCGGAATGCCCATTCCAAGGAGGCAGGTGTCGACGCCAGATAGGGCGTGAAAGTCATCGCTTTAAGAGGCGGAATGCCAGCGCCAGGGGAGGCGGGATGGTGTCGTCGACGATAGGCGGAAAGTCATCGCCTTAGGAGGCGGAATGCCATGGTTTGTTTGACCATTTGAGGAAAATCTTTGGGAGAGAGAGATTTAGGTTTAAAGACTTTAAAAATTTTTGTACAATTTATTATTATGAGGTTAAAAAATATTTCGATATTTTTGGTAAACCGGCTTTTATCGAGTTGGAAAGGAGGCTTGAATTTGAGATTATTAACAAGATCTTTTTTCGATTTTGTGGTATAAAACAACCTTGAGATTTATGGGTTTTGCCCCTGTGATCTAAGTTTTGATATCTGTTTAAAAAATATCTTTCATGGATGTGCAAAGATTTGGGATTCCTGGGTCTTGCCCCGTGATCTAGATTTTATTCTCGTTTGTTTAGATCGTCTGCATTGCAGAGCGATTTGTTGTTTCAAGAACGTGGAAGAGGGTTGGCACATAGGTTTATAGTCATTATGCATCGCTTTTGCTAGCGACTTGGATAACTTATGTGTGACTCAATCGAGCTATGTTCTTATCGTGTTATTGACATTGCGATTTAAATGAACTTGTTCTTGTCGCCTTATGAAGTCGCGGATAAAAATGGAGCCGATTAGGCCGCTAACCTCATCGACCTTGGGATTCGGTAAAAAGTTATGGCTACGATATGAAATGAAGGATATTTTAAATGTGACTTTAATCAAGTGTTTTAACTTGGTGTCAACTTAGATTGAGATATTCGCTTGATATAAAAAGGTCATTTTGAGATTCCGGCTCTCTTTTGATTCGTGATTTGAAGGGCTTATTTGTCGCCTTACTTAAAATGGCGATGGAGAACTCTAAGAGATGAGAGGTGTGATATACTATGATATGTGATGTTCCAAGATTTAATATTTAATTTATGGAGAATTAATTAATAATATTAATTTGGAATTAATTATTATTATTGTTTAATTAAATTAGATTTAATTAAATAGGAATCCCAAAATAATATATGGAATATTATTGTAGGAAAATATATTTAGGGAAATCATATCTAAGAGATATGATTTGCAAGATTGAGAAATATCGCCCCTAATAAAGATTGCTTAATCTTTAAGTTGGACTTCCCCTATATATAGGACATCCTAGGGATTCATTAATCACTACAAGAAAACTTAATTTCTCCATAAAATCTAGAGTAAAAAATTTCCTAGCAAATTCCGTCTCAGATTCAACGCTGGCAAATCTGTGCAATTCCGTACGAGGGGATTACGTGGATACCGTAGTAGAGAAAGCGCATACCACCATTGTGAAGATTCCTCGTTATGTTTATTCATACTGGTTTATGCAATTAACTGTTCGTTGTTGGTGAACTATTAATTTCCACTGCGCATGTATTACGTGTTTACGTGCTAGAATATGTCAACAGTTATGACTGCTATTTTTAAAGTGTCATGTGTGATTAATAGGTGTTATGAATATGTGCATCTTCTTCATCCCATCCCATACGCCGTAAAGTCTAATAGAATGCCCCGATTTAACCCATATATTCATTTCAAAATTTTAACCATTTTATTTGTAGCTTATTTTTACCTTGATATTGTGATTGATATTCGCAAACTCCCTATCCACGAGTTTGATAAACGGGTCTGTCTAGATTCGCAGAATTGGGGACCTCACCCGAGACAAGCTTCACGATATGCTTCGCTCGCCCTCCTTCGCATGCCCTTGCTTCCTAGCTCTGGGGTCCCTTTATTCCCCAGATGCGCAGCACCACGGTTTGGCATGCAATTTGGGGAAAATTGACCACCTCTAACATAATTCGGTGTTTGGGCTACTTGGGCCCCGCCATCTGCCCTGCCTCCTCTGAATCACAGGAGCACATTATCTCGGAATGCAGGTTCACTTGTTCTTTATATGATTCCGTGTTTGGTATTTTTAATATTCAGCTTAGCTATGATATGGGTTTCTCCAGTATGCTTTTACAGGCGCAACAGGTGAATCAGAGTAAGCAAGTCCGCAACCTGTGGCGGTTAACTTTTATCACAACGGTTTGGGTCATATGGTCGACGCGCAACAATATGGTCTTCAAGGATATCACACCATCTCATCGCGGTTACATGGTCTTACTTCTTGGTCTTGTCCGTGAAGCTCAGAACTTTAATCTTGGAACATCGCATAGTGTTGACGATTTGATTATTTGCCGAAAGCTACGTGTCCCGAATACTCCAAAGCCGACAAAAATCATCGTCGCCATCCGCCAGAAACCTCTACCTCCAGGCTGCTATAAGCTGAACGTAGATGGAAGCACAATTTCTGGCCAAATGAATGTTAGTTGCGTGATCGGCAACTCCCGAGGCTTATTTGTGGCAGCCTTTTCCTTGCCACTAGTCCGCGGTCTGCCCGTTGATGCAGAAATCCTTGTCGGGCTGCATGGTATCATCTTCTCGCACTCTCATGGCTGGCGTAGCCTCTGGGTGTAATCTGATTGTGTGCTTGCTGTGAGAGCCTTATCCAGCAACGGTAAGAACCTTCCTTGGATAGTTAAAGCATGCTGGGAAAATTTTGCCAGCATTCACCCAGATATTACGTTGCATGTGTCTCATATTTATCACGAGAGGAATTATATTGCTGATGATCTTCCCAAGTTACATGAATATAATATTTGGATCGGGGGGTGTCCCGAGTTCCTTAAGCACAAACTTTATTTGGATATGAATAATGATTATTTTCGCGCTTTGACGTAATTCCTTGTAAAGGAGTGTCTTTTTTTCCCTTAGCTAGGGGTTTTGCTCTAAAGAGAGTTTTACCCTGGCAAGGTTTTTAGTGGGGTTTCGGCCTTTAGTTCGACTTGTAAACTTATGGCTCTAGATTTTTTCTTTTTATTTTAGACTTTTAGTTATTCATCTCCACCATCCCACATCCACATCCACATCCACGACCCCATGAATGAATGAACTTACCCTAGCCCAAAGGCTACTACATACGATCAACTAAATAACACCACAACCATTTTTCTATTACCGTCTTATTAAAATATTAAAAATCCCTTACCCCAAGCCCCTTCATTACCTTTGAAACACAATTTTTATCTCATTTCAACCATACAATTTTGTTTTGTCACTTCCCCACTCTTAGAGACAGGGCTACGTGTCCCGCAGGGGCATGTGCACCCAGAGAAATTGATATATTTTTTATTATGTAAACTCAAATGCATGATTTAAAATACAAATTTCTCATCCCATCAATCCAGTGTCCCGCAACCCACCGGCCCACCCCATTCCTCAATACCTATTATAATGTATTTTCTATGTTTCAAATTGTTGTTGAAATTAATCGCTACATATTTTTTTATTTTTTTTAAAGGTTTAATCTTCACATATTTGATCCATGATATCTTTCAGATATTATTTCTCTCCCTATTATCATTTTAGTTTTATTATCATATAAGATGTTTGATTTATAGAATAAGTAGACGCAACAAAAATTAAGATAAGAAAATTAAAAATCAATAGTAATTTTTAAAAGAAGTATATATTGTACTCAATTTCATTTTTCAATTTATGCAATCTCTGCCTTTTTGGAAAAAAAAATTTGCAATTAAGGCTTCTAATGTTTGAAATTGATGACGCTTATGACGTTGTGCGATGAAAAAGAGTGGTTCGGATCTCAATCCTACAACTCAAAAATATGGGAAGATTTTATAAAAGAACATTGAAACCACTATTGTTATTGAAAAAAAATGATGATATAGTGTCAAATCAAGTGGAATGATTAAACACAAAAGAACTTCCTATGCATCCAGGGTTAAGAATTTATGATCTTGTGCACCCATCATGAAAAATTACAGTGCGAAGAGGTTAAAACTCTAAATATTTGTATAGGGAGGCAATAGAAGGAAAGATGGTAGAAATACTATTTACAAGGTGAAATAAATACTATATTTGATATTCTAAACCCATAATTATAATAAGAAAAAAAGTTACCACACACTTAAAGTAAGTTACAAATTCAATAACAAAATTTAGAGAGAAATGATAGTAATTATAAAAAAAAAGAAAAAAAAAGAGAGTTTCAAGTTGTGTTTCAAAATATGTCAATACTAGTTTAGCACCTGCATGTTACGTGAATTTTTTTTAATTAAAAAAATAAAATATTCATAGTAAATAATATATTTAATAATTAAAAATATGAATATGTGCATAAATGCACATGAATTAATAATTATTTAATGTGTATATTAGTATATTTGTTTAAATAATTATTTGAATAAAATTATTGTGTCAAATATTATTTATCCCTTTTAATATGAAGTTGAAACCTGTAAAATCATACAAAATAGAGTGTGTCTTCGAAAGACCAACTCAAGACCGCAAGACTTGGATACATTTTAAAAAATGGGTCGCGCATCTCCTTCTAATTCTTATTATGCCAAATGTTTTCTACTAACAACTTGTAGCCTAGTGGCTGAACTCTCTTTTCTCATGCCAACAGGTACCAATAGGTACTGGGTTTGACTCCCAGTAGCGAAAAATCAGTAATTTTTTTTTTATTTAGGAAATATACCTATACATAAACATACTATTAGATAACACAAAAAATGCAATTAGTTAATACTAAACCGTGCAACTAGAAAACACATAATCATGCAACTAGCTAATATTGAAGCGTGCAACTACTTATAATAGAAACGTGCAACTACTTATAATAGAAGCGTGCAACTAATGTAATATGCAACTACTTATGAGGATGTATGGGTACAACTACTTATAATAGAAACATACAACTACTTATGATAGAAGCGCAAAGCAACTACTTATAATGAAGCGCAACTACTTATAATAGAAACGGTCAACTACTTATAATAGAAAAAAGAACTACTTATGATATAAGCAAGCAACTACTTATAATGTAAGCAAAAGGAACTACTACATGATGAAAAGCCACAAGAACTACTTATAATAAGTGTCAAGAACAAAAACACAGAAAGATGACATGATGGAGGCAAAGAGTGAGTCATATATGAGAAATACATTTCATCTAAAAAACAAAACAGTGTCCCACTATGTATGAATTAATATCACACATAAAAACATACAAAACACGCAAAATACATAAATAAATTACCAAAAAAACAACACAAAATGCGCAGTCCCAAATTTATTCAACAAAACGTAATCAAGGTACATATTTTATATTTATAATCAGGTAATTTATGATTTCTGCGTAGCTTGAGTTTTGTAAAAGGAATATTTTGCGGTGGATTTTAGGTGGGATCCTAGTGAAATTGAAGAGCTTTCAGAAGCAATTAAAAGGTGTTTTTGGACTCTACATGACACCACAGTAGAAATAGATCGATGGTCAAGTTCAGAAAGAAAAAGGGCTGCAAATCAGTTTTACCTCATTCGAAGAAAGTGGTATGCAGAAAGATATATATGGTTTAAAATTAAAATTCACACTACCCATTAATTAATTCGCAGTGGACAGGTTTTTGCAAAGCACTGCAGGAGAGAAGCAAATTGGTATCACACCGGCCACTTTCCATCCCTTTCGGAATATCTGGAAAATGGGTGGACATCATCGCCGGGCCCCCGTGCTCTCGCTTCCAGAAGAAAATTTATTTATAAACCGAATTAAGTAATTGGGAGGGTTTGCATGGAAGTCTTGAGGATCTTAACTTCAAGACCAACAGATACGAGACATAAATTTATAAAATAAATCGATTAACAGAATTTTTTTTTAAAAAAAGTATTAATATAGTAATCAACATGTAAAACAAATTATAATTGAATGAATCATAATATAAAATAATTTTATTACATAAAATAAATAAAATATACAATAACAAAAATAATAAAATAAAATATATTATTAAAGAATTAATAATTACATAAAATTCACAAAAATATAAAATACATTTGTGTTGAATATTTTACTTATACTAAATTAAGTCAAATAAAATTCAACTAAACAAGATAAATGAATAGTATAATACAAAGTAATAAATATAAATTACACATTTTATAACATTCACACATACCTTGAATACTTAAATAATCAAAAACTACTCATCTTTATCTATAAAATAAATTCATTATTTATTTGTCACATAATTCTCATGGTTTCTTAATTAGACGACAAATATCGAAATGCACAATAATTCAACATGTAAGCAGTAGAAATATCATATTAGTGGAAAATGAGGATATTTAAAAATCAATATACGATAAAATGTTAAGTATAAAATAGAGATTAATACAAAGAAGTTAGTGTTCAATAAAATAAATATTCAAAATATGTAAAAATTTATATATTGATCTGGTTGGTAAGTAACATAAATATTATGCATGATTGCACTAAACTCACAAAACTATCACGGGAATTGCTCCTACACCATCGAACTACTTTTTGTTGCACAAAACTATATAAACACAAATTTTCACATAAATCAGTGAACTACTTTCCAGGCCACATTTCTCTCAGATTTTTAACAAAGTGTGTCACACATGATTTTGTAAAGGGTCAATTTCCATCAAATATTGTATATTAAGCACAAATTTTCTTCCCCGCCTGTTCTGCAATTGATTCACATATCATTGACTTAAATTTGAGTATTTTTTATCTTTCCAGACTTAAAAAATAGAGAACTGGAAGAGTTTGCAAATCAGTTTAGAATGGGTAGGGAAAAAAGGATTGTGCTCAGTATACAAAAATTAATGAAAATATCTTTTCAAAAATCACATGTGATGCACATGTATAAAATCAGGAGAAATTTGGCTTGAAAAATTAATTCGGTAGTCTAAGTGTAATAAAATAATAGTTTGTATCGTTCAGTACAACAAAAAACAGTTGGGTGATTTAGATACAATTTCGGTGATAGTTTAGTGAGTTTAGTGCAATTAGACATAAATATTATGTAAGGGATGCAATGTTCAAACCTTAATTATAGTAGTATTTTTATTAAAGTACACATTAAAATATTACATGGATATCATACATTAATTACAAACGAATAGAATGACACACCAATAAAATAAAATGTGATACATTATTCAAATAAACCACAAAACAGTACATCATCCAATCATATTCTCCATTAGTAATACAGTGGACAGGGGGTTGGCCGGTTGGGCTCTATTATAGATAAATAAAAAATACGATTTTATATTTTATTTTCAATTTTAAATACATATTATAATATTACAATTTAAATTTTATCAAAATAAAACTAAATGCACCAATTAAATTCCACCACTATTTATTTTATTTTATGATAGCTGCCACCAATGGTCCAATGTGATCTTGGCATGACTTTGGGTCGCCACCAAAGATCCATTTTACAATTATTATTTTTCCCTTTATAATTGTGATCGATTGGGAAAGATTGCAGATAAAGATGTTCCTAAAAAGTCATGATATTTTGGGAAACAGAACAAAATTTCTAGCTAGCGCTTTAATGGTAAAAACTTTGGATGCTTCAACTGATTTATTAACTAAATATTTCACTATCATTATGGTTGAAAAGTAAAGGAAATTCTGAGTAAAGTAGTTCAAATGCACCAGATTCGTAATGATATCATGTTACTCTATCATCACATCTGTAGGGGTCATGCTGAAAACTTGATCTCTTTATTTTCCAAAATCTTGTATGCATTCAGGTGCACCATGCGCTTATAATGTATTTTAAAATCATGCAACTCGATATACTGAAAGACGTAACTTGTTTCTGTTTTGAATCATGCAACTATTAATATAAAAAAATAGGTACGCTTAAGATATAAACAAGTTGCATCTTTCAAGATAACAAGTTGCATGATTCTATAATTCACTATGAACGCGGTCAAGATTCAATGCACGCGTGAAACCCACTCGACGGGTAATTTCACCAAATCTCAAATAACGAGACGTAATTAATCACCAAACAATACAAGTGGAAAAGAAAGTTTACCTAGCATATGATACCAGGGCTTCAATGTCTTGTCATTGTAGCAAATCAAGTGATGAAAGCAAACTAAACTAATCCATCAACTACACCACAAATGTTCAGTAAATACAACAAGTGGGGTTAATGAGTGTTAAATTAAAAATCAGCAGCAACCTAAAGATTCTGAATACCATAATGTGATGACGAGTTACTGAGTTCCTCGACAATTGAATCCATCGACGGTCTCTCTTCTGGTGAGTCGTGCGTGCACATCACAGCAACTTTTGCAACCATTGCAGCTTCGGATTCACTGAACTTCGAGCAGAGATTTGCGTCAATAAACTCGAGGCTCGACTCCCTCATAGATGTGGCGTACTTTCTCTTCCCGGAGAGGATCTGGAAAACGAGCACCCCGAAAGCATAAACGTCGCTTTTCTCAGTGAAACGGCCGGTGGTTGTGTATTCGGGAGCGAGGTATCCCATAGCGGCGCTGGCTTTGAGAGATGAGAAAACGGTGTCGTTCGTGAGAAGCTTGTGGAGGCACGAGTCGGATAGCAGCGGGTTTAGCCGTTGGTCGATGAGGACATTGTTGGCTGAAATGTTTTGGTGAACCAAAGATGGCTTGTTTACCTTACGCCCATGCAAATATTCTATTCCTGCTCCATGTAAAGGAAAAAGCTTAGCTTCATGCAAACATCTGTCTTTATTTGCTTGAATATGGAATGCAACTATGCTCACAGAAAAATGTGTCACAATTTGAGGATCCAAGAAAATACAATTATGAGATAATGCTAAATGTCATAGAAGAAATTATTTCAATTTTAAACCTAAAACATAGACTTGTATCAGCTATATGTACATTTGGGGTGCAATAATCGACATTGGTCAATATATTAACTAATAGTATTGTTTAGTGAAAACAACTAATACTCCCTCCGTCCCAGATTTAATTGAACATTTACTGTTTGCACGGTGTTTAATGTGAGAACTATTTATTAATATTATGGTAAATAAAGTTGATTTTTATGTGGGGTTGAATGGTAATGATATGTGGTGTAATATTGAGATGTTTGAAGGGTGAGTTTTTAAATTGATATAGTTGTTTTTTGCTACTTTTAGAAATGTTCAATCTAATTCGAGAAGGACCTTTTTGACAAGTGTTGAAATGGGGACTAAGGGAGTACCTTTTAGTAAACAACTAATACCGTTTCTAAAAATGCACTTGAGTCAGACAACAAGAAAGAACCGCACACCATTACACACACACACATATATACACGATTTTGACATGGAGTCAGATGGTGGGTTGCTTATAGATCCCAACACCTGCATAAACTAATTGTATCACATTACGGTGTAGTGGTTTATGCATATATTGGGCTCCATAAGAAACCTACCATTGGCTCCACATCGTTACTCCATATATATATTGTTGGAAAATTTGTATTAAGTTTTGATGGAAGTTCCAAAACAGGTTGTAATAGGACAAGTCCGGATCTCAAGAATCGATCGATGATTTAGAATCAGATTAAGATGACCAGCTGAAATGTATAGATATCTGATGTAAAAGATAGGTCACATATTGAGGGGGAACTCAATATGTATAGGTCAGGTCAAAATATCAGATGACCAGATAAGGTCAGATGATCAGAAGACTAAACAAGTCAGAAGACAAGAAGGAGTCAGATGATCAGGTAAAGACATAAGCTCAAATTCAGAAGACCTGAAGATCAGATGACTCAAGAAGACCAGAAGACCTATATCAGCCGAGTCTGCAAGTTGTACTAAGACAACTTACATCAGAAGACTCTATCGTAGATCGACGCTTATCGATCAAAGTCACTCACCCCGTGTTAACTAAATATTACACCAGATCATACGTACCTTCAGGACGAGAAGAATGTCAAACTTAGTTGGTGGAACAAACACTGAAGTGTTGTACTTATTAAACCAATAAGAGCGCGACACGTGCGTAAAAAGGCTGACACTGCGGGATTCGGCGCTGCAAAGTCAAAACGGCTACAAAAGTCACTATTCACGTTTTCGGTCATGCCTTCCCTGAGCACGTCAAATCAATCCTGCAAATCTACCAAATATAGCCGGAAATTCAAATTGTTCTCCAACGGCTCTTTGATTTCGAGATCTATATATATGGGATTACTCTTCATAGTGAGTACGACGGGAAATTATCAAGAAGCTCATACTATAGCCAAATTTCCATACGAAGAACACAACCTTGAAGATTATTTTCTAAGTGTTCATCCCATAGTTCTTAGCATAGAAATCTCATCCTCTAGCTTTTAGACTACACAAATACTAGGATAGATTTCCAGTTGGAACAAACAACAAATCTTACCCAAACCTAAAGTTAGGTTAAGTTTGTTTTGCAAGATTTCAGACTAGGGTTTCTAGTTCTGATTTTTTGGATCGGTTGAGTGAGAACTCTATAAATATATGTTGGTGTAATGTGTTGGACTAACACAATAAACTAAGTCCAAGTTGGTTAAGTCGGTTAAGTTGGTTCCCCTTGACATAGGGAAGAGTGGACGTAGGACTGGTTGTCCGAACCACTATAAATCTTGTGTGTATTTACTTGTTTGATTAACGCTTACACTATTGCACACAACTTGATTAAATCAAGATACATATTTCGAAGTTAGATCACCTAGCACCAAGCTACTGATCTGATCAAATTGACTCCATAGTAAGCTGATTGAAAACAACTTCGGAATCTGATTTGTTATAAACTGGTTTTTCACACGGGTATAAACTAGCTTCCGCACAATCAGTTAAACTGATAGACAACCGAATCGACGCCCTCAGCGATCAAGAAGTTGATATCACCAAACCGATTCACTTGCACTCTGATCAAAAAGTAAAACCGCAATCACACTCGACCGGAAAAAAAAGTTTTAAGTCTATTCACCCCTCCCTCTAGATTTCGCCCTCATTTAAACCCGATTCGGGACCTACATATATATATATGTACATATTCATACCCTTCTTATAAATGGGAAGTAGGGTTGCGGAAGGACGCGAGTTGAAAGGTTTTTTTCAATGACAACACCTTAAACACAATCTTAACATGGAACTTGGTCATTCATTATGCTTTTATAGAATGGATCTTACTCACACAAATGAACACGAAGCTACAAAAAAATGTAAGCGATATATAGGCAAGCAAACTGACCTTTTGCAATCCCGTTGATTATAGAAACTCTAGTAGACCATCCAAGAATCTGATCATCACCTTCCTTCAAATCCAGATACCGAGACAAACTCCCATTACTTAACAAAATCGTAAACGAGGAAACACTCACCACGGGCTCTAGAACAGCAAAACCCTCTCAACATAACCACGTTTTCATGCCTCAACGAGGCCAGCGTGTTCAGTCCCTTCAAGAACTCAGCTTCCTCTGACTTGCAGCTACTCTTCGTGATTCTTTTAACAGCAACGAGCGATCCATCTCTCAGCATTCCTTTATACGTCACCGAATAGTTGCTTTTTCCCAGCACATTCTTTTCAGCAAAATACTGAGTAGCTGTCTCGATTTCCAGAAGATTCAGCCTATAGTTCTGCATAACCTCTTCCAAAACACCAAAACGCCGATCTCGGCTAACGGGTCCCACCCGTTGGAGTATTCAAGGCTCACAAGTGGTGACCCGTTCTTCCTGTAGCCCTCTTTGACCTGGTCAGTGGAGAGACGGCTCTCTGAGGTATCGAATCCGCTCCCGAGTTTCTGCTTATGCCTTCGGTACAATGAGAAAGACAGAATAGCCAGAGCTGATGCGATAACGGTTGCTACTATTACGCCAACAGCCACTGAGGCCTGTGAGGTCTTGGATGTCTTTTCGCACCGACTTTGGTTACAGTTCAAGTTCAAGTTAGCTGTCTCTGGAATGTTCTTAGGCTCCGGCCTCTCGGAGTCGGGATGATTCGAATCACTGCAACTTCTCAGAGAAGGAAAACCAGATCCACAAAGTCCTGGATTGTTTTCGAACCGAAACCCTTCCACCAATCTCTTCAGAGCTTCAACCATAAAACAACCAAATTAAATTACATTTCAGCCCTTCAGAAAACACACATAAACACAAACAAAAAGGGAGTGATATGTAATTACCAAGAGGGACATTGCCAGAGAGAGTGTTGTTTTGAACATCCAGGACTTCTAGTAAAGACGCGTCAGCGAGTTTTGTTGGAATTGATCCGAAAAGACGGTTAAAACCCAGGTTAAGCCTAATTAAGACTCCCAAGTCCCCCAAGCTAGCTGGGATCGCACCGCTTAACAGATTCGATTGCAGAGCTAGCGCATTAAGATTCTTCAGAGAACCCAGCTCTGTGGGTATACTCCCTGTTAGTTGGTTATAACATAGCTGCAAAACTGCAAGGGGAGCGCAATACTTGAGTTCAAAACTTCAAACAAAGATACAACAGCTATGATATGAAAGACATAAATTTCAAGAATCATAAAAAACATAGGGGTGGGGATTAGGAGAAAGGCAAAATTTTCAGCAAACCAATTTTACCGTGCAACTGGTTTGCATTTTGTGTTTCTGAACAATAATATTTTTTTCATTTGAAGGTATTACATTGAAAGTATTAGTTGTTTTATTTAAAGGTATTAGTTGTTTAACTATAAAGTACTAGTTGCAAGATGGGTGCAGGTAAAACTAGTTTTCACAAGACCTACTCTAGGAGAAGAGGCCAAAACCACAGGCAATTTGCACAGGAAAAAAAATCCGTAAAATTGAAGGCTTCAAACCGAACAAAGAACTAATTTAAAAAAGAACCCCAAATGCATAAACAAAGAAATATCTCTCTCATCTAGAAAATGAACAAATTTTGAGAAGGACAAATGAGATAAACACAATTCAAAACTCTTAAACTGCGGCTAAAGAAAGAGTAACGCTTGTGTTAGTGGTTTTCAATCAACAGTATTAGTAGTTTTCACTAAACAGTATCAGTTAGTTTTCAAAAAACACACACCAATTACAAGAATCGGCCCTAAAGAAAAGGGAAAGAAGGAGAGAAACACAACAAGTATTACTAATACCTTGCAAGTTTCCCATGTTCCCAATTTCAGGAGGGATCTCCCCTGAAAAATTATTAACATTCAAGTAAAGATCACTCAGCTCACTCAAACTCGCAATCTCAACCGGTATCTCTCCGTACAACGAATTGTAATGCAGGTACAACCCCGTCAAATGCCTCAGCCCACCGACCGCCGCCGATAGTTTTCCGGCGAGCCCTTTTCCCTGCAGAGAAATGTTCGCCACCTGCCCTTTCTCATTGCAGGCCACCCCTCAAATGAACCGCCGCACGGGTCGCCGGAAACAGCCCATGAACGCAACCGCACATTTTCCGGGTCAAGACCCGATTTCAAATCCAGCAAGGATGTTAATTCCGCATTCGGGTCGCCGGAGGAAAATGTGACCATTAGAAAGAGGAGAAACAGAGCAGGAGAAAAATCCATTTTCTGAGGAATGGAAAAGTGAAGACAGTGATGGAAGCAGTGAGTCTTGTTTTTTTTATATGTGTGGGTGGGTTTCTGATTGGGGATGTTTTGTCTATTTTTTGATTGGTGTTTTTTTGAGAAATGGGTTTGGAATTACCGGTGGTCGAAGCGTGCAAGGAGATAGGGTAACTTTTTAGTTCTCTCTCACAAGGGAGCACACACAGAGAAGACTCTGGTCTCTTGAAAGAAGAAAAATAAAGACAAGAGAATAGAGACAATGTACTGTTCAAAATAGAAAAAAAAGTTTGAGATTCGAACACGTCGGAGAAACAAATTTAGCGAATCTTCATTCACACATGACCGCAAAATGAAATGGCACTCTATAGGTAATTAAATATATCGAATTTGATCATGCCGTGGGCACCACCGCTTATTATGTGTCGCGCGCCACGTATATAAAGTTCTCACTATTATTTAATTAATTTTTTTAATTAATTCAATATTCTCATTTATATATATTTTCTACTTTATCAAATTTTATTAATTATATTAAAAAAAAATTACCCGACCTAAACTCAATCGAACCTGCCTTTGATTGATTCAGTTGGCTCACCTACCGAATTGCCTGGTTTATGCTCATAAATTTAGGGTTTAGGTTTATATAATTAATTTTTTTTTACGTGAATTCGCATCCAACATAGCTTTAACCCCAAAATAAATCGAGTTGTTCATAGTTCACCCTACCGAATTGGTTCATGATTTAGGGTTCATAGTTTAGGTTTAGATTTATATAATTAATGAGAAGATTGAATTAATTAAAGAAATTAATTACATGATGGTGGGACATTGCATATATGGGCACACATATATGTAGATATATACGTTTGTACCCACCTGCGGGCATATGATCAAATCCGTTAAACGTATAGAGTTAATTTTTTTAAAAATTTTAAATTATGAGAAGCGCATAAATAAAGAGAAAAAAAATCGTTATAATTTTGGGGGATCGAACCGGGTTAAATATATTTTTTAATAAAATTCGCGCAAAAGTAGAATAGCAAAACTCGCTCCGAGATATATGTTATTGTAAAGAAAGACTCGTGAAACATGACGCGTGAATCGGAAGGAGAAGCACATAAACACAGAGGGAAAAAAATCATGGATCCTCGTGAGAGTTTAACTATATCGAACAATTTTTTTATAAAATTTGCGCAAAGACAAAATAGCAAAATTCGCTCCAAAATTTGTGTTACTATAGTTATATGTATATGTTACTGTAAGGACAAATAACACATGTTTGTTTTTCAGTATACATATTTCTCTGTAAGGTATTAAAAATTGTGTTATTATGCACACACGAATGTTTTACTATAAAAAAAAATGTTTATGAACAAAACGACATTACCTCTATTTTCATCTCGCTTCCCACGCTTTTTTCATCCGCTTTTTTCCGACATGTGCCAACTGGCTTTAAGTAAGGCCCAAACCACCAAAGTTCACCATTCAATTTGTAAAAGTCTCTATTTTTTCATCATCACGTAGAAGAACACATATTTATTTTTTATAGTTAAACAATTAAAGTCGGGTAGCGAGTTATCCTCCGCTTCGACGCTTTTGCACACATTTTTAAGAGAAATCCACTTAACCTCATTCGACTTGTACAAGATCCGTGAATTTTCAGCTTCTTTCCATTTAAACTAATATCTCACTGTGAATTATTTCACAAGAAAATCTTCATTTAATATAATTTTATATGTGTCCTATATTTGTTTTATAGAATAATAAAATGAAAATTTCAAGTTTATGAAGAAATATTAATGGTCAGTATCGCAAAAAAACAAATATTTTATAAGAATAATTGAAAATTTAACATTAAACTTTGTAGAAAAGATTATACCTAACTTTTATATGAAATATTTTTGCGGATTTAGGATCCATGAAATATGACATGTGGTTCAAATCAAGAAGCGCATATAACACAGATTGAAAAAATTGTGGATCATGTGCGGGTCGAATTGGGTCAAACAATTTTTTCAATAAAATTCGCGCAAAGGCAGTACAACAAAATTCGCTTTGATATTTATGTTACTATAAGGGCAAACATGTGTTACTATGAGTATATGTATTTGTTACCGTAAGGAAAGATCTGTGAAACATGACTCATGGATTAGAAGGAGATGAGCATAATCACATAGGAAAATTCGTGGATCCTGTGAGGGTGGAACTAGGTGAAACAAATATTTCTATAAAATTCGTGCAAAGGCAAAACAGCAGAACTCGCTCGAACGTCTGTGTTACTATAAGAGAAAACATATGCTACTGTAAGGACATGTATATGTTACTGTAAGGACAATTTAAGGTATTGATATTGTGTATAAGGTATTGAAATTGTGTTATCATATATTTGTCTATAAGGTATTGAAATTGTGTTATCATACACACATAAATGTGTTAATGTATGTACAAAATGATTCTTCCTATATTTTCATCTGTTTTCCCCTCTATTTTTTTTTCTACTTTTGACCTGTGACCAATTGTCTTGTGTGAAAATCGAGAAAATCTTTCTTCCCTTTTATTTCTCTATTTTTTTTCGAAATTTACAATTAAAGTGGCCAAGTGGGAGATTTCTTGAATTTATGGGATAATCTTGTATTCCAAGAATACTTATCTCCTTTCCATAAAATCTTTTCAAGAAAATTCTTCTCTATCTTTTTCTTTAATAATTTCGAAATTTAAGAAAAAATAGCAACAAAGAATTTAATTTATTTTAAGCACCTTTTATTTAATGGACTTTAATTGGGCTACTTGAGGGGCCTTTAGGAGAATTAAGATGGACATTCCAATGGTGAATTCCAATATTGAGCCACAATATTATTCAGCCCATTAAAATTAATTAATTTCACTATATAATTAATATTACACTATCCATCTCAACCCATATTACGGTAATATGGCTCCCGGTTATTATTTTTCGTGTTTAAGATTATTTTGTCCATTAATTAATTAAGCCAATGAAAAGCTTTATATTAATTAATATCTTTATTCTTGGACTAAGGACAGCTCAACATTATTATCCATACCGGAAAATTAATTCTACTTGCAAGATTTGGTATGATAAAGGTTCTGAGCCCATCAAGGGGACTAATCATGCAAGACTCTCCAAGCACACGATTCTCAGATATTAATTTAAGAATGTCATGTAATTAATATTATTGCCCAAGATATAGGGTATCGAAGTCGCAGTGATTCTCTTCCCATTATAAGTCAAAGCAATAATTACTAATCGCACACAGTCCTTATTAAGTGACAGAGATTAAGAAATCAACAACCACTGAGGTCTAACTCTTCATCCCATAAGTCAGTGCGAATGAGTTTATTCTCTCTCAGAGGAATTAAAAAATAAGATCAAATGCACTAGTGTAAACTCTTGGTCAAGACAAGTCAACTGCGGTCTTACACATCAACTTCTACCAATAGATTGTTCAGATCTATCTAGATTCAGGAAACACGCGCTTGTTTACAAGGGTGCGTTAACGTGATCTTCGTGATCCGTATCAATGCGTTAACTACGGTTTAACACGTGTTATTCTATGAATGGTTTGAAATAAATATATATAACATTCAATTATATTTAAAGAACACCGATAAATAATTTATTTTAGTAAATAAGTGTTTAATACATAGGTTATACAAAGTAAAAGCATATTTTTACATTATAACCCCAACAATCTCCCCACTTATACTCAAAGTCTCGCTTTTTAAGTATACCACAACATATCTAATATATTACTAGGTGACATCTAACGCCACCTACATCAACCTAATAACATTTCTCCCACTTATACTCAAAAGCAGATCGGGCAACGCCTCGACACTCATTCCTTCCACATGTCTCTCGAATGTTAACCGGTACACCTTTTGTGAATGGATCGCTAAGGTTGTCTTCCGATGCATCTTTTCCACCTCTATATCTCTCTTAACGATTTTCGATAAGATGTTATTTTCTTTCAATGTGTTTGGTGGTCTTGTGGGCTCTCGGTTCCTTTGAATTTGCAATCGCTCCTGGCGTTATCACGGAATCACCGTGATAGTCTTTGGCAAATTCAACAACGCCCAAGTCCACTAAGTTCTTGAGTCACATCGCTTTTTCACGCTTCAAGCGCCTACATATTCGCTTCCATGGTAGAATCGGCAATGCATTTCGCTAACGCTTCTCCATGTTACCTCCTCCTCCCAGACAAAAACACACTACTCGAGGTAGATTTTCCGAATCCAGTCCGATTGGAAATTCGAGTCCACAGATCCCACTGTAAATAAACCGGTCCGATCGATAAACCAAAGATTCTATCCCGAGTTCTTTTCAGATACTTTAGAATGTTTTTTAACGATCAAAGGTTGATTTCGGTTACTTTGATATCTTATTATCATGTCTACGGCGTGAGCCGATATTCGGTCTCGCACAAAGATTGCAGATACATAAGTGCTTCCTACCGCCGACCTATAAGGAATGCCTCATGTCATCTATCTCCTTTTGTGTCTTAGGGCACATGTTGGATAGATGGATTCCATGCCCGAAAGGTACAAAACCTTTCATGTAATCTTGCATGCTGAAACGCTTCAAAACTGTATCTATGTATGAAGTTTGCGATAAGCCTATCATCTTTTTCTTGCGATCTCGAGTGATCTTGATCCCAAGAATGTGACCGGCTTCCCCTAAGTCCTTCATATCAAAACTGCTTTTGACAAACCATACCCTTACGCCCCGACAAAACCTTTACATCGTTTCCGATGAGCAGAATATCGTCTACGATAGTACTAGGAATATCAAGGCAGTTCCGGCACACTTCTTATACACACAACTCTCGAACTCGTTTTGATCAAAACCCATAAGATTTTATTACCTGATCAAAACATTAGTTCCAAGCGCGAGATGCTTGCTTCAGTCCATAAATGGACTTCCTCAGCTTGCAAACAAGATGTTGTTGGCTTTCGCAATAAAACCTTCAGTCATTGCAGATATAAATTTCTCACAAGACTTCCGTTAAAGAAAGCCATCTTGACATCCATTTGCCAGATCTCAAAATCTAGATGTGCAGCTATTGCCAAGAGAATACGGATGGACTTAAGCATGGCCACGGGCGAAAAGGTTTCTTCATAATCGATACCCTCTTTCTGAGTGTATCCCTTTGTCACTAGCCTAGCATTAAAGGTTTCCACCTTCCCGTTCGATCCTCTTTTTCTCTTGTAGACCCACTTGCATCCAATAGGTTTTACCCTACTGGGTGGTTCAACTAGCTCCCACACTCAATTATGATCTATTGATCCCATCTCGGCTTCCATCGCAGATTTGTCGATTCGAATCCTTATCTTGACCGCCTCTTTGTAGGACCAGGGTCCGATTCACTTTCCCGGGATCAAATCCGAAGATTCTCCTATCCCCATGAATCTCAAAGTTATTCGGACAACCCTCCCACTACGACGAGGTTCATGTCAGGTCGATGTGACACTTGGTGTATCAACTTGCAGTTGGTATAGGAGTTTGCCCTCTTAATTCATCTAAGGTAATCTCACTTTTGGGCTTTCGATTGTTCATATATAGTCTTCTTCCAATAATCTAAAGTGAGTAATCGACACACCTTTTGATCTTGGGACCATAGAACACACACCTTTCCTTCGTTCCTATGTGATACCCTTTAAACATCCTTAACTCCGAACGCATCCAACTTACGGCTTCCTTGTCTAAATGTATCTATGGGACACCCCAGATTCTCAAGTGTCTCAGTCTGGGCTTGCGCCCAGTCCACAACTCTCTCGGTGTTTTGGGAACCGATTTGGATGACACTAAGTTCAGAACATAAGTCGTTGTTTCCAAGGCGTGACCCCAAAACGATTTGGGTAGATCTGAATAACTTATCATGGATCTGACCATTTCTAAGAGTGTTATGTTCTTCGTTCTGCAACCCCATTTTTTGAGGGGTTCCGGGTACAGTCAATTGGGAAACAATACCCTCGTCTGACAGGTAGTTCAAAAACTCATCGCTGAGGTATTCATCTTCACGATCAAATCGTAGAAATTTGATACTCTTTTCCCTATGCTTCTCAGCTTCGGCTTTGAACTCTTTAAATTTATCAAAGGTTTTCGATTTATGCTTCATAAGGAAAATGTATCCGAACCTTGAGTAATCATCGATGAAAGTCAAGAAATACTCATAGCCACCTCTATCTTTGGTTGACATTGGACCACACGTCAGTGTGAACGATTTGCAACACTTCTGTGGCTCTTGTCCCCTTGGCTCCAAATGCCCTCTTGGTCATCTTACCCTCTAAACATGATTCGCAAGTTGGAAGTGGTTCTAGTTGTAGGTCCTCCAGCGAACCATCTTTCACAAACCTTTGAATCCTATTCAGATTAATATGACCTAATCTGAGATGCTAAAGAAGTGTTTCGTTCACGTTTTCTGAACTTCTCTTATTGTTCAAAACAATATGTGTTATAAGATGCATTTTTGTGAGTGGTGTGCAAATTAATTGTATAGAGATTGTTAAAGAAAGTTTCATGACACATAAACACATCGTTATGAAAAACAGTAACTTGCTTATTAAAACTAATAGAATATCCATCAGAAAATAGTTTAGAAACAGAAATAAGGTTTTTCCGAAAAATAGGAACATAAAGAACATCTCTCAAAACTAAAATTTTGTCTTCAAAAAGACAGTGCCGCCTCCCATCGCTCACCGCCACTCGTGAAGACATCAAAGGTGTGATGAGGATCTCACTTCCACTTAGTTGTCGGGTTAGCTTGAAACCCTGCAACGTGAAACAAAACATAATCAGTGGATCCCGTATCAACTACCCACGAGTGGGAAGCATACGCCGCTAAACAAGTTTCAACAACTAGTGTGTGAGAATTACCTTCCTTTCCGGCCCGCTTGGGCTTGGAACAGACATCCCTCTAATGTCCTCTTTCACCACAGCTGAAACACTTCCCCTTTGGATTCCTTCTGACACCCAACCATTTGGCTGTCTTTCCTCTACCTTTCTTAGTAGTGGGGTTACTTTGGTCTTGACCGTTCATCTCCTCATCAATCTTGCCCTCCATTGGACTTGATTTTGAGAGAAGAGTTTTAGTCACCGAAGCTTCATCTTCTTGTCCCAAATGTTTCTCTATCGTCTCCAAAACTTCTTGCAGAGTGTCCATAGTGAACATTGGATCACTCATTACAAAACTACAGTAAAACTCATCGAAACATTTTGGAAGAGTTAGGAACAAGAAATCGATTTGAGCCCCATTACAATACTTAGTAATTTAGAGATAAGCAAAGCTTGTCAAAGGGCGCTGACTTTGAGAACATGATCCCTAACCGCCTGCCACGCCATCATAATTAAACCGATTGATCATGTTCTCTATTAAAAACATTTCTTCAAGACTCTTCATGATTTTCGCAGATTCAACACCTTCATGAATGTATCTTAAATCATCAGACAAGGAAGTCAAGATTATACATTTCACAGGCTCGTTGGTACGCTCCCAGATATCATACAAGGATCTCTTCGCATTAGTTGATCTTTCAGTAGGTTTATCAGGCTTGGGTACGCCAAGAACCCAATTGTATTCTTTTGCAGTGAGGACAAATTTCATATTACGTTTCCAAATTACATAGTTTTCACCAGTAAGGTGATGTTCTTTGAGCATATATTTCAGTGGATTAAAAGGTTGCGACATGTTGAACTGAAATAAATAACAATTGTATGAGCACAAAATTATCACATAATTTTGATCACATTATTCATATCAAAATCTCAAAACAATATGAATATGCATCAGTCGACATCTCAAAACATTTTAAATAGGTCACGTGGGGTGAACTGTTTATTTAATCACATTCAAGCAGGTTACAAATAAGAACAGTTACAAACCTTTAATTCAAAAATTAATAGTCGGCTCCCACTTGACCAATATAAAATTGACAGGGACTTCAGGGAAGTATATGCATATCAATTTTATACCTAAGTAATAACCATGATTAAATCTGTAATTATTACTTTGTTTTGAACGGAGCCTCGGGGAGGTCATCGCCGCCACTAATAATAATTCACAATCATCTTTTTGGGAATTTATTCATGTGAAATCTATATTTTGGCCGCGTTCAAGGGAAATTTCTCCAAAAGAATTCACAAATAAATAAATCATGGAGGTCAAAATTGACGTAATTTTATTATCCTAATAAAATCGCCAATAAAACATACTTAGTAATTTTCAAAGGAGATTTTTTTTGACAATTCAAAATTCATGCAAACACATTAACAAATAATAATGCATGAAAATAAAAACAAGCATCAAGATAAAATAAATTAAGTTGGGCACATATATCCAAATGTCATGGTTTAAATTTCCAAGTTCGATCTTGAGAAATGGTCTTTATTAGCCTTCATCGCTCGCCTCTTAAAAAGCTCCCCAATCGAAACCACAATAAAAAATTGTCCTCCGCCTTGGGTTGGGATGACGTCCCGATGGGTAGCTCACAAGCCGACCATCCGTGACGTCTTTACGCCCCCTATCTGGCCTTCTGCGCCAAGATCACTCGAGAAAATCTGTGGCGGCCTTGCCCGATGCCACCCGGTCGTTGCCTCGCTATCGCGCGATCGCCCCGCCCTTATGTGAGCTCGCATACTGCCTCGCTCGACACCGAGTCTCGTTGCAAGGGCGCTAGCTATGTTTAGGTTTTACTGCCGAAAGCACATCCATCCATCGATCTGCGGTGACCTCCTAAAGACTTCGTGGTTGAATTTAGAGGCACGTAAATACGTAATACATCAAGCAATGAAATAAAATGATTCACCAACAATCTAACATAGAATTGCATAATTGAATACGATATAAACATAAAGAGAAATCTTATAAAGAAACCGTATGATATTTCTACTACTGGTATCCACGTAATCCCTGCTCAGACTTAGATTGATTTTCCAAATGTTGAATCTGAGACGGAATTTGCTAGGAAAATTCCTATTCTAGATTTTATTGAGAAAATATGAACAACCGTGTTATGGATTCCCAAGAGCTCATATATATAGGAGAGGCTTAGCTTAAATCTTAAGCTAACCTCGATCGGGGAAATAAAATCCCTAATCTTTATTTAAATAAATCTCTAAGATTTATTTCCCATATATAAAAATCTACTAATGATTTAAATGCCTTATATGAAAATCTCTACGATTTATTTTCATATACATTAAATCCTACACTTAGCCACACAAAGTCTAAGTTGACGTGTATCGCCGATGACTTTGATCCAATTATGATGAGAAGATGAGTATTCTCTCTAAATCCACTTTGAGGAATGAATCCTATTCTTGACTAACTACACGCACATACGCCGCGGATGAACCCAATCCAAGCCGTATCTACCCATGGTTAGGGTGCAAGCATTGGTCATGGTCAAAGTTCATCATCCCACACATGTAAATGCGTATTGACCTCAAGTCAAAGGAGTATCGATCGCTCCCACTAACCGAGACACCCGTAGACACATATAGTGGAAATACATCAAACGGTTTCTCGGATGGGTATACCAATACCTCTAAGGTATTTGTGCATCCATCATGAGATACCAGTATCTCGTAGTAAATGAGATCTTACTACTCTCTAAGAGTATGATGCAGATCGCACACCAATCTCCATCAGATCATCAATATCCCATTCTTGATGATCCTTGATCGGGGTTAGTTGAGAATCATGCTTAAGTCATCTGAGTTCTCACAACCTCAATGACAGTAATGACTCATGGGAACACTTGCATGAATAAATGCAAACAATCAAACATAATATTCAAACAAGTGTATTGCCATACATTAATATTAAATGAACTATAATATTAAATCAAATCAATATCATCGAGTATTATGTCCTTACAAAAGATTGTCTCTCAGGACACTAACACTAACAATCTCCCACTCGGACTAGAGTCAATCACCTACATGTCTAACCCCTAGACCATCAAATGTCTAGTGTGTACATGAACACTCAGTGTTATGGTGAAATGATCTTCCAAATTAAATATGTTGGATTACATTTTAATTCCATTTCTCCTATCCTTATGATCTCTCGGATCAAATGATAAGTCTAGGTACTGCTTGTCGATCTTGGTTCCTTTAATGTATATGATATAGCAATGTACCCCTAGTTCTCTTAAGAACTATAAAATCCAGACAGCCTCCTTGATGCTTCTGATATAACAATGTACTCAACTTCGGTTGTTGAATCTGCGGTCCTTTTGCTTGGAACTATTCCAACTTACCGCCTCATTATTGAGAGTGAAACGTAACTTAAAAAATGATTTGTAATCATCATAGTGGATTCGAAGCTTGTGTTAACTTAACGGTCACTACTAGTTCGATCATCCACCATAGACAAGGAAACATTCTTTAGTTCGCCTAAGATACTTGAGAACGATCAAAGAATCAAAAAATGAGACTTCACCCGGATTCTCATTTGGTATCTACCGATGATGTTGATAACAGAGGGCCACGTTTGGCCTAGTGCAAGTCATGGCGCATATGATCGTAACCCAATTGCATATGCATATGGGATATCTTTTACGTGCTTGATATCGGCTTCAAATGTAGGACAATCCTTCTTTGATAGCTTTATCCATGATGATCTACCGACAGAGATCCTCTCTTAGAGTTCTCCATCGCAAAACGCTTCAACACCTTGTCTACATAGCGGATGTGGATGGCCCCTAACATCCTCTTGGATCTATCCGTGGATCATGATCCCTAGGATGTAGCAGATTTCATCAAGACCTTCATCATGAAGGTCTTTAACAACAAATCTTTAATGGATCAGATTGCGGGATATTATTTCCCCAAAATCAATATGTCATCGACATACACGATTATGAAAACAATATTCTTCCCATTGCGTTATAATAAACGCAAAGACCTTCCAATTTTCGATGAAGTCAAAAGACTTGATAGCTTCATCAAAACCGATATTCCAACTCCTAGAAGCTTGCTTCAATCCATAAATGGATATCTTTAGTTTGCATACTAGATTAGAATTTGACTTAGATTTAAAACCTTCCGGTTGAGTCATAAACATTTCCTTATCAATGTCTCCATTGAGGAAAGTCATTTTGACGCCCATCATCAAATAAACATAGTATCTTCGCTATCGCAAGTAAAATTCAATGTACTTGATCTTTGCAACAAAGGAGAAGGTCTCGTCATAGTTAATACCTTCAAGGTTGACTATAACCCTTCACTACCAACCCAAAGCTTTGTAGGTTTGTAGATTTTTTGCCATTTGCATTGGTCTTTCTCTTGAAGACCCAATCACAACATATGGGTCTAACCCCATCAGGAAACTCAACCAAGTCTAAGACTTGATTGGTGTACATCGAGTCCATCTCGGATTTCATGACATCATGTCACTTCCCTGAGTCAATATCTGATATTGCTTCAAAATAAGTATTAGGATCGCCCTTATCCCGATATATCCATATTATCGAGTTCCTCCAAGAGGTAATCAGATCTAATGGGCGGATTATGATTCGTAATTGACTTACTTGAATTTGTGGTTGTGCAGCCGACATTCCGATCGTGAAAATTTTGTGGTGCATCGATTTCATCAATGTCCGGAGAGTCCTCAAGAGCTACACTTTCGGATGTCTCTCAGGGAGTTTGAACTATGTTGTTCTCATTCAACCCACTTGGAGGTTCTTGCCTTGACCGCAAGCATACTCCAATACGCTCCCACCGGGCCGAAAAGACGATCACCTAGTGAAAGACTCCCACCGTGAAAGTTGTTGAACGCTCCCACCGATTCTTGTCATGTTGCTTTGACAAGATATCGATCTCTTTGTTAATTTGTGGTTCTTGAATTTCTTCAAGTTCTATCTGCCATTTGACCTTATTCCTTAAAGACATAGTCTTTTTTCGATGAACTTCGTCCGCCTTTAGAAACAAATCATCGATTATTTCTCGTAGATATAAGCAATATCCTTTAGTTTCCTTAGGATATCCCACAAAGTAACCCTTTTCACCTTTGGATTCCAACTTGTCGGTAAGCATTCTTTTCACAATCACGGGGCAACCCCCATGTTTGATATGTGTAAAAGTCATTTCTTGCCACACCATAGTTCATATGGCTTGTGCTCAACCGATTTAGATGAAATCCTATTCGAATGTAAATTGAGGTTTTAACGGCGTATCCAATAAGAATGTCTAAGAGAGGAAAAACTCACCATGGACCTCACCATGCTAATAGGGTTCAGTTTCTTCTCTCAGACACACCATTCATCTGAGGTGTTCAGGGAGGAGTCCATTGTGATTGGATTCCATGTAACTTCAAGTAATCAATGAATTCACGGCTAAGGTATTCACCTCTTCGATCCGATCGGGAGAGCCTTGATATTTCTTACCAAGTTACTTTCTACTCAAATTTCTTTAAACTCTTTGAATTTCTCAAAAGATTCGAACTTGTGTTTCATAAGATACACGATCCAGATCTTGAGATATCATCATGAAAAAGTGATGAAGTATCCGGCGACCCCTAGCTAGAGTGGGCAATGGTCCACAAACATCGTTGTAGATCAACTCTAGAACTTCTTTGGCATGCACCCTTTCCCGAGAAAAAAAAGGTCGGAGTTGATCATCTTGCCCATGAGATAAGATTCACAATTTCCATAAGACTCATAGTCGAATGGGGTTAAGTGTTGGGGAATTAATTGCCGGATTTATTGGGTTGAATATTTAAATACAAATTTAATTCTAACAATTATTACTAGCATAAATTAATCCTATATTAATTCAAATAATAATTCAACAACCAATCATGCATATAAACAGTTCACATAAAACCTACGATGCGAATTACTAAGGGTTTACGTGAACTAACCTGGAGTGACAAACTGTTGAGAAGATGGATCCGCTCACACAAACACACCAAAAGGTCTTCTCAAGTATTCCCCTTATCCTTGTTCAACAATCCGGTAGAAGGAACTTTTGAATAATTTAACAAAAGGAAAAATAAAATTATGTTGCACCACCTTGTGGATTTCTAATTTTTTTCAACACATGGAATCGCACTTGGGAATGAAACATCCATCCCCTATTTATAGAGGTAGGGGGTGGTCGAATTTTTGGAGGAAAATAAGATGGAAAAATATTTTCTTGATCTCCAAGAAATCTTGAATATATCCAATATATTCTTTTCTCCATAATTAAATATCTAATATTGAGCCACAATATTATTCAAGCCCATAAATATTAATTAATCCCACTACATAATTAATATCAAGACTATCCATCTTAACCCATATTACTGTTAATATGGCTCTCAGTTATTATTTCCCGTGTTTAAGATTATCTAAAGACATTACACTTCCATCCTATTTAAGGGGCGAAGATTAAGAAATAACGAACCCAATCGAGGTCTAATTCTTCCCGGTTCAATCTTTCAAGAATTTATCCTCTCAGAGGTCCTGTTCAAAGGCATCGGTCATGCACTAGTGTAATCTCTTGGTCAAGACAAGTCAATCTGAGCCTTACACTTCAACCTTTCACGATGGATTGTTCATTTCCATCTAGGTAGTGAACAGCGTACTTTTAGTTACAAGAGACTGTTAATTTAATCTTCTGTGATCTGGTATCACTAAATTAACTACAATGTAACGCGTACTGTTTATTGAACAATTACACAATAAATATATGTAACATTCAATGATATTTAAAGCATCAGTGATATATAATTTATTTCAGTAAATAAGACATAAAATTCAGTTTGGTTCTACAAAGTAAAAGCATACTTTCCAGTATAACCCCAACATTAAGTAGTCTAACTTTCTTAACCTTGCAATTCCTTTCTCGTTTACATGATCAAGTCTACAATGCCACAAGTAAGTCGGGTTTTCATGATTACTAAGTTTGAGTCTTTTATTTTGTATATTAAGAACATCATATCCACAATGCAACAAATGTATGTTGCGAGTAATAAAAAGAACTAGATGACAATCATTAAGTTCTAATCTAAAACCAAAGGGTAAGTCTAACACATAAGTCCCCACACGTTCAGTTAGTAACTCTTGCTACATTTCACGTGTAAGACGACTTCACCCGCCCTAACTGCCCTAAGACACATGAGCCCCTTCACATTTGTACAAATGTGAGAGACACGTCCCAGATCTAATACCAAGCGGTTAGCGATATTTGTGGATATGTCTATCTTAATGACAAACATACATGTTCTAACGCCGTAAAGCACCAAAGTGCCTTCATTCCAAAGAACTTAACCCCATAGTCCTTCTTCCGGTGCCCTCTTCGCTTACGGCCAGAGGCACACATCTTGTTTACCCGCCTTCTTTTTGAACACCATCTTAGTGATAGTGAACTCAAAAGTCTTGAGCACGTTGTGAAGTTCAGGCATGGTTGCATCCGTCTTATTCATATTGTAGTTCACAATGAAGCTAAACTATGAATCCGAGAGCGACTGGAGGATAGCATAAATGAAAACGTTGGTCTTTTTAGCTCAAAGCCTAAATTACCAAGCTTATCAATTAGGCCTATCATCTTAAGCACATGAGGTGAAATCTTCTCTTTTTTAGCTTTAACCGACATTTGAACAAATCTCTCATCACTCCATAAATCTCTTTAACGAGATTCGTAATCAAATAGATCCTTCGGATCATGAGCATTTAGAAGAGACCCATTTTCTCATGTCATTTTAAGCATATCGGGAGTTATGCCGAGCAACATCACACACCGAGCACAGGAAGCATCCTTTTGATGCTTCTTCCGAGTTCTTACGCAAACGTGGTTGTCTCGTGAGTACCAAATTTTAAGGGTAAGGGATAAACGTGTCCAACACGATACAATCTTTTTTTTCTTGCCTTAAAGACCAAACATATATGTTTAGGTGTCATCCGTAAATTTTGCCACCCCAATTTGTTTGTTTCAAAACACATCTCAATATGCTTATATATAATTCAACTAACCAAGAGAAATAAAATAAAATGAGAATTAAACACATAATTCCTATGATCAATATTCAAAGAATCAAAATAAACATGACCTTTCTTTAGTGTTTATTTTGTCTCCATTATTTTCACATACTCAACGACCTCATGGGAAGAAAGACAATTTATATCAAATATAAATTGTAATGGACTAGGATCCACATTCCTACTATCATGATCCGCTTTGTTTGAATATCACAATAAGATAACCTGGTAGGTCTCCAAACCAATTGCAAAATTTACAATTCCTAGTTGATTAAACTCGGTTTAATCGGGATGTCCCTTAACTTTCATTTCCCACGCTTTCGTTTGGTGAAACAAAGTTAAGTTGGTTTACAACCATCAAGCGGTGACACTTCGCGTGTCCCTATAAAAGTCCCGATTGAATGTAGATCCAGGAGCAAAAAGACTTTGGTCTTAAATACCCATTCGAACGAAAATTTTTTACTTTTAATTTCGATGGAAGACATCATTTCAATTTAATGAAAAATCATATTTTAGTGAGGAACGTTTTTAAAAGCCGGGTATTAATTCTTAATCGAGATCCAACATGTTAATCTACATCACATTTGAAGAATTATTATTGTTTACCCAAAAACATGATTTATAATCGACTAACATTTATATGGGTGCCGTCTACCCAAATAATTAATACGGTCCGACAATTATTGGGCGCAGCCTACCAAAACAATTATAATGCGGACGTAAAGTGCGTTAACATAACATAAAATATGTTAACCAAGTGGGAATCAAAAATTCGTTTAATTCTTTAAACCTTGATTTTAAAAACCAAATTTTAAAAATAAATTTAATAATTAAATTCATTATTAACACTTGCTTTTTAATTAATCCAATTAATTAAGTCTGTCATTAATCCAACTAATACATTTTATTAAAACCCAAATTTTATTAATTCTAACTAATTAAATCTAATTTAATTTCGATTAATAAATATGGGCTCAAGTGAGCCTATTTGAAATTCAATTTGCAAAATAGCCCTCCCTCGTCACTGCCCAAGACTGTTTTTCCAATCGGGACAATTTGAAACCAACAGTTCAAACAAAGTTCGTCAGACTTAATCCAATTAATCATAAGAACAATCAACCTTTGGAATTCAGTTTGTTAAGATTACTCGAAATGGTCCAACCAGTTCTAACAAACAGAAAACCAAAATCTGCAAAATTCAAGTTGCACAGAACCAAAACAGGGAACAGGCAACAAGCAAAGGCAAGCATCGGTGCAAGCAGGCGAGTCGCCGCCGCATCTGGGCGCGTGCGGGTGACTCGTTGCTGCACTCCAAGCAATCAGGATACCAACACTCATCGTCCCAAATCAAATCGGAGACGTGAGTTGCAGATCGGGCCGAAACGGCGGAAACGACATCGGCGCTCGCGAATCAAAGCGAGTCAGACAGACCCACGAGCGAAATGGCTCGGAATTCGCAGCGCCACTGCCCCTCGCGGTGGCATGCCATCGCGAGGCTCGTCGGAGTAGGGGCTTCGCCCAATCGAATCGTCAAACGAAAACGAGAGCGAGGTCGTCTACATCGAGACTCACCGGGCAACGCCGCCGCGCGAAGGGAGGTGCGATTCAGCCCGCATCGTCGCGGATCCAATCCGCTTGAAATTGGGTCGACGCGACATCGCGAGGCTAGCGCGAGTCACACGGCTTCGCCGCTGACTCATTCGTGAAGACGGATGCACACGGGGACGGAAAAACGGCGTCGGAACGAGGCGGTGGTGGCGGATGTGGTTTCCCAGAAAACCTTAATCTCGCGAAGGGGACGAAGTATACCAGCGAAAAGGGGGAGTTTTATTTAATCAACAATAAGCACACACCCCCAAAGTAATTAAAAACATGCGCCCCACATTTAAAATTACCGAGAGCAATTTGATTTATAAAAAAAAAAAATTATTACAAATCAAACAATCAACTAGCAATTAATCAAGAGTCCCGCTCACCAATCTGAACTGTTGGAATTTAGCAGGTATAAGGCGTAAACACGTAATACATGACGGTGAAATAAAACAGGTTAAATCAACAACGAACATATAATTGCGATAATTGAATACGGATAAAACATAAAAAAATAAATCTTACAAAGAAACTGTATGCATATTTTCTACTTATGGTATCCACGTAATCCCCGTTCACGGACTTACAGCAGATTTGTTGTTGTTGGGGGGAGGGAATTTGCTATTCTAGATTTTATGGAGAAAATATGAACAATAAGTGTTATGGATTAAGAAATTCCGTATATATATATATGATAGACTTAGCTTAAATCTTAAGCTAACCTGATTGGGAAATAAAATCTCTAATCTTTATTTAAATAAATCTCTAAGATTTATTTCCCACATATAAAATATCTACGGATTTAAATGCCTTATATGAAAATCTCTACGATTTATTTCCATATACATTAAATCCTACAATTATATTCCAAATATAATTATTGAGAATTCTTATTTAATTAAATTAAATTTAATTAAATATTAATAATAATTAATTCAAATTAATCTATTATTAATTACTTCTCCATAAATTAAATATTAAATCCAATTTAACATTTAATCAACCAACTATAATCCGTAAAAAGGAACTACTTGTTGTGTGACCCATAGGCCCTCATATATCGAGCGATTAGTCAAACTAACGGTCTTAATTGAACCCTAGACAATAAATCAGACATTCTCAATATATGAGGGACGCTGCAGAAACGAACAACTACGTAGAATCAAACATGGGCTATTACGATTTCCTCATTTCATTCGCGAATACTCAATTAAGTCTTGAACATGATGAAGTGTCTATTCAAATAACTTAATCATGTTATCTCCAATCACTAATTGATCATGTATGTCACACTTAGCCACAAAGTCTAAGTTGACGTGCATCGGCCGATGACTTTGATCCAATTATGATGCGAAGATGAGTATTATCTCTAAATCCACTTTGAGGAATGAATCATATTTTTGGCTCAACTACCACGCACAAGCACTTCATGGTGAACCTAATCCAGTTCGTATCTACCCATGGTTGGGTGGTCAAAGTTCATCATCCCACACATGTCGTCGTATGATTGACCTCAAGTCAAAGGAGTATCGTGATCGCTTCCCACTAACAAGACACCCGTAGACACATATAGTGGAAATACATCAAACGGTTTCTCGGATGGGTATACCAATACCCTCTAAGGTATTTGTGCATCCATCATGAGATACCTAGTATCTCGTAGTAAGTGAGATCTTACTACACTCTCTAAGAGTATGATCAGATCGACACCAATCTCCATCAGATCATCAATATCCCATTCTTAATGATCCTTGATTGGGGTTATTTGAGAATCATGCTTAAAGTCATCTGAGTTCTCACAACCTCAATGACAAAGAATGACTTCGTAGGAACACTTTGCATGAATAAATGCAAACAATCAAACATAATATTCAAACAAGTGTATTGCAATACATTAATATTAAGTGAACTATAATATTAAATCAAACTGAATATCATCGAGTATTATGTCCTTACAATAGATTGTCTCTAGGACACTAACACTAACAATCTCCCTCTTGGACTAGAGTCAATCACCTACACTTCGTGCTTTGGCTCGCGTACGTCCGGGCACTCGGTCGTCCGTCTTTAACTCTCCGTCTCCATCTTCGTTCTCGATCCGGTTATAATTTATTTACAAAATAAATAAACCTAGATCTAGACTAGTCTATTACATTGAACAAATCAAATAAATTCTAATCTACTCGTGAATTTTCTCACGAGGCAAAACGAATTCGAACGAATCGAATTAAAAAAAACCAATAATTTATTTGCATGTAAATAAGCACATTAAAATACCATGACAATTGGATACCTGCAAAACATATCTAATAGTTCTACTATCCAATTTCAATTTTAATGAACAACACTTTAAATTACAGTTTAAAAGATCAGAGCCCGAACCAGGGCTCTGATACCAGTTGTTGGGATACTACATGTCAGGATCTATCGGGATGACCCCATAAACACAAATTTAAATTAACGATTATTACTAGCATGAATTTACCTACGTGAATTCAAATAATAATCAATCCAACAACAACATGCAAATAATAATACACGTAAAAGATCCTAAAGCATGCGAATTTCTAAAGTTTACGTAAACGTATCGGTTGGAGAGACGATTTGAGACATGCAGGATTAGGTATCTGGCAACCAACCAAAAATCCTTCTCAAGTATTCTCAAGTCCTTGCTCAACAACCTTGGTGGAAGGTTCGCCAATAAACAATTATAAAACAAAGGAAAATTAAATAATTTGTTGCACCACCTTTGTGGATTTCTAATATTTTCAACTCATGTAATTGTGTTGGGGATGAAAAATTCATCCCCTATTTATAATAGAGGGGTGGTCGAAATTTTAGGTCAATTTAGGGTTATGAAAAATCTTTTCTTGATCTCCAAGAAATCTTGAATATATCATATATATTCTTCTTTCCATGTGTATTTTTTTTTCACAAAAATCTCACACCCTTATTAAGCCTTAATTTCGAAAATAATAGCGAGGATTTTGCAAGATTGGATCTTTCTTGAATTTATGAGATATTCTTGTATTCCAAGAATACATATCTTTCTCCATAAAATCTTTCCAAGAAAATCAAGAAAATCTTTCTTCCCTTTTATTTCTCTATTTTTTTTCGAAAATTACAATTAAAGTGGCCAAGTGGGAGATTTCTTGAATTTATGGGATAATCTTGTATTCCAAGAATACTTATCTCCTTTTCATAAAATATTTTCAAGAAAATTCTTCTCCCTCTTTTTCTTTAATAATTTCGAAATTTAAGGAAAAATAGCAACAAAAAAATTTAATTTATATTAAGCACCTTTTATTTAATGGACTTTAATTGAGCTACTTGAGGGGCCTTTAGGAGAATTAAGATGAACCTTCTAATGGGCTTCTGAATTCCAATATTGAGCCACAATATTATTCAGCCCATTAATATTAATTAATTCCACTATATAATTAATATTGCACTATCCATCTCAACCCATATTACGGTAATATGGCTCCCGGTTATTATTTCCCGTGTTTAAGATTATTTTGTCCATTAATTAATTAAGCCTTTAAAAAGCTTTTTATATTAATTAATATCTTTATCCTTGGAGTAAGGACAACTCAACATTATTATCCATACCGGAAAATTAATTCCACTTGCAAGATTTAGTATGATAAAGGTTCTGAGCTCACCAAGGGGACTAATCATGCAAGACACTCCAAGCACACGATTCTGTGTATTAATTTAGCAACTGTCATGTAATTAATATTATTGCCCCAAGATATAGGCATCGAAGTATGATGATTCTCTTCCCATTATAAGTCAAAACAATAATTACTAATCGCGACACAATCCTTATTAAGTGACGGAGATTAAGAAATCAACAACCAATCGAGGTCTAACTCTTCATCCCATAAGTCGGTCGCGAATGAGTTTATCCTCTCTCAGAGGGTCCGCTTCAACAAGCATCAAATGCACTAAGTGTAAACTCTTGGTCAAGACAAGTCAATCTGAGCCTTACATCAACTTCTACCAATAGATTGTTCGGATCTATCTAGGTTGTGAAACACGACTTGGTTACAAAGCGGTGCATTAATGTGATCTTCGTGATCTGGTATCACCACGTTAACTACAGCCAGTAACTTTCTTTATTCTATGAACGGTTTGCAATAAATATATATAACATTCAATCATATTTAAAGAACGGTGATAAATAATTTATTTAAGTAAATAAGTGTTTAATACATAGGTTATACAAAGTAAAAACATATTTTCACGTATAACCCCAACATATTGAGTAAAGACCCAAATCACCATATTACACCATTAAATTAGTAAAAGTATACTAAAGATCCCACCAAAAATGTGCTCACTTTCTTTATTCGTCCGTCCACAAAACGTGTGCTCATTCTATTTAAGAAAATAACACTATACATCATCCTTAATTTTTTCCCTTTTTATCATTACTTATTTACAACCTCTGCCACTCAATTTACCCACATTAATTCCTTAAACTACTCCCATTAAAAATCTTAAACTCCCTAAATTTAATTAACACACCCACTAATTAAACACATCCCAACCACCATATTCAAACACATTAATTTCCCAACTGAACCCCACCCACGATATTATCTCTCTCTCATGGTTATCCATATATCTCTCTCTCTCTATTGTTCGTCTCTCACCCCCACGAACCCTAGAATTCGTTGTTCGTGTGTCTCTCGATTCCCTCTCAAATCCTTCTCTACCATTGAGATGGACGATGATGACTTGTCATTAATCTCTTCTCACCCAGTCGGGCCCCTTTTGGCAGATCGTAGGGTTTTCGATTCCGAAAATCTTGTTGAGATTGAGTTTATATGTTACTGTGGTTCGAGATCTGAGAGTATCGAAGACAATTTTGCATTTGAGTCGCAGATATTCTATGGTTATAGTTGTATTTGTTAGTGTTGTTCAAAATATGAGAGTGTCCAAGACACTTTGTTGCTCGATTCCCAGATTGTCGATATAGCGGTGTCCAAGACTCAGTTTTTCAACATAGAGGTTGCCAGTTCTCCAGGTTTCGATATTGTGGTGCCCGATTCTCCAGGGTTCAATATTGTGGTGCCCAATTCTCCTTGTTAATGTGTTTTTTTAATTAATCTTAAAATAGGTGTATTAATTTCCCAATTCTCTATATTATGATGGTATTGTGGTATTCGATTCTCTCGATTTTGAAACTGAGTTGGAATCTGTTGGGGTCATAGACCCTATCTCTGTCCCTTATAATGACAATTGTGCCAAAATTTTTGGAGAATTTGATGGTCCACATAGCCCAGAGCTTCGTCAGCATTTTGTGAATACATTCTTTATATGGGCCCACTCGCAAAATGTCTCCTTGATAGGTCTTCTTTGAATCTCTACTAAATTCATTGGCGGGTTCTACGCTACGCCGACGCCGGACGCCGATGATTGGCGATCTCCCGTGAAAGACAGCGGTCACCGCCGATCATTCACCATCTCTGATCACTCTCACACCCTATGGCATCCAACAAACCCCCCAATTCATTGGGGGAAGATACCCAATCAATACTTTTATGAAAACCCTAGCGAATTGTTCAATTTCTTATGAAATATGCCGGGATTACCGGCCGTCACTATGATGGATCTGCGAATGACTGACGTTGTTGATCTCACGGGGGACACATCCCCACACACTACAGCGTCGCAGGACGTGAAAAACAACAGTTCCGTGAATGTTGGGGCACTTCCACGATTCTTGAAGTGAAACCCTAACCTAGCATTTGAGTGCAATCACGTTGCGGGTCGGGTTCCGCTTGCGAAAAATAGGTCAGAATCAGTTCGTCACTGAATTTCGACAGTACAGGTAACTTTGATCATTCATCACCTTCTTTTGCCGATGGGGGCGCAATTGGCAGCTGCTACCCTAGCAAGTTCTCCACCGGTTATACATGGCACTACGTTGACTCTGGGAAGTTGTGCAACTACGTCTGTTGCACAGCACACTGGTATGAATCTTGATAATACTCAACCAGTTATTAGTTCCTTTGCTACGGCTGCTACTGGTTTGCCTCCTTTGCAGGTTAACTCCTTTGCGGATGCTCTTGCCCCCAACCGTAGTGCGTCCTCTGCTCCAGCCCCTCTCCGCAAAGGGGAGTATTTGTCTGTGAATATCGACGACTATGTTCATCAGATAGGGGTTCGTGAACATGACCATTCCCTGATTGGATGTATGCTATATTTGGACATATAGGCAGAGTCGTCCCGAAAAACGGGACAACAAAAATGGATCCAAGTACGCAGGGATAAGAGGTCGATTTCTCCATCTGGTGAAGGTACAAGCAAAAGGGCATGATTGGTTGTTCCTGCTAATAGTCAAGATCCTAATTCAACATCCAAGTCATTAGAGCTTGAGCCAGTTCCGTATTTTGTTTCCTCTTTCGGCGCCATGGAACGAGTTGGTTTCAATATCCCTGAGACGACTACTTCACCTCTTCGGATAACTACTTCCACTGTTATGCCATCGTCAACATTGGCTCCTACTCAACCAGTTGTTTCCATCTCCTTGCCCACATCCAATGCGTATAATGCATTGGCTTTTATTTTCAGCGATCAAGCGGAGACAATTACAGCTTCTGTTTCTACGTTTGTTGATATGCCGCCTACTTCACAACACATCCAACAATCTACAATGGTTAACACACACAGAGATTCGGACTCAGTGACGGACCTACCTTGACCCCAGGGGGGTCACTGGGCCCCCCTGACCCCACTTGAATTTCTTATATATATATACTTATAATTAAGACATACCTGTATGAGCAGGTTTTAGTAGTAAGCGAATCATAAATTGTGTATTAACGCCTAATATTTTGGAAGAATGAGTATTATTTGTGTTATAGATTATACCCTATATCATGTATAAAACTATCTCATACGAATATGCATCTCCTTTAAACAAAAGTATTATGTGCATCATGTTCACTGCACACCACTATTACTAATCCTTTTAAAAATCAACACTCTATAAATAAAATGTTAATTTTTAGGTGAGAAAGGGGTAACAAAATAGAGAAAGAATATGTATAATTCACATTTTCAATATACATATAAATGTATTCGACTCTGTTAATATAAAGATGTTTAGTCCAAATAATTTTCGAAAATATATAAAAATTCTAAAGTGCATTTAGCTACACTATGTTATAAATTGGGCCCCCCTCGGTAAAATTTCTGGGTCCGTCACTGTTCGGACTCCTATGCAGTGCGACCTCTCACTGATACGATTTTGCCGCCTGATGCAGACTTCATTCGTGAGGGTGGTTTCGCTACAGAATCTGACGAGGATAAAGTAGAGAATTTTGTCAATGATCCCATACTGCCGACTGAGGGTGATCCTGCTCCGCCAAAAAAAACAGTGGTTAAGAAAAAATGTGGGCGACCTCCGAAGAATAAGACATCTGTGAAGTCTACAATGGCTGAAATTAAACAGCTACGACTGCCTCTTCATCCCCTAATGCTACCTTTAAGGTTGATGATTTGAGACTTGAATCCAGTGTCATGAAGAAGTACGACTCATGGGCAGATGAATGTGACGATGCTGACGGGAAGCCGCCACCGCCGAATTTAAAATGATATGTTTATCTTGGAGAGCTTGTGTCCTAGGGAATGATCAATCGAGAAATGCCCTTTCTCATCTTTGCTCTTCTCATAAGCCGGATTGGGTGGCCATTCTGGAACCTAAAATTACTTCGTCTATGCTTCATCGCAACTATTTACGGAGGCTTAATCTTTCATTCTTCACTGAAAATGCTTGTGACGGGATGCGGCCCAATATTTGGATCCTTTGCCGCCATGATCTTGTCTCCTCTTCATCTGTGCTTGCCGTGACGGATCAATTTGTTGCCATTCGTACTGCCTCGTTCACGCTAGCTTTCATCCATGCTCATAATACATATACTCGGTGCCGTACTTTATGGACGGATCTTTTACAACTTTTGGGCCCTAATATATGTTTCATGGGGGATTTTAACGTGGTGTTGGGCCCGCATGGACGTTCCTCGGGGTCTTCTTCTCACAGGCTTCCAATGGAGGAATTTCAGGCTTTTATTGATACTATGGATCTTCTTGACATCGAGGCTAAAGGGAATGAATTTACTTGGACTGCTCGACGTGCCACTGGTCTTATTTCTGCTCCCTTAGATCGTGCTTAGCAAGTAAGGGTTTTTTGGATTCTTGGGTGGCGTCGTACTCCTTGTCCTCCCCCACTTTTGCTTAGATCATAATCCACTCCGATTGACCACTATGAATGGTAACGCTCAGGCTCCTAGGCCTTTTCGATTTCAAAATATGTGGCTACAACATGAGGATTTTGTTTCATTTATTAATCCTTGTTGGTCAGAGCTAGTTCCACATGGGAATCCCGCCATCCGCTTCCTTGTTAAGCTCTGACGCCTCAAATTCCGTGTTTGTGATTGGAATAGCGAGGTCTTCCGCAACATTTTTACCAAGATTGATCTTGCCACTCCTGCTCTTGATGATGTGTAGCAACAGATTTCTACAGTTAAGGATTCGGATGACATTTTTGATCTGGAGATGAATAGAACAACATCCGTTAACAAGTTACTTGCTCGTCGACAGGCTTTTCTGCTTTAGCATAATCGCCTTCAATGGTTGCAAGACGGTGATAAGAATTCGGCTTTTTTCCATTGTATTCATAGTGCAAATTCCTCACGGGCTTCTATTTCGACCATTTAGGTTGGGCCTTCTATTTTTACTTTGGCGACTGATATTGGTCATCATGTGGTGGCCTTTTATGAGTCTTTATTCACTGCGGACTCTTCGTTAGGTCATGATTACTCTCAACTACATGCTTTGAGTGGGGTCAAGTTTCAGCTGAGCAGAGTTTGATTCTTACTGCTATGCCATCGACTGAGGAAATTAAGGAGACAGTCTTTGGCCTTTCTGCGGATAGTGGCGCACCTGGTCCGAATGGGTTCGGTGGTCTCTTTTACCACAAATGTTGGGATATTATTTCTCACGATGTGGAGCAGGCTATGTTTTTCCTATTCTCTACGGCCTCCCTCCCGGATGGTATGAATTGTAATTTTGTTGCTTTAATTCCGAAGATTCCTTCTTCTATCCGGATTACTGACTTCTGGCCGATTGTCATGGGCAACTTTATTTATAAAGTATACACTAAGATAATTGCATCTCGGCTTGGAAGCTTCATTGGTGAGGTCTTGCTCCTTCTCAGTTTGGTTTTATATCGGACCGCCGAATTCATTCTTACGTTGCTTTGGCGTCGAATGCTATCAATTGTTTGGATGTTGGTAGTTTGGGTAATATGGCATTAAAGGTTGATATTTCAAAGGCTTTTGATACGGTCTCTTGGGACTTTCTCTTTCAAGTCCTACGCATGATGAATTTATCGGACATATTTATTCAGATGATCGGTAGCATTTTTTCCTCGGCTCGTCTCTCGGTCTTCATTAATGGTGTCACATATGGATTTTTCTCCTGCTCTCGTGGAGTCCGTCAGGGTGACCCTCTCTCTCCACTACTTTTATGTTTGGCTAAAGAGGCCCTTGCTCGTTTGCTTAATTAGAGTTTTGATTGCTTTCAACTCTCGGTTCATAATAGCCATCGAGATATATATTTTATGCTGACGATATCATTATCTTCCTATCTGCTGATCGTTCTAATGGTCGGAATATACATAGGTTGCTTATGGACTATGGTACTCTCTTGGGGTAGGTCTTTAATCCTTTGAAGTTGCAGATTTTTTACAGCTCCAAGGTGATGCTCGTTTTCGGTCTTATATGCATCGTCACACGTCTATCCACTCGGGTACGTACCCTTCCTTTACATACTTAGGTGTTCCGATTTTTAGGGGTGCTCCGAAGTGTATACGCCTACAGTTCATTGCTGACAAGGTTTTGCAGAAGTTCTCACGATGGAAAGGGCATACTTTATCTATGGCAGGTCGTAAGTGTCGTTAATAGTGTTATTGTTGGCTCGCTTGTGCATACTATGATGGTCTACAAACGGTCAGGTTCTCTGCTAAAGAAGTTAGAGGTTGTTATTTGGAACTTTCTTTGGACTTGAAATGTCTCGAAGAAAGGGTTCTCGAATGTGGAATTTTGAAGCTTATGCCTTTTAATTAATTTTTATCTCCTTTCTCATATTCTCCGGATAGCTCCAACTCATGACCCCACTAATCTAACTAGTGATGTTCTCACCACTTAACAAAAACACCATATGCTTTTTTATTTATTGTCAGGAATTTAAAATTTTATAAGTTGCGCTCAAAAAATAATTATAAAATTTTATTTTTTAATGTAAAATAAAATAATTTTGTATATATTTTAATTATACATAAAGTAAAAAATGGGTACAACCGTAACATTGATTGAACTCGATTTGTACCAAATTATATATAGTCCAATTGGAATTTTAATTATAAGATCGACACCAACACTGCACTCACTCGTGGTAAAATATATATATATATATATATATATATATATATATATATATATATATATATATAATAGAATTAAATTATTTAGATATATACATGATACTACCTCCGTCCCAAGATAGCTTGCATGCTACCTTTATTTTCGAGTTTTAGCGATCGAGTTGTTTATTAATATTTGGAATGATAAAGTGACTTTTAAGGAGCGGTATGATATGTCTACCTCTGCTCTATTATATGTCTTTTTAAAAAATACTTTATCATTTCAAATACTAATAAAAAATTCGCTCACTAAAATACTAGAATACAGTAAACGTGCACATTAACTCGGGAGTGAGAGAATAACATTTTTAAAATTTTCCCAATGTCATATAACTTGCACCCAACGCGCGTACATGTGTATACATAACACATCCTCATAGTCATACGCACAGGGGGGACACTCGGATGATGTTAAAAAAATTACGAAGTTGATATATTCAATACAATTAGTTCCCTACTCTTTTCTATGTTTGGCTTTTACTTTTTATCTCAACAAACGCTGTTTCAAAATTCACACCCCCAAGGCAAGAATTCGTCTGTATGCTCTTCAGCTTTAGTGCTATTTTCTGAAAAGATGACCGTTTATTTATTTTTTATTTTTTTTACTTTCCACCATACCCAAAGGAAGAATAAACACTTTTAAATAAGGGAATCAATTCCTTCAATAATTGGAATTAAAAATTGTTCGTTTCATACGTAGCTACATGCATATGATAACTTCTTTTTTTCCCACTATATTTATCAACAAATCATCACAACTCAATCTCTTAATAAATAATTTATTTATCTATCATCCACATATACAATCTACAACTCAATCTATTCTCATTTTTTTCCTTACTTTATCAACAACCCAACACAACCTACAATAATTTTTATTTTTCATTATTTAATTATTACATTTATCTATAATTAATTTTTATTATATATATGAGGTGATGTAATAAAGTATTTGATATTCAAACTTCGTAATTATAATAAATAAAAAATTATCATACACATAAAATAAATTACAATCTCAATAATTAAATTTAAATTACATTAATTTGAATAGAAACTTGTAAACAAATATATCAAGTTCCAAATAGATGCGTAAAATACAATAATATAGAAGATAATTTTGAAAACTGGGAGCTTCAATAATCTACTGTGTTTAGAAAAGATTAAAAATTTGAATATTAATTTTGAAAGTTTGAATAATTTGAAAAGTTAGAAAAATAATTTGAATGATTTGAATCTAAGATAAAAATCATAGAAATTACTGAAAGAGAAAAGAAAAAACATGAGATTGTAAATATATCAATATTAGTGTCTACTTGTAGAGATTTTTTTAAATGAATTTTAATATAATTTTTCTTTTTGTCTAATATAAATAATATTATAAAACTAAAATTTTTAAAATTATCAAATAAAAATAAATCCAGCCAATGGCATTAAGACATGTGGCGAAAGTTCATAGAGACATGCACATGATATTGATTCGCTCTGCCGAACAGTTCAGGTGAATTTCCATGAATAATAATTTTTTTTTATCTTCTTTTTATGATCGGTTCACACGATATATCCACGGATAAATCGATTGAAGAAATGTAATTTGATTGGTAATGACATTGTATTAGTTAATTGTTATAGTAACAACTAAAATGTCTCAAGTGTGGAAAAATGTCTGTATCTTTAATTTTAGCAATCAACAATATAAAATGTCTTAAGTTTGGAAATAGGCGGAGTGTATCTTTAATTTTAGGATTGATATTCACACCGGTGTGAATTTGTGCTTTTTTTTTTTAATTATTTTACCCTTAATGATAGCGGGCTCCACTAATTTATAAATTTTTTTAATTAAATTTAAAAAAGTTAATACATCAGCTGAAATGTCAAAAATACTCTTATCAATCCGAGGTGAACCACCCACTTAGCATTACCCTAAAAAATATGGACAAAAATTAATATGAGACAGTCTAATACATGAGACGAGGTACAATTTAACACAAATCACACTCACCTCTCCTAAAATATTAAAGCTTCAATGTTCAAATTATTCTTAGTCTCACATTGAGACCGTTTCAAAAATGTATCTAAAAATCAGAATCTTAAATCCCTCAGTCCAAACACAATCTTAAAAGTCTATTGGATTTTAAATTTTATTCAGAAAATGTCGCAGCTAATCTTTACCTCTAACTCACCAATAAAAGTAAAATAGTTAAAACACATGTTACCAAGATTTAGATGCAAGTCCGCTTTACAAACAGGTTGAACAAAACACCCGAAACTGTGCGTAGCAAAGTACTCGTGAGTACTACCGAATGTAATTAGTTCAAATATTCAAATTGTACAATCGGGACATAATAAATTGAAGGAAGATTACGAATCATGTGCAACTTACACAAGCTTGCATATCAGAATAATGAAGGAATGACAAATTCACTACACCACACCAAATACAAATCTACTCTAGAGAGGAAAAAAAAGAAAAAGAGTAAAACACAGGTTCCTGGTTCAAGCAGCGCGGGCGCAACCTGAACTTGGATCACCTGCAGCCAAATATATGAAACATATCAGACTAAAAACAAACTTGAGAAAAAAAGTTTTCAGTTTGTACAAGATATTCATACTACTAAAGAGCATCTCAATAAAAATAAGCACAAATATTATTCATTGGCAAATTCCACTTCCATTTTTCAACTATTCAATTAAAAAGAAAAGGATAGCAGGCTCAATTGAAACTAAAAGCTCAAAGAAGTCATACAATTATTAACCCTGTTTTCAGCACGTAAAGTTCAGAAAATTGAGTTAGGGAAGAGGGTCAGTATTGCAGAAACGAGTCATGTAACTAAAAGAAAACGAGACAAGGTAGCACATTTTAGAGGATTGAACCTGTGGATATGAATCATGATATCACAATTTGTGACCCCTCTCCCTTTTTGCCTATTATCATTGTTCAGACTATTATACATAGTCACTTGAGCATCCTTCACCTGCCCGGCACTTTTTATTCTTTAGATTGTTAATAGTTTATAAAGGTCATGTTTTAGAATATTGTTTTTCACATAGTAAAAGAATAAGGGTAATTGCATAAAACCCCCTTGTGGTTTCAAAAATGTTGAGCGAAATCCCCCCGTGGTTTGTAAATTGCACAAAACGCCCTTGTGGTTTTTAAATCAAGCGAATTCTCTCTTTTTTAAAAATTGAGGATTTTATATATTTTTTTTTAATTTCCTCTATATCCCGAATCTTGTTTTTCCAAATATTGAAGTTTTGAAACTATGGTATGGACATAACGGGAAATAGAGAAAATCGTTAACTCGATTTTGGAAAAAAGGATAAATCGCTTGATTTAATAAACCATAGGGGGATTTCGTGCAATTTTCAAACCACGGGGGGATTTTGCGCAACATTTCCAAACCACGAGGGGGTTCCCTCCAATTAGAGAAAATTATTAGGAGGTTTCAAAATCAAGCAAATATTGCTACTAGGTGCAACTCACTTTTTCCAATTACTAGGAGGTTCCAAATTGTGGTATTATCACATTCTTACCCCATTACCCAATTCACCCTTTCTTAATTAAATTACCCAACATATCACATCCCCACCCAAACCCCATCATTCTCCCTCTCTCTGTGCAATATACCCAAAACCCCAAAATCACCACCACCTCCAGCGCGTTGTAGGGCCACGCTTTCGACGGAGGGAGATGCGCGTCTTCGAAATTGGATAGATCAAAGGGCAGCCATCAGATGTTGGCGACGCAGGGGGATCTGGTGTTCAACACCGCGTGCATAAGTTACAACGCCTTTAAAGCGACGGTCCAGTCCCGGGTTTTCTCCATCCGGTTCGAGACGGACCAGAGGATCTGTTTGAGATTGTAGTGGGAGAGGCGGATCCATTCGTAGACGCGGTCGGCGTTGCGGCGGTCAAAGGAGGAGTCGCGGTGGCGTGGATCACAGCGTTCTCGATGTCCAGGTTGCGGAGGGCAGTGCCGCGCGTGAGGTTCGCTTGGAAGAGGCTGTAGCGGTCCTTGAGTGCGCCGGCGGCTCGCGTCCACAGCCTCATTCTCCTGTGGGGCGGCCATCGGCGACGCTGCGTTTTTGTTTTCGATTGTTAGTTTTTTTTTTTTTTTCTTTTCTTTTTTTTGGTTGTTTAATTTAGATGGGAATGAATAGAGAAACATGTTTTGCGGATGAAGGAGTCAACACGGTGAAGGAGAGAAGGAAAACAAGACATATAATTGGGGATTTGGATGTTTTGTTTTGTTATTTTGGTTCAAAGTTGACTTTGGGGAATTTTTTTTTTTTTGGTTTGTTGTGTTTTGTATTTGGATGTTTGTTTTGCTAATTTTTGATGCATGTGTTTCCAGTTTTTTGCTATTATTTTGAAATTTTTTGTGCTTATATGAGGAGGTTCTAGATGATGAGTGGTCATATTGAAGAAATTTGATGGTGGTTCATTCATGAGTTGATTGTTGGCTTTTTTGGAGATTTGAAGATGCTGAAGATGCAGATTTGAAGATTTAAAGATGGAGGAAGAAGATGAAGATGGATCTGCTAAGTTTCTGGAATTTCTTTTTTCAGACTTATATGCATATGTTCATGTATGGATGCATATGTTCATGCATATGTGCATGTCGGTCGAAGAAGACGAAAATATGTATATTTGTGCATATATGCATGTCGAAGAAGAAGAAGAAAATATGTAAATTTTTTAATTTTAGACAAAAATATGTAAACACTCAGATTTTAGATATGTAAATTTTGGTATTTTTGTCTTTTAGATATGAAATTTTGAAATTTGTAAATGAAATAAAATGCACATATGTTCCTATTTTTGGGATCCATCTACTCCCTTAAGAAGAGAGAAGACTACCATAAAAAAAAAAAAAAGGAAATGTGATGTAAAATAGAAATGGGTGATGTAAAGAAGGTAGGGAAAAAGTACTCTTTTGTGTGGTTTATGAAGTGACTTGTGGCAGGTTTATTGAGAGTAGTATTTTGGACACTAGCTAAAAAGTGTGGAAAGGAAGACTCATTTAAAGGCATTTGTGTAACTACAAATACCATTTGGAACCTCATAGTAATGTTTGGAAAAGTTAGAACCTTATTGCAATAAAAGTGGTAGGATGGAACCTAATAGGAACCCACTCCTCCAATTAACCCCCGACATTTAGATCCATTCCTCTGCTAGTATGTTAATACCAAGATAAAGTCATAAATTGTGCATGTTACTGAACGAACTTCAAACAATAAATGAAAAATGCAAAACTAATGCCACTATAATACCCATATTGAGTATGGACGTAATGCAAAACCGTTTTCTCAATGACTTCACAAAATAGAAAGCACAAAAACCCCACACACAATCTTCAAAGTACTCAATAAAGAAATAAAGAGAATATTTTTGAGCAAGCTCAATTGCTTTCTCAGGTTTTCTCCATTCTTGATTGGAATAGTATGTCAACTACAAGGTAGTTAAAAGCGCTCGCTTTGTCGCTTAAGCGGCTAAAGCGGAGCGGAAACTATTGATACCGCTTTGATCACTATCAAGCGGAGCGATTTTTATGTCTGCCCCACTTTTTTCTCCAAATTTGCTCCATATCTGTTATCTGTCCACTTTTTTCTCTGTTTTGTTATATTTTTTAATATTATTTCTCATCCCTATCACTTAATATCACCGCCTCTTATTTAATATTACTAATAACTAAAAGCCCAACAGCCCATTGAATAAGATAAGGTAAAGCCCATACTTAAAAGCCCAAGTAAATAAATAAACTAAGAGAAAATTATTAGATATGTTAGAATCAGAATCGCGGGAATTCTAGAAAGGAGCGCGCAAACGATCAACCAGAAATCCCAAGCAAGTCTTTCTATACTCCTTCTTTCCTTTATTTTAAGAAAAGGATCAACACAACCTACACATTCAATAAAATTTCAGAATTTTAGAAGTTGCAATTTTTTCCTTCTTTAATTCTTCTTAGCCACTTCTAATCTGCTGTTATTTTTTTCTATTTTCATGTCACTCACTTTGTCCCTTGTGTTTTACTATATAGAATTACTTAATGTTGTTATTTGTGCATATGATAATGTTGATATTTGTGCATATGATATTATGCATAATGTTTTTGTAAAGGTGTGCTTAACCTCGGTGAAGCGCGCTTTTTTTTTGCGCTTTGCGCTTAAAGCGTTAGGGAGTTTTTTCGCTTTGAGTGCGCTTTTCGCTTTTAACTACCTTGGTCAACTATTTGTTTCAGATTCCTTCTTCTATATCATTTACTCATTTTTAAGTCTCTTTTTTTTTCTTGGATGGGATAGAGGAGGACTATCTTAGTCATTTTCCACAGTAGTTGTTAGACAAAAGAATTGCAGGTTGGACAGTTTAGTTATAAAATAAGTTCAACAAGCTATTACACATTGTAGAGATTAGAGTTTGAAACTGGATGCATATTTAATTGCATACAAGAGTACAGTTACCAACCACATATGAACTACGTAAAAATAAAATATAGTTATACTAATTTATACCAATAATTACAACAAACTACCATAGTATTATTCAGGTTTTACCCAAATCACAAAAGAACTCACACCTCGAGGGGCGTATTTGTAAACTTATATTGGATTTATTTTGGCAACTAGGCTAAAACTCGAGGGAAATTATTATAATTGTAGTTATTATATTAATTTTCAATACACATCTATAAGACAATCCTCAGTATTTCACAATTTCCATCTTGAAATGGTTAAAACAACTTAGATTTTTGTATAACAGTCTTGGCAAGGATTAATACCACATAAACATTCATGGTGATGGTCATGAGACATACATGCATTCGATACACTAAATGATATTGATATCTGCCTATTGATTTGGGTGCATGGCTTACAAAACATTTGTCTAACTATATTAGAGCTATGCAATATTTTTGACCCAAGAAGTTAATATCAGATCAACAAAAATATGATTGCTTAGATGTAGCACTAGCACCAATTGAGATGCTGCATAAAAAATCACCCATTTACTGGGCGATTTACAGTTAAGTGAACTAGATTCGATAAATAGTCATTTATGCCACCATCAAAGAAAGGTAATTCAGGAATAAGTATGTTCCAAGAGCACCAAATTATTATTCTAAATTACATCACAGAGGAATAACACAACTACATATAAAAGTATGCAAATTTACTTATTCCTTGAGCAATACCTTTCATACTCTTAAGGGTACAACTTCTGTCTTTGATTTTTTGACTCTTTCTTAATACTCAGTTTGTCTGGATCTCAGATTTTTAGGAAACACTAGCAGAAGACTTACTTGTTTTTTAAAACTAAAACTGCTAAGAGTATTGAGTACTCTACTAAAACAACAAATGTAGAATAACTTTGTTGTTTGGGAATATTCAACCCAATCCAAGATATTTAAACTGTGTTCTTAGGTTGCTAAGATGAAAATCAACCAAACTCGGTTTGCAGATTCTGCTTCCTATTTCATTTTGAGTATTTAATCTAAGACCTAATAAGATAAATGCTTGGATTTGCATCTTAGAAATTCATTAACCTCTACACTCCTCAATGGTCTATCTGAAGTTTAATTAAATAGGCAACTAATTCTGAGTTTACTAGAATTATTTCTTCATGATCGATTAGAATAGATACTTTATTCCTTTATTCAAATCTCACTGTTTGCACATAATATTATCTGAAATGAGAAATCTTCACAAAACCAGAAACATAAAAAAATTACTTAAGACCCAAAATTAACTTTCAACATGGCCTCATTATAATATCAAAATGCACTCTTAACATAACAGAAAACAGCAAACACGGGTAATCAAAAGAGATAGAAAGGGAAACATCAGATTTCATCATCATTATTATGGAAAATGTAATCTCAGACTCTCAGAGGCCTCGAAAATCACCTTCTTATTTGGTGACCATGCGGGCGATGAAATCCTCGTACCGTATCTTGCCATCGGATCCAACATCCACCTCGCGGATCCACTCATCAAACTCCGCCGGGTCTAATTTCTCCCCGATGCTGGTTAAAATGTGTTTCAGATCCGAAACGACGACGTGTCCAGTGCCGTCCTTATCGAGCACCTTGAAGGCGTCGCGGAGCTGGCGATCGAACGGCTCCGGCTTCAAATGCTTGGACATGAGGTCGAGGAATCGCTTGAAATCAAAGGGCGCATTGAGGCTCTCTTCGGAGATAATCGACTTGAGCTGAGCCTGGGTAGGGTTTCCGCCGAGGGAACGCATCAGGATTCCGAGCTCCGACGGCGCAATCTTGCCGTCTCCGTCGGTGTCGAACAGAGTGAACGCCTCCTTCATCGATGATACCTGTTCGTCGCTCAGATCTTTCCCCATACTTGACGGTTCCCTGATTTTTGCAGCCCTTTATCCGTTGATTTCTGATTTGGGAATGTGTTGGTGAGTTTTCTTTATCGTGCTCGAGAGTCGAGATTGAGAAATGAGAAGGATCGTCAGTGTAGGAGTAATTCTGACTTTTTGAAATGGAGGGGTTTGAATGAAAATCACAAGGAGGCGGATCCCTGCATATGTTAAACGCCGTCGTTCGCTGTTCTTTAATTTTTTAAAAAATTAATTGTAATTTAAACTAAACTTTTGAGTTAAAATTTTGAGTTATTGTAAATAAGTTACCAACTTAAAATATTATATTAAATTAAACTTAGCGACTAGGTTGTATAGATACATGTACAACTATACGAGTACAACATGGTATAGATACTGAGATACATATTTTATTAAAAAATATGGGTAAGTTACAATTGGAGTACAATTATAATTTTTTAAATTATTTTATTTTATCACTGTAAGATAAATATTTCTATAATTTTTTTTAAAAAAATACGTATATATGTATGTATCCATATGCAGCATTATTTAACATCTATGCAAACATGATAAAATCAAAAGAAGATGGACATCATAATAAAACATGTGATCAATGAACATTTTGACAGTGGTGTGACCGTGTGAGTGATGGAGAGAGTCAATATTTTTTTTACTACTTGTGGGCTAGGGTTAGTTGAGTTAATTTAATATGAGATAAATTTATTTCAAGGCAAAACAAATACTTAATTTTACAAATTTGATTCCGTGTGTATCTTATCCGTATCCGACACGCTAATCAGTCGTGTCTGACACGGTATCTAAAATTATTATTAATATTTTTAATTAGGACAAGCCAAATGGCATATCAGGTGTGTAACCTGTTGGTGTTATACGTGAAAGTATAATTTTACTATGTATAACTAAACTGAATTTTTGTCTTATTTACTGAAAATAAATATGTTATCACTGTTGCTTTAAATATGATTGAATGTTACATATATTTACTGCATAATTGTTCAATATTAGTATGAGTTACATTGTAGTTAATGTGGTGATACCAGATCACAGAAGATCACATTAACAGTTCCTTGTAAATAAGTACAAATTCACAACCTAGATGGAAATGAACAATCCATCATGAAAGATTGAAGTGTAAGACTCAGATTGACTTGTCTTGACCAAGAGATTACACTAGTGCATTATGATGCGCTGAATAGGACCTACAACGAGGAAAAATTCTTCAGTACTGAATGTAGAAGAATTAGACCTCAGTGGTTGGTTATTTCTTAATCTCTGTCCCTTAAATATGATCGGGTGTGATTAATAATTATTGCTTTGATTTATGTTTGGTAGAGAATCAATGTGATTCTATACTTTGTATTTTGGGCAATATTATTAGTTACATGACGATTGCTAAGATTTAATACAGAGAATCGTTAGCAAGTACGTCTTGCTTGATTTGTCCCCTTGGTGGACTCATAAGTTTTATCATACCAAATCTTGCAAGTGGAATTTGTTTCCGGTATGGATAATAATGTTGAGCTGACCTTACTCCAAGAAAAAAAATGTTAATTAATATAAAGCTTTTAAGTGGCTTAAATTAATTAATGGTCTGAATAATTTTAAACATGAGAAATAATAACTGGGAGTCATATTACTTTAATATGGGTTAAGATGGATAGTGTAATATTAATTTTATTGTGGAATAAATTAATATTAATGAACTGAATAATATTGTGGCTCAATATTGATAATTCAAAACTCATTGGAAGGTCCAATCTTAATTCTCCTAAAGGCCCCTCAAGTAGCCCAATATAAAGTCCAATAACTAAAAAAAGTGATTAAAATAAAAGAAAATATTGTTGCATAATTTTTTCCTAAATTTTCGAAAATTAGGAAGAAAAGAAGAGAAAAGATTTTCTTGATTTTTCTTGAAAATATTTTATGGAAAAAGATAAGTATTCATGGAATACAATATTATCTCATAAATTCAAGAAAATCAAATCTTGATTCTTTCCTTTTTGGATTTTTCGAAAATTGCACAAGAATAAGAAGGTGGGATTTTGTTGGGAGTTATTTATGGAAAATAGAATATATGAGATATATTCAAGATTTTATCTTGAGAAGATACAAGAAAATTTTCCATGAGCCCAATTTGACTCAAATTTTCGTCCCCCTTGTGCATTATAAATAGGGGATGATTTTTTCATCCCCAACACAATTCCAGTCTTGAAAAAATTAGAAATCCACAAAGGTGGTTCAACATATTTTTCTTTTTTCCTTTTGTTAATTGTTTGTAGGAATCCTTCCACCGGATTATCAAGCAAGGGCGGAGAATACTTGAGAACTCTTTGGGGTTTGTTTATTTAAGCGGGTACTCATCTTCTCAACAGTTGTCTCAGTAAGAGGTAGGTATGTTCGCGTATACTCCTAGAATTTCGCATGTTAGGATTTTACGTGAATATTTTATATGCATGTTGTTGTTGTTGGAAATTAATTATTATTTGAATTAATATAAGATTAATTTATGCTAGTAATAATTAAATAATTTGAATTTGTATTTAAATATCATCCCGAATAGATTCGGGCAAAACGTTCCCGAACAACTGGTATCAGAGCCTCGTTTCGGGCTCTGATCTTTAAATTGTAATTTAAATTGTTGTTCATTAAATTTGGAAATTGGATAGTAGAATTGCTAGATCTCTTTTGCATATATCCAATTGTCATGATATTTGATGAATGTTTTAATTTACATTCATATAATTGTGGTTTTTAATTCGATTTGTTCGAATTCATTTTTCTCGTGAGAAAATCCACGAGTAGATTAGAATTTGTTTGATTTAATTAATGTAATAGACTAGTCTAGATCTAGGTTTATTTATTTTTTTGTAAATAAATTGTAACTGGATCGAGAACGAAGATGGAGACGAAGAATTAAAAATGGATGACCAAATGCCTGGATGTACTCGAGCCAAAGACAAGACGGGTTAAAGCCGAAGGCTTCCAGAAACCAAGACACCACCGTTAGGGCGGTTTTCAAGACGGCGACTTGGCCAAAACTTGGTGTCGGGAGATCACACGGGTGTCAACATTTCTGCCAAGCACATTTCGGGAGGTGGCGGGCGCGGGCAGACGGGCGCAGATATATGGGCACGACGAAGACGAGCAAATTTCCCCATCCGACGCGGACGAGGGCCGAAGCTGCCGGGCGACGGGCGCTAACGGGATGGCCGGTCCGGAAGCGGGCGTGCACTAAGGTTCACGGGGGCATGCATTCCGAGCTGTGAGCTACCCGGTGCCGAATGTCGTCCCGAACCTTGACGGAGGATATTTTAAAGAATTTGTTGCAGTCGAGTGGGAGCTTTTTGAGACGAATGATGAAGGCTACAAGAAAGATTTCTCAAGATCAAGACATGATAAATTAAACCATGACAGTTGGATATATGTGTCCAACATGTTTAATTTTGTTTTGATGAATGCTTTATTTATCATGCAATTTATCTTTAAATTGTTTATGTGTTTGCATGAGAATTGTTTGGAAAAAATCTCATTTTTGAAAATTACTAAGTATGTTTATATAATTAATTGACAATTTTATTCCGGATAATAAAATTGAATTAATTTTGACCTCCATGATTTATTTATTTGTGAAATCTTTTGGAGAAATTTCCCCCACGAAACGGCCAAAAGATAGCTTTCACATGAATGAATTCCTAAAGATTGATTGTGGATTATTATTAGTGGCGACAATGACCCTCCCCACGAGGCTTGATCAAAACGAAATAATAATCTTGTATTTAATTATGGTTATTACTTAGGTATAAAATTGATATTAACTTACTCCACCGGGGTCCCTGACAATTTTATATTGGTCAAGTGGGAGCCAACTATTAATTTTGAATTAAAGGTTTGTAACTGTCTTTGTTTGTAAAATGCTGGAATGTGTTTAAATAATTGTCCACCCCACGTGACTTATTTAAACTGTTTTGAGATGTTGGCTGATGCATGTTCATATTTTTTTGAAATTTTAATATGATTCATGTGATCGAATTATGTGATTTTTTTTGTGTTAATCCGGATATTAACACAAGATGTATTTTTATTTTCAGTTCAATAGGTCGCAACCTTTTAATCCACTGTTAATCTACTTAAAGTCAATAGAATTGTATAGGAAACTATGTCGATTGGAATTTATTTTATTGTCTTGACCATGCAATCGCATAAGTCCGTCCTTGACAAACCTAGACTCGTTCAGACTACGAATGTGAGGAAGATAAGGAATATCATAAGCAGTGGTTGAGATTCAATGAAATGACTAAGGTACCATCTTGACTTCAACGTCAGATGTGTTGCAACACCAACACCAGGACTTCGAAACCATTGCAGCTACTATGATAGATCTTAATGAATTCTCACTCACCAGAATCGTAAAGCGAGTCAGATAGACATGCGGGATTTATTCTAGCACAAAATGGCATTATGAGGTATCAAGAAGAAGAACGACAAACAGAAATGCTTAATTGCGGTCTGAAAGGACATTGGAGGTTAGCCTGTCCCAAGCCTAACAAGGCCGGGAAGAAAGGTAATTCTCAAACACTAGTTGTTGAAACTTGTTTAGCGGCGTATGCTTCCCATTCGTGGGTAGTGGATACAGGAACCACTGATCATGTTTGTTTCAATGTATTCAAGGATTCTAGATAATCCAGAAACTTAGTGGAAATGAGACCACAATCACAATTGGCAATACTACATGAAAAACAGTTATTGCAATACTGCAGTAGCGGTTATTGCAATGCTACGAGAGTAGCAGTTATTGCAATGCTACAAGAGTAGTGGTTATTGCAGTGGGAGAAGTGCACCTATCTTTTGAAGATAGAGTTTTAATTCTAAGAGATGTTATTTACGTTCCAAATTTTAGAAAGAATTTGATTTCAGTTTCTAAACTCTTTTTATGATGGATATTCGATTACTTTTCATAAAGTTGTTACCATTGCTCAAAATGATGAGTTTATCTGTCATGGAACATTGTTGAATAATCTCTATACAATTAATTGTGCACACCACTCACGAAATGCATCCTATAACACATCGGCTATTTCAAGTAATAAAAGGAAACGTTCAGCAGACGTGAACGAAATACTTCTATGGCATCTAAGACTAGTTCATATTAATCCAAAGAGGATCCAAAGGTTGGTGAAAGATGGTTCATTGGAGTCCCAGGTGACTACACCCGGAACACCTCAATAAAATGGGGTTGCAAAACGAATAAACATAACCCTTTTAGAAATGGTCAAGTCAATGATGAGTTATGCGGATCTACCCAAGTCATTTTGGGGTCATGCCTTGGAAACAACGACTTATATTCAAAACTTGGTGCCATCCAAATCGGTTCCCAAAATCCCGAAAGAGTTGTGGACCTGGCGCAAGCCTAGTTTGAAGCACATGAAAATCTGGGGGTGTCCGACATACGTGTTGGATAAGGAAGCCGGTAAATTAGATTCACGTTCAGAATTGAGGATGTTTATAGGGTATCCCGAGGGAACAAAAGGATGTATGTTTTATGGTCCCGAAGATCAAAGAGTCATAATTAGTACACACTTTAGATTTTTGGAAGAAGACTATATGAACGATAGGAGCCCAGAAGTAAGATTACCTTAGACGAGCTAAGAGGGCCAACTGTACAAGTTGACATACCAAGCGACACACTTACACAATCGAAATCTCGTCGTAGTGGGAGGGTTGTTAGACAGCCTGAGCGATTCATAGGGATGGAAGAGTCCTCGGACTTGGTCCCCGGTGAAAATGAATCAGACCTCTGGTCCTACAACGAGGCGATCCAATACAAGGATGTAGATTCTTGGCAAACAACAATGGAAGCTGAGATGGGTTCTATGGATCATAATAAAGTGTGGGAGCTAGTCGAACCACTTAATGGGGTAAAACCCATTGGATGCAAGTAGGTTTACAAGAGAAAAAATGGACCAGATGGGAAGGTAGAGACCTTCAAGGCTTGACTTGTGGCAAAAGGATATACTCAGAAAGAAGGGATCGATTATGAGGAAACCTTTTCGCATGTAGCCATGCTTAAGTCCATCTGTATTTTCTTGTCGATAGTTGCACATCTTGATTTTGAGATCAGGCAAATGGATGTCAAGACAGCTTTCCTTAACGGAAGTCTTGAAGCAGAAATCTATATGCAACAACCCGAAGGCTTTGTTGAAAAAAACCAAGAACATCTCGTCTGCAAGCTCAAGAATTCCATCTACGGACTGAAGCAAGCATCCTGTGCTTGGAATCAATGTTTTGATCAGGTTATAAAGTCTTACGGTTTTGATCAAAACGAGTTCGAGAGTTGTGTGTCGGAACTGCCTTGGTATTCTTAGTACTATACGTAGATGATATTCTGCTCATCGGAACAATGTAAAGGTGTTATCAGACGTGAGGGCATGGCTGTCAACACAGTTTGATATGAAGGACTTAGGGGAAGCCGGTCACATCCTTGGGATCAAGATCACTCGAGATTGTAAGAAAATGATGATAGGCATGTCGCAAGCTTCATACATAGACACTGTCTTGAAGAGATTCAACATGCAAGATTCCAAGAAATGTTTTGTACCTTTCAGGCATGAAATCCATCTATCCAAGGATATGTGCTCTAAGACACAAAAGGAGATATATGACATGAAAGACATTCCTTATGCTTCGGCTAAGCGGAAGTCTTATGTATACAATGTTATGTAAGAGACCAGATATCTGCTTTACCGTTGACATGGTAGCAAGATATCAAAGTAACCCAGGGAAAGAACATTGGACTGCAATTACAAACATTCTGAAGTATCTGAAAAGAACTCGGGATAGAATGTTGGTTTATCAATCAGACAGTCTAATTCCCGTTGGTTATACGGGCTCATATTTCCAATCAGACTTAGATTCCAAATTATCTGCCTCAGTTGGTGTGTTTTCGATTGGGAAGTGTAGACATGCCATGGAGGAGTACGAAACATGATTGGATCATGAACTCAACCATGGAAACCGAGCAAGTAACTGCTTGTGAAGCAGTGAAAGAAGCGGTTTGGCTCGAGAGACTTCTTAGTGGACTTGGATGTAGTTCTGAATCTGTCCAGCAATATCTGCTAGAGGCAGTTGCAAATTCAAGAGAACCAAAGAGTCCACGAGTCAAACTAAACACACTGAAGGAAAGAAATTTTAGACGAAAAATTGTTAAGAGAGGAGATGTATGTTGGGGAATGATTCGCACAGATCTATTCGGGGTGAATATTTAAATACAAATTTAATTCATTAATTATTACTAGCATGAATTAATCCTATATTAATTCAAATAATAATTGCAACAACATATCATGCATATAAAAAGCCACGTAAAACCTACGCATGCGGAATCTACGGGTTTACGTGAACGTACCTCTCGGGATGGCAGTGACTTCGGTCGGACGGACTAACCAAAAGGACTTCCCAAGTATTCCCTTAGCCCTTGCTCGACAATCCGGTGGAAGGATACTCGCGAACAATTAACAAAAGGAAAAAAATAAACTTTGTTGCACCACGTATGTGGATTTGCTAATATTTCCAGCACATGGAATTGTACATGGGAATGAACTAATCATCCCCTATTTATATGAGAGGAGGGGGACGAAATTTTTGTTATTTTTCAATGTGGGATAAGTCTTTTCTTGGTCACCAAGAAATCTTGAATATATCCCATATATTCTCTTTCCCATAATTAAAATATTCCACAAAAATCCCACCTCCTCATATATGGATTATTTTCGAAAATATAGTGCAAGAGACCAAGATTTGAATCTTCTTGAATTTATGAGATACTCTTCTATTTCAAGAAATACATATCTTCCATAATATCTTTTCAAGAAAATCAAGAAAATCTTTCTTGCCCTCTATTTTCCAAAAAATTCGAAAATATCACTATGTATAACCAAGTGGGAGATTTCTTGAATTTAATGAGATAATCTTGTATTCCAAGAATACATATCTTCATTCCATAAGAAAATTCAAAGAAAATCTTTCTCCCTCTTTTATCCATAATTTTCGAAAATTTGAGAGGAAATATAAGCAACAATATTTATTTTATTTTAATCACCTTTTCAGTTATTGGACTATTTGTTGGGCTACTCAGGGGGCCTTTAGGAGAATTAAGATTGGACCTTCTAATGGACCTTGAATATCTAATATTGAGCCACAATATAATTCAAGTCCATAAATATTAATTAATCCCACTACATAATTAATATTGTACTATCCATCTTAACCCATATTACAGTCAATATGGCTCCCGGTCATTATTTCCCGTGTTTAAGATTATCTAGCCCATTAATTAATTCAAGCCACTGAAATAGCTTTCCGTTAATTAATATCTTTTGTCCTTGGTCGGGAAGCGGTTCAACATTATTATCCATACGGAAACTAATTCCACTTGCAAGATTTGGTATGATAAAACTTACTTAACCTCCCAAGGGGGCAAATCAAGCAAGCGCGATTTGCACACGATTCTTCAGTATTAAATCTTAGCAATCACATGTGACCAATAATATTGCCCAAGATAAAAAGTATTGAATCTCTCTCGATTCGCTACCCATGATAAGTCAAAGCAATAGTTACCAATCCCATGTGATCCTATTTAAGGACGAAGGTTAAAACAACGAACTAACCATCGAGGTCTAATTCTTCCTTGTTCGGTTCTCAAGAATTTATCCTCATGTAGGTCCTATTCAATCGATCATCATGCACTAGTGTAATCTCTTGGTCAAGACAAACCAATCTGAGCCTTACACCTCAACCTTTTCGCGATGGTCGTTCATTTCCATCTAGGTCGCGTGAATGGCGTACTTTTTAGTTACAAGGGATCGTTAATTTAATCTTCGTGATCGGGTATCACTAAATTAACTACTGAGGTAACACGTCATTTAATTATTGAACAGTTATAAAGAAATATATATAACATTCAATCATATTTAAAGCATCAGTGATAAACAATTTATTTCAGTAAATAAGTCTGAAAATTCAGTTTCGATTATACAAAGTAAAAAGCATACTTTTCAGTATAATCCCAACAATGTAGAGGTGGCTAAGATCGCATTAGAGGATAACCTAGTTAATCATTTCACAAAGTGTCTGCCTCTGGAAACATTTAAGAGACATGTGGGAGGAATGGTTGTCGTCGCACAAATATACGCTTTGAGTATAAGTGGGAGAAATATTTATTTGGTTCATGGTGGGAACATTAGATGTCACGCACAACATGAGACATGTTGTAGTATACTTAAAAGAAGACTTTGAGTATAAGTGGGAGATTGTTGGGGTTATACGTGAAAATATGCTTTTACTTTGTATAACTAAAACTGAATTTATGTCTTATTCACTGAAAATAAATATGTTATCATTGTTGCTTTAAATATGATTGAATGTTACATATATTTACTGCATAACTGTTCAATATTAATACGAGTTACATTGTAGTTAATGTGGTGATACCAGATCATAGAAGATCACATTAACAGTTCCTTGTAAATAAGTACAAATTCACAACCTAGATAGAAATGAACAATCCTTCATGAAAGGTTGAAGTGTAAGGCTCAGATTGACTTGTCTTGACCAAGAGATTACACTAGTGCATTATGATGCGCTGAATAGGACCTACAACGAGGACAAATTCTTCAATACTGAATGTAGAAGAATAAGACCTCAGTGGTTGGTTATTTCTTAATCTCTGTCCCTTAAATAAGATTGTGTGTGATTAATAATTATTGCTTTGATTTATGTTGGGTAGAGAATAAATGAAATTCAATACTTTGTATTTGGGGAAATATTATTAGTTACATGACGATTGCTAAGATTTTATACAGAGAATCATGTTCAAATACGTCTTGCTTGATTTGTCCCCTTCGTGGGCTCAGAAGTTTTATCATACCAAATCTTGCATGTGAAATTTGTTTCCGGTATGGATAATAATGTGAGCTGACCTTACTCCAAGGAAAAAGATATTAATTAATATAAAGCTTTTCAATGGCTTAAATTAACTAATGAACTTGATAATTTTAAACACGGGAAATAATAATCGGGAACCATATTACTGTAATATGGGTTAAGATGGATAGTGCAATATTAATTTTATAGTGGAATAAATTAATATTAATGGGCTGAATAATATTATGGCTCAATATTGATAATTCCGAGCCCATTGGAAGGTCCAATCTTAATTCTCCTAAAGGCCCCTCAAGTAGCCCAATATAAAGTCCAATAACTGAAAAAGGTGATTAAAAAAAAAATATTGTTGCCTAATTTTTTCCTAAATTTTCGAAAATTAGGAAGAAAAGAAGAGAAAATATTTTCTTGATTTTATGGAAAAAGATAAGTATTCATGGAATACAAGATTATCTCATAAATTCAAGAAAATCAAATCTTGATTCTTTCCTTCTTGAATTTTTCGAAAATTGCACAAGAATAAGGAGGTGGGATTTTGTTGGGAGATATTTATGGAAAATAGAATATATGAGATATATTCAAGATTGTATCTTGAGAAGATACAAAGAAATTTTCCATGAGCCCAATTTGACTCATATTTTTGTCCCCCTTGTGCATTATAAATAGGGGATGATTTTTTCATCCCCAACACAATTCCAATCTTGAAAAAAATTAGAAATCCACAAAGGCGGTGCAAAATATTTTTCTTATTTCCTTTTGTTAATTGTTTGTGGGAATCCTTCCACCGGATTATCAAGCAAGGACGTGAGAATACTTGAGAAGACTCTTTGGGTTTGTTTATTTGAACTGGTACTCATCTTCTCAACGGTTGTCTCGTAAAGAGGTATGTTCGCGTATACTCCTAGAATTCCGCATGTCAATGCTATTTTTTTTAAATGAACTTTCATTGTCAATGCTATTTACCGAAGATGTATACATTGGATATAGACCTTACGTGCATATGTTAAACATAACATTAAATGACAGCGATTTGCTCTCTTCTCTCGTGACTCTGCCGTCTTTCTTTCTTTCTCGCGGGCTGCCGGGTGCCTCCTTCCACAAACACAATGACCTCCGATCAATCCTCTCTCCCCAATTATATTGGCTCCCTCATATTATCTCACTTCGCCAACAAACCGGCAACCCTATGCTCGCTTTTAGAAAGCGCAACATCGGACTTGGCCCAAAACCCTCCGATCTCGAATCAACTACAAAAGCTATTGTTGGATCAGGAAATCTGCTGGTAATGATGGGCCTACACCTAGGGTTTCGGCCGCGGGGCAGTCGAAAAACCCTAACCCTATAGAAACATCTATTGGTGGAAACCCTAACACTGGTGCACGTGTTCTGCCATCTACAACCACGACACATGGGAAAGAACACGCAAACCACTCTTTTCATACTAGAAACCCGTCTCTTTCATCTGTTTCTGGGTACCATGGTAACTCTCTATTCCCCTTTTGGATTTATCTATTTTTCAATATCTAAGAACGTATGAAATGTTTGTTTCTATGTGTTCACAGGCTACACAAGTAGCTAACATGCCTCCCATCTTGGGGACGCAAGGGTTTGTGACGCTCACAATAATGGACGATGTGTAACACATAATGTTACATAAAAAATGGGTACAAATACTCTTGCCTTTTTGTTTAACCCTCTTACTGCATTGTAACAATATACTAGGCTTTCGCATGGCTTTCCATAAGTATATGATTCTTTTGTGGACATTCTGGCCCGTGGCCGGCGAAGACAACCATCTTTGAACTCTACGGTCGGGAGACCAGTCCGTAGGGGTGAATTCCTTTCAGTTACTATTGATGACGACCTGCCTGAATTAGAGGTCTGGGACAATCAAGAGTCCCTCATCGGTCGGGTGCTTTTCGCATCAGGGAATGGCCCTCTCCCCTCAACTGTGAACTTGCATTAGGGACTTTATGCGGCTTGGAACTTGCATGGTACATGGTCATTGATCCCTTTAGGGAAGGGATATTTCAACATTAGAATTCTGAGTTTGGAGGCCAGAGAGAAAATATTTGAAAAACTTTCCTAGATCTTTGAATATGGGGTAATCTGCTTGCAATGATGGACGCCGAAATTCAACCCGTACATGATTTATTCATCCGGGGTGTATGTTTGGATCAAGATTTACGAATTGCCGATGGAATATTTTTATGAGCCTATAATCCGGACATAGCTTTAGCAATAGGCCAGGTAATCAGTGTGGATGAGCATTCTTGCAATAGTACTATGTGTCACTATGCTCGGGTTCTAGTGAAAATTGACCTCAAAAATAAGAAAGAAGAGTTCGTCATGTTTGAGCGATCGGGGTTCTGTTCTATCGCTTCAATCGGGTACGAAAAACATCCTGACTATTGCACTTCTTGCAATATAGTGGGACATTCCGAGGCGAACTGCCGCTCACGAAGACCACCTGCAAAGGTGTTGGGATTATACTGGAAAGTATGCTTTTTACTTTGTATAATCAAAACTGAATTTCGGACTTATTTACTGAAATAAATTGTTTATCACTGAGGCTTTAAATATCATCGAATGTTACATATATTTACTGCATAACTGTTCATTAAATAGTACGTGTTACATTGTAGTTAATTTAGTGATACCAGATCACAGATGATTAAATTAACAGTCCCTTGTAACTAAAAGTACACCATTCACGACCTAGATGGAAATGAACAACCCATCGTGAAAGGTTGAAGTGTAAGGCTCAGATTGACTTGTCTTGACCAAGAGATTACACTAGTGCATGACTGATGCACTGAATAAGACCTACAGGAGGACAAATTCTTCAGGACTGAACAAGGAAGAATTAGACCTCAGTGGTTCGTTATTTCTTAATCTTCGTTCCTTAAATAGGATCACGTGTGGTTGGTAACTATTGCTTTGACTTATCATGGGTAGAGAATCAACGAGATTCAATACTTTTTATCTTGGGCAATATTATTGGTCACATATGATTGCTAAGATTTAATACGGAGAATCGTAATGCTTAGCACGCTTGTTCGATTTGACGGTTCTTGGGAGGTTCATAAGCTTTATCATACCAAATCTTGCAAGTGGAATTAGTTTTCTGATGGATAATAATGTTGAACCGTTCCTTGACCAAGGACAAAAGATATTAATTAACGGAAAGCTATTTAAGTGGCTTGAATTAATTAATGGGCTAGATAATCTTAAACACGGGAAATAATAACCGGGAGCCATATTGACTGTAATATGGGTTAAGATGGATAGTGTAATATTAATTATGTAGTGGGATTAATTAATATTTATGGGCTTGAATAATATTGTGGCTCAATATTGATAATTCAAGATCCATTGGAAGATCCAATCTTAATTCTCCTAAAGGCCCCCTAAGTAGCCCAACATATAGTCCAATAACTGAAAAATGTGTTTAAAATAAAATAAATATTGTTGCTTATTTTTCCTCATTTATTTCGAAATTTATGGATAAAAGGGGAGAAAGATTTTCTTTGAATTTTGTTATGGAATGAAGATATGTATTCTTGGAATACAAGATTATCTCATTAAATTAAAGAAATCTCCCACTTGGTTATCTATATAGAAAATTTCGAAATTTTGGAAATATAGTGGGCAAGAAAGATTTTCTTGATTTTCTTGAAAATATATTATGGAAGATATGTATTTCTTGAAATACAAGAATATCTCATAAATTCAAGAAGATCCAAATCTTGGAATCTTGACTCATAATTTTCGAAATTATCCATAACAAAGAGTAGGTGGGATTTTGTGGAATATTATAATTATGGGAAAAAGAATATAGGAGATATATTCAAGATTTCTTGGAGATCAAGAAAAGATTTTCCCACATTATTTTTTGGCCAAAATTTCGACCACTTGTGCTCTATAAATAGGGGATGATTCTTTCATTCCCAAGTACAATTCCATGTGCTGGAAAAATTAGTAAATCCACAAAGGTGGTGCAACATAATTTATTTTACTTTTGTTAATTGTTCACAAGTGTCCTACCACCGGATAGTTAACAAGGATTAAGGGAATACTTGAGAAGTTCTTTTGGTTAGTCTAATCACCGGATCCGCTCATCCCAAGAGGTGCGTTCACGTAAACTCGTAGAATTTCATGTCGTAGGATTTTACGTGAATTAATTATATGCATGATATGTTGTTGGATTATTATTTGAATTAATATAGGATTAATTCATGCTAGTAATAATTATAAGAATTAAATTTGTATTTAAATATTCACCCCGAATAGATCTGTGCAACTTATTCCCCAACAAAAGGGCCCCCTTCACAAGCTAACTAGCAAAAAGAATGATAGGGACGATGCAGGACCAAAGCCTGTTAAAAAAGATAATGGTACAAATAAGGAGTGGGTGCAAAAAAACTCTACCAATCCTAACAGCTCCTCTGATCTCCCAAGCTCTAAAGAGGATGATGATTCATCGGAAAATACAGGACACAACAACTTTGGTCTCAGATACCTCAATGTCGGATGCCTCACAGGATGGGTTTGATGTCAATCATTTAACCTCTGCTACCACTACTCTACAGCCGCCTGAGGTGACAATATCAAAATCCTTCATAGCCCTTGACGTGGACAACCCTGATCATTTCCCAAATGACAGTTTGGTTGCATTTGAGGACTCGAAGTTTTGATCCTTCCATGGCTATTGATCAGATCAACCGCAGACTCCGATCCACCTCGTAAAACCAGCCAAGATCAAGAAGCCGCCGGCTCCTATTGTCAAGATAAAATATAACACCAGGTTCAAATCACTAGCTGAAACATCTAGCCGAGTGTCTCAGGCATCCACTAACTCCGATTTCATCGTAAAACCGCCACAATTTAATTGCGAACTAAATAAAATTGGCTCTGGGCTCTTGAGAGTGAGGGAACTACATCACGAAACTGCAGTAACGACTTGGTCATCCAATGATTTATCTCTCCTAGAATATTTTATTAATTAATTGTTAAAACATAGTCGTGCATCGCACGGATTCAATTACTAGTATCTAGAGAAATAATATAATTAGGTCAGTACTTATCTTCTACTATATGTAGATGACATGCTGATTGCAAGCAAAAACATGAGCAAGATTAATTACTTTGAAAGCTAAGCTGAATGGAAACTTTGATATGAAAGATCTGGGGGATGCCAAGAGAATTCTAGGCATGGATATTATCAGAGATAGAAAGACAGGAAAGTTGTTCTTGTCTCAAAGAAATCATCTACTAAAGGTCTTGAAGAGGTTTCTGATACACCAGTCAAAGGCAGTGAGTACTCCTCTAGGTCAACTATTCAAGTTAACTAAAACTCAGCCTCCTAAAACTGAGCTAGAAATAATGCATATGAGTAAAATTCCCTATGCAAATGTAGTTGGCAACATCATGTATGCCATGGTGTATAACATGCCTGATCTAGCTCCTGCTATTAGCCTTGTGAGCAGATTCATGAAAAATCCTGGAAGATCACATTTGGATGCTTTGAAGTGGACTTTGAGATATCTAAATGGATCAACTGATCTAGGTCTTATGTTTGAGAAAACAGAAGAAGTGGGAAGTCCACTTCAGGGTTTTGTGGACTCACACTTTGATGGTAGTGTGGACACAAGGAAATCACTCAGTGGATATGTGTTTACTCTGTATGGCACTGTTATTAGTTGGAGAGTAGTTCTTCAGTTAGTGGTAGCTCTCTCAACTACTGAAGCAGGATATATGACCATGATTGAAGCAGTAAAAGAGGCAATGTGGTAGAAGGTTATTGTTAGATATTTTGGGATACTTCAGAAGGTTTTTACTATCAAATGTGATAACCAAAGCACTCTTCGCTTGGTTAAACATCAAGTCTTTCATGAGAGGTCTAAGCACATTGATGTGAGGCTTCACTTTGTTAGATATGTGGTGGAGAAGGGCATTGTTTCTGTAAGTAAAGTCTCTACTGAAGATAATGTTGTTGATTTGTTTACAAAGGTTTTCCCTAGTTCCAAGTTTGAACATTGCATGAGTTTGATTAAGATCAGCGCAGTGGGCTCTACCTAAAAGTCAGTAGGGGGAGTGAGGACAGGATGGTGTAGGTCCTGAACAGGTTTCGTGAGTGGAAAGTCTAGAGGGGAGGGGTGAATAGACTTTCAAACTTTTCTTGTGAGCAGCGTGTGAAATCAGATAAATACTGCAGAGTGCGAAGTGAGATCAACCTGATCTGATATCTAACCTCGTCTATCAGATTAGCTAATGTGCGGAAGCAAGTTTTAACCCGTTTGAAAGCCTTTTTCAAACTACTTAAGTTTTGCCCTAGATCAACAGACAAAAGGTCAGACTGATATGATCAGTAAACTTGAGGTCTAATCGGATCAGCTTAAGTAATGCATTTTGTTTTTAAGAGTGCAGTTCAAGTGTAAAGCAGGTAAACAACACACAATTTTATAGTGGTTCGGAAAACTTCTCCTACATCCACTTTCCCAATCAGCTGGGAGATCACTTAACAAACACCTTAGTTTTCTGTGTTAGACACACAATACAACCAAATATTTACCGAGTTCTCACTCTATCCCAGAATGCAAGCTAAATGAATTAACTCACAAACTTGCTAACAAACTTTCCTAACAGGTTATGTTTAGGGGGAGGGGGTTTGTTTTTGTTTTCCAACTAAAAAATATCTTTAACAAGGGTTTAGCCTAAAGCTATAAGAGAATATTTAAGCTAAGTGGAATGGGATGAACACTAAGAAATAATCTTGAGTTTTGCTTTAGTGTTCTTGCGGAAATGGCTTGATAGCTTGAATGCTTGATAATTTCCGTAATGAACTCTAAAGGGGTTCATCTCTATTAATAGAGGCGAGATCAAAGAGCCGTTGGAGAGCAATATGAATCTCTGTCTATTTTTGGTAGGAGGACAGATATGAAGTGATGTTGGCAGGGACGACCATGCCTTGAGCGTGCAAACTTGACTTTTCTAGCCGTTTGGCCATGATACTTCATATCTTGTTTTTTTCAGTCCAAGTACATATGTGTCGACCTCTGGTTGGTTACAAGTACACTAAAACAACACTAATCAGAACCTTTTTTTTATCATTCTTCTGGTCTGATCTTAGTATGACTTGTTATATATTCTTATGTGTATTTGACTTTAAGCTTGACTCTTTGAGAGTCAACTATCCTCGAACCATTTGAGCATCAGATCAGTACCCAGACTGAAATAAGATTGATTTAGCAACAATCTTAAGACTCTGCTGGTGTCTTCAGCAAGCAGATCTTCTGCTGGTCTTAGTGTCTTGATGTCATCGGGTCTTCTGATCTTCTAGTTGTCTAATCTTCTTGACACTTGGACTAATATATTGAGTTCCTCCTCAATATATGACATATTATAAAGCATCAGCTAACTAACAGGTTAAATTGGTTTCGTATCAGTTTTATCAGTCAACTAACAAGCTCGACTAGTCCTATTAGATGTGTTTTTGGAACTTTCATCAACACTATAAATTTCCCAACAGATGGGATGGTCATTGCATTGAGGTGGAGAATTGATGGAGTCAATGCAATTCTTTGATGGTTCATACAAACTAATACTGTTTGGGGATTCATCTAATATTGTTCAGAATACCTACTAATACTCTTAGCAATGGATATGGTCAAATGGACTTTCCTTAAGTCAGTTTCAGAAGCCTAGTTTGTTTAGCATTAATTGGGCCCAAAGCACAAACCAAGCTCAACGTGCGCAAATCAGAAGCAAGGCCGCCTGGTTTCTTAATACGTACATGATAGTTAGTCTTTTTTAATATATGATAAGTGCCCTTTCATGAATGGCCTCTCTTTCCCCATCATACGTATATGGAAGATTTGTTGGCAATGGAGATCCAACGGTGAAAAAATAAAGACCTCGAATTATTTTGTTATATATTGATCTATGTTTTTTTTAGTTAATTGAGTGATTCAATTTTTTTTCTCTACTCATGCAATAATCTATGCATATGTAATTGATTTAGAGCTAGTGAAATCTACAAATCTATTTTGTCCAAATTTTTGTGTTGATGGGAATGTGAAATCATGGGATAGTTGTGTGCAATTATGTTAGTACTTAATTTCACCACTTTGAGTGCAATTATTTTATGATAGAGTGCAAATGTTTAGAATAATTGTTGTAAAGAATTTGCACTTTGGGTAAATAATTTGCACTTTGTAGTAAATAACTTGCACTTTTGGTAATGAGTTTGCACCATTGGCAAATAAATTGTACTTACACTGTAAATAATTTACAATTTTTGGTAAATAATTTGCACTCTCAATATATAATTTGCACTTTCATAACATTTATACATAATCCCAAACATATAATTATTTTCATTTTATTGATTTTTTATTATTATTTTTTGAATTTGAATTTGAAAAATTAATAAATAAAAAATTCTTCATTTTTTTTAAATATGAAAATATTTTGTTTAAAAGAATTGTACACAATTTTAAAAGTTGGATTTTTAAAATTGTAATAATAATTAAATCTAAATTAGAATAATTATTATATTTAAAATTAGAGTAATTATTAAAATTTAAAATTCAAATTTAAAGAGGCGTAGAAAATTTATTTAAAGAATGTAAGATATAAGAAGGAGGAAAAAAAGAGATTCCAAATGTTTGGGTACTTTGGAAAATGCACCCAAAGTCAGACACAAAGACTTGCACTTACGGTTAATAATTTGCACTATAAGTAAAAAAATTGAATTTCGAGTATTGTTCACTATGTCAGTTTTCAGCAGAAGTTGTCACATTGCTGCAGTTTACAGGAGGGGGGAAAAGTGAGCTGAGGGAATATTTAACAATTTTATATTGAAATAAAATTTTAAAAAGTAGTTGTACGACAAAGTAATAATATAGAGCGCAATGTACTAATATGTAACCAACCCACTTAGCTTTTATTAAATAAATGTTTGAAGTTGTACTATTATAGACAAAAACCCATACGAGACGATCTCATGCATAAGATGGGGTACAACACCCGTCCCTAAGTGTTAAAGCCAATGTCCAAATTAAGCTCTGTCTCATCGTGAAACCGTCTCATGCAAGTGTGCCTCATAATTATATTATTATTATCCAGTGTGATTGTAATGATTGAATGACGTGAATTATGATTTAAATATATTAAAGATAAATAACAGATAATTGATTCTGTCAAAAGTGTAATAATAATTTTATAATTGTTGTAATGGTGATTTTTTAAAATCGGATACAAAACATCAGGTATGGAAACAATCACCATTCCTTAGCTTTTGCGGATGGTTTTTCTTAACACGATGAGTATAAATGTTAAAAAAAAAGAGTGGTCTCATGTGCCATTAGCGGACCCAGGATTATGAGATTGAGGGTACGATCTAAAGATCATTTAAAAAAAAATTATACATAAACATTGTTTTATATTTAAATGCATGCAATTACATTTATATGCAAATACATGATAATGTATAGAGTTTTCTCAAAATTTCAAATAAAAGAATAAAAATATAATTACTTAGAAGAATTCAGTACCAAACAAATCAAATGAAGTACAATATATAAATTGGTCCAAATAGTGTTGAAAAGGGACAAGCCTAATAACTAGAGCTGAAGACAATATATAAATTGGTCCAAATAGTGTTGAAAAGGGACAAGCCTAATAACTAGAGCTGAAGAAATCTGCCCAACTTAGGGGGTTTTGCAAAAAAGTTATGCTTTATAAAAAGTGTTTTGATCTAGTAATTGTAAAAAGAATTATTTAATGATAAAAATGGTAAGTATTTACAAAATTTGTAAAAAATAGTCCTTAAGTAAAATATTGGGACAAAAGTAGAATCACCTAGAAGCATATAAGGGGTCTGCAAAAAATTATATTTTGCAGAAATGATTAAAATTAATGATTATAAAAAAAGAAAAAATTACGTAATAGTAAAATTCGATACTTTTTTTCCAAAAAAAAAAGCTAAAGAAAAATTGATAATGTTTAAATTTTTTTTGATGGTATTAAAATAAAGACCATAAACTATAAAAAAAACACCCTCCTAATGAAAGAGATATCAAAAACTTCAAATTGATTTTAAATAATAAAAAAATTATTAAAAGTACAAACACCCTCTTAATGCGCCATTTAAAGTCAAATTTGGCCCTGATTTTTCTAGGTCTGAGGTTACTCGCACCTCCAGTTTTGGTAAATACACATTTTCGATTAGTACACCGGCCTCCTACATAATTGATACACTCCCTTCAAATTTCCCAAAATACCCTATCATTTTTTTTCCTTCTTCCCCTTCTCTGAAAAAAAATACATCCCTCCCCTTCTTCGCGATCGTCGACCCCCACCCCCACCACGTTGACCGTCACGCCGCCGCTCTTCGTCTTGGCTACCACTTGTCGTCGCCACCACCGCCGCCGCCCTCTATGACTACACATCACTTTGTTATCTCAAACCCAGTCAATTGAAACAAGTAAAGAAGACCCATGAACATCTATTCAAAATTGTTGAGTGGAACCCAAAGCAGGCAACTGAGTTCCATTTCCATGAATCCATCTAAGTTTACGAGTGCTAGTCCGTAAAGAAACACAAACCATATAAAATATATACTTAAAAAAAATTTAATTTGGGGTACATGTCACCACACTGGGTCCGCCTCATCATCATGTGCATTTAGGTACCTTTGGGTCAAACATCTGTCATGTGCATTTAGGAACCTTTGTGCATTTATATTGCATTTTAGAATCGTGCAACTTGTTATACCGAAAGGTGCAATTTGTTTACATTGAATCATACAACTGTTTTTTCATTAATAATTGCACGGTTTAGTGTAAACAAGTTGCATATTTCAGTATAATAAATTGTATTTTTTTAAAATACACTATGAATGCACGATTCACCTGGATGCATACAAAACTTAGCCTAATATATATATATATATATATATATATATATATATATATATATAAATCATAAAATTTGAAATAGATTCATGAATGATCATATGACCCGTGAAGATTGCCTCACACAATGCTCCTTCAACTTACTAAATATACCCTTAAAAAAATCATTTTATGGTGAAATTTTATTAATATAAACAAAAATATCACTCATTTGAAAGAGATTGTATACACCACACGCCCCATCCCCAAAATTATGTTTCTCTAACAATTTCATATTTATAAAATTCCAAAATGTGTAATGATCATGGTGTTTTTTTCATTTTTGAGTAGGCCTCATGTACCTAGTTTACATGATCTCTCTTTTTTAAGTATCACTATTTAGTATGTAAATTGTTTGAAAAATATTTAATTTTATGTGTTGTTCTTTTTAAAATTACCAAACATTGAAACTTTAATTTATATGCTAAATAATAACACTTTGAAGTAGATAATTCATGTGAACCGGTCCATATAATTTTTTGTGTTTTTTTAGTTTTTACACAATAATGGATTAATGTATTTCATTAATGATTAAAAGTTAGAGTAGGTCTGCTATGTATTAGGTGCACAATGCAACTCAAATGTATTTGAAATATACAACTCATTGCACTGAAATATGCAACTTGATCACATTGAAACATTCAATTTTACAAATAAATTGCATATTTTAGTGGAACATGTTGCATTTCTAAAAAATGCACTTGAATTGCACGGTGCACCTGGAGCATAAAAGATCTCGTCTGGTTCCTAGTTTCTTTTCATTTGACATTTTGGAGTCTTTTTATCCCCCAATTAATTATTATTTTAAACGCGCACAAAATGACAAAACTAAAAATAAATAATTGTCCAACAAATATAAGAGTGCTTCTTAATGTAATCAAACAACTCAATCAAAGAGACTCTCATTTATTAAAACTAAAAATATTACATCAAATGTGCAATACTCTTTATTGAAGGTGGAGAAGCAGTCACCTAATTATTGATATTATGAAGCTGAAAATTAGAAGGCCGCATCTTAGAGCAACTCCAATGCTAGTGAGCGATTTAAAGGTAGATCATTTGCCACATGTGTGTCATTTCAAAAGTTTTATATCTCTACCTCGAAAACATCATTCCTCCTCTAATGCACTCTACCTCAAAAGTAACTATTCATGAATCCCAACATCAAATTATATATTCTATTTATCTTATTTTGTATTGTTATTTATAACTTGACTTCTAAAATTAAATATTACATTATAATATGAGTTATAAAATTTAATTTATTTATAAAAATAATAACGTTAAAATATTTTTTGACAAAATATTAATAGGAATTTATTAGAATTAAAATAAGGAGTACATCATAAATTGATACAACAATTGCGAAAATAATTTAAAAATACAATTGATATTATAACTAGATGCAACATAAATTAAAATAATTTAGTTAATTATCTCCATATAGTGCCCATATGTGCTCAACCAAGTCATTTTGAAGTTGATGATGTTTACGTTGATCACGAAGCTCGGATCATGCATGGAGGTAGCGGTTGAATGCTTCGACGGATCCTTGGATTATAGATGGATTATTAACGTTGTTGATGTTGTTGTTCATGTTGGGATCATCCGTCCAATCTATTGTCGAATCCCCTTCATGCTCAACTATCATGTTATGTAAAATAATGCAAGCAATCATGATTTCTTTCAAATTACTTTTGTACCAAAAATGACATGGACCCTTTATTATTGCCCAACGAGCTTGAAGCACCCCAAATGCCCTTTCAACATCCTTCCTGGCAGCTTCCTGCATTTCCTTGAACTTATTTTTCTTAGGATCATGAGGACATTGAAAGCTCTTGACAAAAGTTGCCCATTCAGGATAGACCCCATGTGTAAGATAATATCCTTACTTATATTGTCGACCGTTTATGACAAAATCCATATTTGGTGCACGTCCTTGCGCAACCTCGTTGAATAAAGGGGATTGATTAAGCACATTGATATCATTATTTGACCCTACGACTCCGAAATAAGCCTGCCATATCCAAAGGTCTTGAGAAGCGACTGCCTCGAGCATCAATGTTGGGACTCCATTATCACCTCGAGTGTATTAGCCTTTCCAAGCGACTGGACAATTTTTCCATTGCCAATGCATACAATCAAGGCTCCCCAACATCCCGGGGAAGCCGTGCCTCTGCCATGCATTTGATACAAGCGTTGGACATCAGCGGCAGTAGGCGTCCTCAAATAATGTGGACCAAATACGTCAATCACGCATCGACAAAATTTAAACAAGCATTCGATGGCCATTGTTTCAGCAACTCGTAAGTATTCATCGTAATGGTCAGCCGGACCTCCATATGCCAATTGACGAATTGCCACAGTGCATTTTGTAGTGGTGAGAAACTTTTTCTTCCCACTGCATCGACCCTCGATTGAAAATATGGATCACGAAATTCCAATGCTCCAACAATACGAATGAATAAGTCCTTACTCATTCGAAAATGTCGTCGAAAGATATTATTCCCATATGTTGAATTTTCAATGAAGTAATCATTCATAAGACGAGTGTGTGCACCCTCACGATCTCGATTGATGTATTTTCTCCTCTTCAGAGTGTTGGATGAAGCATTCACCATCTCATTAAGCAATCGTCGTTGCTCTTGTACCTCTTGAACCAATCGTTCCACAGGAGAAACTTGACTAATCAACTCATTTAACTCATCATCATCGTCACTTTCACTGGTGCTTGAGTGATTATAAAATGATGAAGACATGTTTGATATGGTTGAATGTATCTATGAAAATTGTGAAACTTGTGTAGTGAAGAAATGAAAAATCTGCTGCCCAAATATATAGTGATGTTTCCAACGGCTAGTTTCCAACGACTAGTTTTTACAACGGCTAGTTTCCAATAGCTAGTTTTTGCAATGACTAGTTTCCAACGGCTAGTTTTGTAACAATTAGATTTTAAAATTACATTGCACAACATCATGTAACAAGTAGATTTTAAAATTACATTACATAACATTAGATAACAAATAGATTTTAAAATTACATTACATAACATTAGAAAATTACATAAATTAAAAGACAATATCAAAGAAACTACACGATAATAAATACAAACAATAAATAATTAAAAATAGACGTAGCCAATTACGTTATTTTCCACTTCTTCCTGATTTTGTCACATAGAAGTTATGTGCCTGAAGTTGTTCTGGTGTCATGTTTGTGGTTTTCTTCATGAGGGCTTTCCACTTAGCTTGGTCTGCCAATCGTTCCAATGCCGATGTATGTTTGCTTGCCAAATCTACAGTCGTTTCTTCGATTTCACTTAACCCCTTGTTCAACTGTTCGACTATTTCCAGTTTAGCTTTTCCCTTAGCTTTTCTCTTTGCTGCTTTTTGTCCAATTGGACGTGTACGCTGAGCACTGATATTCTCGTTTTCACTTGTATCAAGATTGGAAGAGGAGTATTCGTCGGACTCATTGGCCTTCATCTTCTTTGTGCAACGAACATCTTTATCACACTTTTCAAATTTAGGACACCTTTTCAAAAGTAGCCAACAATTGCGAAGTTTAAAACCATGCTTAAGGTGTTCCCTTTTGAAAATTGTTTGTGATTTTTTGTAAATATCAGCATCATTGCCCCCAAATGTCCAATTGTTGATTGTAGATTGCACAAAATGATTTTATTTGCTTTTGAATGACATAATATTTACTTTTTAATACAGTGGCTGACCTCTCTGGTTTATTTGTGGGGCGATTTTTTTTATACTCGACAGCAATCCTCTGCCACATTTGATCCAATTTCTGATCATTTCCGATCACTGAATCCGTGCTAATATTGATCCAACATTCTGTTAGCAATTTATTCTCTTCATCAGTATATGTTGTTGGCAACTTCTCATCGGACTCCGACGCCCCGCCAATATTAATGACACCCACACCTGGAGAAGAGAATTGTGCTTGAAATTGAGATGATCTCTCTGAAGATGGTGTCTCACACTCTTTGTCGGTACTCGCTCCGTCTGTACTCGTCCTTCTTGATGAGTTTGAAGGAGTTATTCCATACGACTGAGGGGGATGCATTGAAGAATATTGAAAAAATGGAGCTCCAGAAGAACTTATCATCGGATTAATCCAAAAATTTGGAGAATTTGGAAAAATTGGGGGATTTGGAAAATTTTGAGAATTTGCCAAATTTGAGAAGTTGGAATTTTCATGACGAATATTAGAACTTTGAGTAGGAATTTTGAAATTTTGTGGACGAATATTGGAACTTTGAGAAGATGCATTTTCTACAAAATTAGAATTATAGTAATGCACCCAAGCATTATGATCCATATTGAGAGAATGATTGAGAAGAATAAAGATGAAGATAGTAAAAAAATGACGTAAAAAATAAAAAATAATAACCTCTATTTATAGATAAAAAAAATATTACCGTTACAAAATGAAAAAAATGTTACCGTTTTCAATTGAAAAGATGAAGAAAATCATTTGCCATGTTGAAAGCTGAATTTTTTTTGTTACCGTTCTGCACATTTGAAATGAAAAAAATTTAAGAGATTGAATTATTAATACCAATGGGCAATCGCCCACTTCTATTTCAACATATGTTAACTAATTAAAAAAAAAAACTAAATAGTGGTAGTGGCCCCCACAAATCTCGGCTCAGATTGCCTATTTCACATGCGTGTTTCATCTGGTGTTTCATGCCTCGGATTTGCGCCACGTGTCCATTCCGGTCCACTCCGTTCCGTCACCCGGTCCGAGTGGTTCATGGTTCACCCAGCCCGAATAGGCCATGATTTAAGGTTTATTATTTAGTGTTTAGGGTGTAGATGGTTCACCCGGCCCATAAACACGTGGCGCAAATTCAAGACATGAAACACCAGATGAAACAGGCTTGTGAAACAGGGAAACCACCCTGCACAAATCTGCAACCCAATTTAATTATACAAACTTCACTTACCACTTCTCCCCACGCGCTCAGCCACAAGCCATTTTTAATTGATTTGGATTTCACGCATCAGTTCCCCCACTCTCACTTCCTGCCCCATTTTTTCTCCTACCCAGGAAGAACTACTCCTTCCCCATTCTTCCTACCCATGCCACATCACCTCTCCCAAAATCACTCCCTCCCATTTTTTGAGTAAGAAGTAGCATGCCAACTAGGATTCCTACCCAGCGTTGTGGGTGCTCTCAGGAGGACGACAAACGTGTTGACATTCGCCCATACAAATTTCTCTGTTTTTACCAATAGGGAACTCCTCCTCGCATGATTTCAGACAGCTCCTGCAATCATAATAACCAAATACTGCAACTGAATTAAAAATTAAGAAAGCCATGAGTACGACTACAATCACTTCTTCAATCCTTTTTGCACTTCATTTTCCTCTTATTATATATGTAACTACTTAATTTTATGTTCAAATATATGTATTAAAGAATATCTTCAGGGTGGCTATTTATAAGAGTTTGATATTGAACATGAATTAATGATGGGATCGAAATATTTATTACTCCGTAATGATATTGAACATGATTAGTATCACGCTGATTTATAGGGAATTAATATCATAACCTACACAATTAATTCAAATTGTTTTGACTTTATTTAAATTAATTAGGAAGAGTAACTTACACTTTTGGTCCTATATGAATCGATCGAATTCAAAGTGGTTCTTTTTCCGACAAATTTGGTCCCATAAAATTTTTCCGTACATTTCTAACAGAAGCGGTTCACACACGCCGTTAATTGCACTATTGGTCCTAATTTTTTTTTTGTATAAATCATTATTTAGTTTAAAATTAGTTTAATGTTATTTTTTTAGTATTCAAATTATCCAAAAAAAATTATATTATAGAAATAACTTATAATTCATAATATATTAGAATAACTTAAAATTGAAATTTATTATAATATAATTCATTTAAAGACTATATTTTTTATTTTTTCAAATTTTACATAAATTATTATTTGTTTGATAAAAAATTATTTTTTGGTTCTTAATATTATACAAATTCTTTATATATATATATATATATATATATTATTTTTTAGATTATTTATAAATTATTATTTGGTTAAATTTTTTTTTTCTATAGTTTAAAACTTATGAAGACTATTATATGTTTTATTTTCTTAGATTTTAAATAATATATTATTTGGTTGAAGAAAAAATATATGTTTAAGTCCTTGAGTAAGCACAAACACTCTGAGTCAATGTCTACTGAGACTAAAACCCTGAGCTGCTTTCAGTAACTTCAGATAAGCTCAACTGATCCTGAGTGCGAAAGTCCTAAGTAGCTTTGCACAGATAACTATCTTACAGAATACTCAGAAGAGTGGTTCAATTTAGTAGCTATCTACACTTGCTAGGTGAGAAAAGTGTAGGCCCTAAGTTTATACTCGTTTTTGTTGGGGTTATACGTGAAAGTATGCTTTTACTTTGTATAACCTATGTATTAAACACTTATTTACTGAAATAAATTGTTTATCACTGTTGCTTTAAATATGATTGAATATTACATATATTTATTGCAAACCTTTCATAGCACGCGTTACATTGTAGTTAACGTGGTGATACCAGATCACAGAAGATCACGTTAACAGTGCCTTGTAAACGAGTGCGTATTTCACAACTTAGATAGATCCGAACAATCTATTGGTAGAAGTTGATGTGTAAGGCTCAGATTGACTTGTCTTGACCAAGAGATTACACTAGTGCATTCGATGCGCTGAAGCGGACCTGCAGAGAGGATACACTCATTCGCACTGACTTAAGGGATGAAGAGTTATACCTCAGTGGTTGTTGATTTCTTAATCTCTGTCACTTAATAAGGACTGTGTGTGATTAGTAGTTATTGCTTTGACTTATAAATGGGAAGAGAATCATTGCGACTTCGATACCCTATATCTTGGGCAATAATATTAATTGCACGACCGTTGCTAAATTAATACAGAGAATCGTGTGCTTGCAATGTCTTGTATGATTGTCCCCTTGGTGGGCCCGAAACCTTTATCATACCAAATCTTGCAAGTGGAATTAATTTTCCGGTATGGATAATAAAGCTGAGCTGTCTTTACTCCAAGGATAAAGATATTAATTAATATAAAGTTTTTCAGTGGCTTAATTAATTAATGGACTAAATAATCTTAAACATGGGAAATAATAACCGGGAGCCATATTACCGTAATATGGGTTAAGTTGGATAGTGCAATATTAATTATATAGTGGCATTAATTAATATTAATGGGCTGAATTATATTGTGGCTCAATATTAGAATTTAGAAGCCCATTGGAAGGTCCATCTTAATTCTCCTAAAGGCCCCTCAAGCAACCCAATTATAGTCCAATAAATAAAAGGTGCTTATGTTGGAATTTCAAGGCACGTAAACACGTAATACATGCGCAGCGGAAATAAACAGTTCACCAACAACGAACATATAATTGCATAATTAAATACGTGTAAACATAAAGAGAAATCTTACAGTAAATCGTACGCATATTTCTCTACTATGGTATCCACGTAATCCCCGTTCACAGACTTGCACAGATTTGCCAGCGTTGAATCCCGAGATGAATTTGCTAGGAAAATTCTAACTCTAGATTTTATGGAGAGAATTTGAACAACGGTATTATGGATTTCCAAGAGCTCATATATATAGGAGAGACCAGCTTAAATCTTAAGCTAACCTGATTGTGAAATAAAATCCCTAATCTTTATTTAAATAAATCTCAAAGATTTATTTCCCACATATAAAATCTCTAAGGATTGAATTCCCATGTATATCAAATCTCTACGGATTTGATTCCATATATATTAAATCCTACAATAATATTCCATATATTATTATTGGGAATTCTTATTTAATTAAATCCAATTTAATTAAATATTAATAATAATTAATTCTAAATTAATCTATTATTAATTAATTCCAAATTAATCTATTATTAATTAATTCTCCAAAAATTAAATATTAAATCCAATTTAACATTTAATCAACCAACTATAATCCGTAAAAGGGAACTACTTGTTGTGTGACCCATAGACCCTCATATATCGAGCGATTAATCAAACTAACGGTCTTAATTGAACCCTAGACAATAAATCAGACACTCTCAATATATGAGGTACATTGCGAGAATCGTGCAACTACCTGTAACTGAGACATGGACTATTACGATTTTCTCCTTTCATTCGCGAATACTCGATTAAGTCTTGAACATGATGAAGTGTCTATTCAAATAACTTAATCATATTATCTCCAATCACTAATTGATCATGTATGTCACACTTAGCCACAAAGTCTAAGTTGACGTGCATCGGCCGATGACTTTGATCCAATTATGATGAGAAGATGAGTATTCTCTCTAAATCCACATTGAGGAATGAATCCTATTCTTGGCTCAACTACCATGCACATGCACTTTGTGATGAACCCAATCCAAGTCGTATCTACCCATGGAAGGGTGCAAGCGTTGAATATGGTCAAAGTTCATCACTCTACACATGTCGTGCGTATTGACCTCAAGTCAAAGGAGTATCGCATCGCTCCCACTAACCGAGACACCCGTAGACACATATAGTGAAAATACATCAAACGGTTTCGCTGATGGGTATACCAATACCCTCTAAGGTATTTGTGCATCCATCACGAGATACCTAGTATCTCGTAGTAAGTGCGATCTTATTACACTCTCTAAGAGTATGATGCATATCGCACACCAATCTCCATTGCATCATCAATATCCCCTTCTTGATGATCCTTGATCGGGGCCATTTGAGAATCATGCTTAAGTCATCTGAGTTCTCAGAACCTCAATGACAGCAATGACTCATGGGAAATGCAAACAATCAAACATAATATTCAAACAAGTGTATTGCCATACATTAATATTAAAAGAACTATAATATTAAATCAAACTGAATATCATCGAGTATTATGTCCTTACAATAGATTGTCTCTAGGACACTAACACTAACATCTTAAAATAAAATAAATTATTGTTGCATTATTTCCTCCTTATTTTTTTGAAAATATTAAAGAAAAGAGGGAGAAGAATTTTCTTGAAAAGATTTTATGGAAAGGAGATAAGTATTCTTGGAATACAAGATTATTCCATAAATTCAAGAAATCTCCCACTTGGCTTCTTTAATGAGAATTTTCGAAAATTATAGAGAAATAATAGGAAGAAGGATTTTTTTGGAAAGTTTTTTATGGAAAAAGATATGTGTTCTAGGAATACAAGAATATCTCATAAATTCAATACAGATCCAATCTTGAAAGATCCCCTATTATTTTCGAAAATTTGGCTAAATAAGGGTGTGAGATTTTTGTGAAAAAAAATACACATGGAAAGAAGAATATATGAGATATATTCAAGATTTCTTGGAGATCAAAAAAAGATATTTCCTAACTTTATTTTGAGTCCAAAATTTCGTTCCCCCCTCTATATAAATAGGGGGATGAATTTTTTCATCCCCTAGTGTTCCATGTGTTGGAAATATTAGAAATCTACAAAGGTGGTGCAACAATTTTTTATTTTCCTTTGTTTTATAAATCGTTCATTGGAGAACCTTCCACCGGGGTTATTGGACGAGGACTTGGGAATACTTGAGAAGGACTTTTGGTGGGTATCCAGATACTTGATACTGTCTGTCTCAGATCTTCTCTCCAATGGGTACGTTTACGTAAACTCCTAGAAATTCCGCATGCTAGGATCTTTTACATGAAATATTATTTGCATGTTGTTGTTGGATTAGTTATTATTTGAATTCACTTAGGTTAATTCATGCTAGTAATAATTGTTAATTTAAATTTGTGTTTATGAGGTCATCCCGATAGATCCTGACATATGTTATCCCAACAACTGGTATCAGAGCCCTGGTTCGGGCTCTGATCTTTTAAACTGTAATTTAAATTATTGTTCATTAAAATTAAAATTGGATAGTAGAACTGTTAGATATGCTTTGCAGGTATCCAATTGTCATTGTATTTTAATGTGCTTATTTACATGCAAATAAATTGTTGTTTTTTAATTCGATTCGTTCAAATTCGTTTTGCCTCGTGAGAAAATCCACGAGTAGATTATAATTTGTTTGATTTGTTCAATGTAATAGACTAGTCTAGATCTAGGTTTGTTTATTTTTCGTAAATAAATTATAACCGGATCATGAACGAAGATGGAGACGGAGATTAAAAGACGGACGTCCAAGTGTCCAGACGTACGCGAGCCAAGGCAGAGCACGCGAGCTAGGCCAAGGGCCTAGCGACCGCGCGTACCAATCGGGCGGTCGTGGATGGGGCATTTGCGTCGGGCCGGGCGACGATATGCGACATCGATGGCACTCTGCATGCATGCGGGAGATTTGGGCAACGGGCACGGGACCCAGACGCGACAGCGTCGGGTGATCAGCGCGGCGCATGTGTAAGGGCGACGGGGTGAGATGGCCGAGCTGAACCGAGGAGTGCGCCTAGGCGCACGCGGACTCGTGTTTTGGGTCGTGAGCTACTCATTTTCCGGACGTCTTCCTAACCCGAAACGGAGGACATTCTTTGAAGAATTGTTGCGGATTCAGTGGGAGCCTTTCGAGATGAACGATGAAGGCAAAAGAAGAGACGATTTCTCAATATCAAGATTTGGAATTAAACCATGACTATTGGATATATGTGCCCAACTTGATTTATTTTGTCTTGATGCTTGTTTTAAATTCGTGCAATTTTATTTGTTAAATGTGTTTGCATGATTTAGAATTGTCCAAAGAAAATCTCACTTTCAAAAATTACTACGTATGTTTTATTGACAAATTTTATTCCGGATAATAAAATTACGTCAAATTGACCTCCATGATTTATTTATTTGTGAATTCTTTTGGAGAAATTTCCCCCACGGAACGGCCAAAAGATGGTTTTCACATGAATAAATTCCCAAAAGGATGATTGTGAATTATTATTAGTGGCGACGATGACCCTCCCCACGAGGCTCGTACAAAGCGAAGTAATAATTCTGTATTTAATCATGGTTATTACTTAGGTATAAAATTGATATGCATATACTTCCCCGAAGTCCCTGTCAATTTTATATTGGTCAAGTGGGAGCCGACTATTAATTTTGAATTAAAGGTTTGTAACTGTTCTTGTTTGTAACCTGCTTAAATGTGTTTAAATACAGTTCACCCCAGTGACCTATTTAAACTGTTTTGAGATGTCGGCTGATGCATGTTCATATTGTTTTGAGCTTTTGATATGAACAATGTGATCGAATTGAGTGATAATTTTGTGCTTACACAAATTGTTATTTATTTCAGTTCAGCATGTCGCAACCTTCTAATCCACTGTATTCTATACTTAAAGACCATCAATTAACTGGTGAAAACTATGTTGATTGGAAACGTAAACTGATGATTATCCTCACTACACAAAAGCACAAGTGGATCCTTGATATTCCAAAACTTGATGAGCCAACTAGCGAGTTGAGTAAGGCGGAAAAGAAAAAATATGATGACTGGGAGCATTGCAATGATATGGCTAAGTGTACCATTCTGGCATCTATGTCAGATGTGTTGCAACACCAACACCAAGAATTTGCAACTGCTGCGGAAATCATGGAAAATCTTAAGAAGATGTTCAAACATCAAAACCGCACGGCTCGTCAGATCACCTTGCTAGAAATGCTTTCGCTGAAAATGGTGGAGGGCACGCCCGTAAGGGATCATGTCCTCAAGATGATGGCTCATCTAAATAAACTTGAGGTTCTGGGTGCAGATTACGATCTTGAGACTCAGATTGATTTGGTGCTCCACTCTCTGCCTAAAAGCTTTGAACACTTTCAGTTGAACTATCAGATGAATAATCAGAAGTTCTCACTAGCTGACTTGTTGCAAGTTGTGGTCTCGGCGGAGACGTTGATGGGACACCAAACTCAAGCTTTGGCGGCAAGTGGACCATCTTCATCTTCTAGGCCAAAAGAGGGTAGGAAGAAGAGGAAGGCCAAAGGCTAAAAGCAGTAGAACTCAACTGTTGCCAAGGGCAAAAGTAAGGTGAGGGATGCTGGGGGTATCAAGAAGGATCCAAAGGGGAAGTGCTTCAACTGCGGTGAAAAGGGACATTGGAGGTCTGCCTGTTCCAAACTCAAGCGGAAAGGAAAGAAAGGTAATTCTCACGCACTAGTTGTTGACACTTGTTTAGCGGCGTATGCTACCCACTCGTGGGTAATGGATACGGGATCCACTGATCATGTTTGTTTCACATTACAGGGGTTCAAACTGACCCGACAACTTAGTGGAAGTGAGGTCCTCATCACACTAGGTGATGCTACGAGAGTAGCAGCTGAAGCAGTGGGAGACGTGCACCTGTCTTTTGAAGACAAGATTTTAGTTTTAAGAGATGTTCTTTATGTTCTAGTTTTTCGCAAAAACTTTATTTCAGTTTCTAAACTAATTAATGATGGATATTCTGTTCGTTTTTCTAAGCAAGTTACCGTTTATCGTAATGATGTGTTTATCTATCATGGAACTTTACGGAGCAATCTCTATACTATTAACTATGCACACCACTCACAAAATGCATCTTATAACACATCGACTGTTTCATGCAATAAGAGAAAACGTTCAGAAAATGTGAACGAGACACTTCTATGGCATCTAAGATTAGGTCATATTAATCTGAATAAGATTCAAAGGTTGGTGAAAGATGGTTCACTATCGGACCTGCAGCTAGAACCACTTTCAACCTACGAATCATGTTTGGAGGGTAAAATGACCAAGAGGGCATTTGGAGCCAAGGGGAATAGAGCCACAGAAGTATTGAAAATCGTTCACACTGACGTGTGTGGTCCAATGTCAACCAAAGCTAGAGGTGGCTATGAGTATTTCGTGACTTTCATCGATGATTACTCAAGGTTCGGGTACATTTTCCTCATGAAACACAAATCGGAAACCTTTGATAAATTCAAGGAGTTCAAAGCCGAAGTGAAGAATCATAGGGAAAAGAGTATCAAGTTTCTACGATCTGATCGTGGAGGCGAATACCTCAGCGATGAATTTTTGAACTACCTGTCAGACGAGGGCATTGTTTCCCAGTTGACTGCACCCGGAACCCCTCAACAAAACGGGGTTGCAGAACGAAGAAACAGAACACTCTTAGAAATGGTCAAATCCATGATGAGTTATTCAGATCTACCTAAGTCGTTTTGGGGTCATGCCTTGGAAACGGTGGCTTACGTTCTGAATCTGGTGTTATCCAAATCGGTTCCCAAAACCCCTAAAGAGTTGTGGATCGGGCGCAAGCCCAGTCTGAGACACCTCAGGATTTGGGGGTGTCTGGCATACGTGCTAGACAAGGAAGCCGGTAAGTTGGACGCACGTTCGGAACTAAGGCTGTTTATAGGATATCCCATGGGAACGAAAGGGTGCATGTTCTATGGTCCCGAAGATCAAAAGGTGGTAATAAGTACACAATTTAGATTTTTGGAAGAAGACTTTATGAACAATCGAAAGCCCAAAAGTGAGATTACCTTAAATGAAATAAGAGGGCAAACTCCTATACCAACTGTACAGGTTAATATACCAAGCGTCACACCGACACAATTGGAACCTCGTCGTAGTGGGAGGGTTGTCCGACAACTTGAGAGATTCATGGGGATAGGAGAATTTTCGGATTTGATCCCCGGGGATAGTGAATTAGACCCCTGGTCCTACAAGGAGGCGGTCCAAGATAAGGATTCAGAATCCTGACAAACTGCGATGGAAGCCGAGATGGGCTCAATGGATCATAATCAGGTGTGGGAGCTAGTTGAATCACCCAGTGGGGTAAAACCCATTGGATGCAAGTGGGTCTACAAGAGGAAAAGAGGACCGGACGGGAAGGTGGAAACCTTTAAAGCTAGGCTTGTGGCAAAGGGATACACTCAGAAAGAGGGTATCGATTATGAAGAAACCTTTTCGCCTGTAGCCATGCTTAAGCCCATCCGTATTCTCTTGGCAATAGCTGCACATCTAGATTTTGAGATCAGGCAAATGGATGTCAAGACAGCTTTCCTTAACGGGAGTCTTGACTAGGAAATCTATATACAACAGCCCGAAGGTTTCATTGAAAAAGACCAAGAACACCTTGTGTGCAAGCTGAGGAAGTCCATTTATGGACTGAAGTAAGCATCTCGGGCTTGGAACCAATGTTTTGATCATGTAATTAAATCTTATGGGTTTGATCAAAATGATTTCGAGAGTTGTGTTTATAGGAAGTGTGACGGAACTGCCTTGGTATTCCTAGTACTATACGTAGATGATATTCTGCTCATCGGAAACGATGTAAAGGTTTTGTCAGACGTAAGGGTATGGCTGTCAAAACAGTTTGATATGAAGGACTTAGGGGAAACCGGTCATATTCTTGGGATTAAGATCACTCTAGATCGAAAGAAAAGAATGATCGGTTTTTCGCAAGCTTCATACATGGATACCGTTTTGAAGTGTTTCAACATGCAAGATTCCAAGAAGGGTTTTGTACCTTTCAGGCATGGAATCCATCTATCGAAAGACGTGTGCCCTAAGACACAAAGGGAGATATATGACATGAGAGGCATTCCTTATGCGTCGGTAGTAGGAAGCCTCATGTATGCAATGTTGTGTACGAGACCGGATATCTGCTACTCCATAGGCATGGTAGCGAGATATCAAAGTAATCCTGGAAATCAACATTGGACTGTTGTTAAGAACATTCTGAAGTATCTGAAAAGAACTCAAGATAGAATGCTGGTTTATCAGTCAGACAGTTTATTTCTAGTGGGATACACGGACTCAGATTTTCAATCAGACCTAGATTCCAGAAAATCTACCTTGGGTAGTGTGTTTTGTCTGGGGGGAGGAGCTGTAACATGGAGAAGCGTTAAGAATAAATGTATCGCCGGTTCTACCATGGAAGCCGAATATGTAGCTGCTTGTGAAGCAGCGAAAGAAGCGGTGTGGCTCAAGAACTTCCTAGTGAACTTGGATGTTGTTCCGAATTTGCCCAGCACCATCACGATCTTCTGTGATAATGCCGGAGCAGTTGCAAATTCAAGGGAACCGAGAGCCCACAAGGCCAGCAAACACATTGAAAGAAAATACCATCTTATACGAGAAATCATTAAGAGAAGAGATATAGAGGTGGCAAAGATCGCTTCGGAAGACAACCTAGCCGATCCATTCACAAAGGGTCTGCCTCAGTTAACAATCGAGAGACATGTGGAAGGAATGGGTGTCAAGAGCGTTGTCAATCTTCTATGAGTATAAGTGGGAGAAATGTTATTAGGTTGATGTAGGTGACATTAGATGTCACCGAGTAATACATCAGACATGCTGTGGTATACTTAAAAGCAAACTGTTGGTCCCGGTGCAAACGAGTCTTACACGTATGGGGGAATACACGTGTTCGTGTTGTTTTTAAAACTTTTTTCATCGAGGTCACTTGGGTCGATAATCCTCAAGATTAGGTCCCGAGAAGCACAGACGCTCGAGTCAAAGTCTCATCGAGACAAGTGATCCGGCTGCTTTTCGATACCTCGAGATAATCCCAACCGAGTCCCGAGTTTCAGAGATCTCGAGTTGCTTGGATCGATAACTAACCCCATGAACCCTCGGAAAGAGTAAGTTCAGTTTGGTAACTATCTGTTCTAACTTACTCGAGATGTGCGGAATGGTTGGCCCTTAGTTTATACCGTTTTAAGCTTTTTTGAAAAACCTTCCCGAATGGAATAGTGATTAATCGTGATTCGTTATGCAACTTCAAATGGATTGATTCCAACCGAATATCGATTGAAAAGTATGCTTTCAAATTCAAGTCAATGCAACGATTAAGCGCGATAAAAAAGCAATAAACAACACAACAATTATAGTGGTTCGAGAGACTCAAGCTCCTACGTCCACTCTCTCTCGATCCTCGAGAGAAATTCACTAATCACTTCGAAGCTTTCGACTACCTCGCGTAGTTTACTTTACTCAACTTCGCCCCGAGCTTTACGACTACTCCACGTAGTTTACTTACTCAACCCGACCTTGAGCTTTCTGACTACCTCCGTAGTTTACTTACTCAAACACAAACAAGTTTTCAGACTACCTCTGTAGCTTACTAACTTCTCCTCTAGAGTTTTCTGACTACTCCGAGTAGTTTACTAACTCTTTACAACTCTTCTCACCAACAAACACACTCCAACTACCTTCTCAAGGGTTTGGGGTTTCTCGGTTGGTTTCCAACTAGGATGAGATATCCTTTACAATGAAGCACAATGCAAAGGGTTAGGATATCTCGACTAAGCTTTGGATAAATCTTATCAAGCTAGGCTTAGTTTAGTGAGCTCTCTTCAATATAGAAGCACTTGGGAAATTCTAAGTTTTTCGAGTGCTTTAACTTTTGCGATAATAAGTTTGAGCTCTTTGAGTTGCTTATAAATTTCCCATAACCTTACAATGTAGAGGGTCACCAGTATTTATAGGCATACACCAAGGTCACTCTTGAAAACTATCCGTTGGAGAGATAGCTTCGTGAGTTTCCTTTTATGGTGTGTGAGGAACGGCTATATTTAGGGTTTGAAACTCCCTAACACGTTTTAGGCAATAGCCTTTCATGTAGCCGGTCTTCACTTTTTTGCGATCTGGAACTTTGTACTTACGACATCTTTTTCAAATGACACATCCATTTTGTCGGTGTTAGTATGGTGCAGTGTTGTCTTCCTCTTTATGACTTTTGTCTCCAGTTAAAGGTAGACACCTTCAACGACTCTTTTGGTTACAAACTCTGAGTTTGATATAACCTTAACAACACTTCTGACTTAGTTCCTTTTGTCTGCATTTGAATGTCTTGGCAAATATCTATTATCTAAGGAATCACGATCTTCTCGATATTGCATCCTTGGATAGATATATTGATTGCTTGAAACATTGAGGTTTATCTTGAGCATTGATGCATTCTTGAGTCTTGATAATTCTTGTGCCTTGATATTCTTGATCTTCAATCTTGATCTTGATCTTGCGTCTTGAGTCTTTGAGTCTTGGCGTCTTCGAGTCTTGAGTCTTACGAGTCTTGATATCTTGGTGATATCTTTGAGTCTTCATCTTTGTGTCTTGATTCTCGATTTCATCTTGAGTCTTGATATCTCGATTTCTGCGAGTCTTGATTCTCGATTTCTCTTTGAGTCTTGATTCTCGATTTCTCTTTTTGAGTCTTGAAACTTCGGTTTTATCTTGAAACTTGGTTTCTTGAAACATCTTGAGTTCTTGAGTCTTGAGAACCTATCGATCTATATCTGCTTGACTATACATTTTGCGAGATAACATCTCGAATACTCTAAAACTGAATCTCGACTCAACTATCAAGATCATTACGAACATGTCATACTCGGGGTTTTTGGGATCTTAATCAAAATCATATATCTTTTATAAAATTCATCTCCCAACAATTTCCCTTTTTTGATGATGCCAAAACCTATCTTGTTACAAACATATAACCTATACTCGGGTTTTGGTTTTATTCTATTACAAGATTGATTATGTCTCCCAACAATTTCACGAAAAGAGAATCTCTCAACAATTTGAGAGAGTCTCCCAACAATTAATAATTTCTTGAAGAATGAATCTTCTTAAATAGTTCATTACCAAATACTTAAACAAGATTAATTGAGAGACATTCATTCAAAGATATCAAATATAAAAGACATGTAAATAAGATAATGAGATATTATCTTTTGAGCATAAATGATAAGTTTTCATTGATGATTGGTATACCATTACTGATTACAATGAGTCTTATCAACAAAATCAAAAGACAAAAATTTAAAGATTAGAGAATCTTACGAGTCTTGATCTTGATTTGGCTCTTGGGTCTTACGCTCTTGATTTGCTTCTTCTTCAACCGTGTTGGGCACCTCCGGGTTGAACATTAGAAAACCTCTTCTTCGGTTCATTTCTTTCCTTAATAATATCCGGATTTGTTTTCTGTCAAACCAAGTGACCAAAGATATCTTGAGCAATTTCTTGAGTAATGACCTTCTCATTCACCAAGCCATTACCAAGTCTTGGAGGAGGGTAGGATTATGGACCGGGGCAACTATCGTACCTTACCTTCATCGCCTAAGTTCATCCAACTTTGGAGATATTTTGGATAGAAGGTTAGGAGATATTCAATGAACGCCTTCATTCGATCCGAGCTTTCCCTCTCCACTCCCTGAGCACATCATAATAGAACCCGAAGGTTCTCTTGACTTCTTCCCACATATCGTTGAGTTTGATAGGCATCCATTTGTCAACGGCCACTTGATTGCTTTTGATGTCTCTCTCCTTTTGCTCATAAACTTTTTGAATCACTCGCCCGGCGGCTCTTCTTGATCTTCTTCACGATCACGAACGCGCTTTGAGGCGAGCGACATCTTTTCTTCTTTGTTCTACGGAGTGTCTTGAGCATTCCTCGTGTTGAAGACTTTCTTCTTCTGGCGACTGCGAGACTCTTGATTTCTTCATCTTCGAATCGGCTTTCTCTGGATTGGCTTAAAGCCTTGTGGCGCTTGCTCTCGGGTTGAACAATGCCCAAGGCTTTCCTCTTCATAAGCAATTTGGCGGCTTTGGCTTGTTCCAACCTTAGTTCTAGCACTTTCGGTTTCTCTCTTGCAACATCAAGCATGGTTTCCTCGAGGCTTCGAGTGTAGATAGGCTTCTCCACTTTGGCGAACTTCGGTTTGTAAGTAACCGACTTCATTTAAGGCTTTGGATAGGTTATACATTTGGCTTCTTTACGTGCCTTTTTTCTTCAAAGTGCGTGTCAATAATTTCTGAAGTCTTCACCTTCCTTTTCCCCTTCTTGGCACCGTACTTTAGAAGAAGTCTGGAGAGTGCTGTGTCCATGTGATATTGCTCTTTCCTCACACAACGCACCTCTCCTGCTAACTGATCTTGTTCGTCCTCCAGCCTCCTGATGTGGTTCTTAGCCACAGAAAATTCTTCAGAGAGATGGACAAACTGGCCAGAGAGTGCTTCTTTAAACATCTCTGTCATCTTGGTCATGAACATTGAGCTCATTTCCTCAACAGCAGATTTGATCATTACTTCATTCCTCTCTGCCAATTTCACCTCTAGAAATGCAGTTCTCTCCTGGTGCTTTTGTTTTAGTTCAAGATTTTCAAATTCGGCCTTTGACTCCTCCAAACTTTTCATTCAACTTATCTTCCATGGAGGTCATCTGTGAGGTCAGAGTGTTTTGGATTTGCACCAGTTCTGAAGAGTGACTAAGATTCTCCATCTTCTGAGCTTGGCTGGCCAATGTTTCTTCCATCTGAGCAATCTTGTTCATCATTGGCTCAACCTTCTCAAGTTTCTCCATCAAGGGAGTGAGGTCAATCTCGGGAACATACGCGACCTTCAGGCGATTGATCATCTGAGCTTGACTTCATCCACGAGCTCCGGTCTCAATCGAGCCTCGGTCATACATCGAACAATTGAATTAAAGATAGAACTTTCGTTAACTTTGGCATAATTGTTAATAGTGCTAAAAGGTACTGAAAAGTCTTAACTCGATCTGAGTTGACCGATTTCGGAGTTGATCGGCCGAAGTTTCCTTCTCCATCCGAGGCCCGATCCTCTGCATCTCCTGTTGGTCCCCATCTTGAAATTTGTCTCTGCTTGCTAGGGGCACCAACCTCATTATCTCTCCTCCCGGCTATCTTACTACGAACCGGCTCATCAAAATCGGAGTTTTTTCATGCGAGCTTTGTCCTCTGAACCACGAGAAGTCGGTCGGGGAAAATTTGTCTCCTCATTCCACAGATCTTCCCCTCTGAATGCGGCAATATCAAGCATCTCCGGGAAGAGTCGATTGAGGATGAACCAAAGTCGACCTTATGTCTGAAGAAGACATCTTGCGGATCGGGGTATGATTTGAGCTTCGGTAGTGATCAAGAATGAACCGTTCCCTTGCTCCTCCACTTGCCTTCTTGACCGCCGCCTTCTTCCATCTCGGGGCTTTTACGGTTCGGTTGAAGCATCGGTGAGGGATCAAAAGTAGATCTTTCGGAGCTCATCAAGAATAAATTGCTCCCGAGTCTCAAAGAAGATCAGAATGTTGTCAGTCCAGTCCTCGGTTTAGATCCGAGTGGGTTACGGGGCGAGATGACACTTCCTCAGATTGACTACGAGTTAGCTCTCTTTGTCTGGCCAAGACATCTTTGGTAGGAATCTTCGAGGCTGAGTTCCTTTAAAAATTTCTGAGAAATTTTTATGCGAACCGAGCGAAGTCTCAAGCACCTCGAGAGAAGACACGCTCCTCGATCTGATTCTTGTGACTTAGAGATAACTGAGCCAAAACTTGCAATGGCAAATTCTGAGCGGTTTGGCCCTCAGGTTGAATCTCTTCAGAATCACTGCCATCTTCATCGGTGAGAACCACCAATCTTCTGCGCTTGGGAGCGAGGGTTTTCTGCATCTTCAACTTCTCACCCTGCTCCATTTTTGCTTCCAACAAAACCTTCCCCCTGGTTTGTTGGGTCTCTTCAGCAGCAGCAGCTTTTGGTGATTATGCTTTCTTTTCTTTCTTCCCTCTGATGGCCTGTTTCTTCACAGCAATGGGCTTGAAGAGCACCTTGGAGTTAGGGAATGGGGTCGAATTGGCGAAGATATCCTCCTCCTCTCTGCACATCTCCAAAATATAAGCTATTTTGGTTGCATGGTGGATCTTGCCTTTAATCGTGATCGCCCCGTCAACCTTCTTGAAGACTTTGGCTTGCTCACTCACCATCTGAATCAAGAATTTGAGCCAGTTGAAGTCAGTGGTGGGTGAGGCCTCGATCGCCGACATCAATCGGAGCTTCGGGGTACTGATCTGCTCAAAACTCCCCACAAGGCTCATGATGCTTTTGCTCACAATATCCATCAAAACTCGATATTGTGGCTTCAAATGCCTCTTATGCAGTGTAGCCTCAAATTTCACAGGATTCTCAGCAATCCTATCTAAATACTCCTGCTCTCTACCCAACATATACATGGCAGGATCCTCTCCTTTATCACAGAGCTCAAAAACATCATTTAAATTCTTCGGAATTATATACAATTCCCTCTCAAAATCGATGTATTCGGACGAATGCTATAAGTGTGATACAGTAATCTCAGAATGCATACCATCCTCTTCATCTATCCTCAAATTACAGATGAACTCGATTACCTCTTTTGCATACTCTTGATCCGGTCGGCTTGCGATGAGATGGGTGAGTTTGGCCAATCGAATCATATGGAGAGCCTCCTCTTCTGGTTTGGAGTTGGTTGTGCTATCGAGCGAGATAACGAACTAGTACAAGGGTTTGTTGGTTTCGGCTAATCTCTCGAATAGGGTTGGGGCCATTTTGGATATGAAGAATTGAAGCTTTAGGGTTTGGAGATTTCTGGGCAAAGGGAATTTTTAATTGCAGAGGATTTGAGAACGAAGGGTTTGATAAAAAATTGGCTTGAATGGCTTATTGGGGTATAAATAGTTTCGAGATCGTGGGGAATCGCGTTGGTTAGGTGAAAAGCAACGGTTGAGATTAATCTCCGATTAATCGAGTATCTGAAACGACGATCTCGAAAAGTAAGCCGCCAAAATATCCTCATTGGTCATTAATGTAATGAGCATTAAATGATTTCATTGACCTTCTTGAATTTCAAAAGATCCCGCCCAAAAACATTCCTTAGGTGTTTTGTATTTATTGCAAATGATTACTGAGTTTTTACTTAAGCAATAAATAAGTCGCATGAGTCATTACTTCTTCAGACTAATTTATCTCTATCAGTCTTACTGAGTACTGACTAGAGATGTTAAACGGGCCACGGGCTAATGGGTCGGGCCGGGCTAACCGGGAATTTTTCAGGGTTAGGGCTTAGGTATCTCTCGCCCGTTTAAAGCCCGAACCTTTGAATCCCAGTGCTGGTGGGCTTATTTATCGGGCTATTTACGTGGCGGGTGGCAGATTTTTTTAAATTAATTTTTATTAAAGGGAGAGGGCCTAGAGGTCCAAGAAGAATGATAAATGGGCTGCTGGGCTGAAAAAATAAAGAAGAATGATAAATGGGCTGCTGGGCTGAAAAGAAAGAAGAATGATAAATGGGCTGAAAAAATATAAATAGGTCAAAGAATGATAAATAAATGGGCCGAAGGTGCCTTTCTTCTTGGGCTTAAAAAAAAAAAAAATGGGTCTTTGGGCTCCAAGAATATATTCATTCACGTTTCATTTTCCAGTTTCTTCACTTTCCCATTTTCCAGTTTCTTCACTTTCCCATTTTCCAGTTTTAAAAAATAGAATATATTCTTTTGTTTTTGTACATGTGGAAGCCAGCGTACCTTATGCAACTTTAAACTTTTAATTTGTTTGTTAGACTTTCAATTTGTATGATTTTATGCTTTGGACTTATTTTGTTCTATAATATCTATTGGACTTATTTATGGTTAGAGTTAAGTACTTAAGTTGTGAACTTGTGATAGTTGTAATATATTTAATATGCATTTGGATTGTATTTTAAATAAAAAATGGTGTGGCCCGCCCGTTTAGCCCGAGGCCCGCTAGGGTTAGGGTTAGGTTACGACTCTTAATGGCCCGTTTAAAAGTGAACCGCTAAGGCCCTAACCGATTTAGGGCAGTGGCCTGTAGGGGCGGGGCCCTAATGGGTTAAAGGACCCGTTTAACATCTCTAATCTTGACCTTGATAAAATGTCGAGATTATATCTTCGAAATCTTGAATGGGTTCGATATAAACAATCTTGACCTTGATGAAATCGAGTTTCGAGACTCGCCAAAATATTTCCATTTTATCTGAGCTACCAAGAAAATTAGAAAACTTCATGCATCCGAAAACCTTCAATTTTTCGGGTTTACTCTATACACTGGATCTAACATCCCTAATTCAAATTGAAAGTTCTGAAATCTTGATTGACCCAAAGGTTTAGTCAAGATATCGGCTCTTTTGCTTATCAAGATGAATTTTCTCCATCCTTATGTCCTTCTTCTCGACATGATCTCTCGATGAAGTGATGTCGATATCCACATGCTTGCATCGGTGTGCAATCTGGGATTTTGTGAAATAGCAATGGCACTATTATTGTCACAAAATATTGGTACTTCATTGGCTACAACTTTATAATCCCTTAATTGTTGTGCGAGCAAAGAATCGAGCACCTGCGACTTCACTGTGACCATGTATTAAACTTTCAATAATCTTGGTTGCTCTTCGAGGTCCTGCTTTTCTTCGAAAACCAAGATATCGACCACTTCCTAGAAATTGACAAGTTCTGTAGTGGACTTCTGTCAATCTGCAACCTCCATAATCGGTGTTGGGAAATTTATAGTTTTGATAAAAGTTCGAAACACATGTAATAGGACGATCGGACTGTTGGTATCGATGTTTATATTACCGTTTATAGAATACCGGTTGATAATTCTTGTATAGAACAACCGATGTAATAGATAGGTCACATATTGAGGGGGGGAACCTCAATATGTATAAGTCGAATCGAAGATTGAGAAAAAACGGTGATATCAAGCGGGGCGGAATCAAGAGAAGAACAAAGATCAAATCGATCCGATCAAGTCGATATATCAATTTGAAGTCATGAAGATCAAACTCGAATACTTTAAGATCGGACGGAAGACCTACATCGGTAAGTCCGCTAGTTGAAGCTAAGTCAATCGGCACCGGAAGACTCCATCGGGTAGTCGATCGGCCTTTGATCGATCGTCCACCTCCGGTGAAAACCGATGTTTCACCTAACCTAATCATCGTCGACGATCTGAACAAGAAGAATGTCAACCTTAGTTGGAAGAACAACCCGAAAAAAAGTGCGTCTGTTAACCAATAAGAACAAGACACGTATGATCGGACCCGACAATTAAGGGATTTGATCTTCGCTCTCTTGACTATAAAATACAAGTTCACGCTTTTCGGCCATGCCGTTCGAAGACGCGTCATCAATCTCGCAAACCTACCTAATATAGCACGAAATTCAAATTGCTCTCCAACGGCTCTTTGATTTCAAGGTCTATAAATATGGGATCACGCTTGAGTGAAGACACGGAAACACTGAACAATCAAGAAGCTCAAGCAATTATCAGATCTCCGCACGAAGAACACGAACTTGAAGTTAATTTTTATAGTGTTCATCCCATAAGTTCTTTGCATTGAAATCTTTTCATCTAGCTGATAGGCTACATTAAACACTAGAAAAGATTTCACAGTTGGAACCAAAACAATCTTATCCAAACCCAAGTTAGGTTAAGTTGTTTAGCAAGATTTCAGACTAGGGTTTCTAGTTCTGATTTCTGGGATCGGTTGAGTGAGAACTCCTTAAATATCTGTCGGTGTACTGTGTTAGACTAACACATAAATCTAAGTCTAGTTGGTTAAGTTGGTGCCCCTTGTGATAGGGAAGAGTGGACGTAGGACTGGTTTGTCCGAACCACTATAAATCTTGTGTGCCTTTACCGCTTTGATTAACTGTTTACACAATCGCACGCAACCTTTAAAGTGCATACATATTCTAAGTTGAGATCAGCTAGCACCAAGCTTGACACTTCAGTCAAACTGGTTAAAAGACTAACTTTGGAATCTGATTTATAAAAACTGGTTTTTCACGGGTAAAACTTAAGCTTCCGCACACATCAGTTAAACTGATAGTTACCGAACTGATCTGCCTTCAGGCGATTAGTAAGTTGGTTATCAGCCCAAACTGATTCACTCGCGACTCGATCAAAGCTAATCGCCATCACACCGATCCAAGAAAAAAGTTTTTGTAAGTCTATTCACCCCCCCTCTAGACTTACGCCCTCACAAACCCGTTTCGGGACCTACAAGTGGTATCAGAACAGTTGGTTCTACAGACCACTGACTTTGTGTATCATCGATTCTTGAGGAAGAATCTTTGTGGTCGACTGAACTGATCTTGAAAAACCTTCTTAAAACTCATTCATTTTCCAAAAACACTCAGCATGGATAACACCTCAGGTATGTATCATGATCTGCCGAAGTTCTCAATCGATGAGTATGCAGATTGGGCCATATATATGTCCAACCATCTAGGTTTGATTAGTGGCAGAATGATGGAAGTCATCGAAAGAGGACCCATCATCATATATTACGACAACCCTGCAGTTGGAGGAGATCGAACTTTGCCCGGAAGTCTTATGCGAAAAAAAAAAGCCTTGATGGATGCGGAGGAAAGAAGCGCATACTCTAGATACTATCGCAAGGCATATTATCATGAAAACAATGGATAAGGTCACCAAAAGAAAAAGTTAAGTATCTCAAAAGCTGCGAAAGCAATGTGGGATACTCTAAATTTAAATATCTTGAGGAAATGACCGGATAAAAAGACGCCGTCTACAAGTTTAACCGGTGAAGTTCGAAAAATTGAAGATGTCGCCAACGAAACCATCAACGAACTTCGATGGAAGGATTACAATGTCAATAAACAAGCGAGAACTTGTAGAGAGATGTCCGATAAAGATATCAACTACAAAATTTTAAGGTCTCTCACCAAGAAATGGGATATGAAGGTCACGGTAATCAAGGATTGCCAAGATATTTCAAAAATGAAGCCAAGTAGCTTGTTCTTGAGCCTTAAAGCTCACGAGTTCGATTTAATTGAGAGGACAAGCGAGATGAAGATGAGGTGCCATTTGAAGCCTCAACTTCCAAATCGATTGCTTTTAAGGCAACCAAAGTTAGATTGAAGACCAATGAACCCATTGGAAACATCATAAGTCGAGCGAGCAGATCGCTCCGCTTACCGAAACTAGAGAAATCAAATACTCAACCGGGTAAGTGTCGAAGATTCTATAAAGATTATCAACATAGCCGAGGAAAGAGAGAGGAGATCGACAACGTGATCTCCGTAAAAGAACCAGATCTCGATGATCGAAGAGATCACAGAGAAGAAAAGAAAAAGTGATAATCTAAAAAGATGAGAGAAGAGATAATCAATCGCATGTAAGAAGCTCGGGATTACTATCGTAAAGGAAAGTCACCGATAGATCATACGACGGAGTGATTCACCCGGAAGAAAAGGTTCCGTGGATCAGGAGCGTGCTTCAACTGGTGGAGAAACCAGTCACTACAAACAAGCAGACGCCTGCACCTAACGCCAAGAGAAAGGGAAGAAAAGAGGAATGTAAGAGAGCAACGGCACAGGACGTAAGAGTTATGGTTGGTTCGACACGTCAGAATTGAGGATTCGTGATTCGCCCCCGAGGATTCCGGATACTCCTCAGAGAAGATTTGCCCCGATCAAGCAAAGGATCTTTGTTGACTTCTATGGAAATGAAGATCCGATATTCTCTTGGATGATGATGAGATCTGTCTCGATGGCAAAGGAGGACCAATCTGAGGTAACCTCCAAACTTGCTTTGTTCGCTTCTACACCGCTATCATTAGCACACCCTTTGGGGAGATTAACTCGCAGACTCTACTCGAGCAATTGCTTGAGGATCTCTCCAATGCAAAGAGACACTTATGCTATAGTGGAAGTTTGAAAATGACAAAGCCGAGGACCCGAAATAATCAGCTTGCTAAAGAGAATGATCCCCAATAAAAGCCTCGAACTTAAATCATTTGAAACCGCCGTAAAAGCAACCGAGGAATTTAAAATTTCGGAAGTTAAAGCTTCGATCGGGAGAAGAAGATCAAAGATCAATCGACAATTAACAAACAAACAAGTCGATGACTTCAAAATCCTCGCAAGCAAAATTCGATGAGCTATTCCGAAAGCATGAAAGTCTAAAATCATCTGAGGATAATCTGCGTAAGAAAATAGAGGTTTTTACAAAATCATTTAAAACCGTTCAAGACGTGAACACCTATTTTCGAACAACGATTAACAAGAAGGGACTTGGGTATGAGAACCCTTCCACATCCTCAAAAGCCCCGACTGATTCATCTAAAAAAGGTGTAATCAGACGAGTTTTTTAGACGAGTTTCTAAAAAAGAGAACGTCTGTAACATCCCAAAATTACTTTATAAATAATAAATAATCAGGAGACATACATAATTAATTTATATTAAATTTAAGATATTAAGTCTCGATTTATAACTTGATTGGTTATTTTGGTTAATTACTTTTTGGATACTAAAGTTTACTGTTCAGGTATTATTTATTTAAATAACATTATATTTCATCTTTGTTTAATTAGGAGTTATTCTTAATTTTAAAATTATAAACAACCCCCACAGCCTACATACGTCTAAGGTGTTTGCCTGTCCAATTCTAAACACCCGTCCAATTCTGACTATTTTGGTGTTACTTCAATGGTTGGGGATATACGTTCTTGTATATGTCGTAAATATATTATTATTGTAGACATTACTTGCAGTGAATTACTATATTGGATTTTGGTTTATAATGGGCTTTAGAGTTTTAGCCCAAGCACTTTTATAAATAGACATTTCTGTGTATAGCCGTTGAGGAAGTTTACAGAGATTAGTGAAAGTCGTACCCAGATGTAGTCATTTTAGATGAACAAATACTTTAAATCCGTGTTCTTGAATTCTTCTCTATTCACGTTCTTATATTTTACAACACGTTATCAGCACGAGTGTTCTACCTATTGGATTCACAATTCATCGAACCTCAAAACGCTGAGCAAGTTATTGGCCGTCGAATATATGCAAAAGCGAATCGGTAAATCAAATGTGCAGAAGGTACTTGGCCTATTAATTTACTTTTATGCCTTTGATTTAATTGTTAATTTATTCCAATTATCTCTTTAAGAAATGCTATATTCGATAACGAAATTTTGACGAATCAACTGTGTATTTGATTTGAATATATTTATTTGGAGTTATCCATTCATGTTTAAATTGGAATTCACATCGATTATATAAAGCTTATGAATTGAAATAGACGCCTAGCGAATCCGTATAGATAATCTTTTCGTATTATATATTACTGTTCGAACCAATTCTGAGATGAGTGAGATTCACCAACTTATATATTTTGTCTACTCTGTTTTCAGTTTTTGATGCGATTTAGCATATTTAAAATTTAATGTTTTATTATTTTTAAGATTTATGTCAATATTGTTGAATGGTTTAATTTTCATGAGATCTGGGAACATTTGATAATTGATCTGTGTGCGTGCTAATTTGTTATTGAAAAAGAAATCAAGTACTCTGTTAATATATGGCACCTTCGGTTGCTCATAAAATATAACTGATATAGTATTAATATTTATGAGTTAGAATCACAATTGGTCCCATAAGTTTGACCTCAAATAGATTTAGTCTCATAAGTATTTTTGTCGTTGATTTAGTCCCAATAACTTTGATAATGTCCAATTTTAGTCCCAATTTTGGTCAGAAAACTAAAAATAAAGTCGTTTTGTCATTTTAATTTGGGGCTTTCCGGTGGATGATGTGTCTGCACTGCCACATGTATTATAATTGTTTTAACAATTGAAATTTTAGATATATAATTAAAAAGAAATTTAAAAAAAAACTTTAAATTAAAACAGAATTGACGACAACAATTAGTCAAACACACTTTAAAAATACACGTGTCAATCCAGTCACAGCATTCGCCAGGAAGCTCCAACATGAAATGGAAAAACGACGTCGTTTTAAGGTTTTCGATCGCGATTTGGGACTAAAATTGGACACTGTCAAAGTTATTGAAACTAAATTTACGACAAAAAAACTTATGATACTAAATCTATTTGAGACTAAAATTATGAGACCATTTGTAATTCAAACTCTAATATTTATAATATTAGTGTAATTTGCGATGTAATATATGGTTGTAGACTGCTTTGATTTTTTATGGATCAGTTTGATTATTTGATTTAATAATTATGATGCACATGGTATAATTTGATTTAAGCTTTTATTTACTCATACTGTAAGACCTAATGGATATGGCATAATATTTTTTTAATTCAGTATGATAATATTCTTTAGTGATTAGATTATTACGACCATGTTTAAATTGGAATACATGTAACTTATTTGAATATGACGACATAGTAATGTGCCAATTATAAGTTATGAATTGTTTTGCCTCGGTGATACCAGTTTACATGAAAGCATAAGGCACACATTAACCTTTTGGCCAATGATTTAATTCTTTAAATTAAAGTTTTCATTACATTTTAATTTTGACTAATCCATTTTTATGCTGAGTTTTTGGACTCAATTATGGTTATGTCCTAATGTTGGTAGAATTGTCCATGTATATGAGATGAGGAAGCAGAATCTGAATCTTCAACGTGAGCCAAATCTTTCATTAGACGATTAGGAACTTTTACCGTAGAGTTCCGCTCTGGTAAATAAGTTTAATCATTATAAATTTCAGTAATTAGAACTGCATGTCGCAGTATAGGCTTGAGAATTATTTGTTGTAGAAAATTATGATTTATGTGAAAATTCCTTATTTGCCTATTATTACTGATTTTTGCGGCTAGTTGTTTCACTTAAAATTATTGAATTTAAACATATGAAAGTCTATATCAAGTTTTTCTTATGGACAATCGTAGTAAAAATTATTTTGTATTGCTGAAATGAAATCTATCAAGTGTGCTCTTAACTGTAATTACTTCTTGACTTGAACTTTACACGTTGAGATTCATTTTGTTATACCTATTTTGAGTGGAAACAATATAATTGCACTTGAAAACTCTTCAACTAAAATTGGGTCTTTATATAATCATGAGCAAAATAGAATCTCATCGTACTAGTTTGTCCGAAGCAAATTTTTTCAAATTTATGACATGAGCGGTTCAAAATATGATAAGTCGGATTTTGACTAATTTTATTTACATTGTATGTTAAATAACATAACCCCTTACGCAAATTAACTTATTTGTAGGGCTTCTGGAAAGAAGAAGTTTTATAGTACGACATTCTCGTACTAAAATTGGAATCGTATCTTTTATATTTCTTGAATAGAGTTAAGAAGATACTTGTGGACTGATATTATTTGCCCGAAGCAATTTATTGTCAATATTATTGAACGTATACTTTTCGATTATTCAATAATCCATTTGAATGGTTAATGTCGATAAAATTCATATCGATGATATATGACATTGAGAAATAAAGTTGAGCATTTAGTCTCTTACGTCCACATCTATAATTGTTCAGTTGAATTACTAATAGACTTCAGCAAATTAATTACTAGACCATTATTGCAGAATTCCAACTTATTTATTTCATGTTGGGGGGCATGAAATTGTACATGGTGCTACACTAATTCAAATCCGACCCACTACATATCAAGAATCCCCTTTTTATAACTAGTGCTTAAGAACTAAACATTTACCATTTGCAAACACTTGATTGTGCAATATTTGTTTCTATATCACCACCACAGTGTACCTCAATTCATAACTCAGTTGGCTAATTGCACATTTAACGAAGATTATATCTCGGCATTGGGGGGAGATAAGAATTTAAAATTAAATGAAAGCCAAAAAATCTCGTGGAATATAAAAGATCTTCAATATTTAATCCACGCACCAGTTAAGTGAACTAGAAGTTCAAAAGATAATTCACTTGCAATATTTATCAAGTAATCTGCCAAAGTAATTTATAATAAATGAGTGACTAAAGCACATATACTTGTTGTAAATGCACCACATATTAAATGTGCCAATTTTATACAAATATACATGTTAATTCCCCTACACGCCAGAAGCGTAAAAGACTCCTTATTATGTAAGACATAAATCCGCGATAATTACTAAAGCTAGCAAACATATTCAGTCACTCTTGAAGTCTCTTGAAGGGATTCGTCTCAAAGACGAAAATTCTAGTAATGAAGTACGTGCACAAAATAATAAGAATACTAGAATTACAGAACTACCAGATCAAAATATTATGGGAAATGATGAGGACCTAGTTGATATCAATATATAAATTGATATGATTTTATAAATACAGGAGAAATGTACTAATGTTATCGACAACTTATTCACCGCCACAATTGCTCTTACTATTAAAAATATGGATTAAGTACCCAAGTCAATAGTTGAGCTAGAAGCACTTTGACAAGGTAAAATAGAAAGAAGCAATTGAGACAGAGCTCGACTCGCTAATATTGTTGGATATAAATGTATAATTGTACGAAAAATGAAGTAAGAATAACGACGTAATAAGGGACAAAGCGAGATTAGTAGCTCGTGTGTTTTTGCAGAGACCTGATATTGATTTTATCAAATATATACTCCTATTATGTATGAAATAAAGTTCCGCTACTTAATATCTCTAGCAGTAAGTAAAATTAAATTTAGAAATGCAGTTGATAGACATTGTAACCACATGTTTATATTGATCAATGAATGTCAATATTTATATGAAAATCCCTGATGGATATAAAATTCCTCATATCAGGAATGGTGAAAATCATATTACGTACGATATTAGAATTACAAAGGTCATTACATGACATAAAACACTTGGATCGAATATTCCACGATCGACTCAATTAATTACTTATGAATAAGGAATAAATAAATAATGAAATATTTCCTTGCGAGTTTATAAATAAATTATTTTGGTGGTGTTTATATTATCTTAGTTCATTATGGTGATGAACTGAATGTTGTTGGACAAGTAAGAAAATTGAAGAAAACAAATTTAAATCTTAGAAATGGAATTAGAAATAAAACCCTGGATAAAACCAAGCATTGCCTCGACCTGCAGATCGAGCATCTCCCTAAAGGAAAATAAATCTTTATATACTAGTCAACTTACTTGGAAAATGTATTGGAGAGATTTTTATATGGATAAATCTCATTTACTTAGCACATTTGTTCAATCCCTTGGAGTGGATAAGAATAAATTTAGACCTGAAAAGGTACATATGATATGTTAGGATCAGAAATTCCTTATCTGAGTGTCGTTGGTGCATTAATTTATTTTGAAAATTGTACCAAAATCGATTTTGCATTGCATTGTGTTTGCTTGTAAGATTTAGTGCTTCTCCTACAAGGAGGCACTGTAAAACATTAAGCACATGTTCGGTATCTCCATAACTCGCAAGATTCATATTTAAACAACATTTGTGATTCATCTGGTGCATATTATAAATGATATATCTTCTAATATCCTTTATGGAGTGTATTAGACAGATGAGTAATAGATATATTAGAGGGAACTTGAGAGAACACATATCCCAAAATTCTTTTACTCGTTTGTACGCTACAAGAATGATGAAATATCTTATAAAAGATTTGGGAGACTGTTGTCTTCAGGGGGAGAGATAACTTCAAAAGAATCATGAAGATGTGGTCTCAAGGATTACTAGTTGTACTTTTCTCAATTTTACTAAATTTCTTTGTTTAGAATTTTCTAGTGAGATTTTTAATTAGGCATGAACAACACAACGTAATGTCCAAGGGGGAGTGTTATAAATATTTATTATTGTGGACATTACTTGCCGTGAATTACTCTATTGAGTTTAGGTTTATAATGAGCTTTAGGGTTTTTAGCCCAAGCACTTGTATACCGTTGAGGGAGTTTACATAGATTAGTGAAATACTCCTAGTCTGGTCGCTAGAGGTGGCAAAATGGTCGGGCAGGCCGGCCCAACGGGCCAATTGTAAGTTTCGGGCCGGGTGGGGCCTGACCCGATTCTTAGTGGGCCTCCACTTTTGAAGCCCAGCCCGGTGGCCTAGGCTGGCCATCCGGGCCACCGAGCCAAAATGACCCTTTTTTATAATATTTTTTAAATATTAATAGTATAATTTTCAAAATAATATGGATTCCCTTTCAAATTTTTATATACCGAAAAGACCTTACATCAAATAAATTATAGATTTAATCTAGATAACTTTTTTTCGAGGGAAGATTTAATCTAGATAACTGATAAAAGGTCTAGAGGGAGCAAATATAAAAAAAATAAAATGATATCTTTTAACATGAAACATCTATTGTCAAGTTCTCATAAACAATACATACCAAGTGAATTACACTAGGGCCGGCAAAACGGGCATGGCGGATTGGGCCAATTCGGCCAGGTTCTTTTTGGGCCGCCAAAAATTAAGCCAAGCCCAACCCTTTTCTCGGGCTGCATGGGTTGGGCCACCGGGCCGAGCCCATTTTGCCACCTCTACTGGTCGCCCCCAGATGTATGGATGAATGGGTTAAATAAATCCGTGTTTTTATATTCACGTTCTTATATTTTACAACAAGGTAAATATAATAGTAATAATAATAACTAGATAAATATAGGAGGCGGTGGTTTAGCAGGCTTCCTCTATAAGAATTCTTCATATTAAAGAAAATACCGATCATTCCCAATTTCCACCCATAACTTCAATTCTTCCGTGTTCGCCGGAAACCCTATAAAATCAAGAGCCCAAATCCGACCGAGCGAAGCCCACAACTAGTCTCATAAAACCCTAAATCAATTCAGCTTCAATTAGTCACGTCCATCGCCGCCGGCAAAACCCCAATCAAGCTACCGGCTCAGTCGCACCACTTCCTCTGTAAGACCCGCCTTTTGTTGGTCTTTTTCCATTTAATTTAATTGTTCTACAATTATATATGAAACGAAGATGTCTTGTTCCTTGTATAAATTAGGGAAATTGACAAGTTCGGTGTGTGTGCGCGTGGGAAGTTGGGCGCGAGAAGGAGAGACGTGATGTTCATAACCACTGCTGCATCGTATATATGAGGATTATAAGAAATCTTTAATTAAATGGTCTAAGAATACAATCAATATATTATTATATAATTTTATCAAAGACCAAATATGCATAATTAGTTTGTGGGTAAAGATTATATTCCATTTTTGTATAGTGTATATACACACAACATTTACGTATACTTATTTGAAATGATATATGTATATGCTATATATCTACACAAACAGGAACTGTTAGTAGGCTTATCTATATACAATATGTTTATAAGTTGTATTGGTGTTTTATTTAAATAGATTAAGGCTTTACCAAAGTATAAAATATGTGTGCATTCGCCTGGTGTTCATTATTTTAGTATATGTACGTATATGTATATATCCACTTGCAAGCATAATAGTATAACTCCTAATATTAATATCACTGTTACCAGGTAATTATTGAAAGTTTAGTGTGTGGAATACTTGCTGTGCATATACGTACGTGGCATCTAAGGTTGTTGATATGTAAGCATATTCGTGCGAGTTACATACATACATGAATATGATTTTGTTGTGATTTGTGGTGCGAGTGAGTGGAATGGGTGTGTACACAGTGTATGTTTGTGTGAGTTGGGTATACTATATATAACCTATATTAATTGTTATTATTATTATCAATATTATGCATCTCACTTAGTTAAGGATCTTTGGATTAATAATGTTATGTGCGTGTTAGTGTATAGAGTTAATATTATAAGCATATAATTATATTAATTAAAACCATTCTTTGAATAGTATACTTCTTGTTCCTTTGTGACTGAGAATTAATTTAGAACTTGTTAGATGTATATGGTGCTTAGATTATATTAGATGATATAAGTATCATTGCTTGATAATATGTTATACTATGAATTATCATTAGTTACAACTTATTCTTGACATTGAACTTTAAAAGGATTGTATTATGGATGGAGTAGGAAATTGAGATCTACTGATTATATTAGACCTATTAAAGTAGAAGTTAATGTTTTGCATTGAACATTATACTTTTATTGGGTGAAGAGAAGAGCTTGAGAATCTTGGCCTAGCTTTTCAAGAATGACGAGGTTTGAGGATAATAAGGGGTATTGCATCATATCGTTTGTTGCAGCGTCTAATTTTAAGGTAAGAGCAATTTCCACTCTTCACTGGGTAAAACATTCCATGTTATGATTGTTATGTTAAAATGTTTTATGTGAAAGACGAATGCCATGAATATGCAAGCTCGTGACTATTATGTAATGTAATCTGATGACAAGCCGGGTAATGGCCCGTGACTCTAATCTAACCCCAAGCAAGCCGGGTAATGGCCCGTGATTCTAATCTAACGACAAGCAGTGTAATGGCCCGTGATTCAGTACATGTTTTCATGAGCTATATTTGAATGTTATATATTGATTACATATGCTTTTTAACAATGCGATTATTGATATTTCCCTCACTGAGTGTATTTCGAACACTCATTCCCCCACAATTCTATTTACATGGTGAAGGAGCTCGGGCAAGGCATGGCGAGGAGGTGGGCGCAAGTTATTTATGACGAATGTAGTAATATTTTTAAAATACGAGTCTTGCGCTGTAATTTAAAATAATTTATCTTGTAATAATCTCGTCTAAATTAATTATACTCTCTTTAATTAAATAATCATGCCAATTTGGGGACGTCTCAACTCAGTTATGTTATTTCCACAATTTGGGGCGTTTCAAAGTCACTTTATATCTGCAAACCTATCTTAAATAGATCGAAATTCGAATTGCTTTCCAACGACTAGTTTGATTTCGAGATGAGATTTATCCTTAAGCCTTATACTACCCAAATGATAGGATAGATTTCTAAGTTGGAAACCAAACAAATCTTACCCAAATCAGTTTGATAGGTTAAGTTTGTTAGCAAGATCATAAGCTAGGGTTTCTAGTTTATTTTCTGGGATTGTTTAGTGAGAACTCCTTAAACATATGTTGTACTGTGTTGACTAACAAACTAAACTAGTCAGTTCGTTAGTTAGTGGCCCTGCTAATAGGGAAGAGTGGACGTAGGACTTGTTGGTCTGAATCACTATAAAAATCTTGTGTGATTTACTGATTTACACCTGCACACACTTGTTTAAATTATCATACGTGTTTTAAGAAAGACCAGCTCAGCACCAAGCTACTGATCAGATCAGTTCGACACTTTGTCTACTGATAAGTCAGAAAACTTGAGACTGATTTTCTGAAGGGTTTTTCTACACGGGTTAAAACAAGCTTCCGCATATCAGTTAAACTGATAGACTTCCAATTGACTAGCTTCCGAGCAGTCAGTAGGTTGGATATCAGTCCAAGCTGATTCACTCGCACTCTACATCAGTACTTATTTGACCCCACGCTGATTAGGGGTGAGCAAAAATATGTCAAAATTGAAAAATCGAACCGAACCGAACCTAAATATTAAATTTGGTTCGGTTTTCAATTAAATATTTCGGTTTCGGTTTAAAAATATAAAAAATTTGGTTTTCGGTTTTAGGGTGGGTTTTAAGAATTTAAAATTTTGGTAAAACCAAAAACCAAAATTATATTTACACTATTTTTTATTTATTATTTACTTAATATATAAATATTAATATCCTTAAATAAATTAATTAATAAGTAATAATTGTACATATAACAATACCCATTATTACCACACGTCCCATTATCCCTTCTCAATTGCCCATCACAAATGATAACCATCCCACTTTTAATTTATGGTTATGAGTTATGAACTTTTGGTTATGAAATATTTTTTGTGTTATGAACTTATGACATATGTCTTTATATTATGAGTATATTTAATGAGTTTGACATATTCCTCATGCATAATGTTTTTGCTTTGTTAGTTGTTACGCTTAAGAACATGAGCATTTTGTTATCCTCGTGCGAATTATGAATTTTGGTTTTTTTGGTTCAAAACCAAATCGAACTGAAATTTTTTGGTTCGGTTTGTGCTCGGTTCCACTACAATTCGGTTTCGGTTCGATTTTATATTTTTTAAACATTTTCACTTTTAGCTTTTGCAATTTAGTTCGGTTCGGGGACCGAACCGACCGATGCTCACCCCTAAAGTTGATCCAAAAAAGTTTGAAAAGTCTACTCACCCTCCGCTCTAGACTTTCACCTCACTAACCCCGCCAGGGACTTATAGTTCATTTTTACACATAACTAAAATCACTATTTTGCGCTTCCTTTATTTTTGCCACAAAAGAGCCACAATTGCCCCTCGTCCTTCCTGTTCATAGTATGATGCAACTGTGTTCATCTACCCCCATATTCGCCCGCCTGAAAGAGCTCCGAGGTATCTTCATGAGTCCCTTTGTTGTTATTTGTAATTTTTTGTTCTGTATTTTCTTTTGATTTAGTTGATTAACTGTTTGTTCAATTTAATTCATTGTATTTTTGCAGAGGTTTCGTTATTTTGTTTTTATTGAAATGGATTTTTCGGTTCTATTGAGCTTGAGATTTAACTGCATGTGTAAATTGATAGAGGTGTATACATCATCATCATATGTTGACATTGTTTCATACATTATTGGTACGTGGAATGATTTGAAATCAAAATATATATCTTGTCGATCTTCTATGGGTAATTTGAGTAACTGTGTTTTGGCTAGCGAAGATGATTTCAAAATTTTGATTTTAATATGACAGCAATTGAAAGTCAAGTTTGTAATTGTTGATATTACTAACACTTTAAATGGTGTTGATTCTTCTAAAGACGGTAACAATGCACATTTAGTGGGCGTAAGCCCCACTTTCCTAAATCTGTTGGGTCAAAATGTATTAGAAAGTAGGAGTGGTTTAGATTCCAAAACTAAGTAGCCATATAATAAAGATCTTCCGGCATACAATATTTGTCCTACTCAAAAGCGGAAGGCTTTGATTTCTGACAGTTGGATTAATATTATGGAAGGTGGTGTTGGTACTATTTCTCCAGGTGGTATAGCTAAATTTAGATGTGAGCTTATTACACATTCCTTTAATTTTCATAAAATTGCAGAGATTAAAATTAAAAAGAATTTAATAAAAAATTATTTTGTTATATATATATATTAGTCATTCCACAGTAATTATTAAATTCCCTCTCCCTCTCAAAATTCAATAATCGTATAAAGTTAATTGAAAGAATGTGGAATAATAATCATATAGTGAAAGATATCCCTGAAGAATTATGACCAGATAATAATCTTGTACAACCGGCGTCGATATCAACGGATCTTATGGAGCAACATGAATATTTTATAAGGCTCCTCGAGGTGGAATGTGCGACTGTTGTTGCAATCTTTGTGAGTTCACATTATATTAAATCATAGCACTTAAATGTTACAAAACATGCTCATTGATGAATACATATATTTTGCATTTAATTAGTAGTTCATAGTCAAGTGTTGCTTTATTATTAGTCATGTTGGTCCCGGTGCAAACGAGTCTTACACGTGTATGGGGGGGGAATACACGTGTTCAGTGTTTTTAAAAAATTTTCTTACTGAGGTCAGCTTGGGTCAGATAATCCTGAAGATTAGGTTCTGAGAAGCACAGATCGCTCTGAGTCAAAGTCTACTGAGACAGTGATCCTGAGCTGCTTTCAGATACCTCAGACAATCCCAACTGAGTCCTGAGTGTCAGAGATCCTGAGTTGCTTGGATAAGATAACTAACTTACTGAACCCTCAGAAGAGTAAGTTCAGTTTGGTAACTATCTGTTCTAGTTACTTAGTCGTGCGGAATGGTTGGCCCTTAGTTTATACTCGTTTTAAGCTTTGCTGAAAACCTTCCCTTTATGAAATAGTGATTAGGCTGTGATTCAATTACATGCAACTTCAGTGGATTGATTCCAACTAAATATCAGTGAAAAGCATGCTTTCAAAATCAAGTCAATGCAACAGTTAAGCACAGATAAGGAAAGCAATAAACAACACAGCAATTATAGTGGTTCAGAGACACAAGCTCCTACGTCCACTCTCTCTGATCCTCAGAGAAATCCACTAATCACTTCTGAGCTTTCTGACTACCTCGCGTAGTTTACTTACTCAACTCGGCCCTGAGTTTTCTGACTACTCCACGTAGTTTACTTACTCAACCCGACCTTGAGCTTTCTAACTACCTCCGTAGTTTACTTACTCAAACACAAACAAGCTTTCAGACTACCTCTGTAGCTTACTAACTTCTCCTCTAGAGTTTTCTGACTACTCCGCGTAGTTTACTAACTCTTTACAACTCTTCTCACCAACAAACACACTCCAACTACCTTCTCAAGGGTTTGGGGTTTCTCGGTTGGTTTCCAACTAGGATGAGATATCCTTTACAATGAAGCACAATTCAAAGGGTTAGGATATCTCGACTATGCTTTGGATAATTCTTATCAAGCTAGGCTTAGTATAGTGAGCTCTCTTCAATATAGAAGCACTTGGGAAATTCTAGGTTTTTCGAGTGCTTTAACTTTTGCAAGAATAAGTTTGAGCTCTTGAGTTGCGTATAAATTTCCCGTAACCTTACAATGTAGAGGGTCACCAGTATTTATAGGCATACACCAAGGTCACTTTTGAAAACTATCCGTTGGAGAGATAGCTTCGTGAGTTTCCTCTTGTGGTGTGTGAGAAACGGCTATATTTAGGGTTTGAAACTCCCTAACATGTTTTAGGCAATAGCCTTTCATGTAGCCGGTCTTCACCTTTTTGCAGTCTGGAACTTTTGTACATCTGACATCTTTTTCAGCGACCTGTCACTGTTAGTGTTAGTATGGTACAGTGTCGTCTTCCTCTTTTTGACTTTTGTCTCCAGTTAAAGGTAGATACCTTCAACGGCTCTTTTGGTTACAAACTCTGAGTTTGATATAACCTTAACAACACTTCTGACTTAGTTCCTTTTGTCTGCATTTGAATGTCTTGGCAAATATCTATTTTCTAAGGAATCGCGATCTTCTCAGTATTGCATCCTTCAGATAGATATATTCAGTGCCTCGGAACATTCGGGTTTATCTTGAGCATTGATACATTATCGAGTCTTGATAATTCGTACGCCGATATTCTTGATCTTCGATCTTGATCTTGTGTCTTGAGTCTTGAGTCTTACGAGTCATCTTGACCGATCTTTGAATCTTCATCTTGAGTCTTGATTCCTCGGTATCCCATCGAAGTCTTGATATCTCGATTTCTGCGAGTCTTGAGATACTCGATTTCCCTCTTGAGCCTTGAAACTTCGGTTTCATCTTGAAACCAGTTTTCTTGAAACATCTTGAGTTCTTGAGTCTTGAGAACTTATCCGATCTATATCTGCCGACTATACATTTTGAGATAACATTCGAATACTCCAAAACTGAATCGACTCAACTATCAAGATCATTACGAACATGTCATACTTTCGGGGTTTTGGGATCTAATCAAAATCATATATCTTTATTAAATTCATCTCCCAACAAAGTCAAATGTCTTATATTACAATTTCAAATTACTATCTCCTAAAAATAATTAATATTAGATTAAAAGAGCCCCAATATTTTAAGTTTTAACTCTTTTTACTAGGGAAATATGTTTCATAAAAACGGTGGAAACCGCAATAGGGATTGATCTTGCACTTGACATGAAATTGAATTGTACATGTTATTTTTTTTTAATAATTTTTGTTTGTGTTATTTGCTCCTGTCCATTTTAATTATCATTATAGAGGGAAATTTATTTTTAATTAATATAATTTTTATTTCATTTGCCCAAAATAATTAAATGATTAAATTTTAATAATTGAATGTTAATTAAAGTTATTGGGAGGTAGTATAATTATTGGGATAATTATTGGAAGAGACCATATACCTTTCATGTTTTACACATAGCTACAATCATCGTTTGCACTTCATTGTTTGCGCTTTATGTTTAAACAGTGAAGTGCAAACAGTGATTGTAGTTATGTATAAAACATGAACATTATATGGTATCTCCCAATAATTATCCCAATAATTATCAACAAATATAGTACCTCCATTTCACTTTAATTAACATTCAATGAATTAAAATTTAATCATTTAATTATTTTGGTGAGCAAATAACACAAATAAAAATTATTTAAAAAATAACATGTACCATTCAATTTCATACCAAGTGCACGATCAATCCCTATTGCAGGTTCCACTGTTTTCAGAAACTTATTTCCCTAGTAAAAAGAGTTCAAAATTAAAATATTGGAGCTCTTTTAATCTTATAGTAATAAATTTAAGGATATAATAGTTCTAAATTGTATTAAAAGACATTTGACTCACAATGAAGCAACACATGACTATGATCTACTAATTAAATGTAAAGTATATACTCATAAGGGGCATGTTTTGTAACATTTAAATGCTTTATGATTTAATAGAATGTGAACTCACAAAAGATTTGCAAAAAGAAATTCAAGCATTCCACCTCGAGGAGTCTTTAAAAATTATTCATGTTGCTCCATCGGATCCACTATCGACGCCAGTTGTACAAGATCATTATCTGACCATAATTCATCAGGGATATCTTCCACTATATGATTATTATTCCACATTCTTTCGATTAACTTTATATGATTATTGAATGATGGTCCCGGTGGAAAACCCATTTTTTGGCGTCTTGAAGCAAACATTTTCATGCGATGCGTATAAAAAAAGGGGGTGAAGGAATGGTGATTCAGATTTTTTTTGCGTTTTAAGCTCATGTGTTGTGTTTTGCTTATAATCGAATGCATATGACAAGATAAGAACATAAAGCGATAAAGAACACAACAATGTATAGTGGTTAGGAGACTCAAGCTCCTACATCCACTCTCGCATTCTAGGGAAATTCCTTCCATTGGACTTATCACCCTCTCGGGTTAGCCTCGGGACTTATCACCCTCCACGGGATTGCCTCTGAGATGTTTACCGAGTTCACACTCCAACGGGACTTATCACCCCTCACTCGGGATTGCCTACCCTCCTTTCGGGATTGCTAGATGTTTCTGGGAGTTCACACTCACCTACAAACTTAACCGGTGATTTGGGTAAGGTTTGTTTGGTTTCAACTAGGTTGAGATTTTCCCTTACATTTGTTTTAGCCTCAATGCTAAGGTTGGGAAAATCTCTCTAAGTTAGGATACATCGTGGGTTCTTAGATTGGGTTCTAGAACACTCTTGAACATATTTGTATATCTGAGACTTGTGTTACAGGGTGGGAATGCTTTGGGTATAACTCTCTTTGGCTCTGTAGCATCTCGTCTTTATAATCTCCCGCATCCACACTTAATTTGATGGAAGATCTTGTATTTATAGTGTGGATTTGAATATTCTAGATTGGAAGAATCACATTCAAATCCATACTTATTCTTGTAAATCTGCCCGAACTTCTTAATTTTGGTTGTCTTCCTCTCATTGGTCCGCGTCGGTGATTCTTCAACGACTATATTCCTCAATTCCTCGCCTTGGAATCATTGAGATTCTACGAGTCTCGGTGTCTATCGAGTCTCGATTTCTTATCTGAGCCTCGGGTTTATCGAGCCTCGGGATACTTGATTCAGCAGACTTCTCTTCACGGACCTTGTCTGTCGGGCATCTTGACACTCAGTGGTGAGTTCGATTCTCTGAATTCGGACATCCTAACCTTGAGTCACTTTTTTCGAAATTTATCGATTTCTTCTTTACTGATCGTCGGCTCGGCCCGATCGATCAACACTTCTTGAATCAATATCTCGGGGATAGCATCGGTCGATTACATTTGGTTTAGCATATCGGTTTACTTTGTCGATCTCAATCACGTCGATCTTGATCATCTGCTCATCTTCATATCGATCTCGATCACGTCGATCTCGATCGGTCTCATCTGCTCTCCTCTTACGATCTGCTGACCTTCTCTTACGATCTTACGGTGATTTCTTTTTTGATCGGCTTATGCGCTCTTCTTATCACCATATCGGCTCATTGTTCTTACGATCATCTAATCCGAATTTACATTACGGTCATCGATCTTCGATCGGTGGCAACCTTTTCTTCTCTTACGATTTTTGCACGGTGATCGGTTAACTCCGGAACTCATCTTACTCATCGATCTCGTCGGTCTCGTCTGTTGACCTCGTCGATCTCGATCATCTTAAATGCGATTTTGTGAGTTCCCCCTCAATCATTCTCTCGTTCCCCTCTCAACTTGTTATCGTAGATTAGCTTCAAAAAACAAGTTGATAATGTTTTGGCATAATTCATCAAAACTAAAATATCCCAACAATTTCCCTTTTTTGATAATGAAGCCAAAACATTTAAAATATATGCATTTTACGAGATCGGGTTTTTGTTTTTCAAAGATCGATTCGGATGGTCACATTAAAAGCTTGGATCTTTTGAACTCCATTTCGATACCAATTGATGGTCGTTGGAAAACCCATTTTTGGCGTCGCGGAAGCAAACATTTTTGTGCGATGCATATAAAAAAAGGGGTGAAGGAATGGTGATTCCATTTTTTGCGTTTAAGCTCATGTGTTGTGTTTGCTTATAATCGAATGCATATGACAAGATAAGAACATAAAGCGATAATGAACACAACAATGTATAGTGGTTAGGAGACTCAAGCTCCTACATCCACTCTCCTGTTCTAGGGAAATTCCTTCAACTGGACTTATCACCCTCTCGGGTTAGCCTCGGGACTTATCACACTCCGCGGGATTGCCTCTGGATGTTTCTGGGAGTTCACACTCCAGCCGGAACTTATCACCCCTCACTCGGGATTGCCTACCCCCCCTTTCGGGATTACTAGATGTTCTGGAGTTCACACTCACCTACAAACTTAACCCGATTTGGGTAAGGTTTGTTTGGTTTCAACTAGGTTGAGATTTTCCCTTACATTTGTTTAGCCTAAAATGCTAAGGTTGGGAAAATCTCTCTAGCTTAGGATACATCGTGGGTTGCTTAGATTGGGTTCTAGAACACTCTTGAACATATTTGTATATCTACAGACTTGTGTTCTAGGGTGGGAATGCTTTGGGTATAACTCTCTTTGGCTCTGTAGCATCTCGTGCTATAATCTCCACGCATCCACACTTAATCTCGATCATCTTCGTCTGATTTTGTGAGTTCCCCCTCAATTTGTTCTCTCGTTCCCCCTCAACTTGTTATCTGTAGATTAGCTTCAAAAACACAAGTTGATAATGTTTTGGCATAATTCATCAAAACTAAAATATCCCAACATTGAATTTTGAGGGGGAGGGAGAATTTAAAAATTACTATGGAATGACTAATATATATAACAGATTAATTTTTTACCAAATTCATTTTACTATGGCATCTCTGCAATTTTATGAAAATAAAAGGAAAGTGCATAATAAGCTCACATCTAAATTCATCTGCACCACCTAGAGAAATAGTACTAGCATGACCTTCCATAATATTAATCCAACTATCATAAAGAAAAGCCTTCCTCTTTTGAGTAGGACAAATATTGTATGCCGAAAGATCTTTATTATATGGCTGCTTAGTGTGAGAATCTAAACCACTCCTACTTTCTAATACATTTTGACCCAACACATTTAGGGAAGTTGGGCTTATGCCCACTAAATGTGGATTGTTGCTATCTTCAGAAGAATCAATACCATTTAAAGTGTTAGTAATATCAACAATTACAAATTTGACTTTCAATTGCTGGTTCCAAAACACTTATGGTATCTCTCAAATTTTGGAGTGTTAGTAATTTTGATTGCTGGCATTGATATGAACATTACTGTGTTTTGACTTTCAATTGCTGGTTCCAAAACACTTATGGAATTTGAGTAACTGTGGTTCAATTTGAGTAACTGTGTTTAGGTAATTGTGGCTCTTTTGTGGCAAACAGTAAAACACAAACAGTGATTGTAGTTATGTGTAAAATATGAACATTACTCCTAATAATTATCAGTGATTGTAGTTTTACCTCTTTTGTGGCAAACAGTAAAGCTCAAACAGTGATTGTAGTATATGGTATCTCTCAATAATTATCAACTTATATACTACCTCCAGTCCACTTTAATTTACATTTAAGGAATTAAAATTTAATCATTTAATTATTTTAGACAGTGAGAAATAACAATTATATTAATTAGAAATAAATTTCCCTTTAGAAAGATAATTAAAATGGACAGGAGCAAATAACACAAACAAAAATTATTAAAAAAATAAAATTTACCATTCAATTTCATACCAAGCGCACGATCAATCCCCATATTGCAGGTTCCACCGTTTTCTGACACTTATTTCCCTGGTAAAAAGAGGTAAAACTCAAAATATTGACGCTATTTTAATCTTATATTAATAATTTTTAGGAGATAGTAGTTCGAAATTGTAATAAAAGACATTTGACTCACAATGAATCAACACATGACTATGAACTACTAATTAAATGCAAAGTTTATGTTCATCAATGAGCATGTTTTGTAACATTTAAGTGCTTTAATTTAATAGAATGTGAACTCACAAAGATTGCAGTAGAAGCAGCGTATCCCACCTCGAGAAGTCTTTGAAAATATTCATGTTGCTCCTTCGGATCCACTACAGGGTCATTATCTGGTTATATTTTGACAGGGATATCTTCAACTATATGATTATTTTTCCACATTTTTTCGATTAACTTTATACATTTTCCACAATTTATCAATAATAAGTCAGGACAACCCCCGATCCATACATTTTGATCATGCCTTTTGGCAAGCAAATCAACAATGGAATTATCCTTCCTATAAATATGTGTAACTGACAAAGTAAGTGTGGGACGGATCAGAGCAAATCATGCCCAGCATACATGTGCTCTCCATAGAAGAAAGACAGCGAGCCAGCATGGATGGACGTATGGCGCCGGATATAAGACCTGAAGCGGGCATCAAATTTATACTATAAAATACCTGAGACTTAGGGGACTAAACACCTGCCCAGAGAGTGGCCATAATCGACAAGCAACTTATGTAGATTTCGACCATTTGCACTAGTGGCATGGAGAAACACAATAATGTCATCTCATAAAAAAGGTACCTCCGAAGGCTATGAACTGAGAGTCGAGCACCTACAAAGCTATAGTCCAACCAACGGGCAAAGGCCTCTTAAGCTAGGCGAAAGAGGAGAGGAGAAGGGGGATCACCCTGACGGACTCCACACGAACAAGAAAAGTAACCATGTGGCACCCATTAATAAGAATAGAGAGATGGGCCAAAGATAGAATTCCAGTAACCAATTGAATAAACCGACCCAAAAACTTCATCAAGTGAAGGACCTTAGAGAGGAAATCCCAAGAAATCGTGTCAAAGGTCTTCATAATGTCTACTTTTAATGCCATGTTGCCATATCTCCCATGATCCAAGCAATTTGACATCAGGAGGCAAGAGCCATGCACATATGAATACGCCTACCAAGAATAAAATCAAACTAGCAAGGAGAGAACACCTCACCAAGCAATTTTATTAAGATTGATCTTGCATGACATTCCACCATAATGAAGGATATGAAATCATTTTGATAATAAAAAATGAGAAAATACTAGGAGGTTTCAAAATCAAGTAAATATTGCTACTAGGTTCCACCCACTCTTTATAATTGCTAGGAGGTTCTAATTTGTGATATTATGATATTCTTACCCCTACCCTTTCCCCTCTTCTTAATTAAATTACCCCAAGCCATATCACATCCCCACCCAAAACCCATCATTCTCTCTCTCTCTCTCTCTCTCTCTCTCTCTCTCTCTCTCTGCACAATATACCCAGAACCCCAAAATCACAACCACCACCTCCAGCCGGCCGCCGCCTCCCCCTCCCCCACTATCAACCAAAAACTCAAATCAGCTTCACCACCCAAACCGTCACTAATAAACAAAAATACAGAGTGCAGTAAGATCCACAAATGCCCTCACCTTGCCCAAATCCATTTGCCCCCACCCGGCTCATGGCGCCGACCCCTCCCCAAACAAACCACCGAGTCAACACGACGGGTTTGAAAGCAATTTGTGCCAAGATTTGATTTGAATGACGAGACTGACCTCCGCAACGCCGCCGCACCTGTGACGATTCTGCGGCAACGACGAGTCCATCTTCCCCAACGCCGCCTTTAACAATGTCGCGATTAGGTCAATTTTTTCCACCAAAAAAAAAATTGTCAGATAAACCAAACTCTCAACACAATAAATAATTTTATTTAGAAAATCTTCCTTATTTTTATCATTTGTGGATAAGTTTTGCTGCTCATCGGATTTGCTCCTACATTTACATTAAAATTTTCCTATTGTAGCTAAATTAATTTAAAATACTCAAATTTAATATACATAATAAAATTCCAAAGAGGAATTCTTAGATATTGCGTTTTGAAATACATATATATATTTACGCATCGTACAATTCAAATGGATAAAAATTTGGGTCAGCAACATAAAACTACAATATGAAGTTTGACTTTGCTGAAAGTACAAAGTCAATATTTTATTCCTACCCTTGCTATCTAAAACTATTATTATTTGTCATTAATTTTTCCACTCCCAACCCACTCTACAAAAAAAAGAAAAAAGGCGTCAGATGCAACCACCCATTCCCCCCTAGTTCTACTCTCGCACCCCTAACTAAGATTGCAAATCTGGTAATCATAAGATTAAGCTTACAAAATGTATCTATCAGAGATTTATGAAATTACAATTTCAACACTGTTTACTTCATTTTGTGTATGTGAGAGACTCATTCTAAAGCAGAGCTGAGAGATAAAGGTATATTTTGGGGAAGGTATTTCGGAAATTTTTGCAACTGTGAAGCGAAAATCAATCAATTTAGCACGCATTTTATAAAAATCGTGTTTCGTATTTTCCGGTGAAAAGTTTGAAGAAAGCCCTAATACTGTTGCGTTCAGCAATAACCTGTAAAACAGGTTATAATTTATATAATTATGCAACAATTCCTTATCTGTATAATTTGTATATTGCATGTGTTTTCGTATGTATTGTTGTAGTTGTTACCATTGGTGTAAAATTCGCTCTAGGCGGCCGCCGGCCGCCCCCCTTTTACCCTAATCGGCCCTTCTACCCAGTTCTGGTGCCAGGCGCCACCTAGGAGGATAGTCGGCAGTCAGATTTGTATTTTTTTTCCATTTAAATTCTTACTTCTCACTTCTCGGTAATTAAAAACTGAAAAATTTACAATCCTAAACCTTAAAAAGAGTCGCAGCAGCCGCACCTTCAAATTTACAACCCTAAACCTTCAAATTGGGCATAGAGACTCAAAGCACCTTCCGTAGCTCAAAGTCAAATCACTCGAGGTCCGCCCGCTCAAAGCTTCTCGTGGATTCATTTGCCCAAAGCCCACCCCTAAATCGTTAGCCATTCGCCGCTTGCTTGCGATTTAACGATGCTTCGATTTTTTATTTTTTAACACGATTTGGTAAGGAAAATTGAAATTTGATCGTGTGGTGGTGGAGATGTTATTTTGGTGTGGAGTGGCAAGTGGGAGTTTTTTGGTGTGAGAAAAGAAATAAGCGTCAATGGTAAGCTAGACAATGAGAAATAGCGTTAAGGTATTTTGGGGAAAGAGAAAAGGCGTTAAGGTATTCTGGGGAAAGAGAAAAGGCGTTAATATTGGGTTGAGTGGGCTTTTGAGGGGGAGTTTGGTTCTCATTGGGCTTTCTTCATTTTGGGCTTTCAACATTTTCAAATTAACTAAGAAATGGGCCTCACAAACCAACAATAAAAAATAAAAAAATTGGATCTAGGCGGCCTAGGCGCTAGGCAGTCAGGAACCGCCCTCCTACCAATTTCCGACTTCTGCACCAACTTGTTACTGAACTTGAAGATTTATTTTGTTCTTTAAAAATTAATTAGGTTTTATGATGTACTGACACATGTGATTTTTTATTTGTACATTAGTCAATTTATTTATTTTAGTTTTGCTTTAGCTTATATGAGTATTTGTGAACTTTGGGCATGAATTTTGGACGAACAGTGAGTGATTCATCCATATTTGTTTTTTTTTTATTATCGATGAACGATGAACAGTGAGTGTCATCATTTTGATCCTTTCTTTCTGGGTCCTAACGAACATACAATGAAAATTCATTAGATTGCTCCCACAGACAGCGTCAATTGTTGTAACCTAGATTTTACGTCTAGGGCCACAAACAAATAATATATGAATCATGAATGAATAATGAAAAAACATAAAGAAAAAATGAATTTGTTGACCCAGTTCGTCCGGAAGGACTACGTCTGCAGGCATACCAAGCCAAGTTTATTTTACTATCATTTTGTATGTATTTCCTCGCTTTAGAAATTGTTGGTCCCGTGAAAAACCATGTAATGTGTTAGGATATTTTAGTTTTGATGAATTATGCCAAAACATTATCAACTTGTGTTATTGAAGCTAATTTCTGAGATAACAAGTTGAGGGGAGCGAAAGAACAAGTTGAGGGGAACTCACGAAATCAGTAGATGATCGAGATCGACGAAGGTTTGAGGCAAGGCGATCGAGATCGAATGAAGTTAGATGAGTTAAAGTTAAGCGATGAAATTTGTGCAAAATCGAGAAAAGAAGAAAAAGCTAAACCCGGTGATCGGAAGATCGGATGACCGAAACGAACTGATCGGATGATCGGAAAGCGGTCAGTGATATGGTGATCGAAAAGCGGACAAAAGTGATCAAAAAAGAAATTGACCGTAAGATCGTAAGAGAAGGTTGCGGATCGAAGGAGGCGGATGAGACCGATCGAGATCGACGTGATCGAGATCGGATATGAAGATGAGTAGATGATCAAGATCGGGGCGTGATTGAGATCGGATGTGCTAAACCGATATGCTAAACCTAATGTAACCGACCGATGCTATCTGAGATGTTGATCGAAGATGTGTTGATCGATCGATCGGTGATCAAATCGAGGCAAAGAAGAAAGATATGCTTTGAGTCAAAGTGACACGAAGGTCGGGATGTCCGAATTGAGAACTGAACTCGGTCGACTGAGTGTCGATTATGCTCGATCGAATAAGGTCCAACAAGAGAAGTCTGCTTTGAATCAAGTATCACGAGGCTCGGATAAACTGAGGCTCCGGATGAGAAATCGAGACTCGGATAAACCACGAGGACTCGGATAATCAAGATTCAAAAGATGTCTCTCGAAGACTTTGAGACTCGAGAAATCTGAATGATTCCAAGGCGAGGAATCGAGGAATATAAGTTAGAATCGGTGGCGTGGACTAATGAGAGGAAGACAACCCGACTGAAGAAGAAGCCAGTACTTACAAGAATAGTATGGATTTGAATGTGATTCTTTCCAAGCGGTAACATTCAAATCCACACTATAAATACAAGGTCTTTCATCATTCTAATGCGTGGATCTTGCGGAGAAGATAAGAACGATGCTTCTGAGCTAAGAGAACATATACCCAAGCATTCCCACCCTAGAACACAAGTGCAGTAGATATACAAATATATTCAAAGAGTGTTCTAGAACCCAACCTAAGCAACCCACGATGTATCTGAAAGCTTTGAGAGATTTTCCCAACCTTAGCATTGAAATTTAAAACAAATGTAAAGGAAAATCTCACCATAGTTGGAGACAACACCAAACCCAAACCCATTCTCGTAAGAGATAACTAGTGGTGAAGTGAGGTAGTTGTTAGGCAATCGAGAGAGGGGTGATAAGTCGATTGGAGTGTGAACTCGTTAAACATCTAAGGCGAGCAGGAGGAGGGTGATAAGTCGAGGCGAGCAGGAGGGTGATAAGTCGAGCGAGGCAGCCCGGAGGGTGATAAGTCCGATTGGAGTGAGAGCTCGTTAAATATCTGAAGCGAACCGGAGAGGGTGATAAGTCGGTTGAAGGAATTTCCCTAAAAAGCGGGGAGAGTGGATGTAGGGCTTGAGTCTCCGAACCACTATATCATTGTTGTGTTCTTTATTGCTTTATGTTCTTATATTGTCATATGCATTAGATTATAAGCAAAACCACAACACATGAGCTTAAAACATAAAATCTTGTAATCACCATTCCTTCACCCCTGTTTTTATATGCATTTCATGTTTATTCCGCAAAATGGGTTTTCCACCGGGACTATCATAATGCATATAGAACAGGGGTGAGGGAATAATGATTCTATTTTTTTTAAAACGAATGTGTTTTGCTTATAACCAAATGCATATGGCAAGTAAGAACATAAAAGCGAAAGAACACACGATTTTATAGTAGTTGAGTCCAACTCCTACATCGGCTCTTTTCATGTGGGCACCAACTAAACCAGCAGATATTTATGGAGCTCTCACTCAGCGGGACTTATCTCCCTCACGGGATGCTTTATAGATGTTTAATGAGTTCTCACTCTCTCGGGACTTATCTCCCCACGGGATTACTATTAATTACCTTACTTAACCACTAATTCTCTCTCAAGAAAGGATTTGGGTTTGGTGTTATTTCCAACTAGGTGAGATTTTCCCTTACATTGTTTTAGCCTTTAAGCTAAGGTTGGAAAAATCTCTCTAAGCTTATAATATGATATTTTTGCTTAGATATAATGAAGAACACTCTTGGGTAAATCTGAATATTTAATGCTCTGTGTTATTGAATGGAGATCTTGAATATTTGGCTTTAATCTTCAATTTGCGATATCCTCCATTATCTTCTTTTGAAGATAGTCTGATGTATTTATAGTGTGGATTTGAATATTTGGTTGGAAGTGAATTTAAATCATACTAATATGTCTTGAGAACTTTTTCTTTGTCGCTTTTTGCCTTTGTTGTTTACGGTTTTTATATCACATCCGTATATGTGTTATTATATTCTTATTAGTAGTTCTTTTATTAATCCTGATTTTGATCATTTCATGGATTCATTCATCTTTTACGATTACGGTGGAAATGCGATCACGGTATCTTGATTTTACAGTCTGCTTCGAAATCACGGTACTGAATCTACAGTACGGTCTTGTACGTGTCTGGTTTGCATCGGCCTGCATATTGTGGCTGCGATTCAACCTCTCGAATCATTCAATATGAACCGGAATCGTCTGTCGGAAATACACTGGCAATTCGATTTGCCTGACCGGTCAATTGATTCGGAAGATCCGATTACGCAGCGTGATTCGATTTACCTTGTGACTGGTCAGTTTACGCGCTCTTGAATCAATTAGCACTTTATCGATTCGATTTCTCTGGCGGTCGGTTTGCCGCAGCAGATCGATTCTACACATCGATTCGATTTTCTGCACGGCAGGTCAGTTTCTGCCGCAGCGGACCGATTCTGCACATCGATTAACTTTCGGAACTCATCTCTTCATCGATCTCGATCGGCCTCATCTCTGACCTCGTCGATCTCGATCATCTTAAATGCGATTTCATGAGGTTCCCCTTAACTTGTTCTCTCGTTCCCCTCAACTTGTTATCTCGTAGATTAAGCTTAAATAAACTGAAGTTGATAATGTTTTTGCATAATTCATCAAAACTAAAATATCAACAATTTCCTTTTTTTTAATAATGACGCTAAAACATTAAAATATATGCACTTTTACAGAAAACGAATTTTCCAAAAAGATCAGTTCAGATGGTCACATTGAAAACAGTGAACTTTTGAACTCCCGCTCTGATACCAATTGTTGGTCCCTTGAAAAACCATGTAATGCATATAAAACAGGGGTGAGGGAATAATGATTCTATTTTTTTTAAAACGAATGTGTTTTGCTTATAACCAAATGCATATGGCAAGTAAGAACATAAAGCAGTAAAGAACACACGATTTTATAGTGGTTTGGAGTCCAACTCCTACATCCACTCTTCCCTTCATGGGGCACCAACTAAACCAACATATATTTATAAAGCTCTCACTCAACGGGATTTATCTCCCTAACGGGATCGCCTATAGATGTCTAATGAGTTCTCACTCTCTCCGGACTTATCTCCCTCACGGGATTGCCAATTAACTACCTTACTTAACCACTAATTCTCTCTCAAGAAAGGGTTTGAGTTTGGTGTTATTTCCAACTAGGTGAGATTTTCCCTTACATTGTTTTAGCCTTTAAGCTAAGGTTGGGAAAATCTCTCCATGCTTATGATATGACATTTTTGCTTAGATATAATAAAGAACACTCTTGGGTAAATCCGAATATTTAATGCTTTGTGTTCTTGAATGGAATCTTGAATATTTGGCTTTAATCTTCATTTTTAAACATCTCCATTATCTTCTTTTTTAAGATAGTGCAATGTATTTATAGTGTGGATTTGAATATTACCGTTGGAGAGTAAATTCAAATCCATACTAATAATCTTCCAGCTTTTCCTTGTCCTTTTTGCACTGTTGTTTGTAGCTTTATGTCACATCCATATATGTGTTGTTATATTCTTATTGGTTAGCTATTTTTGTGTGTCTAACGATCGATCATTTCCAGGATTCTTGTTAAATCTCTTGATTACGGTCGCGTGATGCGGTAGATGATTTACGGTCTTTGAAATGCCTTTCTTGAGTCTCTGGTGCAGATGCGGTCACGGTGCAATGTAATGTCTGGTGCGTCGGCCTGCACCGTCGATTCAAAGATATCGGATCTGTTCAAAGACAAACATATTTGATACATTAGAGTTCGCACAACAAGGGTCGATTTACAGACAAACAATGGTCGGTTTTCTGCCGCAACAAATCAGTTCTGCACATCAGTTTAGTTTCTGCATGGCAGGTCAGTTTCTGCACATCAGTTCAGTTTCTGCACATCAGTTCAGTTTCTGCACGGCATGTCAGTTTCTGCACAGCAGATCAGTTCTGCACATCAATTTACTCGGAACTCATCCTACTCATCTGATCTCGATCAGCCTCGTCTGCAGCCTCGTCTGATCTCGATCATCTTCGTCTTATTTCATGAGTTCCCCCTTAACTTGTTCTCACATTCCCCCTCAACTTGTTATCTGTAGATTAATTTAAATAACACAAGTTGATAATGTTTTTGCATAATTCATCAAAACTAAAATATCCCAACAATCTTATATGGGCATTGACAAAAATTTGTATGTATTATGTTTCTAATGTACTTTTATAAAATCGGTTTATGGATATAACAAATTTGTTATAACCAGTTCATTTGAGATAATATGAATCTTGGATATATTATATTTGTCTGGTTGGGCATTACTGTCAGTTCTAGGTTGTAAAATTTAGGAATAATCTCCATCCGTATGGTGTTTAGGAAGATAGTTTCTTATGAAATAGAGGTAGTGTACAAGTTGTTATTGGTAGTTTTATTTCGTTGAAAAGAACTTTAAATACATTCAGTAGTGTACAATTTGTTAATGTACGTATGTATTGTCCAGAAAATGTTACTCCATCCGTCCACCAAAACTGTGCTCAATTTGTTTTGACATGTTGTACGGAAAGGTAAATTAAATAAGTTTATGGACACAATTTTTTTTATCTTCATCGTCCAACAATCACTTAATTGCTCAATTTATTATTATACTTTACTCACAATCAATTATGTTATTCATAAATGTACTTAATTTACCTTTCCGTACAACTTGTCAAAATGAAATGAGCACAGTTTTGGTGGACGGAGGGAGTATATATCTTTACTATGTAATTTTGATGTTAATTAATAATTGTTTTTCGTGAGGTCCACGATTTGTACAAAACATGAACAAAATATGGTGAAAAGAAGGACATAAAAAAGATTGAGTGGTAGTAAGGGATCAAATGACAAATTGCAGAAAACTAGAAGAAGTCGTGGTAAAGGTATAAACCATATGAAATATTATATATTGTTGATAGTTGATATTTTAAAAGAATATTGTATTCCATTGATAGTTTTTTCATATACATTGTATAGGCAAGGTTGAATGTAGATCAACAACGGATGTCAGCAACTTAGGTAAACAGATATTTTACAAACTCAATGAGAAATTAACTATATAAGATGTGTAATGTGATGATCGTAGTATAAAAGTAAATGGTGACAGTTGTTTTATTAATATGTTTACATTTCTTATTGTGTAGGACCAGATTCTTATTTTTTCTTTAGGAGTACATCACGGAAAAGAAAGTTGAGTACATGCATAAAGGTTGTTGGGAGATGAATTTAATAAAGAGATTTTGATTAGATACCAAAATCCCTGAGTATGACATGTTTAGGATAATCTTGATAGACTGAGTCAGGATTCAGTATAGAGTGTTCAGGAAGTTATCTGCACCATGTATAGTCAGCAGATATAGATCAGGTTAGATTCAAGACTCGATGAAGTTTCGAAAAAAATCAAGACTCAAAGAAGTTTCAAGAAATCAAGACTTCAAGAAGTTTCAAGATTTCAAGACTCATTAAGTTTCAAGAAAATCAAGACTTTAAGAAGAATCAAGACTCAAGAATTGCTGAAGAAATCAAGACTCAAGTAATCAACTTCAAGAAGTTATCAAGAAACCAAGACTCCGGAAGTGAATTAAAGTCTCAAGAGTTGTCAAGAAATCAAGACTCGATGATGTCAAGATCAAGAGAGATGATACTAAAGACTCAAGATGTCACTAAAGACCAAGATGTCACCAAGACTCAAAGATGTCATCAAGACATCAAGACTGGGGTGATGTCATCAAGACTCAAGATGACATCAAGACTCGTAAGACATCAAGACTCGTAAGACATCAAGACTCGTAAGACATCAAGACTTCCAAGACATCAAGTCTTCAAGATATCAAGACTCAAGAGTTACCGAAGACATAAAGAAGATATCGAATACTCGATTATAACTGAATGTTGAGAGGCTTTGAATTATATCTATCTGAAGACTACAAAAAGCGAGAAAAGCGTGAATATTAGGAAAAATAGATATTGCCCCGGACATTCATATCTGGACAAAAGGAACTAAGTCTAAGTGTTGTTTAAGGTTATCTCATTCGAGAGATATTGACCAAAAAGAGCCGTTATGTTTGTCTACATTCTTTGAAGACAAGAACCAATCGGGAGAAAGACAACATTGTACTTTCTTACGACCTTTGAAAGCGACAGACAACTGAAGCATGTCGGTAGTCTATATTGTAGGCGCAAAAAAGTGGTGATTGGCTACATGAATGCATATTTCCTAAAACATGCAAGGGAGTATTCAAACCTAAAAATAGTCGTTCATCAAACACCATAAGAGGAAACTCATGAAGCTATCTCCTCAGCGGATAGTTTTTCAAAGTGACCTTGGTGAAGTTGCCTATAAATACTAGTGACCCTTTACATTGAGAGGTCTGGGGGAAATTTCAAAAGCAACTCAAGAGCTCATTCGTATTATTGCAAATTGAAGCACTCGAAAAACCTAGAATTTCCAAAGTGTTTCACATTGAAAAGAGCTCATTCACTAAGCTAGATTGATAAGAAATATCAAAGCTTAGTAGAGATATCCTAGCCTTTGCATTGTTCTTATTGTAAAGGATATCTCATCTAGTTGAAACCAACGAAAACCCAAACCCTTTGTAAGGTAGTTTGTGTGTGTGTTTTGTTGGTGAGTTGGAGTTGTAAAGAGTTAGTAAGCTACGGTGAGTTAGCGAGAAAAAAACTCTAGAAAAGTTAGTAAGCTACTTGTGGTAGTTTGAACACTTGTGTGTGTTTGAGTTAGTAAGGCTGCGGTGAGTCGACCCGGAAAACTCAAAGTAGAAAAGTGAGTAAGCTACGATGTGAGTTAGCGAAAGCTTTAGGAAGTGGTTAAGGAATTTCTCTCGAAGGTCGGAGAGAGTGGGCGTAGGAGCTTGGGTCTACGAACCACTATAATTGTTGTGTTGTTTGGCTTTATGTCTTTGCATTATTATCATTGCATGTTTTCATTGAAAGCATAATTCGCGATATTCGGTTGGAACCAATCCTTTGAACTTGCATCAATTGATCACAACCTTAATCCTTTATTTTATTAAAAGGAAGATTTTGACAAAATTAATATGAGTATAAACATAGGGCCAACTATTAGCACACTTGAGTAGTTAGAACATATAGTTACCCAAACTAAACTAACTCTCTTGAGGGTTGATAAGATAATTATCGATCAAAGCGCCTCGGGATCTCTGATAAAACTTCGAGGCTCGATTGGGCTAATCTCGAAGATTCTAAAAGCGGCTCGAGGATCATTGTCTCGATGAACTTTGACTCGGGGCGATATCTGCTTCTCGGGGGCAAAATCATCGGGATAACGACCCGTATGACCTCGATGAAAGAAAAGTTTTTAAAATCATTGAACACGTGTATTCCCCCCCTATACCGTGTGAGACTCGTTAAGGGGGACCAACAAGTGGTATCAAAGCGATGGTTCAAATTGACCACTTGCTTTGGTAGCCATAATCTATTTTCTTTGAAAGACTTTGGTGGTCTCTTGAATAGATCTTTGGCGATATCTTACAAGGCTCGGTCATCATGCCTTCTAAGAAACTTCCTATGTTCTCTGTTGAGAGCTATGACCTATGGAGATTAAGAATGCGAGGCTCATCGTATTCAAAACATGAAAGAATGTGGAGAGTGGTTTTACGAAGGACCATTCAAATTCTTGTTGTGAATCCCGGAATCAACGATCTTTGAGAGGAATGATCGAGAGATGAATTTTCAAAGTCGATGATCAACTTACTCCTAATGAGAAAGTTAGTCAATCTTGACTACATTGCTAAAAGATACTTTGTATAACCTTATTGATGATGGTGTTATGGGGATGATTTCTCCTTTGTGAAAGCTGCAAAAGAAATATGGGACACACTTTTTTTTATGTGTCGAAGGCACGGATCATATTAAGGAAAACAAACTTTTTGTTGCTATTGGAAAGTTTGATAGCTTTGAAATGGAAGATAGTGAATCCATTGACAAACTTGAGGTCGATTCACTAGCATCATGAATGATCTGAGTGCTCTTGGGAAAAGATACCTTACGAGAGAGAAGTGGCCTTTGAAAATTCTTAGAGGATTATCTAAGAAATGGGATATACATGTTGTGGTGATTAAAAACACCAAAAATATTGATTCCATGCCATATCAACAAGTTTTTCTCTGATTGAAAGCTTATGAGTTTGTGATTGACAAGAAAACTAAGAAATCGGCAACAACAAAGATGATTCTTCATCTAGCAAGAATGTGGCTTTCAAAGCAAAGAGAAATCTTGTAAGTCTAGAGAGTCGAGAACTCACTTGCCAAAAATCGGGATGAAGCGGGAGGATAAGCTAATCTTGATGGCAAGGAGGTTTGAAAGACTCGATAGCGAATATGGAAAATATAAAAAATATTACAGGGAATCACGGTACAAAAGAGACTCAAAAAGGCGAGGGGAGATCTTTGAGAAAAGAAAGGACGGAAAAGTGAAGGATCCTCGTCCAAAAAGAAGGACTCCAAGACCAAGGAGGAAAGTGATCGGGATGATGATGCCAACAGATCTTACTTATGTCGGAAGAAAGGTCACTTTCAATATGGTATCTTTCTGGTGAGTCTTAAAGAAAGAAAGGAAAGACAAGCCAAGAGAGCAAAAAGTTCTCCAACAAGAAAGCTATGATTCTTTGAGGAAGAAGAACATTACGAAGAAGGTTCGAGTTCCTCGAGATGAGATTTTCTCGACGATAGTGGTGATGATGATATCATCTTATGGTTTGTGGAGGATGTAAATTCTTCTATCTCTGTTGTTGCTCCTACACAAGCACATGAGTTCTCAAGTTCAATTTGTAAATAGTAACTTTGACTGATGGATTCATTTGAGAATCTTATGAAGGACTATACGTGTTCAAGAGCGCTCCTTTGAAACTCAAGAAGCGAGAACAAGGGCTAGCGAGAATTTGAAGTGGAAAGACTCTAAAAATCTTTGAGATCACTTCTCGATTGATGGGAACTCTTGATGAACTAGATGTTACGAAAAGTACAACTCTCGAAAAAAAGAAGGTGATAGAGATCTGAATGGAAAAATTAGAAATCCACTAAAGAGATTGACTTATCGGAGGCTTGAGTTCAATGACCTCTTTGAGAAGCATAAAACTCTAAAAGAAATGTGAGGATAGTCTTGAGAGAGAAAGTTAGCTCTATTGAATTATGCATCTAAAGTGATAGATGAAATTGAGTTATCAAAAAGACTGCAACTATAAAAATTTGGATTGGGATACATTCGAGGGAACCTCACAAGGTCTTACGAATCTTTGCTTCTAGTAGCACCAAGGCTGTCTTTGTTAAACCTGTGGTATCTAATCTTCTTACTGAAGAACTGCCCAGAGTTTTAGACAAGGGTAAAGGACCTATGGTTTCAGAAAAACTGAAGGTTCGGGGAAGAAAGCCAGGACCTCGGGAAAAGGCTAGAAAACACGAACACTTTCGGTAGGAAATCTTGAGCCCGATGCTTCAAAGCCCTCGCTAAGAATACCAACCTAAAGGGATCTGCCTTTGAACCATCGGAGGAATTTTAGAAGAAGAAACACTTTCAGTGAGATATTCTCAATTTGAAAAAGACCAAATCCTCGAATTCTTGAAAGACCCCAATTTGATCTGAGGCAACCTAAACTCCACTTGCCTAAGGGTAAAGGTTTCTTGAACCCAAGTCAGCAGAGACAGAGACCAGCTGCACAAAAGCCAAAGCATTTGAACTAAAGGTCTGAACCAAGAAGAACTCTAAGGCTCATGTTCATGCTAAAAGTGGCACTTTCATACAGGGATCTTGAAGGCACCTAGGGTGGTGAATGTGTATGTAGATGTTTATGGGAGACAAATCGGCCACTCTAAAGTAATTAGAGTTGTTAGGCTGATTTGGGTTCAAAAAATACTGGTAACTTTGGTAGGACCCTACACCAAATGGGTACCTAGGCGATCATTTTTTTAATTGAAAAAAAAACCTTTGAAATTTGAATGAATACAACATAGCAGCGATGAGTGGAAATAAATTGGCTCTCTTTGTATGGTATCTGGATAGTGGATGTTCAAGACATATGACGGGATATAAGCAACTAATCCTTTGACTATGTTGAGCAAAAAAGGCCCTCGGATCACATTTGGAGACAATTCAAAAGGACAATGAAGGATATGGAACTCTTGAAGTTGGCTCTTGTTCATATCCATGGTGTTTCATATGTATGCGGTCTAAAAGCATAACTTGCTTTCTATCGATCAATTTTGTGACAAAGGATTTGATGTTGAGTTCTCAAAGAACTTATGTTATGTGAAAACAATACTTCTGAAGAGAAAAATTTTCTTGTTGGTACTAGAAAAGAAATGTGTATCTTCTTGATTGGAGTTCAACTCCTAAAGATACATGTTTGGTTGCAAAAAGTTCCGCGATACCCGGTTTGGTTGTGGCACAAAAAGAATGAATCACTTAAACTTCAAAACCTGAACAAACTTGTAAGATTAGCACTTGTGAGGGGTTACCCAATGAAGTGTTTAGTAAAGATCATGTATGTGATGCTTGTCGGAAAGGAAAACAAATCGAGCATCTTTCAAAAGCAAAGTAGATGTTTCTCTTGATAGAATACTACAATTTATTACATATGGATCTCTTTGGTCGATTAACACTGTGAGCACTAATGGCGAAAATACACACTTGTGGTAGTTGATGACTACTCTAGATACACATGGGTCATATTCTTTTCGATAAGAAAAGAGACTCGAACAAAAGCTGCTGAACTCTTGAAAAGGCTCGATCTTGAAAAAGAATCTGAGTGTGGTCAAAATCGGATCGGATAAAAGGCGGAGTTTATCAATCATATCATATTTGATTATTATGCGACCAAATGGAATAGCTCATGAAACATCATTTTGCAAGGACCCCTATGAGAATGGTGTTCTTGAAAGAAGAAATAGGACTACGAAAGAAGGCGCTGAGGACAATGATTCTTTGAAGGTGATATTCTAAGAGATTTTGAAATTTTGAAGCTATCAATCTTTGCATGCTACTCTCGAAACGGATCCATCTTGACCAAGAACGAGGAAAAACTCCATATGAGTTGTGGAATGAAAGGAAGCCTCTTGTTTCTTTTTTTCGTGTGTTTGGTTGCAAGTGTTTCATACACAATAATGGTAAAGATCATTTGAAAACTTTTGATAGCAAAATTTGATGAAGGGATATTCTTAGGATATTACGAAGTCGGTAAAAGCCTTCAAAGTTTACAAGCTGTAGGACTCTTATTGTGGAAGAAACACCTCGTGTTGTTTTGATGAATCTACTTGTGTTCGGAAAAAGCGGGAACATGACTTCGGGAGAAGCGATCAAGAGAATCACCGGACTTAGCTTTGAAAAATGAATGATAAAACATCCTCCGAACACGAAAAGGAAGAAAGTCGGTCACTTTCTATGAATGGAGTGAATCGGGACTCGGACAAAAAAAGTTCGGGATGGAAAAACTTCGAGGATGGTGAGACTTAGGATGAAAATTCTCCTTGAAGGAAAGCCAACACCTGCTTGCTGAAGTGACCAATCTGAACATACAAGCGATTCGGACTCGGGTATGTAATGCCGATGAAGATGTGGTCACGGTGAAGGCAAACTACGAATCTATCAACCAAAGGGAACAAATGTCTCGACAATGTTGCGAATGGAATTTCCACGAGGAAGATGATTCTCTTTCTCCTTTTCTGTTGTTCCTGAATTTAATGAACTACTGAACCTAACATTTACGATGTTGAGGATACTCTTTGAAGGGGAACATCGAGGAGAAAATGGTTGGATAGTCATCCTAAAAGTCAGTTGTGGGTGATCTATCGGATGGTGTCAAAACAAGAAGGTTCCATGGAGAAAGTGCTTTTTGATTACGCTACTTCTATCGAAAAAGAACCTCTTGAGATTGAAGAAGCTCTACAAGATTCATTTTGGATTCTTCTTTATGCAAGAAAAAATTTGAATCGGTTCTCAAGGAATGAAGTTTGGGAGCTAGTGGATAGACCTAAGAGGCCTGATGTGATTGGAACTAAGTGGGTGTTCAAGAATAAGAGATGAAAACAACAACATTGTGAGAAACAAGGCAAGGCTAGTTGCACAAGGTTATTCCCAAGAAGAAGGCTTGGATTATGATGAAACCTTTGCACTTTTTGTTGCAAGACTAAACCATCGAGTTGTTTCTTGCATATCTTTGCCCACATGAAATTCACGATCTGTCGGATGGATGTGAAAAGTGCATTTACGAATGGTGTGCTTAAGGAAGAGGTTTATGTGGAACAACCTCACGGTTTCAAACCAGAATGACCAAGTTTCTGAGGCTCGGGGAAAGCCTTGTATGGTCTTAAGCAAGCACCGAGCATGGTATGATACCCTTTCTCGGTTTCTTCTGACCATGGTTTTATCAAAGGCTGTTGATAGGACTTTGTTCGGGATAGAAGATGGGAAAGACATCTTACTTGTTGATTTATGTAGATGACATCATATTTGGATCTCCAAATCATGGGTTGTGTGAAAAAGTTTTTCTACGATGAAAGGAAAGTTTGAGATGTCGATGATGGGGAGATGAATTTCTTTCTTGGACTTTGGTGAAACAAACTAAGGAAGGAATTTTCATCAATCAAGCAAAAATACACGGAGATCGATTGCAAAGTATGGTGTATACGAAATTGCAATGCGATTTAAATTCCTATGAATACTAACTACAAGATGGATCGATCGAAGGCAAATCGATAAATCCTGCTTGATTATAGAGGATCATTGGATCCTTTGCTATATCTCCTGACAAGTAGGCGATATAACATTTCTTTGTTGGGATATGTGCAAGATACCAAAGCTAATCTAAAATTTAGTCACATGGAAGGTGCCGAAAAAGATTACGAAATATCTTAAAGGCACTATGAATAGAGGATTATGGTATCGGTGATGATAACCTTGAATTAGCTTGGTTATTGAGGATCTTGATTATGGAGGATGTAGAATTGCGGAAGTCTACCACGGGAACTTGTCAATTTCTTGGAAATGGCCCGATATCATGGTTTTCAAAAAACAAACCTCGGTAGCAACGATCTTCTTGAAAATTTGAATACATGGTTGAGGAAATTTGTTGTGCCAATTCTTTAGCTCGAGACAACAATTGAGGATTATAAGATTATAGCCAATGAAGTACCTATATTTTGTGATAATAATAGTGCAATTGCTATTACACAAAATCGGTATTGCACACACGGATGTAAGCATGTTGATATCGGACATCACTTCATCGGAGATCATGTTGAGAAGAAAGACATCGGAATGGATAAAATTCATGCGATAAGCAGAAAGTGATATCTTGACTAAACCTTGCATTTGAATCAAGATTTTAGGAACTATCGGTTGAATTAGGTATGTTGGATCGGTGAATAAAGCAAATCGAAAAATTGAAGGTTTTCGGATCGTGAAGTTTTCTCGGTTTTTCTTGAAAAACTCGGGATAAAATTGAAAAAATCTTGAACTTGGGAAACTCGAGTCTTGGGAAACTTCGGATATCTTGATCGATTACTTTCGATATTATCTTGACCTCGTTCGATTACTTTCGATTATTATCTTGACCATTATCAAGCGATTCGATTATTATCTTGACCCGTTTTATCTTGACATTTTATCAAAGTCAAAACTTCGGTAAAGCCCGATGGAGAAATTAGTGCGAAGAAGTATTGACTCATGCAACACATTTATTGTCTAAGCGAATCTCATTAATCATTGGCGATAAATAACAAAACACTGAAGGAATATTTGGCGGGACCTTTGAAATACGAAGAAAGTCGATAGTCTGCGGAGCGATAATTAAATTGTATTGTTCATTAATCACCAATAAGAATAAATTGGTGGCGTTATATTTGTGAAATCGTCCTTTCATATACCCGATTTAGTCGGTTTTTAATCTCGATCGTCGATTTCTTCATCTATCACGATTTTCAATAAATCAAATCCTATATATCTATTGAAGAATTTCTTCAAAGCCCGATTTCAAAAGCCTTCATCTTCAAAACACTCTGCTTCAAAAACTCTCGATTGCCCGAAATTATCATTTTTCTCAAAACCCTTCACAAAAATTCTCCAAAAATGGCGTTCTCTGTATCGACAAGCTTCATTATCTCTAACAAACCTTGGTATGAATCGTCGTTTCTCTTGAAAAAGCTCATCAAATGCAACTCACGAAGAAAGGCGTTGCATATGATTCGATTGGCAAAAGCTCACTTGCACAGTTGCGAATCAACGAGGAGGCGAAATCTAAAAAAAAGGTAATAGAGTTTATCTCGAATTTGAAATTAGATGATGAAGATTGTATAGAATCATGATTCTTTGTATATCGCATTTAGAGCATAGTTCAAAGTATGTGGATTTTGTTAGGGGATTGTATATCATTCTAAGAATCTTAATGCCATATATGAATTAAGCGATAGAGGGAAGACCTACGGTTTTATATGATGGGTAGGGAGCAAGAATATCTGGATAGGATTGCGAGCATCGATTAAGTTGAACAACTCTGAATAAAAGGCATTTGAAGCCTAAATATCGAGTATTCTTTGGACATTGTGAGTAAATGCATAATAGTCGGTCTGGCGACTTTGAGCAGATAATACGCCTAAAGTTGAGGTTAATGGCGGCAATTGAAGATTCACCACCCTTTGCATTATTTGGTTACATTATTTAATCAAAGTGGTGAGTGATCAAGCAAAAGCAAGTTCAAAAGGTGAATGGATCGGTTGTTATCAAAGGGAAGATCCTACATGCAACCAAGATTGCATTCATCTTGGAAATGTGCAGAGAAGAAGAGGATATTTTTGTCAATTCCTCACCCTTTCCAAAGTCAAAAATTCTGTTCAAGCCAACAACAACAAAGAAGACTTTGAAAGGAAGGAAAGAGAAAAAAGTCTCGGGAGGAGACATTTGAAAGAAAAGGTGATGAAGCCAAACAAGGGGAAAGCCACGATGGAAGTGAAAAGGGAGAAAAGGAGAAAAATCGAAGAAGAAATCACTGGCCCTAAAGCAGAAAACTTCAAATTATTCTTGAGGAGGAGGTCGGTGAATTTGAGGAAGTTCAACTGAAGGCCAACAAATTTGAAATCTCCACTGCAAGTTCTGGCTCAGGTTGTGACAATTGCACAGGAAGAAACTGAGGAACAGGTTTTCTCTGAGGTACTCGGAACATCTCCGAGCTTAGATAAAATATCTCAGGAAATATTCAAGGGACCTCGGGGTTCCCTCTCGAGGTTCCCGGACCTCGGATGATTGAACCTCTTGAATTTGGATGGATCGATCTAAGTGAACCATTTCTCGATCCCTCAGTTTTGAACTCATTCAATCTGATCCTCTTGATCGAGAGCCCAAAAAATGAAGAAGGGAGAGGCAGGTGGGTGGCATCAGGGGCGGTTCATCTGGACGGATACCTGGTGAGCACATATCGACCCGGGATCTCTTCTTGAGACTCGGAACCCACGGTCTATATCTGAATCGGACTCTTCGGAGATCTTTGAATATTGCCTCCCTTGAGGAGAGGATTGGTGGAATCTTTGAGGGCTTGTTCTTGTGAGTTCTCTGGATTGGGAAGACAAAAGCTTCGAGAATGAAAAATCTTTGATTTTGATGAGCTAGTCAGAAGAAGGTGGGTGAGAGAAGAAGGGAAGGTGATTTGATGCCTCCGGTTTTAAGGATCAAGATATAGAGGGTGACAAAGCAAGAGGATCTTTGAAAATCAATCTCGGATGGAGAAAAAGCGATCTTTGAATGGTGATATCTCACATCCTCGGTGAAGTTAGCACTCTTGGTATCTTTTGGCACTATTAAACATTATGCAAAGCTCTTGAAGTTCTATCTTTAAATCTGTTATGTTCGATATGCGGTGAGGCTCGGGTGGAGCACCCATTTCAGGTGGAAAAAGTTGTAATCACTCAAAGATTGATCTAAGTCCTATCTTGGACAAATTGGAGAAGGTGGTGCCAATGGTGGAGAAAATGACTCAAATTGAAGAAACCTTGGCAAGCCGATCTCAAAAAATTAGAAAATCTTGAGTTCATCTTGGACATCTTTGCAACTTCAAACATCTCTTGGCGATAAAATGACTACCTTGGAAGGAAAGGTTGATGTAGTCAAAAGTGAGCTCAATGTAGAGATGAAGCGGATGTATCGAGGAAAAAGAACAACCTATCTAGAAGCCAAAATTTGGTTGAGAAGAATGATCTAATGATCAAGGCGGTTGTTGAAAAATGGGCTCTATGCTTTCATGACCAAGATAGCGAGAGATGATGCAAAATGTCTTCTCAAATCGGTTTGCACCTCTTTACGAAGAGTTCTCAATAGCTAAAAATCATATGAGAAAATTTGGAAGATGAGCACGATCGGTTAGCGGGGAAGTGTGAAGTATAAGCAAAAAGCAATATAATATGGATCTTTGCTCTCTCAACTTCTTCAAGGTATGGTGCCAAAAGGGGAAGGCACGGTGGCAAACTTAGTGAGTTGTTGGCACAAACCTTGAAGAGGAAGGCTCGAGAAAGAAAATTTGAAGAAAAAATAATTCTTGATGCCTAAAAAAAAGTGGAAGCCATTTGAGAAGCTCAAGTTCAAAAAAATTTGAAGAACCTATCTACACTCAAGTTTTACGAGCAAACTATTAGGAAGTAATTTATGAGAAGCGAGTGGTAGAAGGATGATGGAAACAAGCCAAGCCGGTGAAGAACAAGTCAAACTAAAAAAGAAAGGTTGTGGCATTTGTAGAACAAGAGAAGAAGAAAAGAGCTAAAACTTCTAAATCTACTCGGAGGAAATTGATAATAGATTTTGAAGAATCTAAGGAAGAAAATTTGAAAAAAAGTCTTCAACACTAAGAAAGCTCTAAAAAACCCTTCAAGTTGAAAAAGAAGAAAAGCTAACATACATATCGGTGTTCTGTGATCAAAAAAAAGAAAGAAGAAAAAGCGAAAAAAGAAGAAGTGGTTTCAAAAGTTTTGAGCAAAAGGAGAGTCTGAGAAAGCTTCGAAATGGCGCACATTGACAAATGGATGCCTATTCGGTTCAATGATGCGTGGGAGGAAATAAAGAAGAACCTTACGGTTCTACTATGGTCCCCGAGGAATGGAGGGGGCGGCTCGGATATGAATGAAGCCTTCATTGAATACTATTGACATTCTATCTAAGTACACGCAAAGTTGGATCAACTTGGCGGATGAAGAAAATACTCGAGATAGTTGCCCCTGGTCCATATACTTACCCGGCTCCAAGACTTGAGAATGACTATGTGAATGAAAATGACCATTTTCGGGGAGATTGCTCAATATGCCATCAATTAGGCCTAACGAGGAAACAACCCGGGATATCATCAAAGCAAGGGATGAATTGAAGAAAAGATACTATGGGATGTTCAACCTGGAAGTGTTTAGAGGATGAAGTTGAAGAAGATTGAAGATTTTGTAGTTACACTCTTTTTTTTTTTTTGATTTTCATTGTAATCTGTAACTCTGATCTTACATCAATGAAAAATTTATCTTTATGCTCAAAGATAATATCTCATTATCTTTTTACATGTCTTTTATGTTTGATATGCCTTATGTTTTGAAATTGTTGGAAGAATTGCCATTTTGGATTGTAATAGAAAAAGCTGAAACACAGTATAGGTTAGGTTTTTTGTAACAAGATGGTTTTGGCATCATCAAAAAAAAAATTGTTGGGAGATGAATTTAATAAAGAAGATTTTGATTAGATCCCAAAACCACTGAGTATGACATGTTCCGGATAATCTTGATAGACTGAGTCAGGATTCAGTATAGAGTGTTCAGGAAGTTATCTGCACCATGTATAGTCAATAGATATAGATCGGGTTAGATTACGAAGACTTATAAGTTTTAAAAAGCGAAGACTCGATAAGTTTTGAAGATTAGCGAAGACTCGATAAGTTTTGAAGAAAGCGAAGACTCGATAAGTTTAAATGAAGACTCGATGAAGTTCTTTGAAGAGCGAAGACTTCGATGAAATGCTTGGAAGTCTCGAAGTTCTTGAAGAAATTGAAGACTTCGATGAAAGTGCTTGAAGTCGCGATAAGTTCTTCAAGAAAGCGAAGACTTCGATATGTCCTTTGAAGACTCATTATGATGCGGAAGACCGCGATATGTCACTAAAGACTCAGTATGTCACTGAAGACTCAGTATGTCACTGAAGACTCAGTATGTCACTAAAGACTCAGTATGTCACTGAAGACTCAGTATGTCACTAAAGACTCAGTATGTCACTGAAGACTCAGTATGTCACTGAAGACTCAGTATGACACTGAAGACTCAGAAGACACTGAAGACTCAGAAGACACTGAAGACTCAGAAGACACTGAAGACTCGAGAAGACCGAAGACTCGAACACATTGAAGTCTCGAAGATACCGAAAGACCCAGTGATTACCGAAAGATGGCGATAAAGATACTAAATACTCGATTATAACTTTGAATGTTAGAGGCCTTTGAATAATATCTATCTGAAGACTACAAAAGCGAAAAAAAAGCGAATATTGAGAAAAATAGATATTGCCCAAGACATTCATATGCGACAAAAGGAACTAAGTCTAAGTGTTGTTTAAGGTTATCTCGTTCGGAGATATTGACCAAAAAAAAGCCGATTATGTTTGTCTACATTTCTTGAAGACAAGAACCAATCGAGGAAAAGACAACCTTTGTACTTTCGACGACCTTTGAAAGCGACAGGACCTGAAGCATGTCGGTAATCTTATGTTCGGCGCAAAAAGTGGTGATTGGCTACATGAATGCATATTTCCTAAAACATGCAAGGAGTATTCAAACCACTAAAAATAGTGGATTCATCAAACACCATAGAGGAAACTCATGAAGCTATCTCCTCCAGCGGATAGTTTTTCAAAGTGACCTTGGTGAAGTTGCCTATAAATACTAGTGACCCTTTACATTGAGAGGTTACGGGAAATTTCAAAAGCAACTCAAGAGCTCATTAAATATTATTGCAAATTGAAGCACTCGAAAAACCTAGAATTTCCCAAGTGTTTCACATTGGAGAGCTCATTCACTAAGCCTAGATTGATAAGAAATATCAAAGCTTAGTAGAGATATCCTAGCCTTTGCATTGTTCTTATTGTAAAGGATATCTCATCCTAGTTGAAACCAACCCAAAACCCAAACCCTTTGTTAAAGGTAGTTTGTGTGTGTTTTGTTGGTGAGTTGGAGTTGTAAAAAGAGTTAGTAAGCTCTGATGAGTTAGCGAAAAAACTCTAGAGAAGAAGTTAGTAAGCTACTTGTGGTAGTCACGAACACTTGTGTGTGTTTGAGTTAGTAAGGCTGCGGTGAGTCGACTAGAAAACTCAAAGTAGAAAAGTGAGTAAGCTATAGGTGAGTTAGCGAGAAAAGCTTTAGGAAGTGGTTAAGGAATTTCTCACGAAGGTCGAGAGAGAGTGGGCGTAGGAGCTTGAGTCTCTGAACCCTTTATAATTCTTTGTGTTGTTTTGCTTTTTTTGTCTTTGCATTATTATTTGTTGCATGTTTTTCCTTTGAAAGCATAATTCTCGATATTGATTGGAACCAATCATTTGAACTTGCATCAAGCCCGATCACAACCTTAATCCTTTGTTTTTATTAAAGGAAGATTTTCGGCAAAAGCTAAAAGCAGTATAAACATAGGGCCAACCATTCGCACACTTGAGTAGCTAGAAACGAGATAGTTACCAAAGCTGAACTAACTCTCTTGAGGGTTGATAAATAATTATCGATCCAAGTGCCTCAAGATCTCTGATAAAACTTCGAGGCTCGGTTAGGCTAATCTGAAGCTTACGAAAAGACTTTCGGGATCATTGTCTCGATGAGACTTTGACTCGGGGCAATCTGTGCTTCTCGGGGAAAAATCATCGAGGATAACTTTGACCCATCGACCGATGAATGAAAGAAAAAGTTTTAAAATCACTTAACCCGTGTATTCCCCCGTAAGGGACCAACAAAAGGTGATTTTTGGTAAGAAAATAAAAAAAAGAATGACATTTGAAGAAGATTAAATTGGTTAGTGAATTTTATAGTGTATTTTGTGTTATTGTTTTTATACTTGAATGAAGAAGATTGTTTACATAGACACATTCAATTTTGATAGAGAAACGAATGTGATGCGAAGTAATAAAACGTGTTATAGAAAATTTGAGGAGTGTTGTCAAGGAACTAAACTCTTTATCGTATTAAAAACACATTTACAAAAAACTAAACAACGCCTTTTCTAATGTTTGACATCATAACGGTTTTCCCAAAAAAAAGAAGAATGTTATGAATGTGTGTAAGAAACACGAAGATGATATAAAAAGAGCTTATATTGGCCTTTGGTACTATGATGCAAAATTTTGTTTTGGGTAAGGAAATGGTTGGTTTATCCCTGAGGATATCAACTTCTATTCATGTTATTTGGAGGCAAAAGAATGGATGCCTCACGAAGATCTTTGAGTATAATATTCTTGAATGGATAAATAGAGTTTTCGGAGGATTTGTGAGCGTGAAGAATAAGAAATTTGTAATGACCAAAAGAATGATGTATGATAATTTAGAGGTTCTTGTTGAAAAAAATTATGAAAACAAAGTACGAGGATGTTGCAAGGGTGACAACATTATTTCTTGGCAGATTTGTTACGTTGCACCAATGAAAATTCTTCCATGTCAACTTACTTGTCTCAGTATCTTGAAGATCTAAACAATATATTATTAGTGTAAATTGGTAGTTGATGTATTACACAACCACTTGATGACCAGTGGACCTATAAGATCTAGAGGATGTACAACACTTTTACCTGTAAGTTAATGAATTTGATTATAATACGATAAATTCATTTTCATGAGACATTTGCAATAATTATTTTGATTTTATTATTAATATACATTTTTAAAATGTTGAAGTACTAGCTGTGTGAGCACACTCATTTGATGAATCCAGTAAGCTACGTTGGCTTCCCCAGATTTCTGAAGTGGTACTTGCACGTTTTAAATAGGAAGCTGAAGCACGTGCATGTGACACAACTGGACTCGAAATTTGTATGTGTCTATATTAATTGGATATTAACTAGGATGTTTGAAAAATAAATTATTAGTTTCATTTATTTGTTAATACGTAAATAACATTCTAGTTTGTGATAGTACAAATATGTTTATAAGGGGAAATTGGTGTATACGCCAAGAGAGATAAAATTGAGATGGGTAAGCTACACAACTTTTGGAAGAAGTGTTGAGAAAAATGATAATGAAACGAAAGACACAATGGATGTGTCTTCAGCTGGAACAGAAGATACTAACGACAGTGATGGGATACGTCATTCTAAGTATAGCTCTGGTGCTAAAGAGCGGATAGAAGCAGTGAGATTTAACAGTGATCGATCAAGCTCGAAAAGGTGGAGCAGCAGCAAAAGAGTCAGGACAAAAAAGTCAGGAAAGGTTATGGAAATTGATTATGGTGTTAAGAAAAGTGAAAGCAACGTTGTTGATTCGGTTGGGAGACGAGGATATCACGGATGATGTCGGATGCCCCATCGTTCGATCTAAATCTTAAGCGAGCGAGACACCTCAGGAAAAAAGAAGGTTGGTAATTGAGTAGTATGAGGGATGATGGTGTTGGAGGAAGAATAAATATTCATGGAATGGATGTTGCAATCACTTTTACTTGTTGAATGTGGTTGAGAATTCGGTGAGAATCGGTTGTCAATCTTGAAGAAAGAGGTTGCTCAATTGAGTGAGCGATTACGGATGAAAGATGATGAATTTGATAAAATGACGAACTATAAAATTGAAGAACACATGGATAAGGTGAAAGTTCACAAAAGCGATAGAGAGAGGGATGAGAAGATTAAATTGATTACATTGGAGAATGAAGATCTGAAAGAAAGTCTGGATGAAATTGGTGGTAAAGTCCGACCACAAATTTATTAGGCCCAAGTAATCTTCTTTGAGATGGACAAGCATGCGGATATGCACATTGAGATTTGAATAACAATACACCCGTGCCGTCCCAAAAGACAAGAATGGGAAATCAACTATCTCTTTTATGGAGAATGACATATATGATGAGTTTCACCCCAAATAATGAAAGTGCAAGGTTGGTTTATGCGTCTCAATGATGATTCGGTCAAATGAATCGGGTACGCTATCAAGAGGATATATCGGCGATAAGATTACTTTATCGATGGATTGCGAGTGTTCCTTTTGATATGTCGATGCACAATACAAGAAGAAGCGAAAGATATCATAGGACATTGAGAATGGCGTGTAAGGGTTATCGTGAAAGTGTGCTTTTATGCGCATATGAACTAATGTACTCTTATTTCTTGAGAATAAATCTTATATCGTTGTTCTTTAAATATGAATGAATGCTATTTATTTATTGCAAATCGTTTGATCCGAGAAGATCACATTGCGGGTTCCTTGTAAATAAGTACATCTTCACAATCTAGATGGAATTGAACACTCCGTTGGTATAGGTTGATGTGTAAAATCTCAGATTGGCTTATCTTGACTAAGAAATTACACTAGTGCATTATGATGCGCTAAAGCGGACCTCTGAGAGGATAAATTCTTTTTCTTGACTTATAGGATGAAGAATTAGACCTCGATGATTGTTGATTTCTTAATTTACATCTTAAATAGGATTGTGTGTGATTACTATTTAATGCTTTTGATTTATGTTGGGTTTATAATCAGTTGTGATTCTATACTTTATATTTTGGGCAATATTATTAATTACATGACAATTGCTAAGATTTAATAAAAAAAAAACGTGTCTTGAGGAGAGTCTTGTTTGATTTGTCCCTTGGTGGGCTCGAAGTTTTATCATACTAAATCTTGCAAGTGGAATACATTTTCGTTATGGATAATAATGTTGGTGACCTTACAATTAAGGAAAATATATTAATTAATTTAAAAGCGTTAAATTGGCTTAATTAATTAATGGACAAAATAATCTTAAACACGAGGAAATAATAATCGGAGCCATATTATCGTAATATGGATTAAGATGATAGTCTTGATATTAATTTTTATAGTGGAATAAATTAATATTAATGAAGCTGATTAATATTGTGGCTCAATATTGGAATTGAGTCCATTGGAATGTTCAATCTAAATTCTCCTAAAAGGCCCCTCAAGTAATGACATAGGTCAATAATGAAAAAGGTGATTAAAATAAAAGAAATAATTTGTTGCCTAATTTATTCCTAAATTTTCAAAAATTATGGAGAAAAGAAAGTAGAGATTTTTCTTGGAAAGATTTTATGAAAGATAAGTGTTGGGAAATTTATAGTTTTGATGAAAGTTCCAAAACACTTGTAATAGGACCGATCGGACACATTGGTATTGATGATCTAGAAATCAAAGTTAAGGTGACCAGTTGATAATGAATGTATAGAGCAATTGATGTAATAGTATAGGTCACATATTGAGAGGAAACTCAATATGTATGTATAGAGCAAAATCTGAAGATCATAAATACGATGTCCGGTATAGATCGGGGTAAAGACAAGAAGACGGAAAGATCGACATCTTAAAAGTCAAGAAACTAATTTGTTAGTTTCTACGGATCGAATTGTCGAAGAAGAGAGCGAAGATCATGTAAGAAGATTCAAGACACGATGACTGCTATATATATAGACAACATCGGATGAGTCGATAAGTTGGGCTAAGACAACTTACATCGAAGACTCAACAGTGCAGATCGATCAATTTCATCGATCAAGTCGGTTCAATCGGGTGTAACCTAGTGTTTACAAACGTGCAAGTTCATCGACAAGAGGAATGTCAACCTAAGTTGGTGAATCGGCGACGAATAAATGTACTTGACAACCAATAAGAGCGAGACACACCGCATCAGGCCGACATTGCGGGATATGGTGCTTCGAGTCAAACGACTATAAAGGACAAAGTAATGCGCAATTAGCCATACCGCACGAGCATATCAAATCGATCCTGCAAACTTATCAAAAATAGCACGAAATTCAAATTGCTCTCCAGCGGCTCTTTGATTTCAAGGTCTATAAATATGGGATCAAACCTTCCGAGTAAGGTGATGGAAATAATTCAAAGCTCAAACATAAGCCATTTCACAAGAAGAACACCAAGAACTCAAGAATATTTCTAAGTGTTCATCCCATGGTTCTTAGCAAGAATTCTTATCCTTTAGCTTTTAGGCTACTCAAAAGATAGGATAGAATTCCAATTGGAATTAACTCAAATCTTATACCCCAAACCAAGTGTTGGGTTATGTTTGTTTAGCAAGATCTCAAGCTAGGGTTTCTAGTCATGATTTACGGGATTGGTTGAGTGAGAACTCTTGAAACATCTATCACGTATTGGTATCAAATCTATTCCCATGTTCGATCTTTCCATTTTTTTGGACCCATTTCTTGGGTAAAATCTCCCAACTATATTTGAAAATGAATTGGTTATCCTCATAATTTTTATCTACATAAGCTACACCCATGCTTGCCGTGGCATCGGCGTAAATCTGAGGAGGATGTATAGGCGATATAGGATCTTGTGGAGCAGGATTTGATTTTCCGACTGAGCTATGCAACAACGAGATCCGTTTGATCCTTGGGATGTGCTTGATGGTCGATTGGTTTAGTTGGTTACTTTAACGATAGGGGAAGAGTGGGCGTGGGACAAGTTGTCAGAACACTATAAATCTTGTGTGCTTTATCGCTTTACACTTATACACACACGATATTCAAACTTGCATGCATATTCTATGTATGGATCGGTTTTGCATCAGCGGTAATCGTCGGTTTTAGCATAATCATCGTCTGTTTGAAAACTTAGGATCTGATTTGAAAAGCGGTTTTCACGCGGGTTAATCTTATCTTACACTGTCGATTAAGTTTATAGACACCTAATGATACGCTCTCAAGTGACCCGATAAGTTGGATATCGATCTGTTAGTCGGTCTCGAAACGAGTCTTACTGCGTGTATGGGGGAATACTGGCGTGTTGATTGATTTTAAAACTTTTTCTTCTTCGAGGTCGGACGCGTCGGGAGTTGTCTGATGATTTGTACTGAAGCCTGAGAATCGCCTGAGTCAAAGTCTACGAGGCGGTGATCTGTTCTTCGAAGCCTCGAGATAATCAGTGAGCCTGAGTTTTCGGAGATCTGAGTTGCTTGAATATTTTACTCGGATGTGCGAATGGTTGGCCCTAAGTTTATACTCGTTTTATGCTTTCTTTGAAAACCTTCCTTTTAATGGAATAGTGATTAAGGTTGTGATTGATTAGATGCAACGATTGGATTGAGTCAATGAATATCGGTGAAAATATGCTTTGGTTAAAGATATACAACAGATAATCAATTGAGAATAGAAAAGCCGGACAACACAATGCAAGTTATAGTGGTTGAGAGACTCAAGCTCCACGTCCGCTCTCTCGACTCTCGGAGAAATTCCTTAACCACTTCCTAAGGTTTTCGACTACCTCATGGTTTACTAACCTTACCACTTCCTAAGGTTTTTCGACTACCTCAATGTAGTTTACTAACCTTTCTATTTTGAGCTTTACGACTACCTCACATGGTTTACTTACTCAAAACACACACAAAAGCACTACACTATCTAGAATGGTTTACTCACTTCTACTCTAGAAGCTTTACGACTACCTCTGTAGTTTACTAACTCTTTACAACTCAACTCACCAACAATCACCTCAAACTACCTTACAAAGGGTTTGGGGTTTCTTGGTTGGTTTCAAGCCTAGGATGAGATATCCTTTACAATTAAGCACAATGCAAAGTGGGATATCTCTACTAAACTGGATATATCTTATCAAATCTAGGCTTAGTGAATGAGCTCTCTTCAATGTAAAAGCATTTGGGAAATTCTTGGGTTTTCGAGGTGCTTCAACTTGCGATAATAAGTTTGAGCTCTTGAGTTTTCTTACAAATTTCTCGTAACCTTCAATGTAGGGTCACAAGTATTTATAGGCAAACATCACGGTCACTCTTGAAAAACTACAGTTGGAAGAGATAGCTTCATGAGTTTCCTCTTATGGTGTGTGATGAGCGGCTATTTTTAGGGTTTGAATACTTTCAAGCATGTTTTTAGGCAATATCTTTCATGCGACCCTTTCACCACTTTTGCGATCTGGAACATAAATCTTCTTGACATCTTGATGACTGTCGACTTTCGATTGTCGATAAAATGCAGTGTTGTCTTCCTCGATTAGCTCTTGTCTTGATTAATAAAGACAACCCTAATGGCTCTTTTTGGTCAATATCTCTGAGTGATATAACCTTAACAACACTTTGTTTTAGTTCCTTTTTCTGCATGTGAATGTCTTGGGCAATATCTATTTTTCTAAAATGTCGCGTTTTTCGATATTGTATCATTGAGATAGATATTTTGGTGCCTCGGAACATTGAGGTTATCTTGAGCATTGATAGATTCTTGAGTCTTGATAACTACTATACGCTGATATCCTTTGTCTTCGATCTTGATATCGGACTTGATCTTTTGAGTCTTAGTCTTACGAGTCTTGATGTCTTGAGTCTTGATGTCTTACGAGTCTTCATAGATATCTTGATTGATATCTTGAGTCTTCATCTTTTGAGTCTTGATTTCTCGATTTTCTGCTTAGTCTTGATTTCTCGATTTCGCCTTGAGTCTTGATTTCTCAGTTTCTGCTAGTCTTGATTTTTCGGTTTCTGCTGAGTCTTGGCTTTTCTTGAGTCTTGAATCTAAACGATCTATATCTGTGACTATACATTGTCGAGATAACATCACGAACACTCTGGCGAATCTGACTCAACTATCAAGATTATCTGAACATGTCATACTCGGGGGTTTTGGATCTAATCAAAATCTTTTTTATTAAATTCATCTCCCCAACAATTTCCCCCTTTTGATGATGCGAAAACCATCTTGTTACAAAAACTTAACTTTATACTCGGGTTTGGGTTTTCCTATTACAATACAAGAATGGCAAATCAAACAATTTTTCACAATAATTCTCCCAACAATTTCACAACACGTCATAAGGCATATCAAATATAAAGACATGTAAAAGATAATGAGATATTATCTTTGAGCATAAAGATAAAGTTTCATTGATTGTATGATACTTGATTACAAATTACAATGAACTTATCAAAAGTAAAGACAAAAAAAAAAAATTACAAAGAGTCTTGATCTTTGGTCTTTGATCTTGACAATCATCGCCTCTAGCTCTTCCTTCTTCTTCAACCTCATCGTCAGGGCACTTCAGGTTAGACATCCCCATAATACCTCTTCTTGATTGCATCTCTCTCTCGATGATATTAGGTTATTTTTGTCAATAGGCCTAATTGGATGGCATATTGAACAATTTCTGGAGATATAAACATTTCATTTTACCAAGCCATTCTCTGGCCTAGGGGGGGTATGTGTATGGACGAGGCGATGAATTGAGCATTTCCTTCATCTTAAATTAATCGACTCTGTAAGTACTTTGGATAGAAGGTAACAGATAATCAATAAAAGGCTTCATTTGGATGGGGCTCTCCGTCTCCCATTCTCGGACGCCGTAGTAAAAACGAAGGTTCTTTTAATCTCTTCCCAAGCATCATTGAATTGGATTGGCATCCACTTATCAATGTCGACGGCCCATAACTTTAATTGTCCCTCTCCTTTTTGCTCAAGAACTTTACAGAAACCCCTGCGCTTCTTCTCTTCTTATTCTTTTTCATATCAAGGAACTCACGGCCCAAAGCGACAATTTTTCTTGGCTTATTCGACTGAAGTGATCTCAAAAGCTCTCTAGTGTTGAAGACTTCTTTACGAGGTTCTCGGACTCTTCAAGGTCCATGATCAACTTTCTGCGAGTTGGCTTGAAGCCTTAGCTCTTTTCCTCTCGGAGTTCAACAAATGCCTGACGCTTCCTTTTGATGGGTTGTTCGACTCGCAGCTTGTCTCTACCTTTCTTCTAGCATTTTCAGTTTTTGGTGATGATTTCTTGCATTGTTTCGCAGGAAACATGAGTGTAAACAACTTCTCACTTCCTTGGATTTGAGCTTTCTAGTGGCTTCAACTTCCATCAAGGCTTAACAATATTCTTCTTTTCGGCCCTCTTTCTCTGCCTTTCTCTCCAAGTGTGTGCGATAATACTCTCGCGGATCGACTCGGGCCTTTCCCCTTCTTGGCACCATACCTTTGCGAAGTGTAGATAGTCACGATATCCATATGATATTGTTCATGGCGACACTTCGTACCCTCTCCCTTGGCTGATCTTGCTCTTCTTCTAGCCTCATCCAATTGGTTCTTCGCCCTGAAGAACTCTTCGGACATTTGTGCAAAGCTGGTTGGAAGCATCTTTAAACATTTCCATCATTTTGGTCATGAGCATGGGCCCGTTTCCTCCAGCACGATGACGTGGATCGGATGATCGTTTCTTCTCCATGACTTGGCTTCTAGAAATCTTGGTTCTTTCTTTGATCTGTGACTTGACTCTGTGCTCAATTTAGCCTTGACTCCATCCATCTTTCCTTCTATGGCGGTCATCTTGCTCGATCGAGAGAAGACGGAAATTGGTCGGAAGTGTAGAACTCGGACTTTCCATCTTTTAGATTTGGTTGGCCAATACCTCTTGATCTGAGCCACTTTTGTCCGTAGTCGACACAACCTTGTCGAACTTCTCCACAATGGGAATTGAGATCAATCT